>JAWNPU010000002.1:1200000-1807182 GCA_035047325.1 Drosophila vallismaia | reverse complement strand
AACTGGCAATACTTTTAAAACTTAAGTTATGGGGCGAGAAAAGGACATACAGGCGAATAGGGGATGTTTGAAACGATTTTAGTAAGTTTCCACTTCGATTAGTAAAAGTCTTTGATTACGATAGACAGAAAATTAAGTTCTGATTCCAAAATGGTATCTCGGCCCAAAATCGGATACAAAATGGCAAAAATATCCTTAAAAATTGAGCAAAAGGATGAGAAAAGGGCATTCTGGCTTATGCGTGATTTGGAATTTTGATAACTTTAGCCGAATTAGCGATAACTTTGTTTGTTCATGTCCAATCAGCGAAAGTTATACCTTCCAGAATTTGTATCTTCGAGTACTATCTAATTATTGTATATTTATTGTGCGTATTTTTTAAAAACTGAAGTTAGGGGGCAAGAAAAAGACATACTGGCGTACAGGCGATTTTTTGAAACAATTTTAGGAAGTTTCCACTTCGATTATCAAAAAGTCTTTGATTACAATAGACAGCAAATGAAGTTTCGATTCCGAAAAGGTATCTTGGTGCAAAATCGGATACAAAATGGCAAAAATATCCTTAAAAACTTAAGCAAAAGAATGAGAAAATGAGTTTTTGACAAATGTCCACTTCCCGTATTTTGAAAATGTGAAATTTCAATATTTTGGAACAGTTTTATTTGAATATTTAAGCTAATTCGCAACCGATTTTAAAACGAAATGCCATATTTAAATCAGGGCTTCAATCTCCTTTAGCTTGCATTCAAAGATCCAAGAAATCAAAGAAAAAAATTTTGTCGATATTTGAAAAATCATGATGGTACCCCTTTCAAAATTTTGAAAAATCGGCTTAATTTTTTTGTTTACTTTCTCAGATTCTTTAATGCAGATAGAAGCAGACTGAAGCCCTGATTCATAAATGGTATTTTGTTTTTAAATCGGTTCGAAATCGAATAAAATATACGCTATCAAATGGTTAAAAAAGTGAGCTCTTGACAAATATCACCTTTCCATATTTTACAATTGAATTTGTCTATCGAAATGCCCATAACTGAATTATTCATCTCCAATCGACGAAAATTATACCTTCCCAAATTGGTATCTTCGAGTACTATCTAGTTATCGTATATCTATAAAGCGTATTCTTTTAAAACTTAAGTTATGGGGCGAGAAAAGGACATACAGGCGAATAGGGGATGTTTGAAACGATTTTAGTAAGTTTCCACTTCGATTAGTAAAAAGTCTTTGATTACGATAGACAGAAAATGAAGTTCTAATTCCAAAATGGTATCTCGGCCTAAAATCGGATAAAAAATGGCAAAAATATCCTGGAAAATTGAGCAAAAGGATGAGAAAAGGTCATTCTGGCTTATGCGTGATTTGGAATTTTGAATTAGCGATAACTTTGTTTGTTCATGTCCAATCAGCGAAAGTTATACCTTCCAGGATTTGTATCTTTGAGTACTATCTAATTATTGTATATTTATTGTGCGTATTTTTTAAAAACTTATGTTAGGGGGCAAGAAAAAGACATACTGGCGTACAGGCGATTTTTGAAACGATTTTAGTAAGTTTCCACTTCGATTAGTAAAAAGTCTTTGATTACGATAGACAGCAAATGAAGTTTCGATTCCGAAATGGTATCTTGGTGCAAAATCGGATAAAAAATGGCAAAAATATCCTTAAAAATTGCGCAAAAGGATGAGAAAAGGGCATTCTGGCTTATGCGTGATTTGGAATTTTGATAACTTTAGCCGAATTAGCAATACCTTTGTTAGTTCATGTCCAATCAGCGAAAGTTATACCTTCCAGAATTTGTATCTTTGAGTACTATCTAGTTATTGTATATTTATTATGCGTATTCTTTAAAAACTTAAGTCAGGGGGCAAGAAAGAGACATACTGGCGTACAGGCGATTTTTGAAACAATTTTAGGAAGTTTCCACTTCGATTATCAAAAAGTCTTTGATTACAATAGACAGCAAATGAAGTTTCGATTCCGAAAAGGTATCTTGGTGCAAAATCGGATACAAAATGGCAAAAATATCCTTAAAAACTTAAGCAAAAGAATGAGAAAATGAGTTTTTGACAAATGTCCACTTCCCGTATTTTGAAAATCTGAAATTTCAATATTTTGGAACAGTTTTATTTGAATATTTAAGCTAATTCGCAACCGATTTTAAAACGAAATGCCATATTTAAATCAGGGCTTCAATCTCCTTTAGCTTGCATTCAAAGATCCAAGAAATCAAAGAAAAAAATTTTGTCGATATTTGAAAAATCATGATGGTACCCCTTTCAAAATTTTGAAAAATCGGCTTAATTTTTTTGTTTACTTTCTCAGATTCTTTAATGCAGATAGAAGCAGACTGAAGCCCTGATTCATAAATGGTATTTTGTTTTTAAATCGGTTCGAAATCGAATAAAATATACGCTATCAAATGGTTAAAAAAGTGAGCTCTTGACAAATATCACCTTTCCATATTTTACAATTGAATTTGTCTATCGAAATGCCCATAACTGAATTATTCATCTCCAATCGACGAAAATTATACCTTCCCAAATTGGTATCTTCGAGTACTATCTAGTTATCGTATATCTATAAAGCGTATTCTTTTAAAACTTAAGTTATGGGGCGAGAAAAGGACATACAGGCGAATAGGGGATGTTTGAAACGATTTTAGTAAGTTTCCACTTCGATTAGTAAAAAGTCTTTGATTACGATAGACAGAAAATTAAGTTCTGATTCCAAAATGGTATCTCGGCCCAAAATCGGATACAAAATGGCAAAAATATCCTTAAAAATTGAGCAAAAGGATGAGAAAAGGGCATTCTGGCTTATGCGTGATTTGGAATTTTGATAACTTTAGCCGAATTAGCGATAACTTTGTTTGTTCATGTCCAATCAGCGAAAGTTATACCTTCCAGAATTTGTATCTTCGAGTACTATCTAATTATTGTATATTTATTGTGCGTATTTTTTAAAAACTGAAGTTAGGGGGCAAGAAAAAAGACATACTGGCGTACAGGCGATTTTTTGAAACAATTTTAGGAAGTTTCCACTTCGATTATCAAAAAGTCTTTGATTACAATAGACAGCAAATGAAGTTTCGATTCCGAAAAGGTATCTTGGTGCAAAATCGGATACAAAATGGCAAAAATATCCTTAAAAACTTAAGCAAAAGAATGAGAAAAGGGCATTCTGGCTTATGCGTGATTTGGAATTTTGATAACTTTAGCCGAATTAGCGATAACTTTGTTTGTTCATGTCCAATCAGCGAAAGTTATACCTTCCAGAATTTGTATCTTCGAGTACTATCTAATTATTGTATATTTATTGTGCGTATTTTTTAAAAACTGAAGTTAGGGGGCAAGAAAAAGACATACTGGCGTACAGGCGATTTTTGAAACGATTTTAGTAAGTTTCCACTTCGATTAGTAAAAAGTCTTTGATTACGATAGACAGAAAATGAAGTTCTGATTCCAAAATGGTATCTCGGCCTAAAATCGGATAAAAAATGGCAAAAATATCCTGGAAAATTGAGCAAAAGGATGAGAAAAGGTCATTCTGGCTTATGCGTGATTTGGAATTTTGAATTAGCGATAACTTTGTTTGTTCATGTCCAATCAGCGAAAGTTATACCTTCCAGGATTTGTATCTTTGAGTACTATCTAATTATTGTATATTTATTGTGCGTATTTTTTAAAAACTTATGTTAGGGGGCAAGAAAAAGACATACTGGCGTACAGGCGATTTTTGAAACGATTTTAGTAAGTTTCCACTTCGATTAGTAAAAAGTCTTTGATTACGATAGACAGCAAATGAAGTTTCGATTCCGAAATGGTATCTTGGTGCAAAATCGGATAAAAAATGGCAAAAATATCCTTAAAAATTGCGCAAAAGGATGAGAAAAGGGCATTCTGGCTTATGCGTGATTTGGAATTTTGATAACTTTAGCCGAATTAGCAATACCTTTGTTAGTTCATGTCCAATCAGCGAAAGTTATACCTTCCAGAATTTGTATCTTTGAGTACTATCTAGTTATTGTATATTTATTATGCGTATTCTTTAAAAACTTAAGTCAGGGGGCAAGAAAGAGACATACTGGCGTACAGGCGATTTTTGAAACAATTTTAGGAAGTTTCCACTTCGATTATCAAAAAGTCTTTGATTACAATAGACAGCAAATGAAGTTTCGATTCCGAAAAGGTATCTTGGTGCAAAATCGGATACAAAATGGCAAAAATATCCTTAAAAACTTAAGCAAAAGAATGAGAAAATGAGTTTTTGACAAATGTCCACTTCCCGTATTTTGAAAATCTGAAATTTCAATATTTTGGAACAGTTTTATTTGAATATTTAAGCTAATTCGCAACCGATTTTAAAACGAAATGCCATATTTAAATCAGGGCTTCAATCTCCTTTAGCTTGCATTCAAAGATCCAAGAAATCAAAGAAAAAAATTTTGTCGATATTTGAAAAATCATGATGGTACCCCTTTCAAAATTTTGAAAAATCGGCTTAATTTTTTTGTTTACTTTCTCAGATTCTTTAATGCAGATAGAACCAGACTGAAGCCCTGATTCATAAATGGTATTTTGTATTTAAATCGGTTCGAAATCGAATAAAATATACGCTATCAAATGGTTAAAAAGTGAGCTCTTGACAAATATCACCTTTCCATATTTTACAATTGAATTTGTCTATCGAAATGCCCATAACTGAATTATTCATCTCCAATCGACGAAAATTATACCTTCCCAAATTGGTATCTTCGAGTACTATCTAGTTATCGTATATCTATAAAGCGTATTCTTTTAAAACTTAAGTTATGGGGCGAGAAAAGGACATACAGGCGAATAGGAGATGTTTGAAACGATTTTAGTAAGTTTCCACTTCGATTAGTAAAAAGTCTTTGATTACGATAGACAGAAGTGAAGTTCTGATTCCAAAATGGTATCTCGGCCCAAAATCGGATACAAAATGGCAAAAAAATCCTTAAAAATTGAGCAAAAGGATGAGAAAAGGGCATTCTGGCTTATGCGTGATGTGGAATTTTGATAACTTTAGCCGAATTAGCGATAACTTTGTTTGTTCATGTCCAATCAGCGAAAGTTATACCTTCCAGGATTTGTATCTTCAAGTACTATCTAATTATTGTATATTTATTGTGCGTATTCTTTAAAAAATTATGTTAGGGGGCAAGAAAAAGACATACTGGCGTACAGGCGATTTTTGAAACGATTTTAGTAAGTTTCCACTTCGATTAGTAAAAAGTCTTTGATTACGATAGACAGAAAATAAAGTTCTGATTCCAAAATGGTATCTTGGCCCAAAATCGGATAAAAAATGGCAAAAATATCCTTAAAAATTGAGCAAAAGGATGAGAAAAGGGCATTCTGGTTTATGCGTGATTTGGAATTTTGATAACTTTAGCCGAATTAGCGATAACTTTGTTTGTTCATGTCCAATCAGCGAAAGTTATACCTTCCAGAATTTGTATCTTCGAGTACTATCTAATTATTGTATATTTATTGTGCGTATTTTTTAAAAACTGAAGTTAGGGGGCAAGAAAAAGACATACTGGCGTACAGGCGATTTTTGAAACGATTTTAGGAAGTTTCCACTTCGATTATCAAAAAGTCTTTGATTATAATAGACAGCAAATGAAGTTTGGATTCCGAAATGGTATCTTTGTGCAAAATCGGATACAAAATGGCAAAAATATCCTGGAAAATTGAGCAAAAGGATGAGAAAAGGGCATTCTGGCTTTTGCGTGATTTGGAATTTTGATAACTTTAGCCGAATTAGCGATAACTTTGTTTGTTCATGTCCAATCAGCGAAAGTTATACCTTCCAGGATTTGTATCTTCAAGTACTATCTAATTATTGTATATTTATTGTGCGTATTTTTTAAAAACTTAAGTTAGGGGGCAAGAAAAAGACATACGGGCGTACAGGCGATTTTTGAAACGATTTTAGGAAGTTTCCACTTCGATTATCAAAAAGTCTTTGATTACAATAGACAGCAAATGAAGTTTCGATTCCGAAATGGTTTCTTGGTGCAAAATCGGATACAAAATGGCAAAAATATCCTTAAAAATTGAGCAAAAGGATGAGAAAAGGGCATTCTGGCTTATGCGTGATTTGGAATTTTGATAACTTTAGCCGAATTAGCGATAACTTTGTTTGTTCATGTCCAATCAGCGAAAGTTATACCTTCCAGGATTTGTACCTTCGAGTACTATCTAATTATTGTATATTTATTGTGCGTATTTTTTAAAAACTTAAGTTAGGGGGCAAGAAAAAGACATACTGGCGTACAGGCGATTTTTGAAACGATTTTAGGAAGTTTCCACTTCGATTATCAAAAAGTCTTTGATTACAATAGACAGCAAATGAAGTTTCAATTCCGAAATGGTATCTTGGCCCAAACTCGGATAAAAAATGGCAAAAATATCCTTAAAAATTGAGCAAAAGGATGAGAAAAGGGCATTCTGGCTTATGCGTGACTTGGAATTTTGATAACTTTAGCCGAATTAGCGATAACTTTGTTTGTTCATGTCCAATCAGCGAAAGTTATACCTTCCAGGATTTGTATCTTCAAGTACTATCTAATTATTGTATATTTATTGTGCGTATTTTTTAAAAACTTAAGTCAGGGGGCAAGAAAAAGACATACTGGCGTACAGGCGATTTTTGAAACGATTTTAGGAAGTTTCCACTTCGATTATCAAAAAGTCTTTGATTACAATAGACAGCAAATGAAGTTTCGATTCCGAAATGTTATCTTGGTGCAAAATCGGATACAAAATGTCAAGAATATCCTTAAAAATTGAGCAAAAGGATGAGAAAAGGGCATTCTGGCTTATGCGTGATTTGGAATTTTGATAACTTTAGCCGAATTAGCGATAACTTTGTTTGTTCATGTCCAATCAGCGAAAGTTATACCTTCCAGAATTTGTATCTTTGAGTACTTTCTAATTATTGTATATTTATTATGCGTATTCTTTAAAAACTTAAGTCAGGGGGCAAGAAAGAGACATACTGGCGTTCACGCGATTTTTGAGATGATTTTAGGAAGTTTCCACATCGATTATCAAAAAGTCTTTGATTACAATAGACAGCAAATGAAGTTTCGATTCCGAAATGGTATCTTGGTGCAAAATCGGATACAAAATGGCAAAAATATCCTTAAAAATTGAGCAAAAGGATGAGAAAAGGGCATTCTGGCTTATGCGTGATTTGGAATTTTGATAACTTTAGCCGAATTAGCGGTAACTTTGTTTGTTCATGTCCAATCAGCGAAAATTATACCTTCCAGAATTTGTATCTTTGAGTACTATTTAATTATTGTATATTTATTATGCGTATTCTTTAAAAACTTAAGTCAGGGGGCAAGAAAGAGACATACTGGCGTACACGCAATTTTTTAGATGATTTTAGGAAGTTTCCACTTCGATTATCAAAAAGTCTTTGATTACAATAGACAGCAAATGAAGTTTCGATTCCGAAATGGTATCTTGGTGCAAAATCGGATACAAAATGGCAAAAATATCCTTAAAAATTGAGCAAAAGGATGAGAAAAGGGCATTCTGGCTTATGCGTGATTTGGAATTTTGATAACTTTAGCCGAATTAGCGATAACTTTGTTTGTTCATGTCCAATCAGCGAAAGTTATACCTTAAAGAATTTGTATCTTTGAGTACTATCTAATTATTGTATATTTATTATGCGTATTCTTTAAAAACTTAAGTCAGGGGGCAAGAAACAGACATACTGGCGTACACGCAATTTTTTAGATGATTTTAGGAAGTTTCCACTTCGATTAGTAAAAAGTCTTTGATTACAATAGACAGCAAATAAAGTTCTGATTCCAAAATGGTATCTTGTCCTAAAATCGGATAAAAAATGGCAAAAATATCCTTAAAAATTGAGCAAAAGGATGAGAAAAGGGCATTCTGGCTTATGCGTGATTTGGAATTTTGATAACTTTAGCCGAATTAGCGATAACTTTGTTTGTTCATGTCCAATCAGCGAAAGTTATACCTTCCAGAATTTGTATCTTCGAGTACTATCTAATTATTGTATATTTATTGTGCGTATTTTTTAAAAAGTTAAGTTAGGGAGCAAGAAAAAGACATACTGGCGTACAGGCGATTTTTGAAACGATTTTAGGAAGTTTCCGCTTCGATTATCAAAAAGTCTTTGATTACAATAGACAGCAAATGAAGTTTCAATTCCGAAATGTTATCTTGGTGCAAAATCGGATACAAAATGTCAAGAATATCCTTAAAAATTGAGCAAAAGGATGAGAAAAGGGCATTCTGGCTTATGCGTGATTTGGAATTTTGATAACTTTAGCCGAATTAGCGATAACTTTGTTTGTTCATGTCCAATCAGCGAAAGTTATACCTTAAAGAATTTGTATCTTTGAGTACTATCTAATTATTGTATATTTATTATGCGTATTCTTTAAAAACTTAAGTCAGGGGGCAAGAAACAGACATACTGGCGTACACGCAATTTTTTAGATGATTTTAGGAAGTTTCCACTTCGATTAGTAAAAAGTCTTTGATTAGAATAGACAGCAAATAAAGTTCTGATTCCAAAATGGTATCTTGTCCTAAAATCGGATAAAAAATGGCAAAAATATCCTTAAAAATTGAGCAAAAGGATGAGAAAAGGGCATTCTGGCTTATGCGTGATTTGGAATTTTGATAACTTTAGCCGAATTAGCGATAACTTTGTTTGTTCATGTCCAATCAGCGAAAGTTATACCTTCCAGAATTTGTATCTTCGAGTACTATCTAATTATTGTATATTTATTGTGCGTATTTTTTAAAAAGTTAAGTTAGGGAGCAAGAAAAAGACATACTGGCGTACAGGCGATTTTTGAAACGATTTTAGGAAGTTTCCGCTTCGATTATCAAAAAGTCTTTGATTAGAATAGACAGCAAATGAAGTTTCAATTCCGAAATGTTATCTTGGTGCAAAATCGGATACAAAATGTCAAGAATATCCTTAAAAATTGAGCAAAAGGATGAGAAAAGGGCATTCTGGCTTATGCGTGATTTGGAATTTTTATAACTTTAGCCGAATTAGCGATAACTTTGTTTGTTCATGTCCAATCAGCGAAAGTTATACCTTCCAGAATTTGTATCTTTGAGTACTATCTAATTATTGTATATTTATTATGCGTATTCTTTAAAAACTTAAGTCAGGGGGCAAGAAAGAGACATTCTGGCGTACACGCAATTTTTTAGATGATTTTAGGAAGTTTCCACTTCGATTATCAAAAAAGTCTTTGATTACAATAGACAGCAAATGAAGTTTCGATTCCGAAATGGTATCTTGGTGCAAAATCGGATACAAAATGGCAAAAATATCCTTAAAAATTGAGCAAAAGGATGAGAAAAGGGCATTCTGGCTTATGCGTGATTTGGAATTTTGATAACTTTAGCCGAATTAGCGATAACTTTGTTTGTTCATGTCCAATCAGCGAAAGTTATACCTTCCAGAATTTGTATCTTTGAGTACTATCTAATTATTGTATATTTATTATGCGTATTCTTTAAAAACTTAAGTCAGGGGGCAAGAAAGAGACATTCTGGCGTACACGCAATTTTTTAGATGATTTTAGGAAGTTTCCACTTCGATTATCAAAAAAGTCTTTGATTACAATAGACAGCAAATGAAGTTTCGATTCCGAAATGGTATCTTGGTGCAAAATCGGATACAAAATGGCAAAAATATCCTTAAAAATTGAGCAAAAGGATGAGAAAAGGGCATTCTGGCTTATGCGTGATTTGGAATTTTGATAACTTTAGCCGAATTAGCGATAACTTTGTTTGTTCATGTCCAATCAGCGAAAGTTATACCTTCCAGAATTTGTATCTTCGAGTACTATCTAATTATTGTATATTTATTGTGCGTATTTTTTAAAAACTTAAGTTAGGGTGCAAGAAAAAGACATACTGGCGTACAGGCGATTTTTGAAACGATTTTAGGAAGTTTCCACTTCGATTATCAAAAAGTCTTTGATTACAATAGACAGCAAATGAAGTTTCAATTCCGAAATGTTATCTTGGTGCAAAATCGGATACAAAATGTCAAGAATATCCTTAAAAATTGAGCAAAAGGATGAGAAAAGGGCATTCTGGCTTATGCGTGATTTGGAATTTTTATAACTTTAGCCGAATTAGCGATAACTTTGTTTGTTCATGTCCAATCAGCGAAAGTTATACCTTCCAGAATTTGTATCTTTGAGTACTATCTAATTATTGTATATTTATTATGCGTATTCTTTAAAAACTTAAGTCAGGGGGCAAGAAAGAGACATTCTGGCGTACACGCAATTTTTTAGATGATTTTAGGAAGTTTCCACTTCGATTATCAAAAAGTCTTTGATTACAATAGACAGCAAATGAAGTTTCGATTCCGAAATGGTATCTTGGTGCAAAATCGGATACAAAATGGCAAAAATATCCTTAAAAATTGAGCAAAAGGATGAGAAAAGGGCATTCTGGCTTATGCGTGATTTGGAATTTTGATAACTTTAGCCGAATTAGCGATAACTTTGTTTGTTCATGTCCAATCAGCGAAAGTTATACCTTCCAGAATTTGTATCTTTGAGTACTATCTAATTATTGTATATTTATTATGCGTATTCTTTAAAAACTTAAGTCAGGGGGCAAGAAAGAGACATTCTGGCGTACACGCAATTTTTTAGATGATTTTAGGAAGTTTCCACTTCGATTATCAAAAAGTCTTTGATTACAATAGACAGCAAATGAAGTTTCGATTCCGAAATGGTATCTTGGTGCAAAATCGGATACAAAATGGCAAAAATATCCTTAAAAATTGAGCAAAAGGATGAGAAAAGGGCATTCTGGCTTATGCGTGATTTGGAATTTTGATAACTTTAGCCGAATTAGCGATAACTTTGTTTGTTCATGTCCAATCAGCGAAAGTTATACCTTCCAGAATTTGTATCTTCGAGTACTATCTAATTATTGTATATTTATTGTGCGTATTTTTTAAAAACTTAAGTTAGGGTGCAAGAAAAAGACATACTGGCGTACAGGCGATTTTTGAAACGATTTTAGGAAGTTTCCACTTCGATTATCAACAAGTCTTTGATTACAATAGACAGCAAATGAAGTTTCGATTCCGAAATGGTATCTTGGTGCAAAATCGGATACAAAATGGCAAAAATATCCTTAAAAATTGAGCAAAAGGATGAGAAAAGGGCATTCTGGCTTATGCGTGATTTGGAATTTTGATAACTTTAGCCGAATTAGCGATAAGTTTGTTTGTTCATGTCCAATCAGCGAAAGTTATACCTTAAAGAATTTGTATCTTTGAGTACTATCTAATTATTGTATATTTATTATGCGTATTCTTCAAAAACTTAAGTCAGGGGGCAAGAAACAGACATACTGGCGTACACGCAATTTTTTAGATGATTTTAGGAAGTTTCCACTTCGATTAGTAAAAAGTCTTTGATTACAATAGACAGCTAATGAGTTCTGATTCCAAAATGGTATCTTGTCCTAAAATCGGATAAAAAATGGCAAAAATATCCTTAAAAATTGAGCAAAAGGATGAGAAAAGGGCATTCTGGCTTATGCGTGATTTGGAATTTTGATAACTTTAGCCGAATTAGCGATAACTTTGTTTGTTCATGTCCAATCAGCGAAAGTTATACCTTCCAGAATTTGTATCTTCGAGTACTATCTAATTATTGTATATTTATTGTGCGTATTTTTTAAAAAGTTAAGTTAGGGAACAAGAAAAAGACATACTGGCGTACAGGCGATTTTTGAAACGATTTTAGGAAGTTTCCACTTCGATTATCAAAAAGTCTTTGATTACAATAGACAGCAAATGAAGTTTCGATTCCGAAATGGTATCTTGGTGCAAAATCGGATACAAAATGGCAAAAATATCCTTAAAAATTGAGCAAAAGGATGAGAAAAGGGCATTCTGGCTTATGCGTGATTTGGAATTTTGATAACTTTAGCCGAATTAGCGATAAGTTTGTTTGTTCATGTCCAATCAGCGAAAGTTATACCTTCCAGAATTTGTATCTTTGAGTACTATCTAATTATTGTATATTTATTATGCGTATTCTTTAAAAACTTAAGTCAGGGGGCAAGAAAGAGACATACTGGCGTACACGCAATTTTTTAGATGATTTTAGGAAGTTTCCACTTCGATTATCAAAAAGTCTTTGATTACAGTAGACAGCAAATGAAGTTTCGATTCCGAAAAGGTATCTTGGTGCAAAATCGGATACAAAATGGCAAAAATATCCTTAAAAACTTAAGCAAAAGAATGAGAAAATGAGTTTTTGACAAAAGTCCACTTCCCGTATTTTGAAAATCTGAAATTTCAATATTTTGGAACAGTTTTATTTGAATATTTAAGCTAATTCGCAACCGATTTTAAAACAAAATGTCATATTTAAATCAGGGCTTCAATCTCCTTTAGCCTGCATTCAAAGATCCAAGAAATCAAAGAAAAAAAAATTTGTCGATTTTTGAAAAATCATGATGGTACCCCTTTCAAAATTTTGAAAAATCGGCTTAATTTTTTTTGTTTACTTTCTCAGATTCTTTAATGCAGATAGAAGCAGACTGAAGCCCTGATTCATAAATGGTATTTTGTTTTGAAATCGGTTCGAAATCGAATAAAATATACGCTATCAAATGGTTAAAAAAGTGAGCTCTTGACAAATATCACCTTTCCATATTTTACAATTGAATTTGTCTATCGAAATGCCCATAACTGAATTATTCATCTCCAATCGGCGAAAATTATACCTTTCCAAATTGGTATCTTCGAGTACTATCTAGTTATTCTTTTAAAACTTAAGTTATGGGGCGAGAAAAAGACATACAGGCGAATAGGGGATGTTTGAAACGATTTTAGTAAGTTTCCACTTCGATTAGTAAAAAGTCTTTGATAACGATAGACAGAAAATGAAGTTCTGATTCCAAAATGGTATCTCGGCCTAAAATCGGATAAAAAATGGCAAAAATATCCTTAAAAATTGAGCAAAAGCATGAGAAAAGGGCATTCTGGCTTATGCGTGATTTGGAATTTTGATAACTTTAGCCGAATTAGCGATAACTTTGTTTGTTCATGTCCAATCAGCGAAAGTTATACCTTCCAGAATTTGTATCTTCGAGTACTATCTAATTATTGTATATTTATTGTGCGTATTTTTTAAAAAGTTAAGTTAGGGAGCAAGAAAAAGACATACTGGCGTACACGCAATTTTTTAGATGATTTTAGGAAGTTTCCACTTCGATTAGTAAAAAGTCTTTGATTACAATAGACAGCTAATGAGTTCTGATTCCAAAATGGTATCTTGTCCTAAAATCGGATAAAAAATGGCAAAAATATCCTTAAAAATTGAGCAAAAGGATGAGAAAAGGGCATTCTGGCTTATGCGTGATTTGGAATTTTGATAACTTTAGCCGAATTAGCGATAACTTTGTTTGTTCATGTCCAATCAGCGAAAGTTATACCTTCCAGAATTTGTATCTTCGAGTACTATCTAATTATTGTATATTTATTGTGCGTATTTTTTAAAAACTTAAGTTAGGGAGCAAAAAAAAGACATACTGGCGTACAGGCAATTTTTGAAACGATTTTGGGAAGTTTCCACTTCGATTATCAACAAGTCTTTGATTCTAATAGACAGCAAATGAAGTTTCGATTCCGAAATGGTATCTTGGTGCAAAATCGGATACAAAATGGCAAAAATATCCTTAAAAATTGAGTAAAAGGATGAGAAAAGGGCATTCTGGCTTATGCGTGATTTGGAATTTTGATAACTTTAGCCGAATTAGCGATAAGTTTGTTTGTTCATGTCCAATCAGCGAAAGTTATACCTTCCAGAATTTGTATCTTTGAGTACTATCTAATTATTGTATATTTATTATGCGTATTCTTTAAAAACTTAAGTCAGGGGGAAAGAAAGAGACATACTGGCGTACACGCAATTTTTGAGATGATTTTAGGAAGTTTCCACTTCGATTATCAAAAAGTCTTTGATTACAATAGACAGCAAATGAAGTTTCGATTCCGAAAAGGTATCTTGGTGCAAAATCGGATACAAAATGGCAAAAATATCCTTAAAAATTGAGCAAAAGGATGAGAAAAGGGCATTCTGGCTTATGCGTGATTTGGAATTTTGATAACTTTAGCCGAATTAGCGATAAGTTTGTTTGTTCATGTCCAATCAGCGAAAGTTATACCTTCCAGGATTTGTATCTTCAAGTACTATCTAATTATTGTATATTTATTGTGCGTATTTTTTAAAAACTTATGTTAGGGGGCAAGAAAAAGACATACTGGCGTACAGGCGATTTTTAAAACGATTTTAGGAAGTTTCCACTTCGATTATCAAAAAGTCTTTGATTACAATAGACAGCAAATGAAGTTTCGATTCCGAAAAGGTATCTTGGTGCAAAATCGGATACAAAATGGCAAAAATATCCTTAAAAACTTAAGCAAAAGAATGAGAAAATGAGTTTTTGACAAATGTCCACTTCCCGTATATCGAAAATGTGAAATTTCAATATTTTGGAACAGTTTTATTTGAATATTTAAGCTAATTCGCAACCGATTTTAAAACGAAATGCCATATTTAAATCAGGGCTTCAATCCCTTTTAGCCTGCATCCAAAGATCCAAGAAATCAAAGAAAAAAAATTTTGTCGATTTTTGAAAAATCATGATGGTACCCCTTTCAAAATTTTGAAAAATCGGCTTAATTTTTTTTGTTTACTTTCTCAGATTCTTTAATGCAGATAGAAGCAGACTGAAGCCCTGTTTCATAAATGGTATTTTGTTTTGAAATCGGTTCGAAATCGAATAAAATATACGCTATCAAATGGTTAAAAAAGTGAGCTCTTGACAAATATCACCTTTCCATATTTTACAATTGAATTTGTCTATCGAAATGCCCATAACTGAATTATTCATCTCCAATCGGCGAAAATTATACCTTCCCAAATTGGTATCTTCGAATACTATCTAGTTATCGTATATCTATAAAGCGTATTCTTTTAAAACTTAAGTTATGGGGCGAGCAAAAGACATACAGGCGAATAGGGGATGTTTGAAACGATTTTAGTAAGTTTCCACTTCGATTAGTAAAAAGTCTTTGATAACGATAGACAGCAAATGAAGTTTCAATTCCGAAATGGTATCTTGGTGCAAAATCGGATACAAAATGGCAAAAATATCCTTAAAAATTGAGCAAAAGGATGAGAAAAGGGCATTCTGGCTTATGCGTGATTTGGAATTTTGATAACTTTAGCCGAATTAGCGATAACTTTGTTTGTTCATGTCCAATCAGCGAAAGTTATACCTTCCAGGATTTGTATCTTCAAGTACTATCTAATTATTGTATATTTATTGTGCGTATTTTTTAAAAACTTAAGTTAGGGGGCAAGAAAAAGACATACTGGCGTACAGGCGATATTTGAAACGATTTTAGGAAGTTTCTACTTCGATTATCAAAAAGTCTTTGATTACAATAGACAGCAAATGAAGTTTCAATTCCGAAATGGTATCTTGGCCCAAAATCGGATAAAAAATGGCAAAAATATCCTTAAAAATTGAGCAAAAGGATGAGAAAAGGGCATTCTGGCTTATGCGTGATTTGGAATTTTGATAACTTTAGCCGAATTAGCGATAACTTTGTTTGTTCATGTCCAATCAGCGAAAGTTATACCTTCCAGAATTTGTATCTTCGAGTACTATCTAATTATTGTATATTTATTGTGCGTATTTTTTAAAAACTTAAGTTAGGGGGCAAGAAAAAGACATACTGGCGTACAGGCGATTTTTGAAACGATTTTAGGAAGTTTTCACTTCGATTATCAAAAACTCTTTGATTATAATAGACAGAAAATGAAGTTTGGATTCCGAAATGGTATCTTTGTGCAAAATCGGATACAAAATGACAAAAATATCCTTAAAAATTGAGCAAAAGGATGAGAAAAGGGCATTCTGGCTTATGCGTGATTTGGAATTTTGATAACTTTAGCCGAATTAGCGATAACTTTGTTTGTTCATGTCCAATCAGCGAAAGTTATACCTTCCAGGATTTGTATCTTCAAGTACTATCTAATTATTGTATATTTATTGTGCGTATTTTTTAAAAACTTATGTTAGGGGGCAAGAAAAAGACATACTGGCGTACAGGCGATTTTTGAAACGATTTTAGGAAGTTTCCACTTCGATTATCAAAAAGTCTTTGATTACAATAGACAGCAAATGAAGTTTCGATTCCGAAAAGGTATCTTGGTGCAAAATCGGATACAAAATGGCAAAAATATCCTTAAAAACTTAAGCAAAAGAATGAGAAAATGAGTTTTTGACAAATGTCCACTTCCCGTATTTTGAAAATCTGAAATTTCAATATTTTGGAACGGTTTTATTTGAATATTTAAGCTAATTCGCAACCGATTTTAAAACGAAATGCCATATTTAAATCAGGGCTTCAATTTCCTTTACCCTGCATCCAAAGATCCAAGAAATCAAAGAAAAAAAATTTTGTCGATTTTTGAAAAATCATGATGGTACCCCTTTCAAAATTTTGAAAAATCGGCTTAATTTTTTTTGTTTACTTTCTCAGATTCTTTAATGCAGATAGAAGCAGACTGAAGCCCTGATTCATAAATGGTATTTTGTTTTGAAATAGGTTCGAAATCGAATAAAATATACGCTATCAAATGGTTAAAAAAGTGAGCTCTTGACAAATATCACCTTTCCATATTTTACAATTGAATTTGTCTATCGAAATGCCCATAACTGAATTATTCATCTCCAATCGGCGAAAATTATACCTTCCCAAATTGGTATCTTCGAGTACTATCTAGTTATCGTATATCTATAAAGCGTATTCTTTTAAAACTTAAGTTATGGGGCGAGAAAAAGACATACAGGCGAATAGGGGATGTTTGAAACGATTTTAGTAAGTTTCCACTTCTATTAGTAAAAAGTCTTTGATAACGATAGACAGAAAATGAAGTTCTGATTCCAAAATGGTATCTTGGCCCAAAATCGGATAAAAAATGGCAAAAATATCCTTAAAAATTGAGCAAAAGGATGAGAAAAGGGCATTCTGGCTTATGCGTGATTTGGAATTTTGATAACTTTAGCCGAATTAGCGATAACTTTGTTTGTTCATGTCCAATCAGCGAAAGTTATACCTTCCAGGATTTGTATCTTCAAGTACTATCTAATTATTGTATATTTATTGTGCGTATTTTTTAAAAACTTAAGTTAGGGGGCAAGAAAAAGACATACTGGCGTACAGGCGATATTTGAAACGATTTTAGGAAGTTTCTACTTCGATTATCAAAAAGTCTTTGATTACAATAGACAGCAAATGAAGTTTCAATTCCGAAATGGTATCTTGGCCCAAAATCGGATAAAAAATGGCAAAAATATCCTTAAAAATTGAGCAAAAGGATGAGAAAAGGGCATTCTGGCTTATGCGTGATTTGGAATTTTGATAACTTTAGCCGAATTAGCGATAACTTTGTTTGTTCATGTCCAATCAGCGAAAGTTATACCTTCCAGAATTTGTATCTTCGAGTACTATCTAATTATTGTATATTTATTGTGCGTATTTTTTAAAAACTTAAGTTAGGGGGCAAGAAAAAGACATACTGGCGTACAGGCGATTTTTGAAACGATTTTAGGAAGTTTCCACTTCGATTATCAAAAACTCTTTGATTATAATAGACAGAAAATGAAGTTTGGATTCCGAAATGGTATCTTTGTGCAAAATCGGATACAAAATGACAAAAAAAATCTTTAAAAATTGAGCAAAAGGATGAGAAAAGGGCATTCTGGCTTATGCGTGATTTGGAATTTTGATAACTTTAGCCGAATTAGCGATAAGTTTGTTTGTTCATGTCCAATCAGCGAAAGTTATACCTTCCAGGATTTGTATCTTCAAGTACTATCTAATTATTGTATATTTATTGTGCGTATTTTTTAAAAACTTATGTTAGGGGGCAAGAAAAAGACATACTGGCGTACAGGCGATTTTTGAAACGATTTTAGGAAGTTTCCACTTCGATTATCAAAAAGTCTTTGATTACAATAGACAGCAAATGAAGTTTCGATTCCGAAAAGGTATCTTGGTGCAAAATCGGATACAAAATGGCAAAAATATCCTTAAAAACTTAAGCAAAAGAATGAGAAAATGAGTTTTTGACAAATGTCCACTTCCCGTATTTTGAAAATCTGAAATTTCAATATTTTGGAACGGTTTTATTTGAATATTTAAGCTAATTCGCAACCGATTTTAAAACGAAATGCCATATTTAAATCAGGGCTTCAATTTCCTTTACCCTGCATCCAAAGATCCAAGAAATCAAAGAAAAAAATTTTGTCGATTTTTGAAAAATCATGATGGTACCCCTTTCAAAATTTTGAAAAATCGGCTTAATTTTTTTTGTTTACTTTCTCAGATTCTTTAATGCAGATAGAAGCAGACTGAAGCCCTGATTCATAAATGGTATTTTGTTTTGAAATAGGTTCGAAATCGAATAAAATATACGCTATCAAATGGTTAAAAAAGTGAGCTCTTGACAAATATCACCTTTCCATATTTTACAATTGAATTTGTCTATCGAAATGCCCATAACTGAATTATTCATCTCCAATCGGCGAAAATTATACCTTCCCAAATTGGTATCTTCGAGTACTATCTAGTTATCGTATATCTATAAAGCGTATTCTTTTAAAACTTAAGTTATGGGGCGAGAAAAAGACATACAGGCGAATAGGGGATGTTTGAAACGATTTTAGTAAGTTTCCACTTCTATTAGTAAAAAGTCTTTGATAACGATAGACAGAAAATGAAGTTCTGATTCCAAAATGGTATCTTGGCCCAAAATCGGATAAAAAATGGCAAAAATATCCTTAAAAATTGAGCAAAAGGATGAGAAAAGGGCATTCTGGCTTATGCGTGATTTGGAATTTTGCTAACTTTAGCCGATTTAGCGATAACTTTGTTTGTTCATGTCCAATCAGCGAAAGTTATACCTTCCAGGACTTGTATCTTCGAGTACTATCTAATTATTGTATATTTATTGTGCGTATTTTTTAAAAACTTAAGTTAGGGGGCAAGAAAAAGACATACTGGCGTACAGGCGATATTTGAAATGATTTTAGGAAGTTTCCACTTCGATTATCAAAAAGTCTTTGATTACAATAGACAGCAAATGAAGTTTCAATTCCGAAATGGCATCTTGGCCCAAAATCGGATAAAAAATGGCAAAAATATCCTTAAAAATTGAGCAAAAGGATGAGAAAAGGGCATTCTGGCTTATGCGTGATTTGGAATTTTGATAACTTTAGCCGAATTAGCGATAACTTTGTTTGTTCATGTCCAATCAGCGAAAGTTATACCTTCCAGGATTTGTATCTTCAAGTACTATCTAATTATTGTATATTTATTGTGCGTATTTTTTAGAAACTTAAGTTAGGGGGCAAGAAAAAGACATACTGGCGTACAGGCGATTTTTGAAACGATTTTAGGAAGTTTCCACTTCGATTATCAAAAAGTCTTTGATTACAATAGACAGCAAATGAAGTTTCGATTCCGAAATGGTATCTTGGTGCAAAATCGGATAAAAAATGGCAAAAATATCCTTAAAAACTGCGCAAAAGGATGAGAAAAGGGCATTCTGGCTTATGCGTGATTTGGAATTTTGATAACTTTAGCCGAATTAGCAATAGCATGTCCAATCAGCGAAAGTTATACCTTCCAGAATTTGTATCTTTGAGTACTATCTAGTTATTGTATATTTATTATGCGTATTCTTTAAATACTTAAGTCAGGGGGCAAGAAAGAGATATACTGGCGTACAGGCGATTTTTGAAACAATTTTAGGAAGTTTCCACTTCGATTATCAAAAAGTCTGTGATTACAATAAAAAGCAAATAAAGTTTCAATTCCGAAAAGGTATCTTGGTGCAAAATCGGATACAAAATGGCAAAAATATCCTTAAAAACTTAAGCAAAAGAATGAGAAAATTAGTTTTTGACAAATGTCCACTTCCCGTATTTTGAAAATCTGAAATTTCAATATTTTGGAACAGTTTTATTTGAATATTTAAGCTAATTCGCAACCGATTTTAAAACGAAATGCCATATTTAAATCAGGGCTTCAATCTCCTTTAGCCTGCATTCAAAGATCCAAGAAATCAAAGAAAAAAATTTTGTCGATTTTTGAAAAATCATGATGGTACCCCTTTCAAAATTTTGAAAAATCGGCTTAATTTTTTTGTTTACTTTCTCAGATTCTTTAATGCAGATAGAAGCAGACTGAAGCCCTGTTTCATAAATGGTATTTTGTTTTGAAATCGGTTCGAAATCGAATAAAATATACGCTATCAAATGGTTAAAAAAGTGAGCTCTTGACAAATATCACCTTTCCATATTTTACAATTGAATTTGTCTATCGAAATGCCCATAACTGAATTATTCATCTCCAATCGACGAAAATTATACCTTCCCAAATTGGTATCTTCGAGTACTATCTAGTTATCGTATATCTATAAAGCGTATTCTTTTAAAACTTAAGTTATGGGGCGAGAAAAGGACATACAGGCGAATAGGGGATGTTTGAAACGATTTTTAAAAGTTTCCACTTCGATTAGTAAAAAGTCTTTGATAACGATAGACAGAAAATGAAGTTCTGATTCCAAAATGGTATCTTGGCCCAAAATCGGATAAAAAATGGCAAAAATATCCTTAAAAATTGAGCAAAAGGATGAGAAAAGGGCATTCTGGCTTATGCGTGATTTGGAATTTTGATAACTTTAGCCGATTTAGCGATAACTTTGTTTGTTCATGTCCAATCAGCGAAAGTTATACCTTCCAGAATTTGCATCTCGAGTACTATCTAATTATTGTATATTTATTGTGCGTATTTTTTAAAAACTTAAGTTAGGGGGCAAGAAAAAGACATACTGGCGTACAGGCGATTTTTGAAACGATTTTAGGAAGTTTCCACTTCTATTATCAAAAAGTCTTTGATTTTAATAGACAGCAAATGAAGTTTCGATTCCGAATTGGTATCTTGGTGCAAAATCGGATACAAAATGGCAAAAATATCCTTAAAAATTGAGCAAAAGGATGAGAAAAGGGCATTCTGGGTTATGCGTGATTTGGAATTTTGATAACTTTAGCCGAATTAGCGATAAGTTTGTTTGTTCATGTCTAATCAGCGAAAGTTATACCCCTTTCAAAATTTTGAAAAATCGGCTTAATTTTTTTGTTTACTTTCTCAGATTCTTTAATGCAGATAGAAGCAGACTGAAGCCCTGTTTCATAAATGGTATTTTGTTTTGAAATCGGTTCGAAATCGAATAAAATATACGCTATCAAATGGTTAAAAAAGTGAGCTCTTGACAAATATCACCTTTCCATATTTTACAATTGAATTTGTCTATCGAAATGCCCATAACTGAATTATTCATCTCCAATCGACGAAAATTATACCTTCCCAAATTGGTATCTTCGAGTACTATCTAGTTATCGTATATCTATAAAGCGTATTCTTTTAAAACTTAAGTTATGGGGCGAGAAAAGGACATACAGGCGAATAGGGGATGTTTGAAACGATTTTTAAAAGTTTCCACTTCGATTAGTAAAAAGTCTTTGATAACGATAGACAGAAAATGAAGTTCTGATTCCAAAATGGTATCTTGGCCCAAAATCGGCTAAAAAATGGCAAAAATATCCTTAAAAATTGAGCAAAAGGATGAGAAAAGGGCATTCTGGCTTATGCGTGATTTGGAATTTTGATAACTTTAGCCGATTTAGCGATAACTTTGTTTGTTCATGTCCAATCAGCGAAAGTTATACCTTCCAGAATTTGCATCTCGAGTACTATCTAATTATTGTATATTTATTGTGCGTATTTTTTAAAAACTTAAGTTAGGGGGCAAGAAAAAGACATACTGGCGTACAGGCGATTTTTGAAACGATTTTAGGAAGTTTCCACTTCTATTATCAAAAAGTCTTTGATTTTAATAGACAGCAAATGAAGTTTCGATTCCGAATTGGTATCTTGGTGCAAAATCGGATACAAAATGGCAAAAATATCCTTAAAAATTGAGCAAAAGGATGAGAAAAGGGCATTCTGGCTTATGCGTGATTTGGAATTTTGATAACTTTAGCCGAATTAGCGATAAGTTTGTTTGTTCATGTCTAATCAGCGAAAGTTATACCTTCCAGAATTTGTATCTTTGAGTACTATCTAATTATTGTATATTTATTATGCGTATTCTTTAAAAACTTAAGTCAGGGGGCAAGAAAGAGACATACTGGCGTTCACGCAATTTTTGAGATGATTTTAGGAAGTTTCCACTTCGATTATCAAAAAGTCTTTGATTACAATAGACAGCAAATGAAGTTTCGATTCCGAAAAGGTATCTTGGTGCAAAATCGGATACAAAATGGCAAAAATATCCTTAAAAACTTAAGCAAAAGAATGAGAAAATTAGTTTTTGACAAATGTCCACTTCCCGTATTTTGAAAATGTGAAATTTCAATATTTTGGAACAGTTTTATTTGAATATTTAAGCTAATTCGCAACCGATTTTAAAACGAAATGCCATATTTAAATCAGGGCTTCAATCCCTTTTAGCCTGCATCCAAAGATCCAAGAAATCAAAGAAAAAAAATTTTGTCGATTTTTGAAAAATCATGATGGTACCCCTTTCAAAATTTTGAAAAATCGGCTTAATTTTTTTTGTTTACTTTCTCAGATTCTTTAATGCAGATAGAAGCAGACTGAAGCCCTGTTTCATAAATGGTATTTTGTTTTGAAATCGGTTCGAAATCGAATAAAATATACGCTATCAAATGGTTAAAAAAGTGAGCTCTTGACAAATATCACCTTTCCATATTTTACAATTGAATTTGTCTATCGAAATGCCCATAACTGAATTATTCATCTCCAATCGGCGAAAATTATACCTTCCCAAATTGGTATCTTCGAGTACTATCTAGTTATCGTATATCTATAAAGCGTATTCTTTTAAAACTTAAGTTATGGGGCGAGAAAAGGACATACAGGCGAATAGGGGATGTTTGAAACGGTTTTAGTAAGTTTCCACTTCGATTAGTAAAAAGTCTTTGATAACGATAGACAGAAAATGAAGTTCTGATTCCAAAATGGTATCTTGGCCCAAAATCGGATAAAAAATGGCAAAAATATCCTTAAAAATTGAGCAAAAGGATGAGAAAAGGGCATTCTGGCTTATGCGTGATTTGGAATTTTGATAACTTTAGCCGAATTAGCAATAGCATGTCCAATCAGCGAAAGTTATACCTTCCAGAATTTGTATCTTTGAGTACTATCTAATTATTGTATATTTATTATGCGTATTCTTTAAAAACTTAAGTCAGGGGGCAAGAAAGAGACATACTGGCGTTCACGCAATTTTTGAGATGATTTTAGGAAGTTTCCACTTCGATTATCAAAAAGTCTTTGATTACAATAGACAGCAAATGAAGTTTCGATTCCGAAAAGGTATCTTGGTGCAAAATCGGATACAAAATGGCAAAAATATCCTTAAAAACTTAAGCAAAAGAATGAGAAAATTAGTTTTTGACAAATGTCCACTTCCCGTATTTTGAAAATGTGAAATTTCAATATTTTGGAACAGTTTTATTTGAATATTTAAGCTAATTCGCAACCGATTTTAAAACGAAATGCCATATTTAAATCAGGGCTTCAATCCCTTTTAGCCTGCATCCAAAGATCCAAGAAATCAAAGAAAAAAAATTTTGTCGATTTTTGAAAAATCATGATGGTACCCCTTTCAAAATTTTGAAAAATCGGCTTAATTTTTTTTGTTTACTTTCTCAGATTCTTTAATGCAGATAGAAGCAGACTGAAGCCCTGTTTCATAAATGGTATTTTGTTTTGAAATCGGTTCGAAATCGAATAAAATATACGCTATCAAATGGTTAAAAAAGTGAGCTCTTGACAAATATCACCTTTCCATATTTTACAATTGAATTTGTCTATCGAAATGCCCATAACTGAATTATTCATCTCCAATCGACGAAAATTATACCTTCCCAAATGGGTATCTTCGAGTACTATCTAGTTATCGTATATCTATAAAGCGTATTCTTTTAAAACTTAAGTTATGGGGCGAGAAAAGGACATACAGGCGAATAGGGGATGTTTGAAACGATTTTTAAAAGTTTCCACTTCGATTAGTAAAAAGTCTTTGATAACGATAGACAGAAAATGAAGTTCTGATTCCAAAATGGTATCTTGGCCTAAAATCGGATAAAAAATGGCAAAAATATCCTTAAAAATTGAGCAAAAGGATGAGAAAAGGGCATTCTGGCTTATGCGTGATTTGGAATTTTGATAACTTTAGCCGATTTAGCGATAACTTTGTTTGTTCATGTCCAATCAGCGAAAGTTATACCTTCCAGAATTTGCATCTCGAGTACTATCTAATTATTGTATATTTATTGTGCGTATTTTTTAAAAACTTAAGTTAGGGGGCAAGAAAAAGACATACTGGCGTACAGGCGATTTTTGAAACGATTTTAGGAAGTTTCCACTTCTATTATCAAAAAGTCTTTGATTTTAATAGACAGCACCCCTTTCAAAATTTTGAAAAATCGGCTTAATTTTTTTTGTTTACTTTCTCAGATTCTTTAATGCAGATAGAAGCAGACTGAAGCCCTGTTTCATAAATGGTATTTTGTTTTGAAATCGGTTCGAAATCGAATAAAATATACGCTATCAAATGGTTAAAAAAGTGAGCTCTTGACAAATATCACCTTTCCATATTTTACAATTGAATTTGTCTATCGAAATGCCCATAACTGAATTATTCATCTCCAATCGGCGAAAATTATACCTTCCCAAATTGGTATCTTCGAGTACTATCTAGTTATCGTATATCTATAAAGCGTATTCTTTTAAAACTTAAGTTATGGGGCGAGAAAAGGACATACAGGCGAATAGGGGATGTTTGAAACGGTTTTAGTAAGTTTCCACTTCGATTAGTAAAAAGTCTTTGATAACGATAGACAGAAAATGAAGTTCTGATTCCAAAATGGTATCTTGGCCCAAAATCGGATAAAAAATGGCAAAAATATCCTTAAAAATTGAGCAAAAGGATGAGAAAAGGGCATTCTGGCTTATGCGTGATTTGGAATTTTGATAACTTTAGCCGAATTAGCGATAACTTTGTTTGTTCATGTCCAATCAGCGAAAGTTATACCTTCCAGAATTTGTATCTTCGAGTACTATCTAATTATTGTATATTTATTGTGCGTATTTTTTAAAAACTTAAGTTAGGGAGCAAGAAAAAGACATACTGGCGTACAGGCGATTTTTGAAACGATTTTAGGAAGTTTCCACTTCGATTATCAAAAAGTCTTTGATTACAATAGACAGCAAACGAAGTTTCGATTCCGAAATGGTATCTTGGTGCAAAATCGGATACAAAATGGCAAAAATATACTTAAAAATTGAGCAAAAGGATGAGAAAAGGGCATTCTGGCTTATGCGTGATTTGGAATTTTGATAACTTTAGCCGAATTAGCGATAACTTTGTTTGTTCACGTCCAATCAGCGAAAGTTATACCTTCCAGAATTTGTATCTTCGAGTACTATCTAGTTATCGTATACCTATAAAGCGTATGCTTTTAAAACTTAAGTTATGGGGCGAGAAAAGGACATACGGCCGTACAGGCGATTTTTGAAACGATTATAGGAAGTTTCCACTTCGATTATTAAAAAGTCTTTGATTACGATAGCCAGAAAATTAAGTTCTGATTCCAAAATGGTATCTTGGCCCAAAATCGGATACAAAATGGCAAAAATATCCTTAAAAATTGAGCACAAGGATGAGAAAAGGGCATTCTGGCTTATGCGTGATTTGGAATTTTGATAACTTTAGCCGAATTAGCGATACCTTTGTTTGTTCATGTCCAATCAGCGAAAGTTTTACCTTCCAGAATTTGTATCTTCAAGTACTATCTAATTATTGTATATTTATTATGCGTGTTCTTTAAAAACTTAAGTTAGGGGGCGAGAAAAGGATATATATGGGCGCATAGGCGATATTTGAAACGATTTTATTAAGTTTACACTTTGATAAATAAGAAAGCTTTGATTATGATGGACAGCAAATGAAGCCCCGATTCCCAAATGGTTTCTTGCGTAATCGGATACCAAATGGCAAAAATATCCCTAAAAACTTAAGCGGAAGAATGAAAAAAAAGGACATTTTTACTTCAACGTGATTTTGCACTTTGATAAATTGTACCGAATTAGCCATAACTCGGTTTGTTCACCTTCAATCGGCGAAACTTATACCTTTTATTAGGCTGACACTTGATTAATAAGAAATCTTTTACTATGATGAACATCAAATGATGTCCCGATTCATAAATGGTATCTTCGGGTTACAAAATGGCAAAAATATTTCTAAAAACTTAAAGAATGAGGAGATGACATTTGTGCTCATGCGTAACTATGAAATTTTACCGAATTACCCATTTCTTTTTTCACCTCCAACCGGCGAATATATACAATATCTATATACTAGATGCATAGTTTTCTTAAATTTGTTTAGGAAAATATAAATTATTCATGAAAATAAAAAAAATACCTTAATTTTTATGTCGTCGCCTAAAAGTATGCTATAACTTTTTTAATTTCAACATTTAGATTTCAAAATCGTTTTTATCAATTTAATATAGTTTTTTTATTTATTGTTTATATATGAATAATTCAATAAATATAAATTGGGGAAAAGGCAGCAGTGTAATTTTTTTAAATTAATGTGTTAAAGAATAGGTCGGACGGCAAATGGTCTGAATAACATCAAGATCAGATAATTAATTAGCTAGAAACTAAAACGTCGCCCAACAGAATAAAGTAGAACAAAGCCCTGACTCAGATGGGACGTGATAGTTATAACCTGCTCGGTCCAACAATAAATTCAGTAGTCAACTTCATCATCGCTGTCATTCGCCAGCCGATGTTAAGTGGTTTTTACCTGAATTAATGAACACAACACCGAAACTTCAACAGAAACCGACCGACAACCAACAATGTCGCTGACATGTTGCAATGCCTGAAATTAATTATGGCGTGGATGGGTTTTAAAAACGCCAGTGTCGCGTTGTTCTTCTTTAATTACGACCTTTGTAGTGTTAGTTACTTGGTTAAAACACCAAGTTCGAGGGCCGAATTCAGCATTGGCCCAAGTCCAGATGGCCAACAGTCAAGCCGTAGGAGTGGCTCAAACGAGTTTTTGTCTCGAACCGCCTCAGCTGTCTTCTTCTGAGTCATAAATCCATTTAATGTTCCTCCGAATGGCGTTATTGTTTCCTTCTTGCTTTTCTCTTAATAAGCCTGGCCAGTGGCCACCCATGAGTTAAATTAAGATGTGATCGAGAGCGGTTAGAACGGGTTCTACCATAGATGGATCGAATTTAGCCAATATTTGGGTTAAAAGAAATCATTGAAATTTGAAAACAAAAGAGGCTTCTGGTACTTCAAAATTATTTTAAATAGTGTTTAGTTTTTCAGCTTTCCCATGTGCACTGAAATTTAGAACACCAACAAGATAATGCCCGTTTTAATTCGTTCCCGAATTGCACATTCGCCAGGACATTAAAATGCCACCAAAAAAGAATCAACACGGCATTTGCGCCACTTGAAAGCGAGTTAGTTGGATGCTTTCGTGGCTTTTGGACTATTTGGTCTGGGCGAGCACCAACTGGATCTTGATTAGAATTCTCAAATATTTATAAAAAAAACCTAGCTCTGAGCTCAGGTGAGTCCACACCCACCTTTAGAGGCGCGAAGGCCGTACGTGAGCTGAGGGAATTTACATAGAACACAAATAAATGAAACTACAGTTAGCAGGGCACGATTCGGGTTATGAAATTAACATTTTGAGCATTCAGCCATGTAGTAGCGCCTCCTTTTTACCAGGTCCCCTCCTGCTATCGCTGCTGAGGCAGCACTTTCAACTTGGCCGCAACTAAAAATGCGAAAAGTCGACAAAAAGTCTAAAAAGTTTTCGTTCACATTCGTTGCTGCTGCTGGGAATCGGATCTCTGTTGCCAAAACGAAATGAAATTTTCAGTTGAGTTGCCACAAACTCGCTTCGCCCGCCCTTCTGTGCCCCAAATTGGAAAGGGGAATTCTGCTGAGTTGCTTTTGCTGGGAGGACAGTGCATTGGAGCCTGAAAAGGCAAACTGGGAGCAGAGAAAAGCTGAAAAGAGCACAACGACGTGGACGAGGACGAGGACGAGGACGAAGACGTGGAAGAGGACGACGACGACAGTCGACACATTTAACGATTATTGCCGGACATTAAAAATAACAAGCAAAACTTTTGCGCATAAAGCCGCTTCGGGGATTCATTCAACGGCGAGCGAAACTCTTTTGCCGAATCCTTTCTCGATTGCAATTGTTGATCCTTTCGCATCTGGCGGCGGCGGGTCTTTAATTACCTTTCTATCCGCATTTCCCAGCAGTTTGGGCCTCGAATCGCAAAAGTTTAAATTCAATTGCAGGACCAATCACCTTTGAATTTGGCCAATCAAAAACGTTTCTTGTTTGGAGTTCAGGTTAAATCTTTAAAATAAGAGTCTTCTGTGTATTCTGTGCGGTGATACTTCTATAATTTGTACTTTTAAAACCTTTAAAAACAAATGTTGATTGGTAATTAAACTCAAGCCTCCAGGCGAAGGGAAATCTCATGGTTCTCCTTTTTCAAGCAAAACTTTCACGTGTGTTTCGCAAATGGCTTAAGCTCGAAAATGGATACCGAACATCCCCATATGTTTTCCTGATATCTGACAGCCCTTATCCGAAGGTTCATGCTCGATAAATAGCCCACGCACTTGGCAATCGAATCACGTATCGTTCATGTTTGGTGATTATAAAGTTTTAATGAATACGCACCACTTGTCCCGCATGGCAACATGGCCACGCCCACTCGTGTTGCTTTTCAGCATCCCGATCTGCCCCCCAGGGGCTCCCCTGTACCACCAGATGAAACAAATGCAATGGCATTTTATTTTTACAATGGCTCCGTGCAGGGCTGCGTGTTTCTCAAGGATATTAACACGTACGAAGTGCGCACCATCGAGCAGGCATAAATATGAATGCTTTGTTCCTGCTCCACCTTTCCAGGGGGAAGGGATTCTGCGGGTTATTCTGGGGGCAATGGTTCCACGCCTTTAAGAGCTCCCACTTTTGTAGGGTTTGTTGCACAAGTTTTAAACATTAAAAGTATATCTGACCATACACATTCTTGAACGAAATATCTTTAACGATACCTAATTATTCTGGCCAAAATGTATAGAAATTCGGCCAAAATAAGAAATTTTCACGCGATTTTATCGAATTTTATAGGCATATCCGATCCGATTTGGAAACGAGGTACTACTTTTTAATAAAGTCTTCAATTTGCTTTGCAAAATAACCCAAAAATTTAAGAAAAAATATTTTAATGATTTTTTTAAAAAAAAAGTACTCCTTTCAAAAATTTAAAAAATCGGTTAAATTTGTATTCTCTTGGTTTTGATTTAAAATGAATCTAAATGATAGAATTCGAAAATCTAAAATCAGAGAGGTATGATGAGAGGATGCGATGAGCCAAATATTAACCAATTTATGAATAATTTCCTGCAAGAAATCATTATATCAAAAATAAAATTTTTCAAAATCAGGATTGATTTTAGTTGTCTAGTTTTTGATTGAAAATAATAGTACTCGAAGATACAAGATCGGGAAGGGATAACATTCGGAGATCTGCCAAATATTAACCAAATTATGCCCAATGATATGACCCTGACATATGGTCTTGATGTGTAAATTTAAAAAATCATTGTGCAACAAACAAATATCATATAAATTATCATCTTTTTAAAGTTTCCCAAGGAGACTTTCTCCTAATATTAAAACATGCATGCTTCCAGTCTGGGAGTCTTGGAGCTTTTCCTCTGGTCAACTTTATTTTCGCATTTTAATGGCCTTCAGCATACAATAATTTGAATTGGCGCATGAATATTTTTTGCCCAACTGTATGCAATTTTAAATATTCCGCTTCGTAATTATATTTATGCAAATGCGCAGCGCACACAGGCACATGTGGGCGGTGGTTGGGCGGCTGGATGGGAGGAATATTGGCATGAATATGCGTGCTTGGCAGCAGCTTCTGGGTAGAATATAATTTTCATTTTTAATATTCTCTTGCATGCACGGAGTTTGTACATTAAATTTATTTATTGCAGCAAATATTGGATCGGATGCCGATGGCTCGGGTCTTTGGCCATTTGCATTATTGCGACTCCTTCTCTGAGCACAAATGCTGGCAAATGGAATTATAGAGAATATATTTAATACTTATAAAGTCATGGCATATATGCAAATTGAATATATTATATTAGAAGAACAGATATTAGCAATCGGTTTCAAGAGGTTTGAGGCCTTAAAACTTAAATTGTTTCTACTTGTATGATAATTTCAAGGAATTAAATTGGAAATAAAAATCTTAAGGGAGGAACAAAAGACAGGGTAAGTAAGCAAGTTAAAGCCTGAAAATTGTTGAACTTGTTTCCATTTATCGGTTGAGTCAAAGTCGCCTGCCCCTCCCAGGACGACAGCCCTTCCCTAGTCCCTTACCCCATTGAAGGGGATGAGTGGGAGGAGCCGCCTGTTGTTTGCTCAAATGGAATTTCCAAAGTCGTTTAGCTCCTTATTTTTCTCGTTTCGCTTTTCTTAAATGCCATTTTTTTCCATTTCGTGCGTTCGCTTCCAGAGGCAGCTGCCGTCAACTCGAAGGCAGCCGGAAGCAGTTCCCGGGGTGGCTGTGCAGAATTCCTGAGTGCCAGAGTGCCAAAGGACGAAAGGACCAAAGGATGGCGACGGCAAAGGGAAGATACATGGAAGATGGCTGGCTGCCATCGCAGCTCGAGCAGCAAGGCAACCCACCCTTAAGAACTCCTTGCCAGTTTGTTTGCTTTAGCCGCATTTCTTTGGCCGCTTTGTTTCTACACATAGGAAAAACTTCAGAAAATATGAAAGCCTTTTAAACATACGATTGAATTCATTGTGATAAAAAGATTTTCGAAAGGAGAATAAAATGTTGAAACTTTAATATTGAAAAAAAATGTTGAACATTGTGAAACAGAATTTCTTTCTGTGAATTTCCTCCGAGGCAGCAACGTCTTAGGGTCTGAGATGCCATTCGAATAGTTTGCTTAGGTTCATTTTCCGAGGGCGGGCAGGGGGTGTATGCTGGTGGTTCCGGGTGGCTCAGGGTGGCTCGGGGTGGGTCGGGGTGGCTCAGGGCGGGCGGTACACGGTGGTGCTGGAGGACGGGGAGCGGCCATTGTTGCCAGAGTGTGCGCTCGTAAAGAAGATTTATTGGGAAGACGCGCGCGCTTCTTGGGGCGCACGTAGCCGGCGGATTCCATTTGGCCGGGAAGGAAATTGGGTTTGCTCTGCCCGCGTTGCGGCTTCCCCCTTAGCCCAGAGCACAGAACCCACAGCCCTGGCTCGACCTCGGCCCAGCAGCTTACTAAATTGCTTTTTCTGCTGGGGAGTCTTAAGAAAAATGACTTTGCCCACACAGCACTTGTCCTATCTCCTGTTTAGTCCGGAGTCTGGGGTCCGGGGTGGATATGAACGTATTCCTATATCACATTTCTCACATCTGAGACTAATGCGATTGTATTTTTTGAGAGTTTTTCTAATTTGCATTTAATTTTTTTGCAGCTGTTACAGTTATTCTGGTTCAGGACCAGGGTCCTGTCTAATTCCAGAGCCTTTAAGTCGTTGGAAATTCAGAAAGCGTTTTGCTTTTAGTTTAACGATTCTCTATATTGAAAGATAACCATTTGGTATGCAACAGGATGTTGATATTAGAAAGGATACCATCACAAGGTGAGTGGAAAACAGGTAAACAATATTTGGAAAAAACGTTTTTTTAATTTATAAAAGATACTAAATGCTAGCCACACACTCAAGGACAATCGATTGTTTACGGACAGTTATCCTTGGCAAGGTGCTCGTTTTTTGCACTTATTATTTTGCACCGCAAAAATACGACCAAGGTTAATTGCCGAGGGCACTTGCAGATTTCATATTGCACGGTTATTATCATCAGCTTTGAAACGTGCACTTGGATCGGCATTAAAAAAAGACCTAAACAGGTAAACTGTCCTGCTCCGAAGGTTGGCAGGCAAATCCTTGTAAAAAATATCCAAGCCAGTGGGAGTGGAGTGCAAAAAGATGCTCGAAATTATTCTTGGCATTTCCCACAAGACCAATACAAGAAAATCGAATCCAAGTCGGGACAAGGAGTAAGGACTGAGGAAGGAGGACCAAGGACCTAGCCTCTAGTACCTGGCCCTGTTCCACTTGCCTGGCCGACGCGTTGGTCGGTATTTTCTTTTCGTTCTCGCTTGGCAGCAGCGTTCTTAATCTCGTTTATGGGCTCGTACATCCTTGGCTGCGAGCGCAGCTCCAAAGAGCCGGATGGGGATGGGTCCTTCGTCCTGCGGCGCCGGTACAAAGCCCATTACAATAAACAACGAGGCGCTGGCGACGTCCTGGCGGGGGCAGAGGGGGATCAAAGTCCCCACCCATCGAATCCTGCTCGCGTATCCTGCCCGTATCTTCGGATGTCCTTTCGCCATTTCCGTTCGCTGGTAGCGAAGAAAAATAAAGGAAGAATGGGGGCAAACACTTTTTTTCGCCGCCTTATCCTTTTGGGATTTTGCGCCATTAACGTGAATTGCTTTTTGGCCAAATTATGTATACCTCGCTCACAGCAACAGCAGCAATGGCATCGGCAGGAGCTTTAATGTTTTGTAAATTCACATAAGGAAACCATTATCACCTGAAATATGAAAGCAATTTTCATGCATCCTTTCAAATGCAGAAATCTTTTTTTTTTCTCATTCTCCCTTTACTAGAGGTGTAATTTTCTTTTAGTTATCAGTTCTTGAACATCCTTTCATTCGGATAATCAAGATTGCTTTATCACGACTCTCTAGTCAGTTATATATATTGAGAAAACTCAATTCAATAATATGAACTATTCTAATATTGTAAAATATACTTAAAATCCTCTTCTCTACTATTACATATTACATACTATTATCCATCATTATAATTATTTTTGTTTATGAAATATTTGACATGGATAGACCTAAGCTTAAACAAAGAAAAAATGAGCTCCGTTTGACCAGATTTTTTGCCAAGAACTTAGACCCGCCTTGGCCCCGACTTGGCTCTTTCCTGTGATGGCCACAAGAGCCGAAGGAGATGACGATGTCGTGTGCAGCTTCGTCTCCTTGGTCCTGGCAATTGCTGGGAGCATCGTTTGGAGCCATTTCGGTGGCTATAACAATTCTCGTAATACTTCGGGCATCGCCGACTAAACGATAATCGCGCGTAAATGCGCCACTAAAATCAATACCACGACTTGGATCCCGGTTCGTGGAGTGCTAAGTTTCAGTTTCACCTTCGTTGGCTGTGGCGCAGAATTTTTAGCCATCTTGCCATCCTTTTCGCCAGGACACAGCCAAGGAAAACTCGGCACCCACGCAAATGGGCGGTTATGCACATGCGCTTCCCAATGCCAGCTTCTTTTTATTTGTTCTCCTTCACTTGGCCAACGTCTTAAGAAGAAATGAAGTCAGTCCGAAAATAAATTGAGTGTTTTTTGGAGTCTATCAGATGGGGGTTTATTCATTCACATATGAGTACATGAAACTAATAATTAACCTAACTTCCTCATAGATAGAATTTCAAGTTTAAAGATCCCAAACAATCCGCAGATAAGAGAGCTTTAAATGTCATTTCAATTAGCGATTGCTTCTAATTACAATTCAATTCAGAGTTTCTTTGTTCATTCCGTTCGAAGCTCGCATTCCAAAAAATAATTTTCCTTAAAATTTTACTCAAAGAAATTATACATTTAAATTTCCGTCAAGATCTGAATAATTAACAGCCCAGAAACCTAACCCCGGGCCCGAGTTAAACATTTTAATCAGCCTGTGGGACCGAAAACATATGGCGGCAAAGTCCTCCATTAATTTACGATCCGGCGGCATGGCGATCCGATCGGTTCGAAGAACCTCGAGAACCCAGCGGATCGCCGGCAGCGGGACAGGTAAGCCAAATGAGAAATTTATCAAATTTATTGAGGGGGAATCGGGAATGAATTGAGATATAATTCAGGGGAATTACAAAGGCCAGGACCAGCCACCAAAATGGAGGCTTAACAAAAATTCAATAAATTACCCAGGAGAGTCCCAAGGAAAGACAAAAGGCAGGAGGTCCCGACCCGCCAGTTCAGCCATTGCACAGTGGCTTCAAAATAAACGAGTTCTCTTTGTAGAATATACATCTACATTGGTTTTGTGAAACTTTATTTCATAAACCAATGTTGAAATTAAGTTCTTGTTGTCTATATTCAAAATTCCTATTTTTAAGGGTCCCCCAAGTACAAAATTAAAACGATAACTTAAAAAATATATTCGTAACCTAATACCAAGGTGCATTTGCTTCTGAGTGGCAGCAATCGCTGTCCAGGGCCTCATGCTGCGTCCGTAATTAAAAGTCGTAAACTATTTTTATGGTAGCTCGTATATTTGCCGCAAAATGTCAACCTCGATTTGCATGCGCTGCGCCGCTCGTGGGAAGGCTGTGAAGGTATCCGCTGGACAGGTGAGTGGATTAAATAAATAGCGGATAGATAAATCGATATGATCGAGATCCGACCGCTGCGAATCGGCACACTTACATATAAAAACATGGCGATAATCGGCAAGTTCCCAAAATTTCACATTTGTTTTTTTCCGCCATTTATCTCAATGAGAAGCCCAATTGCAGTGGCTCATTAATTGGACTTTATGGCCGTCTAAATCATGTGGCAAAATGCAAATTAATATTTATTTGCAATACCCAACAAGACTGCTGTCGCTGCTCTGGAACCCGCCTCGATTCCAGTTTGTATTTGCCGCGTTAAGACGCAACTTTCAACGCACACATCGCATAAATTCATAAATGTGCCGGCACCGCCAATGAATTTGCACAGCAAAACATAACTTTTAATTACGCAGACAAGACACAGTGCGCAGAAACTGCTGTAGAAACAGAAAATGTCGTCATACGAATGCATAAATACAAGCGGCTAATAAGACAAACTTAACTGGCATAAGAATGTGTTTTTCCCCAGCTTTCTAGGTGGGTTTTCAGTTTGGAAAGCGGACAAATCGCCTCCCATCTCCGAATCGTTTGACAAACCAGAATGTACCAGAAGTAATTATACAAAAATGGCCAAGGATCAGAATAAAATCGGTTTGTGGCCGTGAGATTTATAATATTGCATTTCCAAATCCAAATCCCCCATGCTGCTAAAATGGCACATGAAGCTGCCAATAAACTGGCATCTGCAAATATTTGTTCACTCACACACCCACACATGTGTGTGTTTTCCGGATACGCATCCGGAGCCGTATTTTGAATTTGTACGGGAATCTGTCCGTGTGTACTTCTGGCAAAGTGCAGATATTTATGCGTATTTGATAGCACTAATGGGCCATTAAATGCGTACGCAAATACACACACGTACCCGCACCACCACCACACACACAGAATATCGAGTGTGCTTGTGTGGGTGTGGAAGGATGGGTGGCAGGATGAAAATGTACCTAAGCGAATCTAAATGGCATCAGGGGCACCGAACATGCAAAATCATGTACTCGTAAATCTCTTTAATGCCAGCGGCCTTCGTAGTCCCGAGAACCGAGTCCGGAGTCCGGAGCCCGTAGTCCGCAGTCCGGACAAACGGAGACAACCGGAAAGTATCCGGGGGAGCAGGTGCGGAGTGGCGGGAGGAGCTGTTCCACACATCCTCAAAACACACACATGTCCTGGCATGGCTTGGTGGATGCTTGTTTACCCCGGAGAAGAAGTTCAAAATGGAAGGAGAATTTCCCGTAATGGAAGTCGATATGTGTGCGAGGGTGTGTGGGTGTGTGCGTGTGGTGGGCGTAAGGTGCTTTCGAATACGTATTACGTAACTAACGAAAATTAACGTTAATAGCTCTGAGTATCAAAATAATGGCCCTCGCCCTCCGCCCAGCCAAGGCCGCTTTCTCTACACCTCCGTAACCCGAAATAAATTTCAAAAACTCATTCCGGACTTGGGGAAAAACGTGAAAATATTGTTACGACCTCTCCGGATCCTTATGGTGTGCAAAAAATATAGGGTGTGGGTCTGGATGTGGAGACACCAGCTTCCTTGGCCATCGAACTAAATTGGATTTTAGTCGCAAAATTACGATACTGGAGTGGTTAATTGAGAAAAGTGAAGCAGCGATTTTTAATGATGTTTGTGATTGCGGATGGGTGAAGGTTTATGCCTTACTGGGGGGTGCCTTTTATTTTTTGTATATGAGAACATCTAATAAGCTGACATTAAATATGTTTATTGGGAATGGAAAACACTCCGTAAAGTACGAAACCTACTTTAAACATTGTGTTTAAAATTTAAGTTCAGCAAAATTGAAATTTCCAAACACCCACCAAACGAAAGGACTAAAGGACAAACCAAAAAATACAAAAGAAGGGAGATACTTTGGGCTGACATTTTGTGAACTGTGTATGCGTGTATCGTTAATTTTTATTGGTCAACTCCCGGGATCCGCTTTCGCGTTGAAATCGAATGAAATTCAGTTGTTGGTCCTTGTTTGCTTGTTGCTGGGTCGCACATCCGACAGAAAGAAGGGAAAATGGGGAAGGAGGGGGCCACAGGACAAAAACGCAATAAGCAGTTAAAAAATACTCGTAATTGCAGCGGGAGTCAAAGCCCCTAGAGACCATGCTGCCATGGTGCATGCCTCATATGAGTGCCATTGTTCCTTATTTTTTTCCGGGCACTTTTTTGTTGTTCCCGGAGAAGGAAAACGTGGAACGTGCTCATCACATTGACTGGAATTCGATTCGGGCCCTTCCTTTAAGGATAACGACGGAAATGACACTCGGCGGACTCGTTCCGCCGGAATTTCATGAATAAGAAGATGAAATCGCTGGTCCCGCCCAGCCTCTTCTTAGCATATTTCCTCAATTTTTGCCAATCATTAGTTTTTGTTTTAAAGTTTTCCTTAAGGAGACTTAAAGGGATTAATAGGTGTTTTTGTTAGCATACTTTTCTGCAACTTTATTTCTTTGTAACCATGATGGCCTTCCTGCTAATTTCGATTTTAATTATTTTTAATTCCGGATTTTCCATGTAATTAAACTATTTGTGCTTTTTGGACTCCATGAATCTTTGGCTTCTTCGGTTTTGGATTTTTTTCCAAGTCCAGTGCCCCTGGTCGAGGCACTATGATGGTATTTATCCTCGTCCGCTTGCCTTTTGCTTTCTCCCGTACTTGCTAGTTTTCCTTTTGTCCGACTCGTTATTGCCGTAATATTGTTTGGTCCGTAAAGGAGTCGCGTGTGTTTTTGCTGCTGCTGACGCCCTTGTTGTTGTAGTTATAATGGGCCAGTGCCATTCTGGACGCTTGGCAGCGGCAAAAATGTTTCACAAATGGGTTCATATTTTGACGTTTAATGTAGCGAAAATGAAGCAGGGATTTATGGAATGTGCACGTTGCCCTCGCTGTCCTCCCTTGACTTTCTCATCGCTGTTTTTCCAATATCACAAAAAACGGGAAAGAGGGTAAAAAAACAAGTTAAGATACTTGTACATTTGGCCCTGGGAAATCAAGAATCAATTGCATTATTAGACGCGATTGAGAATCGTCGGGGCGTAGTTACTCTGTCTGGGATAACTCTGTCTGCGACATGATACTCCAATTGCAACCATTTCAGCTTAAAGGAGAAACGAAAAATTCCAATATTTAAGATTAAAAGTCTGGCATATTTTGGCATGAGCTCGTAACCTGACACCGGTGTCCTTTATGGCCAATAGCGAATGATGAAAACGCCATCGGCTGCGGCCCGAAGTTTGCCTAAATATGGCTAATCGACTGCCAGGAGCTCTTGAGACCAGCAGTTGCCAGAGGCAGTTACCCACTGCCCCTGCCCTGTGGACCTTGCCAAGGGACCCTGCCGCACGCCCGGGATCAAGTAAATTGCGAAAACTATGTGCAAGATGGCCTGTTATTGCAGCCGAAGCGCTTGTAATGATGACTCTAAGTGTCGTTTCCTTAAGTGTATTACCTATAAAAAATTTATATAAACATGCTGCCGAATTGGTTCCCTGATTCCCTGTCTTCCCTGGCTTCTCGTTTCCACCACCTTCCAAATAAGATACAAAACCAAGGGGCAGAGTCTGCCTTGTCCGAGATAAGGTGAACACAAACCCGTAGCATCTTGGCGATAAAATGCAACATTAAGCGGCTGATTTCCCGAGCCCGCCCTTCTGGGCCCAAAGACCCAACTTGGTGGCAGTTCATTAGGGTAGAAGTCGGATAGGTATTGCAATTGGGTATGAAAGGTTATCGAACGTGTTTGTGGAACAACCAAACTGGGTAAATATTAATTGGTCATTATGCATGCAAATGTCCCGAATAAAATCTGAGAAGCAAAATTGTCATCAGGTAAAGTTAACAAAGAAATGCTCTTAAAGTAAAAATTCATCTTTCTAAATTCAACTAATATGATGCCAGTTTAAGGTTAAAATTATAAGAGTCTTATAAATTGGAACATAAATTGGTGGCAAACTGGTGTCCAGTTTTCTAATCCTGCTGGGTCCGCCAAACGCCTCCACCTCGCCCCATTTTTGCATTTCATCCTCCCTTTTCGAAAAAGGAACTCGCTCCCTTGGTGCTCGTAGTTTATGTTTACGTAGAAATTAAAATAAACGCCACCATGAGATTTATTCAATGTTTGTATTAAGCTGCTCTGTCCAGGAAACACAGCGCGGAGAGCAAGAAGCGCAAAGCCACCACCAATATTTTCACGAGTCCTGCCAACCTTCCCCCGCCCCAGCCACACACAGAAATCAGAGTTCCTGGCCATTTCGGGGTGATATTCGCCGTAATGGTGTAGCGAGTGGCGTTCCTTTCCGGGAGGGTGGTTGTCCCACCCTGCCACCGGACTTCAATTCCAATCTAAGCATGGAGCGCGAGCGTTATGCGTCCTACGTCCTGCAACGGTTGCGCACTTATCCGGCATGGCGGTAATAGCTTTATCTGCCGACAGAATTATGGCCACTCGCCTGATTCATGATCCCGGAAGGAGTCCGTTCTCGCCTGCCATCCAGGGGGTGGTTGGGTGGTGGTGGGGCTATGTGGATTGGAAGCCATTGCCATTCAATGTGGAGAATACAGTGCGTTATAAGCCAATCGATTTTCTTCAGTAATATTTAAAACTGATTATTTCATCGGAGTTTACAAATTTATTTCTTTGATTCTTAAGAAGAATATGCCTTCTTGACTATATAGTCATGGCCAGGACTGTTGGATTTTTCTGCTGTTCCTGGCTGATCGACTGTGCAGCTGAATGATTCTGAATGGGTGGTCGCCACAGGAGGCGCAAGTGGCAGGAGAACTGAAAGAGGAAATCCTGTTCGCCATAGAAGAGACTCCACAAAAGTATGGAAAATCGATATCGTCAACATGGCTCCCTCGCTCCCTGCTACCACATCCCGGCACGGCTCAGCTGGGGGATGTTTGTTTAATTTTCCGCAGAGCAAGTGATGAAAATCTATTGAATGTGCGGCTGGAAACATTTTCCACGACCGCCGCCTCCGCTGTCGTCCTGAGAAAATATTTATACAGTGCTGCTAAGAGTGAAACGGAAACTCGACTGCCTGGCCATGATTTCGATTCTAATTTCCAATCTGAGTGTGGCATGAACGGCAGGAGGATGAGAGACTTGTTGGAGAGGGTTCGGGTGATGAGAAAAGCCAGGGGCAGAGACAGAGGCAGATCCAGTGGCTGTGAATGACACGCACTCGCCTAAATTGACATTTAATGCCAATACAATGACAGTTATTTTAATTGTGTTTGGGTGCTGCGGGAATTTATGGTATTACTGTAATTGTTATGGCCGAAACGAAGTGTTTTTGGGCAGAACAGATAGAGCCAGGTTGGCAATAGTGGCGGAATCCACCAGTTGAGCTTAGAAATCAATTGGTTAAATAATGCAACACACGTTTTGTGTAGTTTATTCTAAAATTAGGGCTCTGAAACCCTCCATTTCAGACACTTCGCTCCCGTCTAAAAAACTGGTTTTGCAGGTAAAAATAGTCCCTAAAAGGCGACTGAGCACCCGTAGGAGCTCCCAAAGGGGCTTGGGGATCGGCCCCATTGCGCCGCAGTGCGTCCACATGCCGCTAGATGGCGCGCAGGTCAATTTAGTGGAATTAATGGAATTGGAATTCATGGCGCGGAAATTGAATTTATGACCTCAAAGGCCGCCGTCCAATCGCAGGAGCGCCCAGGAGGATGTGGGGCTCCCCGGGCAAGGGCAATCGGTTTTTAATGCGCCATTGAACGCTTCGAAACTGTTTGCGATTTTCAACATTGGCAACTGCAACCAAAGCCATGAAAACTTTTGCCATGGACACTGAAAAAGTTTGCACAGCCATTTCCAAAAAGTTACAAATAGTTTCGTTCTTATTTAAAATTATTTAAGCTATGTCAGTTGTAGGAAAAAACTAAACATTTTTAGGAGCACCCTAAATAACTTTGTAGTTTGGTTATACCTTGGGTAGCTTTGTTTTTTGTTGGTGTAGGGGAAAAGTTTGCAATGGATAATGTGGCACATAAATAGCCAAAGGAGCCGTAGTACGAGTAATTAAAAACACGTTTTGTCCTTTTGGGCCATTAAGACGAAAAAGGGAGCACAAGTTTGTCCGCATTTCTCGCATGCCGAGCTGCCTGGGAAAAGTTGAAAATAAACTTCTGTGGCAAAACAAAAGGGCTAACACACACAGTCACACTCATAACTCTGTGATGTCAACTTTCGTGTTTGGTTTCGCATTCCCATTTCTCCATTCTGCTTTTCCTGCTGCTTTGTTTTGGATAACAGCTCCTGGCTCACCTTCCCAGCCAAGTTGATTAACGCAGACGAATCACGTAACGGTCTCTGTTATTTTTGGGCTGCCCGTTAGTCATTTCGACGAACAAAAGGATTCGATGCTCGGATTTTTGGTCTGGGAGGGGCAGGGATCGATAGCCGGGGAATATGCCACGAAGATGGAGTCATCGTCGGGTTAGGCTTTAAGGTAACCAATTGGGCTTTAACGGGATTGAAAGTCGAAACGATTACGGAAAAATTTCATAATCATTCAAAAAATTTGGTCCCTTTGATTATCCAAAAGTTCCTTCGATCACATTACCATTTCTGCTAATTTTAAAGGCTCTTTTGTTCTTCAAATGTGAATTAATGTCAGGAACTCGGCCAAGAATATTTGGCAAAGGTTCCATTATCCTCTTTCTGGTTAGAGATCATTACTCGTTCCACTTAGAATACCAGAGTCCAAGAGTTGGGCCAAATTGTGCAAAGTTACGAAAACTTTGCGAAATTAATTTGTTAAACTTTGGTAAAATATATGTGTGGGCATAAAAGGCCATTGGTCGGAGTTTTTGGGACTGGGTACGTGTTGGAACGACCACATGACCGCTAAGGCCGCAATAAAGCCGTATAAGCCTCGGTCCGGAGTCCGGACCCGGTAAAACCAATCTCGCAAATCAGGTTGATAAAGCGCCGGCACGCAACCCTGCAAGTTGAACCCTTTTTCAGCAGCACATCAAGTCATATATGACCGCCGTAAGCCGGCTTTAATTACGCACCACCCGGCCATCCAACCATCGAACCACCCAACCACTGAAGCACTGAAACATTCAACCATACGATACCACCCGCAACCAAAAACATGCGACACAATTAAGCATTCATGGCTCCTGGTGAGCTTAAATTTTGACATTTTCCTGTTTGTTTTCTGGATGCTGCTGAGGTTGCTAAGGCTGCTGCTGGGAAAGGATATTGCCGATGGACGAACATCAAGGTCCGTAATCAGACACACGTCCTGTCCCTTTTCGCTGATCCCGGCGACCATTTTATAATGTGTGTATAGCAGCTTAGGGCACCCGGGAGACCCATTGCCGACGGCACTAAACAATTTTATCATTTTTAATCATCAGAGTGGATTTGGGGTGGTCTCTGCGTCCGTCTCGTGGTGTCCGGGATTAAAAACTCATATTAAGTTATTATCGGGTGCCAGATATGAAAGCCAGCCAAGCACCCGTGCGCTTGAAAAATTCATGAAACTCTAGCGAATGTCAAAGAAACCTTGTGGCCAATAAAAATTCATTTCAACCAGACGATGTTTAAAACATTGTCTGCACTGCGGGAACAAAGGATTGCTGCCAAATCGTTTCGGAGAGTCTGGAGAGAATGGAGATGGACCAGGCTCATGGTTAATGCATGATTTAATGTAATTCGGAATGGCTCTCACGCATTCTCCAGTCGTCGGCCAATTTGGCAGAGCATCAACACGCCATTTGGGAACTGGATTTTGCACACAGGAAATAATTTTCGAAGTTCCTATTTATTTGAGGACAAAAAATAAAGTCCCTTGGGTTTGAACAGGGTTTCTTGAAAGGAAGTTTTTTGATACTACTGAAAGATAAAATAGTCTTTTCGTTCTGTGCAACTACAATTTCCACCTCTCGAGGGGCATTGCACATGTTTCCATTAATGGTGCCGCATCCTTGGTGGCAAATTGGAGGCAGAGGCTGCCTCGGAGGCACATAACTCTGCTGCTTAGCTGCCATTTATGGCCTGTCGAGAGTTGGCGGCCAAGATGCTCCATTGTTTCGGACTCCTCGAAGGATTTCATGGTCCCAGGCATTTAATGAGCTGCCATTTCAGAGGAATGGGCTTCATCAATAAACCAGTAATGCAATGAATATGCACTTTGCAATTGCTGGGTGTAAATAGGTAATCGTTGAGGTGAAAGATCACGGATCAAGGCTTTAAATTACTGAATAATGATCTGCTAATACAAGAGCTAAGGATACTCTGGTGGAAAATTAAAAATCCTAGCATTTAGAGTTTCGAAACCATTAAGAGAAGAGTCCTGTAAAGTGAACTCAATTCATTTGGCTGGCAGACTGAAAGTTGGAAACACAAATGCCGTAATTGCTACACGTCCGGGCCGGAGCCGGGTCCGAGCTCCGGAACCCAGAGCAAAGCCAAAACCATTAGGATTCATCCCGATATGCAGTGCTCCGGCCTGTTGTGAGTCACAATTTTAGAATTAAAACCCAAAATGCATAAATTGCCGTTAACCGCAAGAAACTTTAGCCTTGGCTTGACTCCAGAAGACCTCTTCAGGCTCCAGACCTCATCTCCCTCCGCGTACTCATCCTCATCTCCATCTTCATCTCCCTGCCCATACCCATCCTTGTCTCCAGTCTCAGTTTCGACTGCGGTGAAGTTCCTCTGGGGAGGGCACAAAAAGTTGCTTAATTTAATGTTATTTGCGCTTTAGCATATAAAGAATTTTGTGTCTTAATCTTTTGACTCTGCGGCGAGCACGAGAGCCTCTGGAGGCTTTGAATATGCTAGTGCTATTTATGCCTGGGACGTGAGTCTTGGACTTTACTCCTTCCTTAAAAAGTATCACAAAACAGGGAGAAAAAATAGCAAAATATATACCAATATTAACTAAATCTAAGATACCTAGTCATTATTATAGCTAAGACTTGGTCGGAGATTGAGATTCTTTGGTTTTAAGATTCTTCCAATTATTTAAACTAATTATTTCTCTTTGTGCATTGGCTGACTGCATCTCACACAGATACAAGGATGCTGCTTGAGGTATGCCAGTGTGTGTTTGTGATGAGCACAAAAAGGGTTTGAAATTTATTTCTTCATTTGCATATTTTAAGGAGCTCGCTGCGAAATATATTTTTTTCGCCGACATCGTCTTCGCCTTGGTGGGTTTCCAATATTCATGTGCGTCTTTTGTCGATTCGACCAAAGAGGTTTCCTTTTTCTTATATTTTTTAGTCTCCTTGCCGCCATGATGCCTGATGAAACTTTATGAACTTTGGCTCCGCCGCCGCGAGTGAACTATAAATTTGGCCAGCTCTGCTGATTGCCATTGTGTTGTGTTTTTCCCTTTCAGACGCTGCATGTAAATTTTATCTGTATCTTTTGCAATTGTGCGCAATCAGCGAAATTGTAACGCAGCTCGTTTTTCAGCCAACTCCAATCCCGAGGCAAATCCCCAGCTGATCCTCGGAGGCATCGTAAATTTTCCGCCATTGGTCATCAGCTGGAAATGTTTTAATTAAATCTCCGCTCCCCTTCATCGGCTGGTGTGTGTGGGAGTTGGCCTTTAAAGTATAAAAACAAGAATAATGTAATGAATATTTATATCATTGGCAGAATGAGATTTCTCTCTGTTTTAACAATGGAAAACATCAGCAACGCCTTTATGTTAATTTCAACGAATGAGGAGTGATTTTAAAACAAGTTTAAGCATTTGTAAGAATGTTTTATTAATTGAAAGTTGTTAAGAAAATTGAATGATTTTGCGTTTCCTCTTGTTTGCACATTATGCACCTTGACGCAGCATAATTTCTGTATTTAAGAGTCAAACTAGAACTTGTTAATCCCCGACTTCCCTGGGCTATTTTTGTAGAATTTCCTCCCTTGAAGCACTTATTTCGATTCGCTTTAAATTCTTTTATTCACGTCCAACGAATTGGAATAAAATTATGCGGCAATCTGGCAGGTTCTGTTGCTTGGCTGGGACTTGTTCGACCATAAATCGCATTAAAATGCAGAGCAGATCCTTATTGATTCACTAATCGAATCGGCAATGCCAGAATGGCAGCCATGGCGACACACTCGCAACTCACAAATCGCGAATAACTCATTTGAGGCGCGGACCGTGCGAGGAATGGAAAGCGATTATGCAAATGGAAACGCGAACGCCATGAACCCATGGGAGGTGACATTTTTTGGGGGAGAGCAGGAGGTGAGAGACTTCAAAGTAGAAGCCTCTTGATGCAGAAAGTCTGGGCGTCACGCGCCGCATAAATATCTGCAAAATGTGTCTAATAATAGTCGCATCAGCTGCATGGAAAGGAAATGCAAAATGGCACTGTCTGAGTTGGCTAAGAGTTTGCGTTTTTAATTTGTCCAACAGAATTTATTTAACACTCATGGCTGCCTCGAAGCCCCAGCCCCCTCAAAGATAATTTATGAATATGCAACATAAAAAAAAAGGGCTGCGACGGGTATTTTAAATCAAATATATTTCTTTGTTGGCCGAAAGCTACTGTGCAATCTGACTCTTCTGTTGGTGAACTTTTTTTTTAATTTCATTTATTTTTTCCATTTCGCATAAATAATAAAATTACTCATCCGTATGGCAATCTACTGATAAAAATATTTAATTGGGTTTTTACTCGCACGGCAGCCACTGCAGTTTTCAGTTTTCAGTTTGCAGTTTGCAAAAATCGAACCCGAATCGCATCGCATTTTTGCTACCGCGCATAAATCGCGAATGCAGCGATGCAAAAAGTCTGATAAATAATTTAATCGAAATTTTTCCATAGCTCCAGTAGGAACCCGAAATGGGAAAAATGGAAAGCACGCACTTCATTTATTTTTAATTTACAATGACGCCGCGCCATGTCGGTGCCAGGAGGCACAAGAAAAAAATATGAACGAACAACCTGGATCCGGCCATTCTAGGAGATCTCATCTTACAGCGTTCTAGCAGTTATTTTTATAACTAAATTATATACGCCCGACTTTGCTCCAAGGAGCTGCGCTCCATGGAAAACCAGAATCTGAATCAGATCCCGGCTACAGAATCCAGAGTCAAGGGACCAGGGTCTCTCCTCTTTTTCCTGCTCGATTTATGGCGCACAAGGAGCGCGAAACCATAAACAGCTTTTATGGCGTTCTACTGGATTATTGCTAGCCATCTTAGCTAGCCAGAAAGGCCAAGCCCAAGTGTCCGGGCCAATCCCTAGATCCCCAGATCCTTTTGATTTAGCCAGGCCAATAAATTTCGGACCCCACATGCAATTGTTTCTACAAGTTTTGCGCATCGCTTCAATTACCAGAGTACATGGTCTGGACCATTGGCGAAACGTGTTGCCAATATTTGATCGTTTGAAAGGGGAGCTCGAGTTGCAACTCCTTTGGATATATGTTTTGGGAAAATCAACACAAGCTAATTCTTTTAAAACCTCTTTAGAACTGACGTTAGAACATCCTTTTCTTTTTGCACTTCCATTATAGCATGAGCTCACTTTTTTATTTTCTATTAACCGGGCCTAAATCCAAAGCATTAGGCTTATGTACCGCCTAATATATGCATGATTAAATCGATTTTTGCTTTTGTTTCCGAGCCCAAGTATTTCCTTATGTAAAAGGAATTCATTTATTGGAAATGTTTCTGCTTTGCCCCCGAGGAGCTGGGTTACTTTTTTTTTGCCAAAGTTGTGGCGGGCCAGTTTGCGGCGACAACATTGTTGGTGTTGTTGTTCCTTAGTGCCCCACCCCACCAGCACCACCACCCTCCTGGGGTTTATTCATGACGCATAAATCTCAACCGCAACACTTTATGCGAACCCACAACCACACCAGCGAAAAAATCACAAACCACACGCCATGTACTCCTCGTAAATTTCGTGAGTAACTTTTTTACGAAATTAAATCTTGTAACAACAAGAGCCTAAACAGCATGTATACATGTATTTCTTTATATGAAGGTATGTTTCTTTTTTTGTATTTATGTAAAGGAGTTTGGGGCCAAGCTTTGACCAGAACACAGTAAGAAATTCGGGGACAAAAAAGGATCACAAAATTTATAATATATTTATTGATAATACAGCCTCGTTAGGCCACAGTTTCTTAGGGTTTTGTTTATTAAAAAATGTACAGAATAACATATTTATAGTTGTTTTTTTAATATTTTTAATATCACTGTATATAAGGCCACAGATTTTGGCGGCCCAAAAACTGAAGCTGGCCAAACGAGGCTCCAAGGTGGGCGTTTTTGTTGTGGGTAATGGGGGTGTGTTGGCTTGGTGGGGTGAGGGTGTCGCTGCCTCTCCTCCAGTGGGTGGGGCGCTGTCTTGGGCCAACAACGCGTGTTTATTGCCCTGCAGCCGGAGGCCAAGATTTACAGGCCGAGCAGCCGGGCCGCATAAATCTGTCCACTCAGTTGTCCTGCTCCCGGCCAGAAGGGAATTGGAAAGGAGTGGAGCTGGGGAATTGTGGGCGGGCAGCCGGAGATTTGAGGCTGCTCTAGGAGATCGGGTTACCGGGTGGCAGGTCATGAGGAAAGAGCGAGAAGCACCCATGGATGCGGTCAACTAATTGTTAATGCACTCGCCATTATGGCCGGCCACTGGGAGAAAAAGCGGCAGCCACACGTGAATAAAAAATGCATTTTAATTACCCGCCATATATATTTAACTTTAAGCATTTCAATGCAAATCACCGGCCCCTAACCGCCGAGGGGGGAGTGAACATATTAAACGTAATTATTTGGCACAAATTGCGTGTTTAGGATTAATTATGATACGGCCAGGCTAATAACGCGGCTCAAAGTGCTAAAAAATACATTTTCAAATTATGCGCCATGGCTTTAAATGCGCTTTGATTGGCGGTCATCGGATAGGATATCGCATTAAAGTTAATTCCGCGGGTCTAAATAATGCAGTGGCCAGGCCATATGGTTAAATGTGTGTGCGTGATGGGAATTTAATAAAAGCTTCGAGTTTATTAGATTTAAAGTTGCCTAAATTGGTATTTTCTTCATTGAAGGTTTTTAAAGACTGCATATGTTACCAAAAATATGACACTACATAAAATACATTTAATTAAGATTATGTTTTCATGTCCCTGCAACGCCTGTTGCCAATGACATGATAAATTTCAATGCAAGAGGATGAGAAGGACACTGCAATCTGTGGAGGGTCCGAATGCAGCTGGACAAATGGGGTTTTAAGTCAAATAAAAACCTTGAACCTCAGGAAAACTATGATAACTCACAATTTTCCGAGCAGGTTACATCATTTTCCACGCTTTAAAAGAATATAATTTTTGCCAACAAAGGCAATCATAATTTTTGTGACATGGCCATTAAAAATTAAGGCTGGCCAAGGTCAGGGCCAAACCAAGGCAGGTTATACTCATCAAAGAGACACAAGTGCAGCTGCTAATGAGCAATCTCTCGTGAGTTTTTTTTTACCTTGTCTCACCTTTTTTAATGGCTGCCAGCCATGCTGACCTTGGTGCGAATTTTTAAGCGGAAAAAAGGCTCACAACACACACATTTTTTATGGCACATTCCCGTTGCGTGGCGAAGCGTTTTGGATTTGGTTTTTTAGCAACAGCCTTTGGAAATTTATGATTTATGAGGCCGGCCCATGTCCAAATCCGTCCATATCCGTGACCCTTTTGCATGCGGTCCAGGGATCTGCAGGATCTTCCTCTGTTTCTCTGTTTTCTGGGATCGGGTATCGGGAATCGGCGAATGCTGTTTTGTAAACACTCAGTATGAGTTCCAATTCCCGGGTGCTTGGACGTTGCGGATCGGCTAAAAAACGCATCGGCGGCGGCGGTCTTCCTTTTTTCAAACCAACTATCGGAAATGAGTTAAAATGTGTGAAAAAATATAAAAAATACATATGAGAAAATCCCTAAATGGCATATGTTTCTACAGTTCCTTGGGAAAGTGTTGAATGTGAAGTGTATTCTTCAGTTTGCAAGATTTCCATGTGCTGCTGATGTGTTCAGATAAAAATGTATGAAATGTATTGAAAAAAGGATAACAGCCCTTGCTGCAGGAATCATCTGGTATCAGTAGGTACGATTTAAGACACCTTTAAACCTTTAATTTTGTTTCTCTTCCTGCATTTCAATTCAATTAATTGTATACATTTCAAAGAAACCTTTCAAGGCCTTTTAAACTCTTGTATTAAAGCAGAAAAAAAGAGACCTTAACCAGGAAAAATAGTCGGAATAAATCAGAGAAAGAATCACTGAAATGCCTGCGCATCCCATCGCTTGAACATTTCTCGCATTCGTATCTTTCCCCAAGATTTTTCTCAGCGTTTTGAGTAATTCCGCGGAATGAGCGTCAAAGCAGCCGGACAGCCATCTGCCCCCTTCCTTTACCTTTATAAAAAAAACAGCTCCAGGTATACAAAAACAACGGCAACCAGATCGGGCAGCGACAAATCTTGAGAGGGCAATAAACAACATGGTTGACAATCTTAAATCTTGCGACTTGCAGGCCATCCCACACAGATACGCAGATACTCGGATACTCAGATACTTGGATACTCAGATACTCCGACAGATACACTCACAGATACGAATGCGAATGAATGTCGCAGCCATTATGGAACCCCTTGTTTTTGTTGTTCGTATCACGAAGACATTTTTCCTTTGTGTTTTCTTTATTTTCTTATATATATTTTTTGTTACCTTGCTTCCAAAACGACCAACACTATCGCAATCCCAATCCCGGTTTCAGATTCAGACTCAGACCGGGTAAATGTTGCGGTCATTGCTGGAATGCAACAACACCAAGAACAGGGTTCAGGCCGCTTTAAGGCTTGGCCCGGCCAGGCCAGATATGGCCTATAGGTAGGTAGAGAAATGCCAAGATACCCTTGCCCCTCTTCCCAAACGACAATGGGCATGATTTCACACACAATAATTATAAAAAGGACCTTATTAATCCATAAAATTCCAAAGAAAGTTACTCTAATATTTTTTAATTATAAATTCACCCCCAAAATTCTTACTGTATTTAATTTTCATACATAGGCTTAAATTTGAAAGAGCTTTTTATCCCACCGTAAAAATTGTTGACTTGAACCGTAGCAGCATTTTGGCCTTTTGGCTCCGAGTCGAGTCTTGGCCTGTTTGTTGTTTGTCTCCTTTATGGCTTCTTCTGGTACCCTTTATCGCCATCGACGGTTGCAATTGGATTTTCTCCTTGGTTTTTGTTTCCTTGTTTTGGGGTCACATTTTCGTACCTTACAGGTAAAAGGAGCCTTCACGGAAAGCCTTTACGTTGGCGGCTATTGAGTGTTCGAAAAGCATTAAACCATACAATAACCTGTAAAGCCAGCACTCAGCCCAAGTCTGTAAATCATCTTGGAACCGTTTAACGACACTTTAAACACTGGGAAATCAGCGACTGACATAAAGATTCAATAAGACAAGACATAAAAAGCCACAGACAACAAGCTCGATCAGAAATGTCTGGCATTTGATGTTTATTTAATTTGCCGCAATTCATAACAATTTCGTTTACGACATTTTTACTACTCGACAAATGCCGTAAACAAAACACACAGCCGTCGATTTGTTTGATTCCCTCCTCGCCTTTTGGCCCACAGTGGCACACGCTCAGGTTTTTATGGCCCGCTCATGGACTCCGGGTTCCAGGGTCCCAGGGACCCAGGGACTCCGGGACTCCGGGACTCTACTCCTCTCCGCTCTTTTCGCTCAACAATTAAACACCATCATTGAGTTGATTCGGTGGCAAAAGTGCAGTAGCACCCCGGCGATTTATGTGCGTTTTATAGATCGTAAAAACGGAGCTCTAACGGCCGGGGCAGATGATTTTACGACGTGTTGAAATGCCACCAGGACGAGCACTTGTCCTCGACTCCTATTTCAGATCGGATCGGATAGGATGAGGTTCAAGTGCAGCCTCGTAAAACCTTCCCTTTCTGGACTACTTGAGAGAGCCGTAAAAGGGCTATAAACAAGAGTGGCGCCCGCAGACTTACGTGTCGTTATCCCGCCGGATTGTGGGAACGATTCGATTTTGATTTGATAAGGATAATTATGTCTCATCGCCATAAAAGGACAGACAATCAAAGCAAGTGGGCGGAAGGAAGAAGCATATGCTTCGTAATTGGTTGGCCTTAAGGTGGGCAAATGCTGAGCAACTTTAAGATACAATTTAGAGCACTTTCAGTTATTAAAGTCGAAGGGGGCACAGCCCATGATATCGTGCGCGGTCTCCATTATTAAATCCACTGAAGACGTGTTGATGCGGCGGCCCTGGGACCAGACATCAGCCATCAGCCATGGCAGACACATCAGACACTGAACCGAAGACAATAAAAACAGCGAACAATTGAGCTAATGACGTGACTATGGACACTCGACGCACTGGTCGGTCATTTGGCGAAAAAATAAACAAAAAACCGACTCCATTGTTAACATACGATATGGCAATGGCCAAACTTATGCATCGAAAGTGTTGTTAAATTACTCGAAATTGCTTAATTTCAATAATGAAACGGATTGAACCGAGAGGAACCGGAGGAAAGCACTCAATAAAATTATAAATTTTCGGCCACAAATGATATGCAAAGGCCATGGAACAGCCACGGAATGATCGGTGATCGTGATGTCTCCTCCTTCTTTTCAACTTCAATTCCGATTCCGATTATGGTTGCCCGTAGCTTTTTACATAGAAAGAAATATTGTTCAGCCTTTAATTTCTAAGAAGATTTTTCGAAAGGTTTTAGAGAATCAGCTTCCATTCTAGGACATTCACTTTTGAACTATTCCACCTTACCAAAAGAAGCTTTGTCTTTATTTTTTCAATTTTTAATAATCGCTAAAAATCTGAAGCGATTCATTTAATTAAAGTTTTTTTCTGTGTAGAGCATTACGATCCCGGCCAGACGGCGGCTCAACGCTTCCAATTTAATGGGCCCATTGAATCGCTCGTTAATGTTGCTTTTTATTTGGCCTTTAGTCGGCCGGCAGTTGTTGTGGCTTTATTTCTTCCACTGTTTTAGGTCTTTTTTTGGGATATTCAGGCTGCGGACTTACTCAATTGTATTATTGTTTATTTATGCGAGCTTAAGTAATGCGCTGCAATTCCAATTTCAAAAGATAATTTCAAATTTACTGTCAAATAATTTATTAGATTTCTTTGGACTGAGCTTTATTGGGTTTCTTTGTTTGTTTTCTCAACCGAAATACTCCCAGTTTCTAGAATCTAGATTTGTGTGTGTTTTGGATAAAGATAAAAGCAAAGCCGCAGCGAAAAAGTTTTTATAAAGTTGGGCATTATTTACGGGCTGGACGTCGGGGGCGTATACGTAATATTTTATAATTTCATAGTTTTTCGGGGAGGGCCGTGACTAGTTGGGCCAAATGTTTTGTGATTAGACAGCTTAGACAGTTTTGATGGCCCATTTGATAAAACTAGAAGGCGTCGAATGTCTACTTAATCAATTGGAATCTATTAGAACGTGTTTCTTGGGAGTGACAATGGAGAAATCGAATTTAATTTGGGTGTTTTATTTGGGAATTGTATATTTATCGGATATTAAATCAATCCTGAAGGGGTAGGGTACTCTATCGATTGTATCCCTTTGGATATCTTTTTTATCAATTTGAGTTTAGTGTTCATAATTATAAATTATGATTACTTTGGTCTGACGCCAGGCACAATTATCTGCTCACTTCTTCCACTGGATTATGTCTACTATAGTTCCAGTCGCTGGCAGATCGGGAGGCATTGCCCCCGCGGAGGCGTTCAACTTTGAGTGCTCCGTGGCATGGCAATTGGCGCTGGACTGGTGACGTTTGTTGGCACTTTATCACGGCCGTGCATCATAATTTAGGCAGCCATTTCCACCCACCAGCGCTGGCGAGACTGACAAAGGTTGCAAATAATAAAATTCGTTGACATTCGTTGCGCTGACTAAGCGGCCAAAGCGATCAAAGCGACCAGGGGAACGTGTGCAAACTTGGCCAAGATGGCTTGGCTCGATAGCAGACAAAACGACCACGCCCACCCATCAGCCCTCGGTCCCAGAGGGCCCTACTGAAAGTCATTTCCTGCGACAACTTTTTCAAACTTAAACACTCGTATTAAGCATTAAGTATGAGCATATAATGGTTTTGTTTTCATTTTGCGTCCCAAAAAATGGAAACACTTTGCTCCGGCCCCATTGATTAAGTGAATCGATTGGCCGGACAGGCAGGACAGCCAGGCGGCTACCCAGCCAGCAATTGGCCATCAGCTCCTGGCCCAAAACACTGAAATTAGTTGGCATTTTAACACGAGCACCTGACACTCGAGTCCGGTAAAAGCAGAGCAGCTTCCTTTCCAAGCAAGGCGAATTCCGGGTGGGGGACAGAAGGCCTAGTTTCTCTTTAGTTAAATGGATTATATTACAACCGGAGAGGGAAGGGGATGAGTACGTGGTCCCACATTATCGATGGTGCATGACAATACAATAACAAAGTATTACACTTGGAAAATAAATAAGAATTTCTCCTTAAATCTGCTATCTTTATCTATTTCTATAATCTATAATATAGATTTAAAAGAAGATTTTATAGTTTGAAAGAAAGTATTAGGGAATATGCTTGAAACTAAAATTGTTTCCAGTGCCTCAATGGGTTATTGATCGATAATTCCATTTAAGCAAATGTTCGCGCTGAGCACCAGAATTGTCCAAATTATATGTGTGTGGCCGAAAGCTCTCTCAAGCATGAATTAAAAAAATACCCAAGTTTCTTAAAAATCGACTCGATTGCAACTCTTTTTGCCAGAAATGTTGGTAATAACACAGCAGGACCACCATGGAACGGAGAATCGGGGAGGAGCCCGAATGCGTTTGTCGCTGGTGGAGGCCGCCAACTCATCAGAACCCATAGCCATACAAGCCATCTTCTTCCGCCACTCTCGATCCTCGTCCTGCTGCACATCCCCATCCAGAAGATGTATTTTCACTTAAACGTTTTACTCGTCGAATAATGGCTTTAATGACTTTAATGGCGTTCGGATAATTTGGCCGCCGGGCCAGCTGCCCAAGCTCAATGGTATGCCCATTCCTGTCCAGCTCCAGCCTCAGCATCAGCTCTTTCGTAATTGACGAAAGTAGATGGCCGCCGGTGAGATGCACATGCAACTGCCACATCCACAGCCACATCCAGGATGCTCATGCGAAATGTATATAATTTGTAATTGTTGTTTCTCTTTAAAATGCACTCGAGTGCGGCTCGAATAATTGCAATGAGCAGTTGCAAAGTGATCTAAAACGAAATGAATGCCATTAAATCCAGTTTTCACTTCGGGTTCATCAAAATTTGTAGTCAATAATGGCATGAATAAGTCGATAACTGTATCTAAATTGTGAAACAATTTTTAGAAACATGTAAAATTCCAAATAGCTCAAACAAGCTGATAACTTTGTCGCGTTTTCGAAGTAATATTTTCTAAACGGTTTCCTATTATGTGTGGTAAAGTATTTTTACTACAAATTGAAGATATTTTCTCCCATTTTGTCAACAAATTGAACAGGTCATCGTCATTTACACGTTGTGAATGACCTTGAGGTACCAACGAAAAAAAACACATTGAACATGTTTCAGCGAAAAAGGTAATTGGTAAAAAAAGTCATAAAGAATACAGGTATGGCCCAGAGACAAAAGCAAACATGGGACAAACGTCGTCACAAGGCGACACAAATCAAAAGGTGCAACATAAAAAATGGCATTGAAAAAACAGATAATTAAGCCAGCCAGAATGAGGAGGAGGACGGGATGCCTGACCCGAAAAAAGAAAGGGTGGGCACAGAGGTGGGGGTGGTGGCAGTGCTGTTGTCGAATGACAAGTCGCACATTTTCAAAGAAATTACCAAACAGAAAAAAACAAGGAATAGACAAGAAAATGCACATAAATTTCCACAAACACATTCATAAGCGGACGGGAAAAGCGGAGTATTTTGATCTGAAGTGGTGGAAAACGGGAGGAAAATGCAGCTGCCGGGATATGAAGAAGCGTTGATGGACAGCAGAAGGAATGGGAATGGTATTGGGACTGGGACTGGGAATCGGAATGGAAAAAAGTTCCAAAATTAGTCAAACCAAGCGAGTCAATTAAAACGAATGGAATGAGATGGTTGGCCAGCGAATGAAAATTTATCGGATCGCTTATGGCTGAGATGCTACTTAAAAACGCATTTTACCTCAGGAAATATCTTAATATTTGTTTACGAAAACATTCTGAAGTGTCGCAGTGCAGAATTTATAATCGACCCACACCGCAGAAGAGGTTTTAATTAAAATTCCGAATGCATCGGCAGTCGAAAAAATGCTTTTATTATTTTAATTACCCATTTCGGACTCAGTTGGCTCCCGGGCACTCAATATTAATTTCATAAAAATAACTTGGCTCTGCCGCCATTCGAGTTTGCTTTTTCTGTCCATTACTGTCTCTTTCAAACGTGTCTTTTGTTTGTCGTTCCGCCAGCTGGGTCCCAAAAACAAAGACCTAAACTCCAAAAACAGACTTGGTCGGATCCCAAGTGTTTTCTCCTCAAAAAAAGAACTTCCAAAACATGGCAAACATTCAGTGAATAGATACGCATTTGTTCGACGTTCGATAAACATTTATTGGGCAATCCAATCACGGAACTCACGTCTCCAGCCCGGCCGTGACAGTTTCGTTAAAATGTTTTTTCTTTATCTGAATTATTTTTCTGACTTCATGCTGCCTGGCTTTTCGAATTCCACAAGAATTATGTTTGCTGTATGGGAAAGAAATAAATAAACCATTTTTGTATGCGTCTGGTATAGCCAAAGTACCGAAATGAAATCGAAACTGGAGAAGCTATCTCTAAATTATAAATTTTTGCCAATATCGCATACTGTAAAAAGTTTATTCATTAAATTAATCAATCTTTTAAGCATTAAATTGGAACCCGATATAACAGGTCGTTTAGATTGCAGTCTAGTCCGTTCAGGTTTCGCCTCAAAGAGCTTTTAAAAATATCAAGTATACGCACCCTAAGCCTAAATAATTTGAAATTGCAGAAAAATTTTAAAATCAATAGATATTCGCAAAACTCTTAAAAATAATACTTTCTATATGCTTTCCTTCCTACTTTTACTAGTTTTTTAATACAACTTCCTTGATAAAATTTACTTGAGACCAAAGGAAACTTCTAGGAACCTTTAAAAAGGAAATCCCAAGGAACGGCTTCCTCAATATTAAAAGTAACCCATTAGGAAAATAACATTTTAACCCTTTTGATATTTTTTGACTATTTTACTGCTCCATTTCCTTTTTATTTGATGTGAAAGCAGGATCAAAGTCAAGGCTAAGGAGCCTTAAAAGAAGCAGACAAAGGCGAAAACATCAAAATGGTGATTAGGAGCCTAATCTGTGGGGCAATTTGTCACCACAAGCCAGCCACGCCGTCACAGACCCACTAAAAATCATTTAAGGCGAAATAAAAATATTTTTTACGACCTTTTTATAGTTGTTGCAACAATCTAATAACAATCCAAATAATTATCCAAACAAACAATTTCACCGCCGCCAAAGCGACGGCAAATGTCAAAGCAGCAGCCCGTTGAAACGTCAAACAAGAGCCAGATACAGAAGAAGAAGCAAAGCGCACCAACTGCGCCGCTGCTGCGCCGACGGACGCCGAAAATGAGCCATAAAACGGAGGGCCATAAAACCCAGTGCGAAATGCTACTGCGCTGGGCCGATAAGCCACGCCTCCTCCGAAGCAGCAGCACACACGGAAGCCATAACGGCGGAGCAAATTACCGATAACTCAAATGAAACTGCGAGCCAGAACGGGACAGAGGCAAGGCGGCTCGCCATTGGCCAGAACGAGAGGCAGCTATGGCTGCCTGCGAAAGAGCGAGAGAGCGCCGCGCACCATAATGGCTGCGCCTGGAGAGCGTAATGGCAGGCAAGAGCAAGATGGGGCATTTCCGGTATGGCGGCCTCTCGCTTGCGCGGCCACGTGTCGCGGCTAACATTTAAACAAGTAAATCGCTGGCAGTTGAGCATAATCGGTACGCAGCTTTTCGTGAGAATTCTCCCAGCCAACTCTGCCGCGTGGCCATAACTGTCGTCGTTTATGGCCGTTAAGTGCGACTGAGATGGCCTCATAATCGTTTGGTGAATGTGGCTCAATTGTTTCACCGCCGGAGCTCTTTTCTGGCTCTCTTGACGGGCTTTCTCTCTTGCCGTGTTTGCCGGCCAAGTGTTTGCTAGCCATGTTTGTCCGCACTAATGAGTATTGATTTAATTGCCAAGTGACCACTAGGCTGCCCTAGGCTGGGTGATTTTTACCCAGAAGAAAGCGTCGCTTCCAGGCTTTCTTTCGTCCTCTCTTTGGGGCTCCCCGACGCTTTTTTTTGGCGCTGCTTTTGGGGGAGAACTGGAGAAAAAAGCGCGCGCATCTTGGCATCTCCGCACGGCTGCCAGAATGGGACATAAAATGTGCCAGGCAGTTAAAATGTAGATTTAAGTAAGTGGAAACGAGATCGTTACGTTGGCGAATAAAAATAAAAATCATTGTACTCGGGCACTGATTGAAATAAGCTGCAAGAAAAGAGAGCACGAGCTGGGGCAACAGGCGGCGAAGTGGAAAACTCATTTTCCTCGCTCTCGCGGAAAGAAAGCACTCGCTTTTCCTTTGAGTGGAAAAGAAAGCAGCAGTGAGTGGTTTTCCATATCAATCAGAAATCACCTTAAACTTGTTTCCTCCTCCGCTACCCTCATGTTCATCGCTTCTTGTTGCTCGCCGCTCTTTAAGATTCTTTTCATTTTCGTTTTATGGTTTTTATGCGGGTCTTTATGACTTTTATGGGGTTTAGTGCGTGCCAAAAACGAACGAAAAATAAAAAACGTACCAACAACTTTTAATTGAATAATGCGGCGTCGGAGTCGGCTTCGGCCGTTGTAGTTTGTATTTTTTTTTATATTTTGTTATGGCTTAAAAGGCGTCGGTCGGCGATGGTAATTAGCCAGAGATAAACATTTAATTGGCAAATTCAAAATTGGAAATTGCCAAGAAATCCACGCCGACTTCCCCATTTAGCTTCATTTCTGGCCATATGTATTCCGAATTGGGTCAAAGAACTCGACTTAAAATAATGGGAAGGCTCTTTACCAAGGCGTTAGGCTTCTTGTGTGGCATTTAAAAAATAAGAGGATGACTTATTATTCTAAAGGCTTAGCCGTTCTCATAAATAATAAATAGTTTAATAAATATATTACCCCATTTTAACCCTTCCTCTTGATGCAAACCTGATGCAATTATTATTTTTATAGGCCCTTTTCCAATTATGCACTCGGCAAGTAGAAAGGCGAATTGATAAATTACGAAAAAAGAAACTTTACCATAATAATATAAATAAGACGGACCGCAACCTGTCGCATCGAGGGGCTTGCAACACTGCGGCGGGTAATTGGCGGCGGACGAGGGGCAGTGGCCCGAGTTAATTGCAGTTTTTAATATCCTGACCCTCTCGTCGGCTGGGTGGAGTGATGTCCAAGTGAGTGTAAACACGACATGAAATGCTGCACGGTCCTCTACTTGCCACTTGGGCACTTGGCCACCTCAAAGTGGCTCAGATGGCAAGAAGCGAAAAACGAGAGACGACCCCCTGCCGCAGTCTACTCCTTTCAGGCGGTATTTATGACTTCGGCTGAGGGCTTGTGTAATTGCCACGCAATGCTGCATCCGCATCCGCACACAATTTTCAATTTACACAAATTAAAAAAAAAAAAAAAAAAAAACAGGAGGAAAACGTAAGGAAAGTGTGAGTGTGGAGGAAAAACAAACAAAGTTGCTGTGCCGTTTGGCACGGCACGTCCTTTCAATGGACACATGTGGATTGCAGTGCCTGCCGCATCCTTTCGCCGCGTGTTCTGCGCTGTTTGATTGCCGTGAATTGCTGGCTGCATGACTTTTATCCTTTCATACTTTTGTATCCATTTTGTTTCACCGACGCAGATGTCATATATTTTCTGGACTCCTCCTGCTGGCAATTATGGTATGGTAGAAACGGACAACAGCTGACCAGCTGGAGGTACTTTTACGGGAGAAATATGAAAAAATTGTAGCAATTTCTGGAATATTAGTATCCTGAATAAAAGAGGAAAGATGAATGGTTTCTTGAAGCTACTTCAGTTGACGCATGAGTACAGTCTTCCCAAAATGAAAAGCCCTGCAGTATCACTCACTGCTCATGCTCTATCCAAAATTCCAGCCGTTTTTTGGTCCATGGATCCACAGATGCTGTGGCGGCGTCAAATGCGACGCTGAATTTATTAGTGGGGGTTTTATTTATGCGCTTATCGCGTTGCCAGTGCCGGCCTTAGCACGTTGTCAAGTGTTTATCTTGGCCTCTTGGCCGGACCATCACTCCACCAGCCAACAGCCAAAAGCCAAAAGCCAACAGCCAAAAGCCAGACCAAAACCAGATCCGAGCCAGACCGAAATGAAATACCAAAAAGCTTAAAACTGAATTTATGACTGCACCTAAATCATGCCTCCAAAAAAAACCAACAACTTACGAATATGCGAGTGTTTTCGTGTTTTGGGAATGAGTATGTGTTTGAATGAGCCTGTCGCATGATTTAGTGCCGCCGACTCCCAGTCACAGTCGCATATACAGTCGAGAAATTTAAATAATAAATTTTCTATAGTTACACAAATCGAACGCACAAAGCAACAAAATGGAGGAGGGCCTTAAATCCCAAACCCGATTCGAACCAATTCGTAAAATATTCAAAGCGAGCGCGACTAAATCAAAACCCCTGTCGAAATAAAACGTTTGAAAATTGAATTCGCTTTAGACCCGGCTCTGGCAAAATTGAAAAGCATTTGTAACGGAAATGAAAATGGTTCAGGGGGGAGGAAACCAACAAAAACAACGAACAAAACCCGAATCTGGGTTTGAATTTAAATTAAGAAATTTATCTTTTCAATGGCTTTTCTGTGTGAGTGTGTGTGTGGGTCTTTGGTGCCACGCCTTAGCCCAAAATGTAATATTTTTTTAGCATCTCCCACCTTTTTGAAGGCCATAAAAATAAATGATTTCAGTTTCTTTGTTTTGGCAAGCGGTTTCGCTTCAAGTTCTAAGATTGCCATCATCCGAAATTTGATATTCGATATTTTGTTTGCAGCATTTTATAAATTTTAAATTATTTTTTGTTTGTTTTTTTCTCTTCGAAAAACAGGTCTCATGAAGTTATTAAAATTAGCCAATGAGAAATATTTAATTACGGCATTTTGCACCTTTTCATTAAGAATTCGGATGCTGAAGCTTCTAACGATTTGTAGTCAATACGGAGAGCTGCGATTTTAAGCGTTTTAGAATGGCTTTTATGGCCGAATTCATGGCTAATAAAAATTTGCATTGGCCGAAACCAGATCGACTTTGGCCCAGACCTGGACTTCCATAAATAAGCAAAACCAACTGCCACGGAATTTGCATACGAAATTACGTTTCTCAAAGATAAATACCTTAAATTGGTTGTTATTTAGAAGTCCATAACATAAATTCGAAAAGCAAATAATGCCATTTATCAATGGGATTACGAATTCGGGGCTGCAATAACTTCACAGTTTTTATTGTCTTTGTGGCATCTCAAAGCAGAAGATGCGACAATTTGTCGATAAAAATAATGAAATCATGTGCTAATGACTAAGCCTGGATTTTAATACCAAATTGGTTTTCGGTGGGAAGCTTTTTTTTAATTCAAGCTTAAATGTAAATAAGATAACTTTCCCTTTAACACTTTTCATTTAATTTTCAATTACAGAGCACTCACATACAAACAAATGTTTCAACAACCCTCGAGGACTCTCCGGCAGGACTGTCTCCATTGTTTCAAATTAAAAATTCCAAAAACGTTTCGGAGGTGAGTCTACATCAGAGTGTACATGAATTTTGTGTATTATTTATGGCTGCTCTTGAGTCCGTAATGAAAACTGGGATTCAGGATTCAGGCGATGTGGGAAGTCGGGAAGTGTGTCAGTGGGCTTTGAAGGGGTAGCGAAGGATACAAATTTGGGCCACTCGGACACAGCCCCCGGCCAATTTGTGAATTTTGTGCCATGTGTGTGCGACGTGTCCCTTTCGCCGCTCGAGTGGCACAAATGAAAAGGCCAAAACAAAGGGGCAAAAAACCAGATACAGATGTAGGTGAAGAGCTGACCGCCGGCCAATGACCGAACACGGCTCTGGCTCTGGGCTTCCAAGGCCTGGACACCAAGGCTCGAGCTGCTCATTTGCATTTCCAGGACCAGACACAGGGAAAGTGTTTCGCCCTGAAAAACCCTATTATCTCCGGCGTCTCTAGCTTCTCTACCTTTCTCCTCGTCCTTGTCCTTCACACGACGAGCTTGTTTTTTAATTTTAGTCACCAGTTGGTGTGTGTATGTTGGTTTTTCTAATTAACAAACGCATTTTCCATTTCGTGAGTGCTTTTTTTGGGTGTAATTTATAGTTTTTTATGCCGCCATTTGCTGCCGCCCGACCTTTTGACCTTTTCGCATATACGGGGGATCTGAAAGTTGTGTCTATTGGTGGATGAATTATTCCGGAGCAGCGATAGCCATCTAATTAAATGAGTTATGGCCCCGGCATAATGCCAAGTATCTCGCTGTCGGATAAGCGTTTCCCGCCTAATCCCGCCCCGAGGCCAACACCCCAACAGGGCCCACAGATAGGGCTCGAAAGCAGGCAATTTATGAGCTCACATTTTGCATAGTTTCAAATGGGCCAAAGCTGGCCCGAACTTGGACACATTTCATTTTCCTGCGCCACAAATCTCTCGTTTTGCATTCGGCGGCAACAAATCATAGATGGCAGGCTAGAGGAATGGGTCCAGTTTAAAGCGAAACAAAAAGTATACATTTTTACAATGGTAACAGTTTGAATGTATTTGGAAACTTTTATATATTTTTAAGAGCTTAAATTTGGAAGGTTTCCTCTCTATGAGAATCTTGTTTAGCCAAGTTTTGGGGACTTTTAGCTGGCCATGTTCTTCTGGTTAAAGGTCTGCTTACCACTGTGACTTTAAAGTTAACCCGTTAAATGCATTCCCTCTTGCTGACCCTCGAGCAAATCCCAGATTCGGGTTGCCGTTGAATGGCATCGGAATTTATGCACATTTTATTGACCATCACTGGGAGAAAAGAAGAGGGCGGAGCGGAGTTGAAAGTTGTTGGCCCAACAACATGTCCGAAAGTGTTTTATGGCCGTTGTGGGCGCTCGAGTGGCCATTTTGGGTCGATCCGGGGATCTCTCGGAACAGGGAGTACGTATGTTTGTGGCATACACATGCCAGTGCACTCCCATATGCACTCTCCGGACTTGTCCGACAAGCACTTCTCCGCCGTCGAGGAACCCTGAATACAGATGAGCTAAGGCCTCAGATGAGTGCTGTACTAAATACTAAACACCCGCAACTCCAGTATTTGCAACTCTGCGAGCTCTGATTTATGGCGGCTGCCACAGAACAAAAACCGCTTTAAGCTAAGCCAGGCCATCGGAATTAAGAGTGGAAGTAGCTGTGGCAGGGGCAGAGACAGGGGAAGTCAACGACCTGCCACAAAACGATCCAAAGTCAAAAAGTCAATTATATGGATACCTAAAAATACATCGCTATAAGGAGAAACAAGGGAGGCGGTATGGAGTGGAAATCTCGTTAAAAGCCAATAACAGACGCCATTAAATGTGCATGAAAATTAAATGAAAACGGCTTGATGAGGCCCCGCAGCCTGCGGGAGGAGAAAAGCCACGCGACCACTTGAACTTGAGCGGGAATATCAATTCTGAGTTGTGTTTTTTTCTTTCTGTGTTCTCTGTTCTGTGGTCTGTGTTCTCGGTAATTTGAACTGACCTCGGATAGTGGGCAGAGCCCTCGGATAGAGGGCAAGTTCAATGGCATGCGAGGGGTAGACAGGAGGACTGCCCCGAGATAAGAAACTTTCGATAAAATGAATTTATTTGATTCTCCTACCATCTGTTATAATGCAGAAGGCAACCCACACTTAATTAATCAATGCGATATGCGTGTATGGTAAACTAATTATAAATTGGTTATAAAAATATGGCTCCACATAGTTTGAAAATAATGGGATTATGCGGGAGTAGAGTTTATTATTTAACACCAAGAGCTCCATGCCTTTAAAGTCACTGAAATTGTCATGTTTCGAGCTCACACTACCCCATTTGTTCAGTACTACATTGAAGGCCCAACAGATAGGATAACTTTCTCTTAATCACATAATACACACTACACACACACACCACTCGATACACTTTGGACACACTTGTTACACCATGAACCGTATTTTGGAAGAGGTGATCCACGAGAATGCCCCTATCGTGGAAAGGATTATATCGGAGCACACCACCGGCTACGTGGTATCCGATAACTTGGCCAACGCCGTGGCTGAGACGTCCTTCGACAACACCAGTGCTCAGTCGATAGTGAAGCACCTGCACGGGCTGCTGGTCGGCGCTTGCCAGAGCGTGGTCCGCGATCTGGACCCGGCCAATAAGCTAACCTTCATGCGTGTGGCGACCCGTAAGTTCGAGTACCTGGTGGCCCCCGAGGACTACTTCACCATTACTGTTGTTCAGTAACTGGACTGAACAAGAACCGGAATCTAGGAATCCAAGGTCGATATTACCCTTCGAAGCGGTGTATTTTGGGATTGAAAGTTTTGTGGCGAAGTATTTATAAAGTTTTTGCCGCGTTGCGACCGAGATTGCCTAAACCTTTTAGGAAGAATTTCCATAAACTTTGGGATGTTGTTTCCTAAAACCTCTAGGCAATTTGGAGCCGATGTCGTGAATAAGAAATAAGAAATTGTTTCTTTGGATTAATGAAGCCTGGTATTGCTGAATAGCTATCTGATTTGCAAAAAGCCTCAGTCGTACTCATCTAAAACACGGTACTAAACAGAGACTTAAATATTGTAGTTTATATGTTGACAATGAAAGTATACACAAAATACACTAGAAGTGATAAAAGCAAGAAATTATTTTAATTCAAAATTGACCAAAAAAGCCTTGACATTTCTGTATTTTTATGCAGTTTTTGTTCCAATGTTTGATCTTGACACCCTTTCCAAAAGCAAACAGTTCCCAAAGTTTGCCTAAATCAACAGGACTGCCCGAAAATCCTTTATAATACCCCGGCGACGTTCCGATCCTGATTATTTACGACATGGCTTCATCGGACCGGGAATCTACGGATATCTGTGAGAATGCGGCTTTCTAATGCGATAATTCAAAAGATTTACTTCTGTCAACATGACCATTTTGTTGCCGTAGAATGTTTCGGGGTGGAAATGTGGCCTTTGACCTTTTTCTACAGTTCTACAGTTTTTTGCTGCCTTCCATCTTGCGTCCTCATCCACAATGGATGCTGCCTGCTATTTTAATTTAAAATGGCAGGACTCGTAACTCATTTTTACGACGCACCCTCCGGGTAAATGAATGTATCTGTGAGAGCGCGATTGTGCGAGTGTGTTGGTGTGCGAGTGTGTTGGTGTGCGAGTATCTTGTCCTATTTTTACCGAGAGCCTTGCAGGGGTTGCAACAATAACTTATCTAGCCTTTTTACCCGACTTCAACCCGGGCCCATAATCACCGGGAGACGCTCCCGGGGTGCGCTTTGTGATGCGATGCTCCGGGGCTATCTTTAAGCAGTTTCCCATTGTCTGGCGTCGTTTTGTGGTGCCTGGGTAAATATGGTATATGAAAATATAAAAATTTGTACAGAAACTTAATTCAACCCAACGGCAGCAGCGGCAGCAACTCCGCCGAGCACAATGGAGCGACTTCGATGGTGGCAAGGTCGAGGGATACGGCTGCTCCGGCTGCCACGTCCGCCTCTTCCCCGTATCTGTCAGAATTGCGCACTTCATTTCAGGCAGCGTGAAATGAAATTACTCCACGGTCCATTCCCGGTGACGACTTCATCTCGGGGTCTAGGAACGATTCGTCCGAAATTATCAATGCCCCTGGAAATTAGAAACACTTTGAATTAAATTCGAATAAAACGTTTTCCAACTCATCCATTGTATGCGCCTTCTTGGACGCAAAAAGATGTCCAAGATGAAGTCTGAATTATGTATTTATGTCCTTGTCAGACGAGTACTTTTTCGAACAATGAAACCTATGAATAAATATCTATATTTAGCTTAAAAGAGAAATATTTTTATAAACTTTTGAGGGAAACAATTTGAACATAGTATATTTGTAAATTCTGTCTTCTTATTTTGAGGCAAAAGGATAACAAAATGGACAATAAACTTTACCTATCTTACACAAGATTTATGTAAATGTCTTAACTAATAATAATTCTATTTAAAATATTCGCGGAAATCATTTAGAAAAAGAAACTTTCTTTTTGGAAATAAATTCCCTTCCATCAAATAATTTTAAGCCTGAAACCAGAGTTACTAGTTTAGGAAACATATTAAAACATCCAGAAACTTATTCTCTAACTTGGAATATATTTTTGGGAACCTCATATATAATATTTTCACTTGTTCCCTTGCAGAGCCGACGGCTTTCTTCCAGATTGGAGAGAGTGAGGGGAGAAATGCGGAGCTGGAGATGGAGAATCGCAGGAGCAAGAGCACCTCAAAATGTACTCACTCAAACCGAAAAGGCCAAGCCCATTTTCTGGTAGTGGTGGTGCTGGTGATGAAATGCTGAATTTTTTCTGGCTCGCTCAACCACCGCCACATTTCCAGTTTCAACGCGCTGCAGCGCAGACGTCGCTTGTCGGTGGCGGATGAGCGATTTTTGGCCCAAAGACCTCGGAGCGGATGGAAAAAATAATCAAAGGTAGAGCAGAAAATTTAAAAACTAAAAGATTAAGTCAATCTATTGAATCTACTTATTGAAATAAATATTATGGAAGAAAAATAATAGAAACAATTTAAAAAAAAAATTGCATTATTAAATTAAAGTTAGCTTAAATGTTCTTAACGGCCAAATAAGATACATAACAAATAAATTTCTGTGATATTTAAATCTTAAATTAAAAAAACCAATAAAAATTAACATTAATTTTTCTGCTCTACCATTAAGAGATACAAAGATTTACCAATAGATGGCATCTTTGTTCTGCATGCGCCATCTATAGGTGGTTTGAGCCAAGGCAGGTTTGGGAGTCACTGGCAGTTCTAGAGCCACTGTTACTCCTTTGAAGTTTCTTTAACCATTATTGTAAAACTGTTTGTAAAGGATAATTTATCAAAAAAATATTAAATAAAAGCAAGAAAATAAAATAGGATCATTTGTTATTATTTTGAAGGCGGCTAACAAGTTTTTCCGACAAGAAAAATCATCTTTAGTACATAAATACATCTCCATGATTACGATTTCATCACATTTTGATGATTATAATAGATTATAATCTCCTTCCATTGCCCACAAACTGAATATCCTCCTTAACACCTTCTCCTTAGATCACCAGTTTCCCAGTTTCCCGCATTAAATCGAGCAACTTAAAATTAAGCATTCCTCGCCTTTATTTATATTGCCTTGTTCCGCACTTTACCACTCCGGTTTACGATCGTCTTGGCCACTTGTTAAGGGGTCAACGGAGCATATTGCCAATCAAAGACTTCAATTCAATTTCCCCGACTTGCCAGAGACGATAATGGCAATGGCGAATAAAGCCAAGTGCGGGTGTTGCAGTTTCAGCGCAAACGATTCCGCTCAAAATCGGAGCAATCAAAGCATCAAGATGTCAGTAAACGCGGTTGAGACAACAAAATTACTTTGAGCATCGTTAGGGCCACGATTCGAGCTCAAAACCGAGGGGGAAAATGCGCTGAAAAGGGGAAAAACATGAAAATCATCTTTCAACGCGATGCGCTTTCGACAACAACCAGAATGCCAATCGCCATCAAGGTGCAGTGGCAGGGGCTGCAAGATAGCTCCTCGACTGCAGTTGGGCTTTAGTTGCTCACATGATGGCCAGAATATAGAAAAGAAATAAAAGAGTACAAGACCATAGCAAAGACAGCCAGCAAGTGTAGAAAAATAAAACGGAGAAGGCCAGGAGAACTGCTTTTTCATTTGGCTGCCGGCAATGTCCATGGCGAACATCTCTGAAAAGACTTAACTGGTTTTCTTCTTCGACCATCCATTACTGAGTTTTTAATACCCTTTTTCCCAATCTATAACCAAAATATTTAACAACTCAAACAAACTATACACTTTGTAAAAATTATATGTGAATAATAAACACAAGAAAGTTACTAAAAACATTTCTCTAAAGATATTATTGCTGAAATGAATATCTGTCTCTATAAACGAATGAATTCATATCCTCGCCTCCAGCCAGGAAGTCTTTGTGGCATTTCTTTGTTTTTCCATGGCTCCACCACCCACGCCACATTGACCCTTGCAACTCCTGGATATCCCGATCCCTGCAGCACTCTGCCACCCTGCCAACATCATCTAAACTGATGCAACACCGATACAAATACAGTGCCGTCGCCCCACCAACCTCGTCCCGTCTCTCTCGACGATGATGGTGCCATCCTTTTCACCGTCTCATTGTTCGTCTCCTCGGTTCAGTTTGGTTTGGTTCCGTAAATTACACTTTTGATTTTTAGTGGCCGTAAAATAATCGTAAATGTCGTGGTTATTGCGACCGAAAGTGCCCATTTTGAGTGGCTCCGCTTCCTCCCGGCTGCCCCGACCCTCTCTCTAACTGATATTTTCGCTCAGTGCAGCTTGTCGATGTCGGTTGGGACGTGCTGCCACTTCACAAACAGCACGAATACCCTCCAGTGTTGTCAATTCTTCAGGGCCAAAAAGAAGTCAGAGTAACAGGTTTGTTGAAAAACATTTTTTGATTAACTGGTTTAGAATGAAATCGTTTTTTTTTAAATGATTTTATAGATTTTTACTCCTTCATTGCATCTGAAAAGTGTCCCTTTAAAAGTAGGTATTCTCATTCTGGTTAACAATTTTATATAACATTTTAAGGTGGCTAAAAAGCTGCTGGCTTGGCAGTACTGCCACTCCCCCTGCCATCCCACCGATTCCTCTTCTGGCCATCTCACTAAGCAAGCTGCACTTGTTGTTTTTAATAAGTTTCTGGTTGTTGGCTGGTTTTTGTTTTTGCTCTTGTTGCTGTGCTTGGCTTTCTTCCTTTGATGTTTCGATTAAGTTCGGAGTTCGCGTTGCCGAACTGGTTGGTTGAGTTCCCTCCCCCTTACCAGCTTTATAACCCTCTTGGCCACCCTTTCGACTCCCCCTCGCCCACAGAGGGAGCATTTTGGCTTAAGTTTATGGCCATTTCGTTTCACTGTCTCTGCTTTTGGCTTTGCTGCTCGTTGGCTTGATTTTCTTGAGCACTTCACCCATTTACCTCTTGGCTTTTTTTGGGCTTGTGCTGCAAATTTTCTCACATCCCAGGTCTGACGCAACTGGTTGCTCATTGGTCCGCTTACCACTTACCTTTACCTCTACCGCTCGCCGCTCACCTCTCACAAATTTCGAATTTGATTTTATTGTTATGATTTCAATTGTTTTCGCAACGTAAACACTGGAGATTTCCAGAGCAGACCATGTCGAGTTGTTGGTTAAATAATTTTCCTTTTTTATTGCAATGCGCCAGGGAGATTTTGCATTTAGCGAACAAGCTCTGGATCTTAGCCGGAAAATTAGTTGGCTAAAGTCTGGAAAGTTGTGTAATATTAACAAGAAGTAAAAGGGCTTATCCATCTTATTAGCATTCAAAGCCTGTTACCAAATAAGTCACATTAGAACGCCCTATTTCTCGAGAACAATTACCGAATATGTTTCGGTAATCTGGTAATCGTTTTGAGGCCAGACCCTCCCAGGATATGAAGGTCGCTTTTCTAAAAAAAGGACACAAGTCGAAACCAAATCAATTCATAAATCATAAGAATATGTCATAAAAAATATTGCTTGCCATAAACGGAATGGAAATAGTAATGCCGCCTTTCAGCATGTCCTCGAGAGCGTAAAAAATGCCAAGGCTGCAAGGCTGCTCCTTTTGACTGACCTTAGGAGATTTGTTTTGACTCGAAGATAGCGCATACATTCTCTCTGTTTCGATTCCAAGCCGATCCGAAGAAAGGACACCCAGGTATTGCTCGATTATTGCCGGCACCGGTAATAAATCATAAAAATATGCCAGATCGGGCGGCCTCGTTACACGGTGGATTCGTAAATCCCCTGTAAAATTGGTGGTAGGTATTGCTTCGAGGCCTGGATGGTACGATCGCGCCCTCGAGGATCTGATAACAAAACCACCGGCATGGCCAATGCCCAGAGAGACAAAGGGCCAACAACTTTCTCTTTTGGGCCAGACGGCATTCATTCTTGCCAAATATGAGCACTTTGATTTATTTCCCAAAATACAAATTCCTCTAGTGCAGTTTTTGTTTGGCTGTCAGTAAGAGGCGCCTTCTGAATATTTCCATGCATCTGTATTGTATGGAGAGTTATTGGAAATTAGGAATTGTGTTTTTTTAACCCTCTGATTTTCATTTCTAAGCAGATCCATTGGGGAGATCTACATAGATGACTTCATTTTCGGTGACATATGGCGAGGCGGGATGGCAGGGCTGTACTTGTAGCTCTGCCATGATTTACTACAAGCAGATGATTTAATATAACCGCATAAATGGATGTAGACACGCACACCACCAGAGTGCACTTCAGATGCATTCGGCCCGAAACTGGAACCCGTTCAACAGGCTCAAGCGGCACAGACACCCCACACATGGTGCCACCGAGGCGTCCGATTTTGGAGGAAAACCGGGGCAATAGTTCCACCATCTTGAAAACTGATGCTACTGGAGAGCGATCATACAGTTGATATTTCTATTTAAAAATGGATCGAGAAACACGGGTTAAACAAATATAGTTCAGGACAAGGCTATCCTGCAGTTGATATTTCTATTTAAAAATTGATGGAGAATCGCGGGCTAAACAAATATAGTTCAGGAGTAAGCCACTTTTATGTCTTTGCAAATATATAAACTGAAAAGAAATCATAATTCCCACTTTCTAGTTTTATTTTCTTTGGAGCTCTTTATAGAATTTTTTGTGACTTTTTTATAGCCACATTACGATGTGAACTTCCTGGAGTGCGTAAATCAAGGCGTCAACGAGCTGCGGCCTTGCTGGCCAAATCCGACGTCAAAACAAATCGTTAAAATGCCATAAAAGCCAACACATCCATATGCAATCACTAAGCAAATGCATTCGAATAAAATTTTACCGCCATTTCCTCGATTCCTCGGGCAGCCTCATCAGGGAGCATCAAACTAACGGCGGCAGCATCCGAGGCACCTCGTAAAAGTAATGATGTCTATGGGCCATCACCATCTCGTAGATACATTTGTATCTACACGCCTCAGCCTCAGTCACAGCCTCTGCTACGATGAAGGGGATATCACAATAATTATGGCATACGTCACGGAACTTGGGTTTTTATGTCTTTTATATTGATTGTCATCATGTCACACTAACAGATCGTAAAAAGGTCGTAAAATCGTCAGACTAGAGCTCAAGCCACTCAGGAAGAGACTCACTCACACTCACTCTTGAACTCACTCTCGTACTCGCACCGGGATAAACGCAGGATCGGGGAAGGACTCTCAGGCCAAAGGATGCTCGGATCGCTTCCTTCTGAGTGAGTCTCTCGGTGGTTCAGTTCCAGCGGATTTGCCACTCAAGTGGCGGTGGCGTCAAGTCGTAAAAAGACCATAAAACTTCGGCCTGTGTTTTGGTATTAACCGCAATTTGTTTATATAGTTGTTAAAATGCCATTCTATCTTGTTCCGCTCTGTTCTGCTTAGCATTTAATTGCCGACTGCCGGTTTTTTCTCTTTTACGATCTAATAAAATTTATTTTACGACAATTTAAATGGTTTCATTTGCCATTCGATGGCAGCCCGAAAGGTACAACCGTCTCTATAAGCAGAATCAAAAGTCGGCAACAGGTTCTACCATCTTGTCACTCTACTTAACTGTTTTATTAACTTGGCATAAAGTGGGACATAAAGAGTCACTAAACCCTGGCATATGCTACCCATAAAAACCCATTCAAATTGGGGGAAATTTCATAAAAATATAAAGAAACGCTCCATTCAATATCGAGCTCTTGGTCCTGGGTAAATCCCTTCCGGGTTGGTCGACCTTATTCCCACCTTCAAAACAAACACCCCAGACACTGCGGGCCAAATTATTTGCTGACTTTTGATGACTTAATCCACCACAAAGTGGCTCAGTGGTGCCGGGCACAGTGCTCATTACGGGGTCAGGAATCAATTGCGGCTTGGAATCGCTGTGAACCAGCTGCTTATGCAAAACAGACCAGTCCGGTCAAAGGAAAACAATAAACCAGACCAGAGCCAGGCAGAAAATAAAGACATTCGTTTCGGCGGAACACTCACCTTCTAATCCTGACAATGAACCCTTGACTTCTGGCCACAATTCATCACACAATTGGCAGAGCATTTGCATGCGGCTTTTCGCAACTCTCCGATGCCTTTCCCAATCCCAGGGAGTGAGGATCGAGGGCGACTAATTGAGCACTTTTGTTTAAGTCCGGGCCTGGCGGTTTTAGCCTACTTGTTAGCTGCTGACCAACAATTTGCTGGTCCTCCCACATGCACTGGAAAAATGGGTTCAATACTCGAATCAGAGTCCTTCAGCTTCCAAAGACAGGTAGCCAGCCCAGTTTAAGAGCCCTTTTTTGCAAGTGCACCCTTATTAGGCAGTCTGAGTCGTAGACGAAGCCGAATCCTTTTTCACTTTCCACGGCCTGTGAAAACGTGCAAAGTGGGTGTAAACGGATCGAAATGATGATTGTTTATTGTAATTTTTATGACTGCTTTGCACACAAACACGCCAAGGCGCCGATGATTGCACTCCTGGGCTAGAAGGGTGGCCAAGGCCAATTGCCAGCAACCAAGAGTCGGATGGCTCAGGCTCTTGGGCCACATCAGTAACTGGCCAACAAAACTCAAAGGTTGTGGGTGGTACCGAAGGTGGCCCCATAGCTGGATAGCCGGAAAGCGACGACAACTTCAAGCACTTGAAAACTTTCTAATTAAGCCATTTACCAGATAGATATTGATGGTGGCAGGTAATGTGTGTGGGCGGATACAATTGCCAATGATAAGAACGTCAGAGTCATAACGTTTTATACTTGTCTTGAAAGAAATCTAAAAGTTCTTGTAGTTTCAAAGACAAGATATAGATTAATATATATATTTTCCCATAAAATCACCAAAGTACCCCCGTTGAAAAATAGTAGTTTTTACCAATTTTCTAAGTCTTTCTGGCTTAAACTATAAATTATTGATATTTATGACTCTGAGCAGGTTAATGGCGCCTAATATCAAGTCTTTGGGATCTGATTAAACATTTTGCATGCTCAAAGTTGGCCATGCCAACAACGCTGCTTATCAATTTCAATCAATTTTCCGCCCAAAGATAATTTACTTCTTAGACACACATTACGAATCCATCAGGCCAATCATCTGCCAATCTTGACCATCATATACTCGTATGTATATCTTTATGTATGAGTATATATAGTCCGAGTATAAGTCCGAGTCCGAGTGACTGGAACATCGAAATAGCCGGATCGAGTTCCGGCCGGCGGGGTGCCATAACACTAATACGCAACTATTACCTGGGACTGGTTTGCTTTATGGCCAGAATAGCGACTCTCCCCCTCTCAATGGGGGAATAAATTAAGCCAACGTTTATGGAATGGCGCTGGGGGCGGTTATGATGCATTTTTAATTGACGTTCATTTGAAGAAACGCAAAGAGCGCTTCAATTCAATTATGCGCCGCTTTTCAACCAACGACGAGGAAGTTGCAAGTTGCTGGTTGCTGCTAGCTGGTTGCTGGTTGCAAGTCGTCAGTTACCAGTTGGCAGTTGCAACTCCGTCTAAAGCTACGTCTCTGATTGTATGGGCCATAAAAGGCGCTCGCAACGGTTTTGGGCCAAATTGCCACTTTGTGTGCAAATTTGAATTGTGGAAATGCTGGGCATAAAAATGGGAAATCGCGAGCCTCACAATTGTTGGGCCATCCTGGGGTACACAGGGATTAAAAAGGGGTTCTTTTTATTTACACAATTAATTATTAATAAGAGAGTATTGGATCCATACTATGCTAATCATATGTTTAAGATTTTCTAAATATTTTTCTTAACTAATATTTCCACTGTGTTTTCTGGCATTCGTATCTGGTGAATGCAATCTGCAAACATTTTAAGAGCTGCTGCTCGTCAAAGGCAAAGGCAGGCCACGGCAAACACAAGCAAACCAAAGCAAACCACTCCCCCACCCACACACACACTCACCTCAATTACCACCGCCAACGTTGGTGGCACTCAACTGCTAACGAATGTCCCGCCCAATTGTTGCACATTGCACATTGGAGGAGCGAGGATTGTGCGACTGCGAATTGTTGCTGGATTCGTCGTTTGCTGTTGACGTTGACGGGTGGCGGCGGATCGTCAGTCGGTGGCCCGGTGGCCCGTCAACTTATTCATTAATTCATCAAATCGCTTTGGAATCCCCTCACGATTTATTCGAACAAACGCAATGGCTTTGCCATTCGACAGTCGTCGATAGTCTTAATTGGCTTCGATTCGATTGTATAAAATAAACGTTAGGCAACGTGTTCTGCTTAATTGGAAAATTTGTATGTCTTGTCCGTAGATTTTCTTAGGGGTCTTTACGTTTATTGATTTTCCACTAAGTTGGCCAGGTTGGAAAATTCTCTCAGCCAAGTCGCGAGTACTTTAATTAATTAGAAAAGATCTTAAATAAGCTTTAAATTAAAATAAAAGTCAACTGAACCCTAGTAAGGACCTTGTTTATATCAATTTACTGAATATTCAATGATAATGATTCGTTTTAAAGCCCAGCTTTAACACTCCAATATATGGCCACTAAATATTCAACTTTGCGAAGCTCCATGCCACATTTCCACCTGTCCGCTTGATTCAACCTGATTTTGACGACACTGTCACACAAATAGACCTTAAGCTTAAATCCGCAAATATTTATAATTCCGTATTAAATTCATAATGCAGAATGTTTAATGCATAAATACATAATAAAATTTTACGACTTTTACCTTATCTTGTCACACAAAAACAATAATAAACTTTCATTTAAAAATGAAACAGGAAATTTTTTGCGCCACTCGGCAGTTGGTGCATTTTACGAGTATTTTATTTGTGCACGTTGGAGTTGCAGTGGCTGTTGCTATTGCTGGTGCCGATGCAGCAACCTGCAACACACCAGCAACAACCATATTAAAAGAACACGTGAAAGGGCAGGCGCCACATGCAACATCAATGTGCAATGGCCAATCGAGCGCCAAACAATTTGTCATTTTTTGCCAGCCAAGAGTGGGAGTCGGAATCGAAATCGGAGTCGCAGTTGCAGTCGGAGGCGGAGACGGAGGCGATGATCAATGCTTTGAATTATGATGAGGATTTATGCTTGACACTGTCGCAATGTGGCAGATAGTGCCGGACAGCTCGGACAGCAGATGGATGAATGGATGGACAAGCATTTACGGGCCTTCATCCTCTGTCCACTGGCACTAGTTTTATGACCGCCACTTCCCCACCGAGTTCGTCAATGGAATGAAAACGAACCACGGCACCACCACCACCTCCACCCAGTGCCACACCGCCCATCCCGGCGGAAACCCGACCATTTGCCAGCCCCTCCTATGATTTATTAAGTGTTAATAAAGAACTTAAATCCGTTGGATTGCATTTCGCATTCTGTACTTTGCGCTCTTTTCTCTCTTTCTCTGTCTGTTTGCTTGTCTGGCCTTTTGGGTCATCCCCACTGGACACCACTCGCATCCAGCCCTACCACCCTCAGCGCCTCCCTTTGGCCAGGAAAATGCAGTGGCATGGCCCTCAGGATTTCCTTATCAATGCGTTCCATATTCGCGGCGCGCCGATTTCATTTTGCGCTCTCGCCAATTTCGCAATAAAATTTCGCCAGCCTGCAAATTAAAATTGCAATGTAATTGGTTAATCCATGCGTACATTATGGCCATTGTAGCCCGGGCTATTCAAATTTGCAGAGGAAGTGCGCCCGGTAGTTTCATTTCGCTTCTTTGCCTCCTCATTGTTTTTGGCTCATTTTTTCCTCATCTTTTTGTTCTTTTTTCGGGGGATTACATTTTTCATTAAACTTTTGCGCGAAAAATGCCGCTGTGGGTGGTCCTATAATATCCCAGAAATTTTCCACAGCCCCAATATTCCTAAAAAAATATATATAATATTCCCATGTTCATTTAGGTGTTGCCTGAAAGGTGAAAAAAACTCCATTTTAGTATCGAATGCATCAAATTCAGCCATTTGTTGGATCATTAAGTTGTCATCACCTTCTTGGCCAACCTTCACTTCAATTCGGTCTCTTCAAAGACTGAAATCCACAGGAAAATGTATTGACTTTAAGAATTGTGAACGATTGGTGTGATAAATCCGAAAGAGGCCGATAAAAGCGCCCTTCAAAATAACAAACTTGTATGCACAGAGGAAAATATATAGGAAATAGGTATAATAGGTATAAAATGGAATATATTTTAAACTTTTTAAGCACCCTTGTAACGCTAAAGGTATTCTCTGAATAAATTTTTCCTTTAAAAGCAGATTCATTTTCTCCCAGTGCTTCATCCAACAGGTGCCGTGCCACATCAGCCTGAAAAATGCCGAAAGAAGGAGCCAAAATCTTTATAGACAATAAGTAAACAAACGGCCACTGCAGGCACCCAAACACCGATGAGTATTTTGTTGAACATTTCTGTGTAAATAAACCTCTGGGCCACACAACTTTGATCTTGGATGGGAAAGGGGATAGAGAGGGTAGTGGGTAGTGGGCGGTATCTGGTAGTGCGATCTGGTACTGGTCTTTTGATGTTTCGGACTGGCGTCAGCGCCGGCGCTTCCAGCTGCCAAATTGCTGCTTTATTAGCTGCGTAAGTGGCTCCCCACGATTTCAGTATCTGTATCTGTGAAAGTATCTATGATTAGATTGGTAGCGCCTATCTCACGGATGCCCCGGCTGGATTTGAGCGATTGCGGCCAATAAAACAGCGGGAGCAGCACCGGGGGTGGACTAGTGCTGAGGTGGCAATTAAATCGCTTGTCTAATTGCTCTGAACCAGTTCTGGAAGGCAAATACGACCCATCCATCAATTGTAGCTGCGAAAGAGGAGGAGTCCGAGTCGGAATCGGAGTAGGAGTCGAATTCAGAGTCTGACTTGGTTTCGGCTGCCTCGGGGCTAATTGGCCACATTTAGCATTGTCCATATCCACTGGGCCCTCTCTGGGCAGGTGTGAGCTTTCCTTGCCATTTTCCCCCTGGGTTTTCGCAAAACGGAAGCTCTCGTAAATTGCCGCAACAAGCTATCGTTGACAGGCGATAGGGAAAGGAGAGGAAACGGGGGCGGTATGAAAATGAGATCGCTTTGTATGCAAATTCCTGGGAATCGAATTGCGAATCGGGAACCGCAAAATCTCAATGCGACTTTATACAATCAACAATCGAAGCATTCCCTTCGAAATGTATAGGCGAAAGGAGACTCGCATTGTCTAAAGGTTTTTATCTATGTAAAAATAGGAGCAATATGTTTAAATTCTATTCAAAATTTAAAAGTAGCAGATCCTCCATGCTCCTTGCTTTGTTTAATACTCTTTTTTAACTTATTATTCATTCAGAGCTGAACAGTAACACTAAGCCAACAGTAACACAACAACCCAAAGCTTGAAACTGTTCTAGATTTTTATGGAGTTTGATAGGGAATCGATTTACAAATCTTTTAAGGTATTCCGCTTAAGAATCGAATGACTATTGACGAAGATACAGCAATTGCCGCGGGCCATATTGTGCGCATCCACTCTTTTTCTAAAATTTTCAAAGGGGTTCATCAGAAAAATTGACAAAAAATCGAAACGAAAATATTTTTCAAGATTTGAATGCAGTTTTATAGGGAATCGATTTAGAAATCTTTAGAGGTATTCCGATTAAGAATCAGATGACTATTGGCCAAGATATCGACATCGGCGTGGGCCATATTGAGCGCATCCACTATTTTCCAAAATTTTGAAAGGGGTTCCATCAGAAAAAATTACAAAAAATCGAAACAAAAATATGATTCAAGACTTGAATGCAGATTTATAGGGAATCGATTTAGAAATCTTAAAAGGTATTCCGCTCAAGAATCAGACAAGTATCAGCGAAGATATACGCTTTGCCGGGGCCTAAAAAGCTCTTCCCATATTTTGATAAACCCTCAGCTTTATCGCGGTAAAAAACGAACATTGAAAAACGTCTTATAAACCAAAAATCAATCATTATTTCAACTGTAACTCCTTCAACTTGCTGGTTTTCTTCTATTCAAAAATCCACAGCTGGGACAAAAAAACAATCATCGATGCTGAACGAAAACAAAACCCAGACTCGCAACTTTCGCCAAAGGAGCAGAGCTCCTATAGGAGCAGAAGTCCAAGGGGGCACAAACAGGAACAGGAGCTGGCAGCGAGACAGGACAGGCACATTGCATACCCCATAATGTAGCAAGTTTGAATATACTCGTTCTCGTAAGATTCCCGAGTATATTAGGTAGCAAAATTTTTACGAGCTCATTATGGCTCATTTCGGCGATTGTTGTGATCCTTTTATGCGCCTTCGAATGGCTTCAAATGGTTATGAGGCTATTTCTGTGTCATTCCCGTCACTCCCCCGCATCCTCTCGACATTCGCATTCGCATCCGTATTTTCCCTTGGGTTTCAGGGGAGTCCTGCGTCCTGCGACCTGCGTCCCAAGTCCTTGTGTCCTGTCCCCGACTCACGATATTTAGTTTGCAGTTGCGACTGCGATTTTTACTTGGCTTTGCTTTGGTCTCCTCGCTTTTTCTTGGCTTTTTGGGCCGCATATTTGGAAAATGTCGCCGCGACTCCGATTCGAATGTGTCTTGGTGTGTGTGGATTCGTATCTGTGTGTGCTTTGTGCAAGTTTTTTGTATATTTGGGTTGTTGTTGATTTTACAGACTTGGCACCGGGGGTGGAAAAATGCTGCGGAGTCGGAGAAAAGTAAATTTCTTCTTATAATAAGTTTATTTTGCAAACACTTGTGGCAAGCAACTTTGTTTGTTCGTCGTCGGTTTCTGGCTTAATCTACGAGCCGTTTGTGCGAATGTGGAAACTTTGACAAATATTTGCGAAACTTTCGCGAATGGCTCGGCGTTGTGCCTTGGCAAGAACCCGATCTATTTGCATTATGCATATGAATTTATTAGCATCAATTCGAAGCCATATTTACATTGACATTAATATCCCATTGAAAGTATTGGCGAACGGATTGAGCATTTGGTTTTGCATTCCGGCTTTGTATTTGAACAGGAAAACCGCAGAATTTCAATTTTCCATCTACTGAATCAAATGCTGAAGAGAATGATAGGAATACAATAAAAAGTTTTGAATTTAAACATAATTTAATAAATATAATAGAATCATAGCTTATATTTTTGGTACCGCGCTTTTACCTCCAGAATTTCTATTATATTTTATTTTATTCCCTTAAATTTGTAATATGAGAGTTTAGTATCAATAAAGGTACGAATTCTTTATAAGAATCTAAATTATAGATAGAAACATTGCAACAGTAAAGACTTTTTAGGAACCATTGAAAAAAAACTTTAAAATATCACTCATACGCACTGTTGTCCAAAGATTGATTTTTACTTTTCTTAAAAGTTGTCCGAGAATTTTCTTATTTTTTAATTTGAAACACAAGAAATATAAGCGTTATAAATAAAGCTATCAATTTTATTTACCAATTTAAAATTTATGATACGTGTCGTATGAGTGATATTTTTTGGAAAAACATTTTTGACAAATATTTTCGGAATAAGAAACATGTATTATGATTTTAGGGAGGAAAATTTATTACCAATAAATGTATTAGCTGGGAAAAAATATGTGCTTATTATTTTAAGACGTATTAAATTAAATTTTTTATCATTATTATAAAATTTTTAATGAAATGTTTTATTCCGTCTAAATATCAAGAAAAGTTGGAAACAAAATTGGAAATTCGCGGAAAGAACCCGCTCAAAGAGAAACTACCAACTGGCTCAAACGGCCAAGACCGCTCGCCACTCAGCTGAGTGAGTTGGCCGATAGGAAAATTCAGCCCTCCTCCATGATGAATTTCCCGGAGCCGAGCGCATTTTCCGTACGCGCGAATGATGAACGAGAGTCGCCCACCCCGGATCCGGAGCAGAGAGAGCTGCGGAATACTCAAACCATTTGAGCGCACACTCATTGGGAGGAACTGGTTTTTAGCTGCCTCTTATCACTGCCAGCAGACTGGCTCTCTCGGGTAGCGCTCATCTTGGTTTCGAGTCGATTCGAATGTGAGTTGCTTTTGAGTGGGACTGGGTCCGGACTACAGGCGGACGCAAAGTCAAAACACTGGCCACGAAACATTCGGAATTTTGAATTTGGTGGCAACGGTTTGGCCGCGCGCTTTGTTTTATTATCCACATTATCAGCGGCATTATTGTTATAGCGCTATATCGCCGCAATATCGCAGTTTCGCCCACGCGTCCGCCCGTTAATGTAAATGCCGCGCGGAAAAGCCGCTTTCCACAGCAGTCTCGATTTGATTTTTTGGATTCGAGGGCAATCCGTCAGCCATTCGCGCGCCCCTCCGGTCAAGAGGAGCAGCAGCAGCAGCAGCACTACTACTGCTAATAATCGTAAAAATAATAAAAATCATAAAAATAATAATAATAATCGCAATAACAATAAACATAGTAATAATCGTAACGCTTACGAGCCCTTGATAGTGCCAAGGAAAAGTCAACAGGAATTCAAATTCAAATTCAAATTCGAATTCAATTAACATCCGAGTGCAATTGGCTAACAAAAATCAAACAAATAAAAACTCCAACAGCAACAGCGAAAGCAAAACCAAACCAAAACGCAACAAAGTATACGAATATTAATTGTGAAACTAAAGAAACAATTGTGAGCAAAAAATTAAATATAATATTTAAGAACAAACTGCAAACATTTGTGAACAAAGTTAGTGCTTAATAAAAAATAAAAAAATCAGTTTACAGAGGCCCCAGTGGAAAGTGCAATACGTAATATTAACTTTTGAAATTAAATCTACAAATATACTTTCAATTGATTACAAAAACCAAAATTTTATTAAAAAGTTTAAATAAAAACATTTATGAATTAAAGAAAATATTTAAATACTCATGCAAAGCAAATGTCCATTAAAACAAGTTGAGAATTATTGTTAAAAAAAATAAAATTCAAAGATCGAAAAAGATCATTCTGTACTCACCTGAGTAGAATCCTTCAGAACCGCAAGGATCCGTCTTTGACGGAGCACCGTCAAAATTCTCACCGCCAACAGCGCTATGAACTCGTACTTTGAGCAGGCCTCCGGCTTCTATGGCCATCCGCACCAGGCCACCGGAATGGCGATGGGCAGCGGCGGACACCACGATCAGTCGGCCAGTGCGGCGGCGGCAGCCTACCGGGGCTTCCCCCTCTCGCTGGGCATGTCCCCGTACGCCAACCACCATCTGCAGCGCACCACCCAGGACTCGCCGTACGACGCCAGCATCACGGCCGCCTGCAACAAGATCTACGGCGACGGAGCCGGCTACAAACAGGACTGCCTGAACATAAAGGCGGACACCGTGAACGGCTACAAGGACATCTGGAACACGGGCGGCTCCAATGGCGGCGGAGGTGGTGGAGGAGGCGGTGGCGGAGGCACTGGCGGTACAGGTGGAGCGGGAAACGGCGCCAACGGAGGCAACACAGCAAATGCCAATGGACAAAATAATCCGGCGGGCGGCATGCCCGTCCGTCCCTCCGCCTGCACCCCCGATTCCCGAGTGGGCGGCTACTTGGACACGTCGGGCGGCAGTCCCGTCAGCCATCGCGGCGGCAGCGCCGGCGGCAATGTCAGCGTTAGCGGTGGAGCTGGAGGCGGTGGCAACGGTGGCGTACAGAGCGGCGTAGGCGTGGCCGGAGCGGGCACTGCCTGGAACGCCAACTGCACCATCTCGGGCGCCGCAGCCGCCCAAACGGCGGCCGCCAGCAGTTTACACCAGGCCAGCAATCACACATTCTACCCCTGGATGGCTATCGCAGGTGAGTGTCCGGAAGATCCGGCCAAAAGTGAGTGTCCACTTTCGCACAAGAGTCCACATAAGATCCGCTTTCCCCCGTAACCCCAGTCCCAGGCATCACCGAAGCTCTATTGTTTTCCCAGATGGTTTTCATTTTTTTTTTCACCCTCAAAGGAACAGAAATTTGTTTTGTGACTAATTGTTGTCTCGGTTCGAATAAGCAGAAAGGGTAAATAACGAGTAATAATGATCGATTTGCATCAATTTCAATTTCGTATCAAAATAAAATATAATATCCATAAACCTCCAAGCAAGATATTATTATTTTTGTAATTTAAAGTCTAAAATTTGTAAGCGTAAGCAATTTGAAATGATTTAAAAATTGTTTTCCACTTAATCTATTTAAAGTCCGGGAGTCTATTTCGCAATCTGTGGATAGTTTATTAGCTGGTCGCCAATTTAAGCGATTTAATCACTCTGAGCGAGCTCAGAGAACCCCATAAACAAGAGCCATGGCGCAAGGTAGCCAGAAAACTCGATTCCACCTGCTGGAGTCTCGAATCTCGAATCCCGACTCTGCTGCTCAACAGCACAGGGCCTCGACGACACCTTGCAGCGCTCTGGCTGCCTCATAATTTTCAACACTTTGTTTACTAATTTTTGTCACCTTTGCTTTTAATGATGCTCGGCGGTAATTGTTGCACGTTGCAAGTGAGCTGCAATTTGTGCAGCGGAGGAGCGTAAATTATGGCATGCGGCGGCATAGCAGGAAAAAAGGAAAAACCAGAAAAATAGCAACACAACAGTGGCAAGAAAAGGCGGCAAGGATAGAAGGAGCAAAGAATCCTTTCAGGACACACACTGAGCGCAGGAGTCGCGCTTATTACGGTTAACTACGCCATTATGTAATTATGTTTAGCACCTCGCCAGCTCACCAGCTCACCAGCTCGCCGACTCGCACAACCCGACTTTTTATCCTACGGGTTTTCAGCCACCAGCCGAGCGAGGCGAAGGGCTTGAGTCTGAGATTGCCCGTGCCGTTTGGGCCAAGAACAAAGGCAAGAGTAGGTCAGCAGAAGGAGGTCTAGGTGCTCTGTGATCGAACATAAATTGCACAAAACTTTACACACAAAAAAATACAAGTAAAAACAACCACCTTCTAGTCATATCGTTTATTTAAATAAATATAATTTAGTTTATTAATTGTCCTTCAAGTGTCGTAGAGATTGCCCTGAAAATCAATCAAATTTTACTTATGGCCAACTCGAAGAGCTGGTTAAAAAACAATTAAAGTTGAACTAAATTCGAGACCCTTCCGACAGGTTTTCCCCCCCAATCAATTGACTCTGCGAGATGATCAGCGTAATGAAATTTATGCGCCGTTCCAGCCCAGTCTGAAGTGTCGGTGATGAATTGGCCAGGCCGAAACCGTTGCCAAAAACCCTTCATACAGGGTGTCTCGCCCAGCGGCAGTCGATGGACTTCGACAAACTCTCAATGTTATAAAATTTCAAGGGGAATCCTTTGTGTTTCATCCTAAGAAATTCTAATGGTTCTTACCTGAAGATGTTCTTACCTTCTTGATGGTTTTCTAATAAGAAAACGAGACGAGCTGCCAGTTACGATATTCGGCTTGAAAGTGTGTTGAGTTTCTGTTTCTTTGTTAAGAGGGGAAATTTTGTATTTAATGTGAACTTGGGGTCGCAGATTGCTGCGATTGAATGTGACTCTAATCGCAATCAAAATCAACTAAAATCAACATGATTGCCATTTGTCGACTGCTATCGCCATTTTGATTTATTTCGAATCAAAAATCCAACCATATAATGTGAAAATAATTCAATTTTAAGCGATTTGCTCTGAGCGAACTGATTAAATCTGGCAAAGGCAAAGGCAAAGGCAAAAGCAGCGGAAAATCAAGTCATAAATAAATCGGCGCACACTTCCAGCGATCATCGATCATTTGCCGCCGATCCGTGGCCCGAAATGCAAACCGAATTCAATTTTATCGTATCTAAAACATGGCTTCGCATTTGAAAAACCCACATCGAGGGGTTTTGTGGCAAGTTTGTTGGTGTTGGCGTTGCTATGTTGTTCTTGGGTTGTTCGCCTGTTTTGGATGATTTTTGGTTGTTGAATGTGCGAACACGGCGAGCAGCGGGCGAAGAGCATTAAATCATTGTCCTGAAGGCTTTTAAGTCATTATCGATAAATTTCAACATAAATTCGTAAATTTGCTTTATTTGCCAGAGCCAAGTGTGTGAGGTTCAGGTCGGCGGCTGAAATTTGTTTGAGCCTAATTTTGGTCATGCACTGCGAACAAAAATTGGCCAAGAAAAGGATCGTCTCTTTTTTTTATTCTCACAATGACCTTGAAAAGTACTGACCAGACCTGCAATTGACACGTTTTGAGCAATCATAATTCATATTTGCCGCAGTTCCCGAAAAAAGACTCTCACGCTGTGACATAATTATCAGAAAGCCTTGTCTTAGGGTCCTACCTGCCATTGTTGTCCTCACGTAAAAGGACCAAAGGCACGTTAGTCCTTCTCAAGGTTAATGGTCTGCGGGTTAGGCTGCGATGCTGCAACATTCCCAATACCGAGTTGCAACAAAAGTGCAACCACATCCCACCCAAAAATAAAAACCAGAGGAAGTGCAGCAATGATGCCGAGATGATTATGTAAATGGCGAGTGCAAAACTCACACACAGGAAGGCATTTCAACGCGCGCTTTTAATCATTTTTTCGCCACACGGATGGGGAACGCAGAATGCAAAGTCAGAAACAAATCAAAGCGCCTCAGCAACATACCATATATACTCGAAAGCATATATATATATTTTGTATATTTTATTTTGTGGCGGATGCTAGGGATATCCCCTTGGTGCTGCCCCTCACCCTCACGGGGCGATTCAGTTTTTCGGGGATTGGTTTTCGGGTTCTGGGGCAGCTTCTTGCATTTTTTTAATGTATTTTTAAATAAGGAATTTAATAAGCACCTTGGCGGTCCTCAAGTCGTTGGACTCCTCGGACTGCCGGGCCGGAGACCAAAGTTGCAGGACGTCGACGTCGACAACGACGACGACGACAACACAAAGTGGCCCAGACACATGGCCCAGCAACAACACCAACAACAGCAACAGCAACATGCAACATCGAGGAGCTGCTGCAGGGCGAGGAGCAATTTTGATTCTCCTCGAGTCTTCGAGTCCCACATGGTAACAATGGGAGTACGAGAATATTAAAAAAGAAACTACAAGTTTTCATAATCTAATTGAAAAATGATAATATTTAACAATTTCATGGTAAACTGATTATGTGATTTATTTTGCATTATATTAGATTGTGGCCAACTTATAGAACGAATTGCAGATAAGGAATAATTAATGGAGTACACCATATATATTGTACACCATATTTTTGTTCCGCGTTGTGACATTAGTTGTTTTTTCATGTAATCGATCATCTTTTGAACATATAAATGTCATGTGAACAGGCCATTATTATGGCTGCCATATTTTATGTGGTTCCACTGTGCGGAGTTCTTCTCTTGGCGGTTGCAAAATCATGTTTTAAGGTGTTTTTGATACCTAATAAAAACAACAACACGGCCTGGCCAACACACCGGGCTAACATCTATAGAGTAAGAGAGATGGGGCTGTGTCGGTGAAAGAGAGGGAGCGAGAAATGCAGCCATGCCAAAAGGGACAAGGGTCGTGAATATGGGGGAGTATGAGAACATACGGCAGACGTTAGTGACCAAAACATAAGGCCAAGGGTGCCCCTGGTCCCTCTCCTGGCCCTTCCTTAGTCTCCCTTTAACCCTTTGGTGGCTACGTCATCCGAAGACCAAGACCAAGACGCCAACAACGTGGCTCGGCGTGTTTATTATAAAACAACAAATCATTCATTATAACCACTTGTGTGTGTGAAAGTGGCGTAAACATGAAAAGAAACACAGCCACACACAATTCCATGTTGTTTCTGATAATATGCATATTTGCGTATTATTTTGATTTTAATAATGATTTATTTATTATTAATAATTCATTGGTGGTGGCCTCTTGCCGGGATTTGGTCTGATTGCGATCTGATCTGATCCCCAGCCGATCTCCACCGATCTCCGCCATGGCTGTGGAGGTTTAGGTTCTCCACACCATTATGTAGATCCAAATCGGAGTGCAAAAGCTGCTGCCCACGATCTCGTTGGGAATTGTGTAAGCCAAGTTGCGCTACCAAAACCAACGCACATGGCTCCTCATCATCATCATAGGAAACGCATATTATAATGAGCATCAATTAAGATAGAAATCTCAAAGACTAAAAAGACAAAGATTTATGGGTTCACAATTGGCTGAGTTCAGGTGGCTCTTTCAACCAGAATTACACAATGAGAAATTTTGTTTGTTCTATTGAAAACGTTGTATATTATATTTTGAAGCTGTCACTATATTCTAGATTTATTCAAAAGCAAATGTTAAATATATTTCACTTCTGTTTCCGACCGATGAAAGGGAATTTAAAATTCGTTGAAGCATTCAACGAAAAAATCCTGTTTGCCAACTCTTTGTGATTTACGACATCTGCCTGCCTTGGCCAAAATGTGGGTAACTGTTATAGCAAAAGTCCGATGGTATTTTTTGCGTTGTTGGGTCATCGATTTGTTCGCCGAATTCCCCAAACATTTGCCTACAAACTATAATTTATAGAATACTATTTTGATTTATATGGTCATGCAACGGACGTCTGGCCAGAAACTTGGCCAAAATACCCAGCGCCCTTGGCCCCTTCCTTTCGGGCCACATTAATGTCAATTTAATGTTTCCTTAATGACTTCTTTCGCCTGGCTGGAAGAAGTTCTTGCAGTTGTTGTTATCAGTTTTGTGGTCAAAAGCGGGAAAGTGTTTATGCTAAATAGCCAAGTAGCCAAGTAGCTAACGAGTTTTCCCCTGAAAGGCGACGGAGGCTGTGCAGCTTTGGCCATTTGAGCTGTTCCAGTTGCATCAAAGTCTCGGATGCCACATGCTCGGCGTCTATTTATTTGGGTCGGCAATTAAGATTTATATCAGCCCCTTTGATGGGGCAATAAAAGGCCAAAGACGCCGCAAGCTGCAGCCTCTCTCTGTGTGCCGTCTGACTCTCAGGGATCTGGTGGGGATTCTTCAGACTCTCTCATTTATGCGGCTGGCGTCTAATCCTCCCACAAGCGGAGCGTGCGCCGCCTTAAAGAGTCATAAAAATCATTTTATTGCCCCTCGACCCCGCTGGAAAAGGTGTGAAAATTCGAGTTGAACGACGAGGGGCCAGGGGGTAACCGCAAACTAAATGTTTAATTTTTACAAGTCGCGTCGCATGTAAACAGCATCCCCCATTGCCAGCCATTTGTTTGAATTTGTCTAAAGTGCCTGGCCCCTTTCCCTGTTTTCTCTCCCAATTTCCCACTCGCTGCCACAGTTTTTCCTTCATAATTTTCACTGCGGCTGCCACTGCAAATACCAACAAAAAAATGAAAATGAAAAAAAGCAACCCAAACGTTTGTCAAATCCAAAACCCCTTGGCCCCCGCGTTAGTTTTTTGGCATATTTCTTTTTTTGTTTTTTAATTTAATAGCGTCTTTGTTGTTTCTTTTTGTCTGGTTGGATGGTCGGCTGGTTGGTTGGTTGTCTTTTTTCTGCCACTGTGTGTAAGCTGGAAATTACGTTTACTCAGGCGCCAGGCGCGCATATTTAAATACACACGTGTTTTATCGCTGCCATTAAATCATATTTTTATACTTTTACCTTTTCTACGGCAACCTGCCCCCAGTGCCCGCCACGCCTCCGCCATGCCACCTTTCGAGGCGTTGGCATTTCGGATTGTTTACATTTTGCACTTTCATGGCATAAACAAAGCTGAGGCGACGCTAAATATCGCGGCAAAAGGCGAGACATCCAGCAAACCCGATCGAAGCAGGAAGATAATGCCATTGCCATGAATCAGCCCGCATGGGACTGATGGCTATAGACAAAGTTTGAGTTTTAGCCCTCAGGATTCGGTCTAGTAAGGATTTAGTTTAGTTTTTGGTATTAGCCATAAGTTGGGGTATTCTTAACAATAAAGCTTCGGTTGGAAAACCTTAACCAGCTTGCCACACGTGCGGCTGCTTAACCCAAAGATGCCTCCTCATCCTGATCCAAAATCCCCTCTCCAGCATCCCCATCTGCATCTGCAGAGATCTCTTTTGAGAGCAAACAATTTTGATTCAACATTTTTTAAACGTTTTCTCCTCTCTGTTTTCGCTTGCATTTTCAGGTAAGATAAGATCTGATTTAACACAATACGGCGGCATATCAACAGACATGGGTAAGAAAATTTCCACTTTTATTTCGTTACATTTTATACTTTTAAGTTTGCAAAAAACCAGTAATAAAAACCAGTAGACAGTAAGTAAATAGTAGAGTATCGGACAGGTCTACTAACATGCTTTAGAAATCTTAACTATGGTGTCGGTGGCTTTAATACTCTAGCATAAATTTTCAGGTGGAAATTTATTCAGCCAAAGGGGCGAGGCTGTGGGTGGGCCGGGAAAACCTGGGGGCCGCGCGTGGAAATGATTGATTCACTGTCCCATGATTACGCCTTAGCTAAGAGCTCCTCCGACCACTTTTGGTTGCCTCTTTTTTCTTGCTTTTGCTCTCTCTGCTGGCAATTAATATTAAACATGGCAATTCAATTGGCCAACAAACACGCACGCAGGAATGGGAATCAGGGAAAGAGGAGATGGACGTAGAGGGGGTCTGGGCCCGGTTAGGCTTGGACGCCTTGTTGGCCTGGCTCCCTTTTCCCTATCAGGGTTTTGCTCGCATTGCGATCAACGAGTCCAGGGAGAAAACATGATCTGACATACCCTGCAAAATCTATATAGTTGGAATATATGAAAAATATATACTACCCCTCAAGATTAAGCAAATCCATTTCAGGTAACTGCCTTTTGTTACCCTAAACGTTTTAGAGTGTATCTCTTATTCGTCTTCACCTGAGATAGTCAGTGCCGAACGCGAACATCAAAGCCCCCAGAGCCACTGAAGGCGTTTATTTCAGCCTGTTGTTTGGGACCTTTTGATGCGAGGTTATCAATCAGTCTTGTCTCGAGCAGCTACTTCTTAAAATCCAATTACACACGTGAACAAGGGAAAACAAGGGAGCAGGGGACAGGAGACAGGGGACAAGGAACCAGGGGGAGGAACTGCGTCTGATCAGTGCGGGTTCCTTTTCGTTCTTTTTTTAATACATTAACCCAGCAACTCAACTCAAATTACATACATTGTTGCCCACGAATTGAGGCGCAAAATTGGCAGGGCATCAACCAAGTTGAGCCACCCAGATGCCCCAGCCCGATCTGTTCCGGCTCCCACTTATTATTTATATTCAATTGATAATCTCGTGCAAATCGGTAGCTAAATATTGGCACAGGCGCAACAAGTGGGCAGCTACTTTTCGCACTGCACAGGAAAAAATGACAGGATAAGGAGGTTTATGAGTGTTCAGGGCTACGGTTTAAGCTTTCGATCCCTTAAAATATATTTCAGTGTAGTTACTTTCAACAGATTCATAGCTATTATCTTTGATATTGAATTAAAACCCTCAAACTCTAATACAAAATGAAATTACTAAGATTTTAACCGCTGTGTATGATCTGAGTTCCCATCTTGGAGATCCACGATCTGCGGTTTCTGGGTGGGCAGCACTTTTGGCACTTGCCGATAAGCAAAGATAGGCCAGCTACCGGCTGTGGGGATTAAACGGATTATGGCCAGCACTCAGCGAGGCCGAGGGGGTGTGGTTTAGGCCAGAGGAACCACTCTCTTCCGGCTTCGCTGACATTGAAAGCTGCGTTTTTGGTGTTTCGGTATGGAGCCGCAGGAGATAATTAAATAGCGGCTCTAATAGAATTAAATGCCGTGTTTGCATTTCAAAATCTGCAACGTGCCAAAATACAATGGCCAACGGGTGCATGCCTCCTCCCACTGTTTCTCCTCCTCTGCGAAATATTTACCTGTGTCCACCTGGCCGGCAAAAAATGTCAATTTGGACAAGTTTTGATAATTGCAGGTCCCCTAGTCGTGTGTATGTGAGTGTTGCTACTGTGCGGCACGTTGCACGTTGCTGGCTGGACGTTGCATGTGGCCATGTTGCATGTAGCATGTTGCAGTTAATAATTATTGAAATGTGCGGCCTGCCAGGAGCTGTGCTATGCTCCTTGCGCTTCCTGCGCGACGTCCGTCCACCAGTCCGCCCGCCCTCCCTCCTCCTTTCCGTCCTTCAGTGGCTGCATGCTTCGTTACCTTTTAGCCTGGCCAAAAGGCTAACAATGCTTGCATTTTCCCACCTTTTTCACATAACTTTTTCTCTCTCTCTCGGTCTTTCTGGCTTTGTTTTGTTTTTGTGTTTTTATAGCTTTTCGGTTTTTCTGTTTTTTGTTTTGTATGTTTGTTAGTGGTGGCAGGGTAAACAAGTCGGCCACTTGGCCAACTCGTTACTCTCCATACCCCCTGCATCACCCACAAACTTCTCAATCCTCGAATCGCGATGTCGAAGTTGTTACCACTTTGGACGCGCGGTTCGGCCTCCGTCGGCCGGCACCCCTGTAATAAATTCATATTCAAATTGTTAATTGAATATTATTTGTTAAATTTGCAAGCATTAAATGTAAATGTCAGCGGCGGATGTCCGACGCAGGGGGGCGTGGCCCAGTCGGGGGCGAACGAGTGCACCTTAATTCTTTGGCTGCATAATTTTGCAATTTTCTGACCACTTTGCAAGCCGGTGTTCGCGCTTAATTGAATTTATGCGATTTTAATGGGACTTGTAAGGTGGAATTGAAAGAATTCACACGATCATAGGAGAAGATACGACCTGCGTTTATTGAATCCTTTTAAAGCAGAGACTGGGAAAATTCGGTCACTGTTCCAATGACCTCAAAAAATGGCCACCAAAAAAGAGTCCCCAAAGAGGTTTAAATTTTGTAAACAAAAAGGCTGCAAAAAATGTGCCAAATACGATTGAGCCTGTATGAGTTTTGTGAATACCCCAGTCGGTGTTCGCTGTTTGCTGGTCGTTGTCCTTGTCGTTGTTCCTCTGCAATTTCCATAATTCATATTCATAGACATTACACAATAACAACAAACAGATACAGAAACAGAGACAGAGACAGAGAAACAGAGTTGGAGGAGAAAGGTAAGAGTATGGGAAAAGGAAGAAAAAGTCCAGACAAACAAACGACAGCACCTGCAATACGGACAAAATGTCTGTAAAAAAAGTAGCACATAGACTACAAAAAATGTCCAGAGTGTAAATGCAAAAATTTCACATATGCTGGCTGGTGGCAGGCCAGAAGAAAGAGAAATGCTCATACGTAGAGAAAAGTGCCGCACCATAGTCATGCATAAATTATACATTCCCTTGAACGGGCTGAAGAATTCTTCCATTAATCTGATGAGCTTCAAATCACGAGTAAATTAGGCCAGAGTATCTGAGAGATACTCCGAGCAAAATGCTCCTCACATCCGCAACGTGCCAGCAATTTGATTTTACACACTTCGAAATTATTAACTGGGGAGCACTTTGTGTGTGTGTGGTAAGTGTAAGTGTTGTACGACCAGAAACAGTTCATAAAACGGCAGCAGGGCACTTTCGTTTTTACCGTTGGCATTTGCAGCATCTGCAAAGGGGGAGATTGGAGTCGGGGTGGTAGCAAGGACATCCTGCCATCCTGCCACACGGCCATCCTGCCTGCCTGGCATGTGTCGCCTGCGAGGTAATGGACATTCGGTCTGGCCAGAACTCGATGGTTACTGGACGTCGGTTACTGGGGCAGGTTTCAATTAATGAATTAGTAATTTCGGCTTCATTGCCGTAATGAACACTTTGAGGGTGTAAAGGGGAAGTTTTGCTAATTATAAGGACGAACTTTACACAACTCAGACGCATAGATATTTGCTTTTAAAAGTCAGTCAGGATTTAAAAGCACTCTTTAAACTGCATTTAGAGGCTCCTCCTCGGTGATTGCAGGTCACAACAAATGCCATTTGCACTGGCGTAATTTAGCATTTAACTTGGCCATTAAAACAATTGTATCTCATAGTGAATATCCGTCTGTTTGCTCAGCTTTGAGGCTAATGAATGGTTGCAGTGTTAGTCCACCTCTTTGGGGAGTTGTAAGCCAAACAGTATTTGCTTAATCGCCAGCCATTAGTCGCGAAGAGCCACTGAGTCCAGATATCCGGGAACCCGTCTTATCGTCACTGAATCGACGTGGAATTTACATCCGTATCTCTTGGCTGCTCCTTCGTTCTGTTCGCCTCGATCGCGCGTTGCTGTAGGTATGCAATTAGTCAATTAATTTCAAAATTTATTAACCGCCAAAAAGCAATTTGCTCCAGATTGGCCAAAACAACACACAAACACACGAGCTGGAGGTAAGGCACGATACGAAACAGAAACGGAAAAAAACTTGCATCGGGGATCGCGAAATGCCGGCGGTAAACTGGCCATGATCTTGGTGGCGATTCAAAATCTTGGTCTTGGAGATCCACAAGATCCGATCGAGGCGTTGGTCAGCGGACAAATGAAGGAAGGCTAAAGGTTGCAGAACTTTCAGCGCGTCGTTTGAAACTTTTAAATAAAAATGAAAAAGGGATTTTTGATATTGGAGTCGAAAATCGGGTTGTGCTCGGCGCTCCCCTCCATTTCAAATGTGAATTGTGAAAATGTAGTGCAGATAATTTATGGGTTTGGTGGCAGCGGTGGCAGCGGAAGTGCGTGTGTATCTGAGAGATACGAATCCGTATAGCAGCTACTGATTTTCTAGGTCAGAAAGCAGAGTCCACAAAGTAAGGCAAGCGCGAAATAAATGACTTTTGTGCATGTCGCGGACTGCTTGCCGTCGGCTTGGCTTCAGGCCATAAATTAGTTGTGTTTGAAAACAGTTTGTTGCCCAAATAGTCATACCATCTCCCTCTCTCTCTCTCTATATCGCTTTCCGTCTCACTCTTTCGGGGTTATGATTAATAATGCTCTGGTACAAAACCTGCTTTTGGCGGCCATCATGATCAGCTGATCGCAGAACTCGAAGACGTCATGACACCTCAATGTCTGTCAGCCAAATGAAATGTATCTCAAAGGGATCACTCCCTCATAGATACAGGTGGGTCCCGATGTGTGTGTGTGTGGGTGTGGTGAACCCATTTTGAAATGCCAAGATGCAAAATTCTGATCCATTGGCTTGCTCAGCGCACAGGTATGCCACTTCTCTCTCAATTGTCTCTCTCGCAGAGCTCTCTTCTGCTCACCTGGTGATCGATCATCTTTTGGCTCAGCCGGTTTTGGCCGCTGGAGTGAATCTCACCTTGATTCGGATTGGAATCGTTCGCGAGGCGCTAGATCGTATACGATATTCGGCGCTGCTAATAGGAATCTGATTAGATTTGGCGTTAAGACGTTTTTTATCCAGGTAAAAACCATCTTGAGATATAAAGGGCTTCAAATAAGAGTCAGCTGTGTTTGGAATAATTTTGGAGTTGCTAGCTTTTGAAGGGTGTTAGGAATTATGAATTTGTAAAATATGAATATGTAAAGTAAAAAATAAAGTGAGCTCTACCACTCAAACTCTAGCTACTCATTTCAAGACAATAGGAAATTAATAGTTTTCAAGCCCTTTCGTTTAGACACTCTAAATCTTAGAGCAAATCCCCCTCCAAATCGATGACAAAGTCACGTTCACAAAATGTCCCTGGAGTTCACAGGAATTCCAGAGTACCCACCGCAGTGTGTAAACGAATCAGAACCTTTGACTTCCCTGTAATCTCAATTGATGATCTATTAACGAGTGCCCATAAAAATTATGCAACTTCCTCCTGCAGCAGCAACAAAATGGATGCTACCCCACCTCACCTATTCGTGCAACCAGCAACAACAATTGAGCCAGAATGCCATTTCCTTTGTCAGCTGGGGCCATAAATCCTGAGCATATTAACATGGACGTACGATGAAAGTGCCAGCCAAATATGTCATTGTCAGTTGGGTTTTGGCCAGGCCACCGCAGAGGGGTGGGGTTGGGCCGTTGGTGTTGGGGGAATAGGGTCTGGGATTGGAACTGGAACTGGCAATGGTATTGAGAATGGTTAAGAGACGCCTCTGCGGCTGCCGTGTGCGAGTGTATTGACACCTGAGCTATCCAAACATTCGAGACTGGAGGCTGGAAAAGAAAGTTAGGGTTCTCGGTTTCGGTTTCTGAAATAGAACAGAACAGGTAGGTGGGCCCGAGCCATGGAGAATACTTTCGGCCATAAATCACCGATCGAACCTGGGCCTGATAACTGGCCAAAAGTCGAACGCCAAGTATTTTCGGGCCCTGTTTATCGCACTCGATGCGATGCGATGCATTTGGAATTGGTCAAAAGTATTTTTCTGTATTTATGCGCAACTTTGTTGTTGTTTTCGGTGTGTCTGTGACACAAACACAAAACATGACCAAAATTTTTGGGCGTGAGCTCACACACTCTCCCCAGAGAAAGAGTCAGAGATAGAGGCTGAGACAGAGACAGGGACAGGGACAGAGACAGAGCGTCATGACAGCGTCCATAAATCTCTGTAACATGACACTTTTGGCAATGGAAATAAAATATGGCATACGCCGCACCAAAATGTCGCACCAAAACTCAGGCATTTAGTTTGTATATTCACATTTTTTTTGTTGGCATCGCCTGCTTTATTTTGACCCACTGTGCCATGCGACACTAGCTGGACGTCGGACACTGTATTCAGCTAATTACAAATGAAATTACAATGGTCAGATATCCGCGATGCACCCGCCCCCTCACCAATCCGATCCTCAGTTGTCGAGGCTTCAGTTGCTCAGTTGCCGCTGCTGCTTTTTCGCTGCTGGCCAAGTGTCACTTGCTGCTGTCATTTTCGTTTCGTTTTCATGTGTCACTTGGCAGGCCTCTAGACCACTGCGTATCCCTCCTGGTTGCTGGCCCCTGGGCCTGGACCCCTTGCCTCCCCGTTTAAGCCCAGTCCTTGTCCTTGTAATAAAGCAAAACGGCTGCGCATGCGCGCAAGTCACTCAGCAACAATGCACAGCGAGGAAAACCTTTTGCAAGTTTAATTCAGATTTAATAAGTCTAAAAATAACTTAAAATTCCTTTTTTTGAAAACCACTTCATTGTCTTTAAAGTAACATCAAATTAGGCTTTTGTTAAAAATACAAATTAATACCAGTTTTTCCCTAACTGTACCACAAGCAAAGCCTCTGCCTCTGTCAGATTTTGTGAGTGTCACTTGGAGCTCTTTGTGTTGTTGTTGTTGGTGGTGGAACGACTTTGGGCCTTAAAACTCGGATCCGGGCCCTGAAACTCTTGGGTGTTATCTGTCCCGTCGACCGTCTTCAGTTTCGCCCCGGTTGCATCGCGTCGGGTTTGAGGCTCCTCAGTTTTGGACCTGAATCTGTATCTGTATCTTTTGAATTCCAGCAGAAACACGCGAAATGCGCGCCTCGGCGTATAAAACTGTTAACTAACTCAATTTTGTAGCTGTCAGTTGGTTAAGGGGGTTGCAGAGTTCAGCACGGGTTAATGAGTTGTTGTTGTGGTCGCAGCCAGCAACCGGCCGGTTGCCGGTGTTATGGCCAATGCTGTTTTTCGCCGCTTACACATGTCACAACAAATTGCCAGCCGTTGAGCTCCGGCCGGGCCATAAACAAATCACTTGACCCCCAGGCGCAAATTTCACCAGCTAACCAGCCAGTCAGCTAACCAGCCAGCCAGCGGGTCTGATGGATCCAGAGCGTTTTAATATGGGGATTACAAATGGCAGGAATTATCTGCATCTCTCAGATGCGAGATGCGAGCACGTGTGACACGAACCGGACTCACGGATCCGCGGGCACATGTCTGTCACACAAATGTCACTTAGAGTTGCAAACGCGGCGGACGCTTAGCAATTTCATAATTCCATGGGCCAGAGAGGGAGGGGCCGTGCCACACTTGACATTGGCTCTGGAGAATGGGGTATGGGGAATGGGGAATGCGAAAAGCGAGTGTCTCCACTTATTATTCGCGAAGCGTTCCAGTAGCCAAGTGACCAACACGAAGCAAAGATTGCACATAAATAAATTTAGCTTAATTAGGCCTTAAATTAATATTTAAAATGGGTTAGAAACTAATTAAGTACCATAGAAGATAATCAAATAAAGACGAAAATGGAAGCTTGCTTTGTACAATTTTCTTTTTGATAATGAGGTATATTTCTCCTTGTGGACGAAATGAAACCCACGAAGCAAGCAGAAAAGTTGACAATTCAATCATTGTGGGTCTTGGTCTCCTAAAGGCGCCACTGGAACTGGAAGTGCTGGGTTTTCTAATATATAGAATTTAGTTAGTTGTAGCATTTCCCCAACTATACATTATTCTTTTGTTTGTTTGTGTCACTTGGCAGGTTCTAGTCTAGAGGGTTAGGAGAGGGTTGGGAAAACGTTGACAACGGCAACAATTGCAGCCACAACAGTAAAAAGGGGAAAGAAAAGGCGCACCATGCGGCAGAAAGAGTTCCGCACACACACACAGATACACACTTGGCAGCAGTGTGTGTTAGCCAGCAAAAGTTGGGGCCATAAATTCTCAACGGATCACATAAATCACATTCAAGTGAAGCTTAACACACGCGCCCAAGTAGAAGACGCACAACTCCACACACACGGGGTACTTTATTCATGTCCCTGCCAGAGTGTGTGTGACTGCAAAAAAACTGCAAAAAAGAACCGTTGTAATGAGAATTGGTAGGGTTAAAAATTGCACCTTGGGGTCATGAAAGGTTATTAGAAGGCACTTTCGAGGAATCCCTACAGTTTGCTAAAACTTTCAAGCCAAATTAACTAAACGGTTAAAGCAACAATTGCAAATTGGCAACAAATTCACAGATCATAAACTGCACAGCACAAGCAGCAACGAGGTGGCACAACAATTTCAGCTCCACTTTCATCTGCAACTTCCACTTCCTTCCACGTGCCTGCCCCCGACTCCCTGATCTCCAGCATCATTTCATTTGAGGAACTTTGCCATTTGAACTTGACATTTAGCACACGGTTCGAGGGGACTTCTTTGCAAAACAATTGCAGGCCAAAACCAACAGACCCAGAGTGAGACTAGAAAGAGATGGAGAGTGTGCGGGGAAGAGAGACAGAAGACAGGAGACAGGAGACATGAGACAGGGCACGGGAGACAAAGAAAGAGGAGAGAAATGCACTTTTGGCATTCCTCGACTGCCCGGGAATGCCATCACAGACAAACACAGAGGGAAACAGTTGCAGGAACATAGGGGTTACCAAGCCCATCGGAAGGGATGAAGCAACCCCCTGCCGAGTCGAGCACATGGACAGAGAGTGAGAGAGATGGCTAGAGAGGGTGAGTCCGGCTGAGACAGGCGGCCATTGCAGCACCTGTCGGCCATGCGGCAGAGTCGCGTGCTTGCCGCTTTATTTGCTTCCCGGATTTTGCGCCATTAACAATATGGTTCGGTCTCTGCCACCCTTTCCGCCAACAACATGTCACGTTGTCATGTGGGAAATGGCTTTAAAGTTGCAACTATCTGGTGTGAGAGAATTTTAAGGAAAATATTATAAATAGAAAGAGCTATAATAGTGTGTATTTTATAGCCATACTGCACCCTTCTGTTTCCTTGTTGCTTATAAATTAACCCATTGGCGAATCGAAAATATTGCCTGTTAATTGATCAATGTGTATGCAACAAGAGTGCCGTGGCAGTTGCAGTTGCAGTTGTTACTACCACCACCAATGTGCGTGTCTGTGCTATGCGGCTAAAATTTAATTAGATTCCATATTAGCTGCTGCACCAAATGCGTTTGCTTTTGGCCCCATCAGCCGCCTACGTGGACCAACACGCCCACCAAGGCACTTACTCACGTTCGTGTAAATTTATTGTCATTGAAATACAATTGCAAAATTAACTGTCAAAGTGTGCGACCCATCGTCAATGTACTCGCAGTCCCTGCCATATGTTTCTCCGCCATGGAATGTGGGTTTGGTGGGGCATGGGGCAAATCCCCCATTTCAACCCCCTCGCAATGTAATGAACAAGGCGTAAAAAATAGTTTATATTATTGTATTAACGGTTTGCATAAGGCATCTATTTGGAAGGGCTTACTCTGCTCAGGACCAAAAGTTGCCAATACCCCAAATCCATTGGCCAAAAACCACTCCCCCAAATGTGCGCATCCCACCGCTGTTTGCGCTAAACGAGCTTTGCATATTTACTGTACTAGCAGCAGACATTTTACGATATATTGAGAATTATTTGCAATATATTTTGCAACGGGCAACAGCAGCAGCAACAAGGACGACAAATGTTCCACCGACAGCAGCAACACAGCAGCAGCAGCAGCAACAACAAGTGCACTGTTCAGTGGAAATGCAGGCAGGGAAAGCTTCTAATTCCGGCACTGAAACCATAAGTCTTTGTCGCATAGTAGACACACAAGCACACACAAGCACAGGCACACACAGATACTCCGAGCACTCACACAGATACATATTCAGAGGAGAGGAGGAATGGCAGGCAGACAGTGTGCGTCCTGGCATTTCAGCAACTACTCCACTTGGGTTATAGGAGGTCCTGCGGGTCCTGGGGGTCCTAGGCCCGGGATTGGTCCTCGAACTCGGGCCCATAACTTTGCTTCGATACACAAGTTTCGCATATAAATTCGAAACTTATTTTTCTGTTTTCAAAGATTTTGTTTAATTTACGTAAATTTGCATAAGATACAATTGCACCTCCCCTCGCTGCCTCTCTATTCTGTTTTTTTGGGGTCTCTAAAGTCTGGCCTTTTGCAGTCTGTAAATTTGTGCGAAAATTGAGCCAAAGTTCAGAGGCAGAAAAAGCAAAAGCAACAGCAGCAAGAGAGCAGCAGCAAACGTTTTTTTTTGTGCACATTTTATTGCCATGGCCTGGACTAAATTTGAATTCAGCTCAAATTGAAAGTTCACAAACGCACCCATACACTTGCAGCAACATCCCCAGAACACACACACACAAACACAAACACAAACACAGATACGAGTACAGTCCGGGACACACCGATATTTATGCCTTTTCGAATGCAGCTCAACTCAGCTTTAATTTAAATGGATTTCTCTGCCGGCGACCCTGGCAGACATATGGCAGCATTTGCAATTTTCCCCCTCCACTCGAGGGGTGGTTGGGGTCTGCCCAGGGGCGGATCCGGAGGGGGCAATGGATGGAGGCTCGGTCTCCATGGGCCACCGTCCAGTGTCCATCGTCCAGTGTCCACTGACTGCTGAGGATTGATTGTGCTTGTTGATATTTTGTCAAATAACGCAAATAAATACACAATTACACACTCAAGTGAATCCGAGGCAGGACGAGGGTGTGTTGCTTCCAGAAGGCGGGGGAGCGGCCAGGAGTCATGGGGTTAAACCGAGCATGGACGTGCTCTCGGTGTGTTATCCTTGTTTAAAGGATTTTCATTTGTTTAAATGTGCTTTATCGAAAATGGCCAAAAGGCCGTTGGTCCTCCTCGGTCCCTTGTTGCCACATTAAATTTATATTTAAGATACAGTGTGGAAAAGATTGCTATTAAAGAGTTAATTATTAGAAATTAATGGAAAAAGATATTTATTTTTAAAAATTTGTATAAAAATTACGAAAGCAAAACGAGGGAATTATATCTTCATTGTTTCCTTAAACCCTAATAAAAGTTCCAGGAGCATCAAGATAGAAACAGAAAGATTGAACATTATCTTAGATAATTCTTTAATAAATAAAATAATATTTTATAACAACCCCTTTTTAAATTATCCCACTGTAATCCCCACTTTTGGGGTATACCCAACTTTTGACTTTGGCCCAGCTTGTTTTTGCCTCCGGCCTGGTTTTGTTTGGGCTTTTTTTTTTGGCGCACGCCCGTAAATTCCAATGTAAAATGTTGCATTTATCTTGTAAAAATAATAAATCCTGGCAAAGGGACTTTGCTCTCGCACGCTTGGCAGCCCAGCCCGGCCCGGCCAGTAACAGATTGGGCCGCCCCATCGAAGGGATGCGATCGCAAATGGCTCGAGATGGGCTGAGATAATGGCCACCGGGAGTGGGTTGGATTTGGATGTTGGACATTGTTAATGGCCAGATGGGTAAAGAGACGTAAACTTGCCTAATTTTATTAACCGTCAATCGAAGTGAAATTGAAGGGTGAAATGCCGGGTATTGGCTGACAAAAAATTAGTCAACACGCGGCCATTAATTTATTTTTATTTATTGTCTGCCGGTTTCATTGGCGCGCATTTATTCCAATTCCAATTCGAAAATCCCGAACTGCTGTGCGATAAATTCAGTTAAATGTGAAAATTGTGTTTCATTTTCTGTTTCTACATTCAGTTTCCACTGCATTCGGTTCACAAACCAAACCAATACTCGTACTCATATGCACTTGCACATGCCGGGGATTTTCATTATAAAATATTGGGCGGGCAGGCGACTGTCGCAAAAGAGTTTGCAATTTATTTAAAAATAAAAGTATCTAAAAGCATGACAAATAGTGTGAGATATGTTTTTGCGCACTGCAGCAGGCTGATGCCCTCCTCCTTTGCCCCAACCCCACCCTTTTTGCGACATATGATGGGGCGCCGCTGATTTATTTGCATACAAAAGCGCAGCAGACAGAAAAAAAATCCTCGCCCTGATCCCCCGATTCCTCCCCTCGTGGCTTTTTTTCCAAGCTACGCCCATTTTTGACGCCAACCAAGTCGCGTCGATTGAGTTGGCTGCCAACAATCGGGGGGATAAAAACGGGTGGGCCTTTCGAGGGCTGTGGAATGCCGTCAGAGTTCATGAAAAATACATTCAAAATCAAAAATCAAAATGTGTGTGAACTAAACTGAAAGTTGGGGTGCCGTTTTGTCACAGAACATATTTTAAAATGAATTTCATTGCACCTGAAATGGTTATTCTTTATGGACGTCAAATTTCAGAAGAGTTACTAAACAATTTGCTATGCATAGTCAGCAGAAAGTGCTTACAAAATATAAAAAATTAAATGATTTAAATACATTGTTGATATAAACAAGTAAGGAATCCAAGGGAAGGACCATGTGGCCCACAGCAAAGGCCATAACTTCGACAAAAATCATCTGATCCTTGAACGGAATACCTCAAAAGATTTGTGGATCAATTCCCTTTAAAATTTGCATTCAAGTTTTGAAACATATTTTCGTTTTGATTTTTTGCCATTTTTTCTGATGGAACTTTCAAAATTTTGGAAAATCGTGGATGAGCCCTATATGCCCCACGCCGATGTCTATATATTTGGCCATATTCATCCGATTCTTGAGCGGAATACCTTAAAAAAAATTGTAGATCGATTCCTTATAAATCTGCATTTAAATCTTACAATATATTTTTTTCGATTTTTTTGTAAATTTTTCTGATGGAACCCCTTTTAAAATTTAGAAAAATCGTGGATAAGCCCAATGTTCCCCACCGCAATGTCTATATCTTTGCTAATACTTATCCGATCCTTCAGCGGAATCCCTTAAAAGATTTGTGAATCGAATACCTAATTATCTGCATCAAAATCTAGGGACATATTCTCCGATCCATTTTTTTTAATCTTTTCTTAGGGAGTTTTCTCAAAAATATTGTAAAAGGCCTGGGAATGAAAATATGGTTCAAATTAAGGTCTTTATCTTAATAAATACCATCTTTAAATACTCTTATTAAGCTTTTGTGTATTAAGTTTAAAATTTTTAAACGGTTTAAGTCTAAAGAAACATTTCTCAATCCCAATCTGCCACAAAAGCACCTTTTTAATGCCACCCACCCACCTCTGGGTTGTTTGTCTTTCGCTCAATTCATCATTTGGCAACATTTTGGCAGCGCCAAGTTGCATTTAGTTGTTATTTATGCAAATTTTACATGCTTCAACTTTTCGCCAAGTGCGTGGTGTCGTTTCCGATTATTTAAAACTTTACTAGATTGCCGTTCCACCAGCGAACTCAGGTGAGGTGAGGCGGCGGAGACGGGACGTCTCCTTTTTAATGCGCACACCTGACGCGCTCCAGCCTCCAGTCGTCCTCCTCCTGCCTCCTTTGGGGAACTCCATGGGCCTGGAGGATTAGGGTCTGCTCCTCGTGCATAATTTTGTGCGCTGCTGTTGAGGCAAATAAATTCTTGAGACGGCTAAAGTTATTAGATTAGCATTAGAGCTCGCAGAGTGGGGTCGAAGAGAAGAGGACAACAGTCCCTGGGCTGAGCTTAGAATTATGATTTACTTCGGGTTATTTACATGCGCATAAACGAAATACCTCAAGCTGCTCAAAATGCGAAAATAGATGAAAAACTTAACTCAGTGCGTAGGGAGTCAGGTTGCTTTTATAGTTCCAGCTGCCAATTTAGACAATTTTTATTTTTTTCCGTTCTTTTTTTAACAAAAAAAGTGGAAATTTTCATCCTCCAACAGCCAAATATTATATACATAACATTATATTTACCCTTATTACTTATTTATTTATCAAATTATGTATATTCTAACCATATTTATTGTAACTATATTTTACTTTTCTAATTTTAATTTTTTTTGAGTTTGACTTTCTCATAATTTATTTTAACATATATCCTTGCATTTGATTTACTCCTAGTTTATTATAGTTTTTTCTTGAGTTTTTTACTAACACATGAGGCATCTTTTTGTTACCCTTGACCTTCATAGCTAAACAATTTGTTCTTTCTGAATTTCAGGTAAGAGATACTCAGAATCTCTTGCGGGCTCACTTCTACCAGACTGGCTAGGTAAGTGGATGTTCTTTTTGTATATTTTTTGTGTACCCTTAGCTTATAGTTTTACCCATGATTTATTTTGTATTTTCGTAATAAATCCCAATTTCAATTTTGACATTTTGTATTTAACTTTTCATATACGTTGCAAAGCCATTTTTCGTTTTTTGGTAAAACACACAAACACTTTTTGATTTTGCGAATGCCAAAGTCCCCAACCTCAGACAGATTTTTCGAAAACAACAAACACAAAACTCGACACCACCACCCTTCCGCTCCAGATTTCCAAGATTCTTCCAAAAAAAAAAAACACCCAAAAAAAGAAAACATAAACCAAATGACTCTTTTGAATCGAGCTTCTTTGAATTTTGCGTTGTTTTTTTTGCGTTTGGTTGTTGCTGTTGTTGTTGATGTTGCAACATCATCACATCATCATCATCTTGATCATCCCGTTTGTCTTCATTTTGTGTCAGTCAAAGGAAGCGTCTCCTGCCAGAGTTCGAGAGGTAAACCGAAATTTTCAAATTCCAATAAATCTCTGTAAGTTTTGTGTTGTGTCCATATACTCCCCACTATACTCGTACTCCTAGACTTTACTAGAATGTATGTAAATACCAACCAACGATATCTATATCTCAGTGTCTGTCATAGTTCAGCATGTGCATGCATCCAAAATACAAAATACACAATAGTCGTACATACATAGGTGTTGGCCAAATAATTTTAGCCACTCTGTACATATAATATGTGAAATTATCAGCTCATAAAATTTGCCAAAACAATTGCCAATTATTCAGTTTGTCAACTCGAACCCAACACTCACACACTCGATGATTTTCTACGGAACATTCAAACACACACAAATACTGAACCAGAAGAGGAAAGGGTTTTCCTTGGTGCGATTTGTGCAATTAAAGCCACCCACCCAGAGACCGCCCAGCCAGAGCCAGAAGGAAAAGTATCATTTGGCACGCAAAGAAAATCAGCGAGAAAATTGGTGATGCCTGGCTGCGAATTTTACAAAGCGTATCATTTTGTTAGCAGTTTTTCAGCAGGTTGCACTTGACAAGAATCGCCGTGGAGCACGCCAGCTAACTAGCCTAGCTAACAGCTATGGTACATATAGTATGTGGCACTGTGGTACAGTGGTACCTCCTCCACATACCCAATTAAACACACATTTCATTTACTTTAGTTCACCATGCCCGTTTAGGCACTTGATTTGCTTTTAATTTCTGTTTTTAGTTATGTTAACCAAACACTCGACAGACAACAAGCATGTAAAAGTCCTTTAGAAGGACGTATTCAATAAATGTGCAAGCTCTGCACTTTTCTATATGTTTATGGGCAATTTATACAATCGAATAAATTACCAGGGCAAACATAAACAAAACTTCCTTCCACTGAGTGCCATTTGCCAATCGTAATCAATTCCTGTCTATAAAAAAAGGGACAGCGAGTCCTGTCGCCAACAACAAGCCCGGTTCCAAGTCGGTATCTGTATCCGTATCCGCCCCGTATCCGCAATCGAAGCCACCAGAACCCACCCGGCACGACCCGATCCCTTACCCACGCATAAATATTTATCTGAAATGTTGAAATCTTCAACTGTAGAAAACGTAAAATCCATTAGAAAATTAATAAAGTCTATGGCGGAAAATGTATTCCTACGAATGCGGTTTTCCACTCTCTCTACCGGGCTTTCTCCACCACCCCATTGCTTTCCCACCCACCCATCCTTAGGCAGCTCATTTTTTGTCATATAGAGAAAATTTGTGGCTGTTTTTTTGAGGGGAAAATGTATATTATGCCGACGCTAATAGAATAAAGTCCAATCGATTACAGTAATGTCGCTTTGTCTGGATAATGTATTTGTCTGTTTTTTATTTTTCTCTCTTTTTTTTTTTGGGTGGCAGTTGTAGTAATCCATTAGCCCAGTTAGGGGGTGTGGTAAGAAGTAATAACTGATCTGGTTATGATCTAGTAATGAGACTTGTATTGGAAGACAATACGATCAATCAGCGAATGATAATGTATTCCAGCCTCACCTGGTTCACAGCTTTGGCATCGATTATTTCATAGATTCACCTTAAAAGATACATATTGATTTTCTAATAACCCGGCATATATACATGAGATATTTAAATTTGTACCCCTCCTGTCTGGGGCTTTGATCGTTTTGTTGGCCAGATGTTTGCACACACTTTGGAGTTCGCTTCATTATCATTCGGGCGGAGTGGGGTCTATTTATAAAAGGGGAGGGTGGTGGTGGGAACAAATGTCTCGACAAGATCGACGCGTCGGCGCCCCCAAACCGCCTCCCGCCAAGGGGCTGCCACTTTTCCACTCACGCACACACGGCGGTACAGCGAATGGCACGCAATTCACAATAATAACATAATAATGTGCAATAAAGTATCTTAATTTGTTGAATTGTTGATAAACTTTGGCGCCACTTTGCGGATAAACATGAAACGAAGCAATTGTTCCATTTCGAGTATTTCGAGTATTTGTGAATTGGCCAAGATATTCGGCAGGCCAAGATACTCTCCATCTAACTCTAGTCTAGTGTAAAAGTTTTCCCTGGCAATTCCAATACCATTTCCGGAAATGTTCTACTGCAATTATCAGCTCGCTTGACTCCTGACATCGCCAGGTGAGTGGGGGTCAAGTAAACACACTCAGGTAGGGACAAATTCCAAGCTGCAACAAGTTGAATTATCTGCTGCACAAACACCAGCACACACATAGAGTGCATTTCCCTTTCTGGTCGTTGGCCGTGTCCTCTTAATTGGCCCTGCGAGAGAGACTTGGCAAATTAGTTAATTGGCGGCCAGCTCACTTTGAACCACTGGTCGACGATGTATCTTACAGATGCAGAGATACAAACGACGGCAATTCCAATTCCCCTATCCCGTGCTAAGGTATATTGAACATTCCATTGAACTCAACCAAACAAACTTTTCAATCCGCTCTCGCTAACCAGTTCATCCATCTTTCAGTCAGGATACGAAAACAAATAAAATTGGTAACCTTCCTTTTTGTTTCCCTCTTCAATCATCGTTTGAAGATGCCGCATTTTAATCATAATAATAGCACTTGATATACTTCTTTATATATTTTGGTAGGAATTTGTGTGTATACTTTTTCTCACACCGGTTATTTTTTACTTTGTTTACCTCGTTCTTTTGTTAACGGCCAAAACCGAACTTTACTTTCTATCAAAACAAAAACAAACAAAGGAACAACAAATACTATTAAAAATATAACTAAAACAATTATAAACATTTTATAAATGTCAACATTTTGCATGGTTTCTTAAGTAGAAAATTACAAATTCGTTAATAAATCTCGTAAATAAAACTTGTTTAATTATTAATATTTTTAATGTGTGTTGCCAGTAAGCTTCAAATCGATGATTTATGGGCATTGTCTTTGAATAATAATTTTTGGAATTAACCGAAACCGAAACAACAGTATTAATATTAATATGCCAAAGCGACTGCCATTTCGATTCGCAGGCAATTAAGACACTCGCCCGTCAGGTGAACAAAATTCCAGTGGTATCTCGGTTTTTATCGATTTTTGGTAGCCATTAGATTTCGCACAGTTACCCATATTTTCCGCCATTTAGAAAACTCCCCCAAAAATGAAAGAGATCCGGGATCCGGGATGACACCCCACCCACTGGCCAGGCTTGGCCTGAAGGCAATGTGGTGGCAGATACGTATTTTTCTTGTTCTTTTGCCAGCTCAGCAGATGAATGCGTATAATTTTCGGTTTGATTTATGCGCGTTGACCCCGCTTTGGGCCACCTTAGTAGCACACATGGCCAATACCCTCCCATTCCTTCGGGCAACCTCAGATTTGTTATGGCTTCGAGCAGAGAGCTACTGATGCTGTTACAGGCACTGAGAGAAATTGTTGATCTCGAGTCGATGGGATTTGTAAGGCTTTCGGGTCATGATATTATTTTTCTGGAAAGCAATCTATGATAGATATAAATTTTCTCTCTCTGCTTATGCTTCTGCTTCTGCTTTTATCGCTCCAAATGCTAAACGCAGGCCATCCATTTCAGCCTCGGATTGTGGGGCGGGCTTTATTACATTAGGCGTTCGTAAAGTAAAAATTGTGCCACTTTCTCAAAAACACGCACAGCACAATAAGTGGGTGTGTACGGCGATGCGAAAAGGCTTTGTCCTTCCGCTTTTACCATTCACCATTCAACCTGCTGCTGCTGCGGGAAACTGCCGAAAAAAAGGCACCCGGAAAATGCCAGAAGGTGGCGACCGTTTTTGGGGGGCAGGACCCAAATGTGCTTGGCTGTTTGCTTTTGCTTTTGCCTTTGTTTGGGTGCCCTGCTTTTGCTTACATAATCAGTCATGTTATCCTTGTTTCGCATGCCATCGCATACAAACCGACATTAGGATACACAGGACGACAGAGACATTGAGAAAAATTATTTATTTATGTCGCTGTCCTCATGCAGATATCATTTTAATATTTCTATTGCGTGTGGACCCGAAGGGCATGAGCGGTGCGGTGGGAGGGTGACTTAAAAATCGGCCAACAAATGCGCATATTTTGTATAACATGTTTTCGAAATGATTATTTTATTTGGAGGTTTTTGAACCTTTAAGATGCTATGAAAAAATCAAATCTTTGGTAAAGGAATTTTAAATATGACCAAAAAAATCAACCCTTTCAAAGGGGTGGCTAACAGGACTTTGTATTGTGTTTATATATCCGTCTTCTTTTATCATATGGAGTACATTTTAAGGACATAGTTGAAGTCCTGGAAATAATGTTAAACTAAAAGTATATTTTAATTTAGAGACATAAATTTTCTTCATCGCTACTCTCATGCATCCTGGCCATGTTTGGCTCTCTCTTATTAACATTTCCATGGCTTTTCTCTTGGCCAACAAAAAGAAGAAAAAAAACAATAACAACTGAAACTACATAACTGTGTTTTTGGCTTTCCGCACCGAATTCCTTTTGCCATTGATAAATGGGATTCTACTCGGAGTTTGTTGATTTTATGGCTCTCCGGGTCCTTCTGCCTTTCCCTGCTCAGCTCTCGCGCTTTTAGCCGTTTGTCCTTTCGCATTCGCATTCGCCGTCGGCGAAATTTTTGTTTGTTTCCACTTGCCTTGCGCCGGCTTTCTCCTCGAGTTCCTTTTTATTTCATTTTATTTTTTTTCGCTTGCTCAACGGAATCTGGGCTATTTATTCACCCAATTTCTATTTTTTTGTGCCTTTCGCTCGCACATTTATCATTGTGCCTTCAGTTGCACAAACACACACACACTCTCTGAAACAGGAACAAGGTTCCACCCACTAACATTGTACACTTGCAGAAACCGGTGACCTTCTTTTGGGGCTCTTGGCATTTCCAAAAGAGTCTCGGACCTATAATCAGCCATATTTTATTAATCATAATTGCCTTTATTGTGTCTTGTGTCTTTGGTTGCCGTCGCATCAAAGCCAAATAGGTGAAGCCCCAAGAGAGGTGCGGCAAATGTTTATTTTTCTACACATTTTATATGGGTAGATGTTGGAGATCGGCTAGGGAGACTAGAGGGTTTCCTACTTTTAAGATAAAACATTTATTATATCTTTTAAAACAAAATACATATACTTTATCGTTTATTAAAACCTCTTGGGAAAGCTGAAACACATTCCTTTGATAAATTATATACAAATAGTTTGTTTATAAATAAATATATTTATAAATTGTCGCAGCTGATTTGTGACAGTTGCTAAATCTTTATAAACTGAAAACTCATTGAGAATGCTTCGTGTGTTTCCACCTCAACGAACTCATAAATAAACAACTCCCCGCGTCGGCGGATTTGTGCGATTTTATTTTTTATTTTTATTTTTTTTGCCATACGCATGTTAAAGCCCCACACTACCCCTTTCCCAACCGCGATGATGACGCTTTTGTGCGTGTTGGGAACCCAAAAACAAAAATCAAAATAGCTGCGAAGGCTTGGCCGTCGCTACAACAAAAATACAAACCTTTTTTCGGGGTTTCTTTTTCGGGATGATGGGGGAAACGAGTTGAGAATTGAGAGTGGAGTGTCGTTCATTCAGCAGTGCCATCTGTCGGCCATCGGCTGCACTAGGAAGGGCCAAAAGGCAACAGAGCGTATGAGTAACTGAGCTTTTGTGGCCGAAAGACAAGCTTACGGGATCGGTTTTGGCCAGGCCAACACTCTGTAGAAAAGAAAAGGAAAAAAAAACTCATTTACAAAACGTCACATCCTCCCAAACACATAGCGTAGATATACATACCTTGATCCGGAATTAAAATGCATCGCATGCACCCACGCACGGGTGGAAAAACACTCGTTTTGATGAGGTGTCGACTGTAATTTAAACAACAATTTTAACAACTGAGCTGTGGTGCTGTCGAAAATCAAAAACGGAATTTCAATTGCCGATTATATAATGAACTCTCCCTGGCCTTTTCAGTGCCTCAGTGCCCCAGCGCCTATTCCCAGTGGAATGACCCATATACGATTTTGGGAGCCCATAATGATGGAGGATGAGTGCGAGTGCTTTATGGCCGGGAAAAGCACTCAATTGGGGCCTGTGGCCGCGCTCTCCGGATATATTGGAGTATCTGTGTGTCTTCGGTCTTGAGTTCTGAGTCGTTTTCACCGGCTCATAAATAAATCGATGAGCCTTCGAGTCGCTTCTTGGCATCGCGAGTCCGCCAAATGGTTAATTTTATTGATTGGTTTCGCGCCAGAGTTTTGGAGCTTTGGATGTTTTAAAAAATTAATAAACAAGTACTTGCATTCACTCTTTCCCATTTCTCTCGCGGAATTCGAGGCGATAAATTGTGCAGCCCTCGTAAAACATGCGACTTTGGCTGCAGCTGAGTAATATCCTTTTATTTTGCGGACATGCGCAAAAACCAAAGCCAACGATACCGAACAAGAAGAAGCAGCCGTCGCGTCGCGTGTGTAGAAAATTAAATTTATATTTATATTTATATTTATTGTACAGATTTAAGGTAGCACAGGATTACTCAAAAAGCGTGGACAAAGACAACAGAAACAGAAAGCGATTCGCACATAAATCGCCGCCCAGAAGACGTGCTTAATACTTTTTATGCGCATTTCTTGACATTTGCAAAACAAAGCGAATGGTTTATAGCCGAAAATTATTGACTTATTGTTGCTCGTAAATCGCGCGTAGATACACTGCAAGCTTAGACTGATTGTACTTTATAACAAACTCGTTGACAAAGTCATTTTAATGCGACCGATAATTAAGATGTGAAGTGCCGCCGCTGTTATTCAAAAATATTTATTAATTGGACAAAAGTAACCTTCTCAGCGGCTCCTGATTTATTTCCCATAAGTTAAAGAGGGCGAGCATATAAGCGACCCGCGCCAGAACAGGAGAGCACTAGTCTTGCGGCACCGCCATTACTCATTCAGCTCTCTCCTCTCTAGCGTTTATCTGTGTGTGTGTGTATGTGTATGTGTGTGTGAGAATCGCTCTCACTGTGATTTTAATGGCCGCTCTGAAGTGTTTATAGTTGGCACACCATATTTGCAGTCTCTCTCCGCCCGCCCCCTTTTTAGCTCTTTCTCTTTCACTCACTTATTTCCTATGTTGTTGTTGGTGTTGGTGTTGGCTTTCACAGAGCTTTCCTGTTGCACTGCACTTGGCGTTTTCTTTTGCCTTTTGCCTTGGCTTGTGTCTTGGCAGCAGCTGAAAAACCGCGCCACAATTGGCAAAGCGTCGTTGCCTCGGCTTCCTCTTCCTTTGGGTTGTCGTCAGAGGGGGAGGTGGGAGCCCGCACACCCTTTTTGCTCCATCCGTTTTCTTGGCAAAAAGAGTTGTTTTAAAAATTGTTTACGACCGCATTGCTGACGCTGTTCATTTTCCCCTCGGAAAAACTCAAACTTGCTTCCATCTCCGTCCGTTGCCGTACTAGTATTCTTCTTTAGCTGCCCCTGATTAATAGTTTTATTTATTTTTAGCGCTCATCTTCCAAGTCCAAAGTCGTTTTTGTCGCTTTTGTTGTCGTCGCCGCTGGAATTTATGATTCTTTATTAAAACGTTGTATTTCTCCTCGTTTTCCCCCTCCTCATCCACCCTTTAGCGTTTTTTTATTTATTAATTTCTTGCGGCTCTTGTTTTCGTTTTTACCCTCTCCTGTTTTATCAGTTAAACCAAAATTTTTGTTTTTATCAAATTTCTGTCACATTTCGCTGATTTATCGGGCCCCACAATTTATTGTTCGATGTTTCCCCAAAGACTTTAATGAAGTGGCCGGCGGAGAAAATAAATAACGAATCCTATTCATGGGTCGGTCTCTGCCAGAAGTGGTAATTGGTTCGGGAAAATAAATTTATGTATTCGAACCTTGATGGATTAAGTTTTTAAAAATACATTTCGATATTTTAATCAGTGGGGAATTATATAGACAGAACCGGGTAAATACCAGATTATATACTTTAGGGGTTCATGACACTTTTAAAAATACTTTAATATCTTTTCGTTTCGATTGCATTTTCCCAATACACAGAGGCTCTTATTTATCTGTGGCTGTTGACAAAGTCGGGTTCTTCCAAGTCCCCAAAAACCCGAAGAAAAAAAAAACAAGAAGACACGACTTCATGTGACCCCGCTGACCCCTTTGGACCAATATGTGTGAACGTTGCAGCTCCAGCTCCAGTACCATCTCCAGCTCCAGCTGGGACTTCAATCGTGCTCTCCTCCGAATCCGTGTCCTCGAAAAGATCATGACAAGATTTTCGTGCCTGCAAAAGGAGAATGAGAAATGTTTCGCCGTGAATTTCGGCGGGAAATCGTTGTAAATTCTCTGGCGGCACGAATTCGAACTCGACCAGACCCACAAAACAATCGTTAGAGTTATCCTTGACTTATGCATTGTCTTTTGGTTTTTTCCCTCATTTTTTCTCCTCGAAAGGAACTGTTTTTTAAGGCAGATCGCAGACTCTGGCCAACGTCTGAGCAACACATGAGACACATTAAAAAAATCATTCGGGAAGCGATCATTAACTTTTTAGCAACGTCAAGGTCGATGTTTTTCACCAGAAAAAATATTATCTTCAGCCTTGGATCGGCGGAGAAATGTGTGCAATTTTTTTACGAGGCCATAAAAAATGCAATGTTAAGTGTCGGCGGCTGCGGCGCTAATTTGGCCTTCCGTTCCGTTCCGAAAATTCAGGATGCAGGAGGAAGCTGCGAGACAGACTGCAGGACACACACTGTCCCTTCGTCCTCGGCCCGCTATCCGCTATCCGCGACCTATGTCCTTTTTAGCTGGCATTTAGGTAGATGGACCAGTGCATTTGGCAGTTTTTTATGGGCCCACTGGCAGTTGGCAGCTGTGAAAGTGGCTAACAAAAAAATACATGCTGCATGCAAATAACAAGAAAAGGAAAAGTCAAATGGCAGATAGCAGATAGCAGCAGGTAAATGCGGCAAATTGCATTCACACTTAAGGCTCTCACCTGATGAGTTCTGAGAGGTCTTGCAGGATGTTTAGTCTCGAAAGTGGAGGAAGTCCTCGCAGTTGTTTCTATATTTTATTACAATTTTCAATTCAGAAAAAGCTCTCGGGCCTTGGAAAGGAACAAAAACCAAATTAACTAAGTCGCAATTCGAGTGGAATTCTTATCAGATTTCTAATTAATTTATTTCTGCCTCGTCTGCCCAACTACTACCGCCTCACTCTGTCCCACTCTGGGCCTGGCTAATTCCTGAGTCGACAAAATGTCCGCTTCCAGGTGGGGGAAAAAAAGGGGGTCCCAGGACGGACCGGTGGACCGGTGGACCGTGGACGGATGGCTGGATGGCTGACTTCCTGACTCTTGTCAAAGTTTTCTGATTAAATCAGTCATAGAAACGTCGAAAGGAGAAGGCAGAAGGGAGCGAGACACGGCGACAAATGAAAAACCTTTAGACCAAATCAAATATTTGCCTTGGCCAGGACGGCAGACCAGGCATTTAACCGTTAGTTTTGTGGCCATATTATGCAAAAAAAAAAGGCCGAAAAAAGTCGAGGGAAAAAATACAATGTACAAAGACCACCAGCAGTCGGAGCCACGAAGTCAGGGAAAAAAGTAAGCTGAAACCAAACACGAAACAGTTAACAGAGAAGGGGGTCCAAAGGCCCAAACGGACGTACAAGGAAAAAGCCATCGTCATCGGCAATTCAAACATATGCACGCCTCTGCCTCCGCAGCTGCCTTCGCTGCCTTCGCTGCTTAGTTAGCCTCATTTAGAAAACGTTTGTTATGCAATGCCAACATTTGTATTCGAAAATGTTTTTTATTCAGTTGTTGACTTTTTTCGTAGCTCGTTCGCTGGCTGCTTGGCCTAAATGGCCTGGGACTGGGCTCTGGGCTCTAGTCTCCGGGCCTGGGGTTTCGGGGTCTGGGCTTAAAAATCCAACTCGAGGAGATGGCTATACCGATGGCGACGACATGGCTTTGTGCCGACTTCAGCTGTTTTTCCTTGGCGTTTTTTCCTCCTTCCTACCACCCATTTACCACTTGCCACTCGCGAATCGCGCTCGAGTTTGAATTTTAAATGCAATCATTTCCTTTGCCGCAGCAGTTGGCAACCCGTGGTGTAAGGACTTCGTGATTTTCGCCATGATTGTTTAGGCCATGTTAAAAAGCCATGTCCAACTAACGAACCGTATACCAATCGCACCCAATTCGTGACAAACGAGCTTTCGCTCAGTGTACTATATTCGGGCCCTGATCTCAATCGCTGCACGCCCGCAGAATTTCCACAAAAATTCGAAAACAAAAGTTTCGAAGCAGTTTGATTTATGCGTCGAGCAATTTATAAAGATGTCGACTGCAAGACTTTTTTGTTTTATTTCCATTTGTATACATTTCAATCCAAGTAAGTCCGCATACATAAGGGCTCCACGTTTTATTTTGGATTCCGTTTTTGGGGACTACCTGAAACCCATCAGCGGCTCCATCAGTTAAATGAGATAAAAATATTCGAGTTTTCGAGTTTTTTTCGTGGTCCCCGCCGGTCCCTGTCAACCCAATTCAAATTGTGTACAAAATCGTGAGATGCATAATTAAAATTTATTTGTTATAATCATGCCAGGAATCCGGCAATTGAGTTGTCCCGCCAATGTGCGAGTCTCTCTAAGCGTTTTAAACGAGAAATTACAAAAGTATACAAGTGCTAAGTCTCTCCCCCAACCTGATGGGTAAATAATAGCAGAATTAATTATTGTTTATTTCATTTGAATTGAGTTTGATTAGCACTTAGCACTGCTAGCTAGTCGTTACGAGCGATTCGAGGGTAAGTGGTGCAGTTTAGAACCTATTTTTAGACAACCTATCGATCAGGGGCAGCAACAAAAATCTTGGCGCCAATGAAAAATGACGGAGGCAGTGGTAGAGGGGGGCGTGGCCAATCTGTCGCCGGCAACAAAGTCAAGTGGTCAGGGCTGCTGCCATTTTCGGTTGCGATGCGAAAAACTTTACAATGGCAATTAAAAGTAATTACCAAAGCCATTAACGCAGCAGCAACAGAGGCTGCCGAGGCAACAGCAGCAACGGCAGCAGAAACCAGATATAAGATACCTAAAACGGAAAAGATCCAAACAGAAAATAAAAAAGTGCACGTAATTTATTTGTCATCCATCGGCTGGCAATAAGTCAGACAATCACAAAAATGCTGTCAACATTAAGACATGTGAATACGAATACATTTGTGGCAGCAACAGCAGCAGCAGCAGCAGCAGCGGCAGCAGCAACTGCAACTGCAACAGCAACAGTAACAACATTGTTGTTGCAATGGCGACAAGCGATGGAGACGACGTCGCCAGCATTTCAAGATTTATGGACGTGTAACCTGTTTCTTTAATTGCACATTTGCAGCCCCAAACGACGACAAAAGCAGCAGCAACAGCAACAGCAACAGCAGCAGCAGCAGCAGCAACAGCAGCAGCAACAAAAAACGTGAAAAATGAATTAAATAAAACTGCATACAAAGCAAACGAAACGATTTGAAAATGAACTGAAAACAGTAGCAAAAACACAGTCAGTCACAAAAAGCGCTGATTTAATTCGCCTTCTTTTCAGTATTTGCTGTTTTTGTCGAGAGTGAGGTTGGTTCCCGATGTTGCTGCTTGGCTGCACTGCCTCAAAGGTCTTGAAGTCGCCATTTTTGGGCCGCCTTTGGATGCAGCTGCAACCTCGTTAGCAGTTCTCCAAATAAGCGAATGCAATTCGTCATTAAATTCAATGGCCTGAGCTCTTTAAACTAGTTTTTAATCCATTTCCAATATACCAAAAAAATAATAAGTTTTTGGTGTTGCAAGCAAGTGGCAACTTTTCTCATCTAGTCGTAAATAAATTGCATATATCAGCTAATTTTATAATTCTTTGAATACAACAATAAAAGCCTTTCACATACAAAACTGAATGAAAACTTGCCGGCAAACAACATCCCAATTGCTGTTTTGAGTTTCATGTTTTTGTCGAATTAAAATTTGCTACAAGGCACGTCTCAGCGGCGAGTTTGCTGCCAAAGTTTGCTGCCGCTGATTCTGATTCCGATGCTGGCTTTTTGCACACAGGACCCTATCCTTGATCCCCATGCCCCCCCTTATTCCGTCCCTTACCCATGACTGGTGTGCACTCCTTTAGACGGCGCTTGCTTAGTTATTCATGTACATTTGTATCCTGCGCATAAAATTGCGGCTGCGGCTGCTGTGCGGAAAGGCAGCAGACAAATAGTAATGAAAACTCTTCTCGACTGCCAGGACACTATTTCTTCTTCTGCTTGTTTCTCTATGTCTGTGTAGACCCTTTTGTTGCACAAGGCAGCGGCAACATTTCGACGTAATGTAAACTAATTAAAATTCAAAAGCCATAAACAGATTTTGCCAATAAAACTTTGCTAGCTAAATATTTTTTGCACACAAGCCAAGCAAGCCAGTCGTTGGGGGAAGGGGTGTCCGCCTGGGGAAAACAAAGAAAACTTTTTACCAAAAAACGAAGCTAAGAGGAAAGGATTTTCTTGCCTCAAGTTAAATTTCAGCCTTAAAGTTTCCACTCGCATCTTCAAGATACATTCCCACTTGTTTTTGCAGGCATTGTGTGCCGCTTGGAGCTGCGGAGATGTATAGATACGTTTGCAGATAGATGTATCTGTATCTGCAACTGTGCCAGTATCTGTATCTGTGCCTGTGTGTTTCTGGTGGGGATGCAGCTCGAGTGCAGGAAGTGAAACGTAGGAAGTGTGGCCAACAACATTTTATACTCGAGCGCATAATATTCATATGCAGGCCATAAAAAACTTTGGCAGCTCAACGAGAGATCTTCTTCCGACGTACCGACAACCCACTTGCCCCCCTCAGAGACAAGGTACAGTGGGCATTGCTTAAAAGGGCTCTGCTAAAGAGATCTTTCTTAAGTATAGATTGCTTTTGAATCACACTCCTAAAGAGTAATCCTTCTTTTTGGGAGTTCGATTTGATATTTTCTACTTTTGTATATCAAATCTGGTATTTAGGCCCATAATGTAGTGTTGGCCAGACTTTGGTGCAATATACGATAGCCAAGTCGAGTTAAGAGCCAAGCCGCCTCCACCCACGCCCCCTGGTGTCCCGATTTTTCCTTCTATTGTTGTTCTTGTTGGCTGCTGAACAATTGAAGTTCGCCGGCGCAAATATAAAAAGTGAGCAGGAACCGTAGAGATATATATGTATATATCCCTGAAAAAGGGAAAGAGAGAGTCTCAGCTGATGGTTTTTGTTGTTGTAGTCCTTGTTGTTGTTGGCGGTGGTGCAACGCCTCCATTTGCAAAACTCTGGGCAAAAGTTGGAAAACGGGAGCGGCAGAAGCTTAACTTAACTTTGCTTTTACTGCGATAAAATGAAAATTGCACACGCGCCATAAATAAGGATTCTCACAAGGATAATTTATAAAACTTTGCTCACAAGCGTTTTACTTATGAGAAGCGAGCAACGCCAGACAACGTACTCCACACCTGAAGAGGGGATTGAGGCATGCCCCATGCCCCAGCAGAGAGAAAAAAATCGAGAACAATTGCTTGTTAAAATATCTGGAAAAAAAGAAACAAAAATCATCTAAAAAAACTATGAGAAAATCCATTATTTTATTTATTAAATTATTGTCAAATTTTTCACAGTGTTCTTGGCTAGAGTCTCATTGCATTTCCTATACCAGTGCTTGGTGAAGCTTGTAAATTCCATTGGACTTGCGACTGTGACGTATATACGAGTACCTGACCCTTTCGCCAGCCACCCCTTGGCGACCCCTTGGAAAAGCTGACCTCGGCCACCTCTAAAATGGCCGAAAATTGCCGAAATGACCAAAAATTCCGGAATCTGTCGGCCTGGGACACTCTGGCATTGTAATCGATGTGCGAAATAAACAACAGCGGACATAATTATCGAGTTATCGCGCAACGCCTTGCTGCGGGTGTGCCTAACCCCCCACGCCCATACCAGCCTCACGCCCTTAACCCTGTTCTCTGCTGGTCCCTCTGGGGGTCGCAATGAATGGAGCTAAGCCCGCACCGAAAATGTTCGTTACGACGGCAACGCATCGATATTTATGATGTCATGGATTTTATTGTTGCCTGCTGCAAAATATTCATATGCACACAGAGCTGGCCAAGAGTCCTTCCTGGCCCGAAAGCACCACCCAGGCCCCATCCACTAACCCAATGGTGACCCCCACACGGAAACAGTAAAATGACCATCAGCAGTACAGGATGTAAATTTTGCAGTAAAACGAGGCAACGCACAAGGATATGAATGGAGGCGAGAATGTGGATGGAGGGGCCTTGAAAGTGGGTGGGTGGATCAGTGGGTGGCCTGGGTTATTGACGCTGGCGATAAGGCGCAAAACAGAGACAGAAAGAGTTGGAAAAGCGAAGGGGCAGAGATCCAGCGATAGTCCGGCAGGATGTTCAGAGTCAAATTTGAGCAGGTCGTGGCCTTTTTTGCTCATCCTCTAGGTCAGAGGGCAATAAAATGTTGCCGATATTATTTCGCTGTTGCTGCTGTTCTATTTTTGCCTGTTTTTTTTCTTTTTGTACTTTTTGCCTCCTTTGTTGCCTATTGCCAAGTTTGATGGGGTCCAGCATCAGTTAAGCTCCCAGCAGCCCCAACAACATCGGAAGTTGCACATATGCCTCCGACTCGGTCCGATGATGCGGGCTCTCTGGTGTCGGATTGCTGTTGTTTCTGCTGTTTTGTTATTTTAGTTTTTGTTTCTGTTGCTGGTGCTGCTGCTGTTGCTGCTGCACTTGAGTTATGCGCATAGATTGAAAATCGGCGATAACCGAAAAAGAATCGCACGAAATGCAGCAACAAACAAACACGCGCTTGGCGCTGCAATTGTTGCTTTTGCTTTGCTTGGGGATTTTCGATGGACGAGGAGGCTGATGAGGGGAAGGTCTTTTGGGGTGCCGGGACAGGGTGTGCCCCAACACCAGGGGGTGTGGCCACACGAAGTTTGCAGCGCGTGATGCAACACGCCATTATAAAGTTATTAAAAGCGAACCAAAACAAAAGATACCAAAAAGTCGGTAAAGGCTCGAACATTTTCAGGGCAGGTGGAAAGGCTTAATTAACCAAAGAAAAGTACTTAAATAGGGTAGTGTAGTGAGTAAAGCTAAAAGTATATATATAACCTACCAAGTATAAGAGCTTCGCTACGAACTACTTTAAAAATCAAACAAAAGTGTACCAGAAACAATGCAGAAATTGTTTACGAGATTAAGCTCGTAAAGTGTGAAAATGCATTTTAATTGAAGTGCAGCTTTGGGACTTAATAATATTTCGATTTTTGCCATCGTTGGGGCTCAATTGTTGCTTTTGTTGGCTTTTTGCATCCCTGCCACAGTGGCTGATAGTAAATTTTCCAATATCGGGGCACAAAAAAGGAGTCCCTGCCCCGGACAATGGCGTTGATTGTTTGAACTCGATGGATGTTTTTCCCATCACACGGCATATACATATATATTGTATATTGTTTTTTTCCTATATGGATACAGGCAATAAATTGGCAATAAGCATAAATTGTTGGGGATTTATGGTCTGCCTTTTTTGCAGATTAATTAACAGCAGAACTTTACAAGCGATGGCTTAGATAAAGCCCGACTAATTTGTATTTCCCCCATAGGACGCAACGGATATGATACTCAAGATGTCGCGGAAGTGCTTTCAGACAAAACACTCTAATTGTCCTTCGTCCTTCGTGTGGGGACGATGGTGGGAGTTGTGGGAGCGCAACCTCATAAATACGACATGTTTTGCATGAATTCGAAATGAAATGTTGTCTGAGCCGAAGAGCCGAAAATACAGCTGAAACAAAGCATTTAATTTGTATGGAATCCATCAGCGATCCTTTGTCTTGTTTAGCACTATAAAAAAGTGGCAAAAAAGTGTTGCAAAGAAGGGGAAGCCAGCCAGACAAGTGCAAGAGGAAACCGCCAGTCCCCAGTTCTCCTTGCCGCTTACCGCTTTCATGGCTTTGTTCAGAATTACCATCAAGTTGACAGTTCTATGGCGCGTTGACAGTTCACAAACACACTCACAGATACACACATACTGCCACAACACACACACACACTGTGGCACATATGTAAATGTCGCCAACTCGTTGGCTCATTCTTGTGGAAAATGTTTTTCTGCCCGTCGAGGAGTAGAAAACCGCAAAACGGAAGGAAGGAACTGCTGGCCAAACGAAACGAAATGAAGAATGTGTTGGCTAAAAAAAGAAAAGGAAAATAGTAGAAAAACCAACTTGAAAATGCAAATAAATGTAAGTTTTTTCATTTTTTTCTAGTCCTTTCACGTCACGAATTCGTCACCGTCCACGTGAAGTATCCCCCATGTCTTCTCAGAGTCTTTTTTCCAGTCTGCTATTATTTTTGTCGTTGGCATTTAAAGTGTCACATTTATATGGGATTTTTATACGGTCCTAGCCTCATAGCCACGCAAATGTGTGAAATTTTCTCGCGCCTGGGTTGGAATTTTAAAATGTGTGCCCATCTTTGCGACCTTCCCCCTTGAGTCATCTTCAATTTATGTTTGTGGCGGATAAAAGTCACTCAGGTGTTGAAATACAACACCACTCATTGTCACCTAAGAAATTTTAGATTTATGTCTGCCAGAATTTAGTGGCTTTTATTAAATCTAAAGGTTAATCTAAAGTTTAGGCAGCTGTTTTGAGTTTCTTAAAAAGCCTCAAGAGACCTTTGGAATTGTTTTATCTCTGGAGATAGTTGTGAGACTCAAAAAGACATTCAAACTCCAATTACATCCCTTACTTTCCTCTGAACTGATGGGAAGAAAAAACATGGAAACAACCTTGATCCTTGTCTTTGGGAAACATGGCTGCCATAACTCAAGGGCCGACAAATGTCGCTATTTTTGGTCGAGTGCCGAGCACTTCCCACCACTTCTTCGCCTCCACCTCTGCATCCGTGGCCTTTCTCCAACTGCAACCGAATGTCTCACTAACTAGCGCATATGCGCACATTTCCCCCAAACTCAGGACTACAGGACTAAGTACCCTTGAGCCATGTACACCATGTACCAATCATAAATCATAATTCAATATGGAGTGTCGAGGGCCCTCCCATCCCCTGCGACAATTCAAATGAAATATGCATTAAAATCGCCTACCAATTGGTAAAGTAGAACCCGATCGGTCCTGGAAACGAAAACCATTTCCGTGTCGAACACTTTTCCATGGAAATCGTATTATTTTACTTTTTTTGAGGTGGAGGGAGTGCAAGTACTAATTGCAGTAAATCACACGAGGATTCCAACTGTCTGGCAAGTACATGTAGCTCTGGTCAGTTTTCTAATCGCTTGGCAAGCTCTTATTTAAATTCCTGTATGCTCTGCGGTTGAGCAAATCCTGGGCCAGTCTTGGGCCAAAGTATTAGCTAAGCGTTCTCCAAAAACCAAAAATCTAACCTAGCACATAAACTGCCATTGTGATCCTTTAGTTGGCAGGCGAGTGAGCCAAAAGACATTTCAATGGGATTTCCTTGGAGGATTAAGAGACTGCTCACATGATTATAATGGAATATTATGCACTTTCCGCTTCGATCATTTCCCAGGCCCATAAACAAACTTGGCAATAGTTCGATGACATCGTTGCAAGCTGCAACGAGTTGCAGCCCGGGAGGATGGAAGGCTGGTAGCTGGCTTTGGAAGAAGATTTAAAAGTAAAAATAGCTCCTTATTCATTTTCGATACACGAAGTAGCAGCAGCCAGTTCTCAGTTTTCAGCTCCCAGTTACCAGTTAGCAGTTCCCAGCTCCCAGCTCCCAGGTCCAGGGAGCCATTCCCTTTCCCATTTCCATTTCCATTCCTATTCCCGGAACGTGCAATGGCAGCTCGCATGTTGCATGTTGCATGTTGCACCGCGTGTGTTGGTTTATTTGCATACGAGGACGCAGCGATGGTGGATGTTGGTGGCAGACAGATGGTGCAGATTGTTTTCGGTTGTGGGTGAATGCAAATTTCCAAGGAGCCAAGTAGACAAATGCTTGAAAGACTTGAGGAGCTGCTGGAAAATTTTGGAGCTCTTTCAAGTCAGTTTAAGTTTAAGAGTTCTCCTGTCTTTAGGCCTACTTTAAGTCCATGTACATATTATATAGCCAATCCACAGATATATATACTCGTATATGTGCTTGTGGAACCTTTCCCATATGGAAGCTCCATCTTCAATCGCTTCTCCCTCCAATTCAGAGTTCGAATCGCTGTCAGACTTGCCAAAAGATTGGCTTTTGAGATATGCCCACAATAAAACACACAAATAAAACTTGCAAACCTGCAGCAACTGCGACTCACCTTTGCTTGCCCCTTGTACCTATTCCTGCCCCATGCCCCATGCCCAATCCTCTTTACTCCTTGCCCCCTCCGAGCCTTTCCGTTTTTGTGCCTGAGTGTTTTGGCTTCTTGGTTGCGTTTTCTTCTGCTCTTCGGTTGGCGGCAAACCTTTTGTTTATTTTATTATCTTTGGCTATTTGGCTGGTCCGTGTGCTGCCCCAATATCCCCACCGCCCCCACACCCCGACGCCCCCAGATGCTGCTCTTCTTTTGTATATGGAGTGTGGCGAAAACGCTTAAAACGAAATTTATTTAGTCGGCCCAGGCGGAGGTCGCGCAAGATTCGCAATGCGACAAAAATGCGACTAAAAATAAAACAAAAACTACTCAGACCGGAGAACCTGGCGTTCGGGGCAACTAAAAATACTAAAAATAAAATAGAAATAGGAAGGCGTAGCCAAAAATTAATATTATTTTGAAAATATTTGTATTGTATATTTGTGTGTGGGTGAAAGCAATTTCGCGGGTTTAAAATAGATGCCACCGAATCAGATTCAGGAATCGAAATCAGAATCTCAATCCGAATCAAAATCGGAATCGGAATCAGCTGCCAAATCCAATTTTATGATGGCGCACAGACATTTGCATAAATGTTTTCGGGGCCGAAAGAGACAGGCAGCTGGCAGCTGGGCAGGACGAAAGAGACGGGACATATGGAGTTCATGCAACAACGCAGCATGTGGCAGCCTTGTTGATGTTGTCCATTCGCGGGGAGAAGCCATGGACATCGCATTGCATTGCATGTTGGCCGTGTTTTGCAATTCTCGCATGCAACAGCAAACAGCACGCGAAGACAGATTAGAAACGGGCCAAAAGGGAGCAGCGGGGAGTCGTGGTCCAAAGGGGGCGGCTAAAAAGGAGAAGGGGCATGGAGGTGCATGGAACAGGGGCGTCTGGACCGTCTGTTATCATTGCACAAACACAGCGGGCAGCATCCGAAGAGAAGTTTGTTTGCTGCCACGCGAAATGGAAAGCCTCCATTGCATCTAAGCCATGAATTGAATGCCGAATGCGGAATAACCCCTCTGATCCGATCCGATCTGGCTTTGGTTTTGGTTTGAATGCTAAATGAAATCAAAGAGGGCACTCAGAACTTTATATCTTATATTTTTTTTACTCAAAACTTTAGTCCTAAACTAAAGTCAATGAACGACAAGAAGTATCTTTATTATCTCACCCTCGGTGAAGTTGTTTCCCCTTCTGGAAGAAACTTGCATATGCTACCTTTTGAGAAACAGAAACTTCTTAGCTTTTTAGCTTCTCTTGTTTGGCCTTTTGAAGTTTGGCCATTTCTTTAATAGTCTAAACGATTTTCAATTTATGGCCGACAGCCGCGCATCTTCTTCAATTATATCCGAGAGAGCAGGTATGGGTTAAAGTTGTTCTTTCTTGGCTGTGAAAAAATGGCAATAATGTTAATTTTTTGCAACTATTTGGCCAAGTCAGAAGGCAGTCGCCATGTTGCAGCAGCAACAGCAGTGGCCGCCAAAAAGGGTTTAATTTCATTTCGAGTTTCGCGTTGCCTGTCTCCCTCCCCAGATTCCCCAGATCCCCCAGGTCCCCCTGATCCATCCTGGAGTGTGTGCTTATGCAGGAGCAGGAGCTCCTCGTTTGGTGTTGCTGTTGCCTTTGCTCTGTTATCTGCGAAACTCCATTAGAAAGGCAAAGGAAGCAAATGGCGCAGCTAACGAAGGCAAACACAAAGGAGCCACGGCTTTCTGGCAGCAGGGAAACGGGCAACAAAAAAAATAAGAAAAAAATAAAAATCAAGAAAAAAAGAAACGAACAACGTCGCTTAACGACTTTAAAGAAAAATTAAAAACATCCCAAAAGGAATACATCTTCGCGGTGCCGCATACATCGACATCGGGGTCTTGGAATGGGAACTGGAACCCCGGTCTTGGCTGCTTCTCCTTGCTGCTGCCCCTTGATGTTGCATGTTGTCCATCCAGCATTCAGCATCCAACATCCAGCATCCAGCATCCCATCCTTCTGTCCCTCTGTCCGTGCTCAACATTGTTAGTGGCTCTCGAATTTATTTTAACGAACTAGTTTGGTCACTTCATACAACATTTTTTGCGCTGGATTCCTTTGCGCCGGTCTCTCTCTCCGCTGCATTTGCTCCGGGTTATAAAATATATTCGCCTTATATAAATAAATAAATTGGTAAATGGCGTTCGGTATCCTCGACTATTGCTCTTGCTGTTGCTGTTGCTGTTACTGTTGCCTTTGCTGATGCGATGATAAATGCGACAAAAACCTGTCGCAGTTCCCTCTGACCAGCAGCAAATTGAATTTATTTGCTCGCAAATGTCGCCGGCCAATGGCCAAAACGGGAACAACATCAGGCAGAACAAAAAGCCAAAGCAGGCTGGCTAAAACAGAGAAGAATATCTAAAAGAGTGGATGCCTTTTATGGCTCCCAGCCGCTGGCTTGGTTTGGTTGGGTTTTGGACTTGTCTGATTGCCAGCAATGTCGAGTATTTGGCGGATGCTGGCTGTTCGATGGGAAAAACTGGACACTGGGGAGCAGAGATCATTGTCTGGCGGCTGGGGAATTGTCAATCATCGCGGAAGCATGCGGGTTTGCCGAATAAAGCGAACTATTCAGAGTAGACAAAGAAATCTCCTCTTTTTTTCTATACATTTCTATCTATAAAATGACAACTTGCCTCCTCCTTACGCTCCTTTATTTATTAGATGCCTCTTTTTAAGTAGCTGCAAAGCTTGCCACATGAATACAAAAAGTATCTGGCTATTATGCTTGTAATATAATGCACCCGAAACATGAGATAAACGAAACGGAACCACTTTTCTTTTTGGCCCTTCGTTCTTTTTTTGGTAGCTGCATGATGAGCTACATCAGCAGCAAATAAAAAGCAACAAAATCGCACCCCAAAATGCTTAACGAGCAGAGCAGGCACTTGCGAAATGCTGCTCAAACGCAAACCAAGAACGGCCAAGAATTATTTACTTCAAATTCCGAGTGCAACATAGAATTCGTGCAACAGCAGCAACATGCAATGCACGGCAGCAACATGTTACCCAAAGGGACCCAGTGGGGGGGTTAGGTGGGGATCAGCAAGGACCGGAGAAGGGGTTGAGTAGCATTGCAACAGCAGCAGCTAAAACGCCGATAAAAGCAACGATGGCAGTTCAGCTTCGTTTGCTGCTCAGGCGGCCATGTTGCTGATTGCCATTGCCGTTGCTGTTGCTGTGTTGCTGGTTTGCTGGGTTGGTGCTGCAGCGGCAACTCATTGCAAATGCAGCCTTTCTCAAGACTTGCTTTTCGCCGGCGACGTACGGCCAGCATCATTACTTCCATTCAAGCTGTTTGGCTTGGCGTGTACATAAAAAAATTCAGCACAACGAAAAAACTCAAAAAAATACAAAAAATAAAAGGCGAAAAATTCACAAACAAAAAAGGAGGGAAAAGAAAGAACGATGCATGCCGGCCCCGAACCTTAAGCATTTTGGACAATGCGACTGGGCAGCAGAAATTGTTGCCATTGCATGTTGCTGCCGTTGCCGTTGCTGTTGCTGTTGCTGTTGCAGCTCCCAAATAAAGCAAACGCATTGCGAATTCCTCTTGGCTGGGCTGGCTGGCTCTTTTTTGTCCGCTGCCTTTTAATGATTTAAAATTCCATTTTAAGAATTTTATACTTAATGATGTGTTTTGCGTTGTATAGCATCGTTGTCCGAGATCTCCCTCCAGGCCGTATCTCCCGGTTCTCCCACCGCCTCTGGCAAATGGCGATTGTCGTCGTCGTCGTCGTCGCCGTCGTCTTTGCTTTTGATCTAAACGCTGCGTGCTTTTCGTAAATTGCTTTTCGTTGTCGTCGTTTGGGCCCTGGCTCTTACCTTTTGTGGAAGCCGCATGAAATGTGTGCGAGTTTTTGTTAAAAAAAATGGAAAAAATGAAATGCAATTGCAATTCGAAGGCATGAAATCGTAGCAACCAAAATATTTGAAATTAGATTTATGGCCCGTTTTTCCTTTATCCTAACAGGTTGTAAATCATATGTAGTTTCTTTTTTGCAACTGTTGCCAAATTTTGCCAAAATTCTATTGACGGATGCAAATTTCACGGCGCACCGCCCGCTGGCTTTGTTTTTGCGACAGTTTTCCGCTTTCACCGGCCGGCGGCAGGTATGGAAAATTCCCTTCGGGCGGCCAAGTGCGTGCGGAAATATGAATTTTCATAATTTTCGCACAGTTTGCGGTTGGCAAAAAAAAGGTCGACTTCTGAAATGTCATAAAACAGCTGCAGCGAATATTTCAAATCTCTTTGTTCGTCCTGTTCCGATAAAAACTGGAGAACAATGACAAAGGACAGGATGCCAGGTTGGAGGGTTTTTCCTTAGACTTTTTGTGAAATATTTAGAAAGTGCGTTTCATGCCCATGAGCCAGTGATTTATGCCTTGTCCAAGAAAAATTCATTTCGATTCAGTAGGTCACAGTTCAGTGTCAAAGGTGTCCTCGGGTCTGCAGGACATTTCCTCGGCACGGTCCCCCTGCAGCCTGGAGCCTGGGGAGTGGAGCTCTCCAGTTGGAGGCATAAAAATTCAATTATCACTTAATAACAAGAGCAAAATGGAAATTGCTGTTGCCCAGTGGCTGTTGCTGTTGCAGTTGCAGTTACACATTGTTATTGCCACTGGGCAGTTGCAGGTTGCAGGTGGCAGGTTGCAAAAGCACGGCTGCAACATTTGCACTTTGCGTTATTAACAGAAAGGTCGTTAAGGCATTTTAACTTACTTTACACATTTACGCGGGTGTATTTTCATTTTAATTATTTCATTTTGTGCAATTACACAAAAGTTGGCAGCATCGCTGTGTAATGAAAACTTGCAAGAATTATGTTTGAAATCTTCTGTGCTGAGAAATGGCTTTGCAACTAATTGAAACGGTAAAACTTTAGTATCTTTCTTAAATTATAAATAGTAGTATGCATGGGTAGTGACTATTGTCTGTAACTTTGATCCCCAGCTAAACCATATTTGTTTTTTCTTCTCCATTTTAGGTGAGTGTCAAAGATTTAATATATCTAAAATCCTAAACAAAATGACATTGACAAAGTGAGTAGATAAATAGAATAATAAAAGCCGATACCAGCAATAGGACGTCCTCTTCCACGACAGAAGGAGGAAAAACAATTTTCCGGATTAGCACAAGATGTGAAACAGAAATTGGAAAAATTACTCATGCGTAGAAACACACTCCCACACACATCCCCATACATCCTGGCAAAGCCCAAAAGAAGAAAAACTTGCAAATTTCATACATCCCCCGAAATCCAGATATCCAGAGATCCTGAAATCCAGAAGCGAACTCAACGCCCCCATTTAAATTTATTTGCTCAAGTTTACTTTTCCATAGCCCGAAATCAAATCCAATCAATAAGTATCTTAAATAAATTCATGGCGCCCACACACCCAACCACCCAACCACCCATTCGCCCACACACCCACCCTTGGCTGCCACTTAGCTACCTCATTTTTTGTAATGCTAAATAAATTTATTTGCTAATGTAGTTTCTCCAGCTCTCTCCCCTTTTTTGTCTCTAGAGAAGTGCAGCGGAGCAAAGAAAGAGAAAAAAAGGAGCCAGTAGCAAAAAACCGAAACGTAACGAAAAAGAAACGTTGGTACTTGTTAGTTTTATCTGCATATCATTGAGATAAATTTGGTGCCGATCAACTGTCTGTCTCTGTCTCTTACCTCAACCTCTGCCCCCAGTTCGCCCCCTCTCTTTCGCTTCACGAATCCCAGCCACTCCTCTCAACCGGCGACCGTCGGCTGCCGTGTGGCGGCGGTATCGGGAAAAAAAGTCTGCAAAAAGCCGCTGATTTGCATACGAAAGTAATTTGATGTCTTGCGAGGAAAACACACACACACACTCATACATCGACCCGCCCTTTACCGGAAAAGGGGCGTGGGTGGTAGGCGGAAAGGAAGTCTTAGGACACGTCATGGGTTACATTTCCGAATCATCGATGGGCGGGAAAATCAGAGAAATACGAATTAGGCAACAGCTTTTGGGATTAATTTTAAAATATTTTTAACCAAACCATTGAAACATTTCAAAACTCCAATAACAATTACTCATCGACCAAAAAATAGGCTCAATCATTGAATTAAGATTTATGTTTCGGCCCTGAAGGGATTTATTTCCAACATATTTCCATCGGGATAGTTTTCCGACGTTTTCTAATTTGATTTCTGGAGAATTTTCAATTAACCGATTGTCAGCTTAGCCACCCCTATGCGATTTATTTGGTGCGGTACGTAGGAGGGTTGAAAATGGGGTGGGGGTGCCTTGTGGGAGCACCATTTTGCGAGGCCATAATGGTCGCGGGACGGCCATTGTAAAATGGCCGCCACCGAGGGGAAATTTAAATTGAAATTTCCCAAAACTCTCGCCGACCGCCGGCCGTGCTCACATAGTTTTATAGTTGTTTGGTCAGTGCATATGTAGATTTTCAGCTGACCTGACAAAAGGCAATGGGACAGGATACCCAAATCCTGCCCACTCCGCTCCCATTCCGCTGACCCAGCGCAGGATTTATAGTCCTGCAAAATTCCTGACACTTAATTGTCTGCGTTTAATGAATGAATAAATGCTCCGGGGCCATTCTTATCCCACAATTCCACCCACTCCTGGTCCTCCTGCAAATATTTATTGATGCAGCACCATGGCAGCCATTAGCTCTCGATTATTATTAGTTTTGATTCGGTTTTTCCATTTTTGATTCTCAATTTTTAATTGAATTTTAATGAATTTAATGTGCCATGGTGTCGCATGCGTTTCATATTTATTCGCGGGCCATTTAAATACATATATTCGTATATAATGTTGGAGTTAATCAAAGAGCGCTTGATTATTTTCGCTAAATTAAATTTTAATCATATTTTGTTGGGAATTTATTTGGCTGTACATGCAACACTTTGCACGCTCGTTTAATTAGTTTACACTGCTCTACAAATTTTGGGAATGTCCTTTCACCCAATCCCTCTGCTTTGCTCTGTCCCTCCTCCTGTCCCCAAAACGACAAACGTTTTATTTTCGTTATCTTTTTGCCGCAGGCAGCTGCAAATGCCACGCAAATTAAACATGCTACCTTTTTTCTGGTCCTTCCCTTTGCCATTTGCCAGTTCGTCCTTTTCTGGCTGTTGTTGTTGTTGTGGGCCTCCCGGTTGCCTTGCCTACTGATTTTTTACCTTTTTGCCGGTTGACAAAGTGCGCACTCTCCTCTTTTTTTGTGTTTTGGGTTTGAGTCCTGCTTTATTTTCGTTCTTTTTTTTCTGGTTTGGTTTTTTAGGGCCTGGCCAACGGGTGGGCGGTGGGCGAAGGGAGGCATCCGGTTATTAAACACCCACTTATTACCTCTTTTTATTTACATATTCATGCGGCGCACTCCGCGCTACCGGCCTTAATTGGCAGCCTTCTTATTTGGCCACGTAAATTTCCCGGACTCCTTGCAACCTGAGCCTGCCTCCGCCTCAGCCACTGACTCTGACTCTTGCTAATCGCATCATAAATATTCAGTGTGCCTCGGTTTGGTTTTTGATTCCAGTTCCAGTTTTCACACCCTCGGGCGTTCGGGGCGTTTAACGTGTTTTATGCGAAATTGTTGCATACTGCGCGGGGCACGCATGTGAAAAGGGTTCTTCTGCTCTTCAGCATGCTCTGCGCTTCAGGATGCTGGGCTGAGTCGGACCGGACCCAGAGCATAAATAATTTCACTAAATTACGCCACATGGAGCGGTGGAAATTTTAAAGGGACAGGGCCGGGTGAAACGCGAGCAGCCTGTAAATAATATTTGGAAGCAAAAGTTTGTTGAACTTCCCCGTGGCGGCTGCGGGTCCCGCTGCTCGGAAATTAATTGCTTAATTAGTTACGGCCAAACACTTTGAAATATGGCCGACATCGGTCGACTGTTCACGACTCTCAACTGCTCATAATTGCTCTATTAAATGGGCTTACACTTGGTCTGTATTTTGGATTTTTTCCCTTTCGAGCTTGTTTTTTTTTGTCGAATTTTTCGGCTAATGGCCAGAGACAAGTTGAGGCGGCTTTAAAGCCCTTTCGTTGGCCCTAAGTTATTGGACGACTTTGCCATTAGCCAAGCCATATATTCTATATGGTTCCATACTCGTGCTCTGCAACAAAAACATGTTTTATGTCGCCCCTAATGACCCCGGACCAGAGCCGGAGACCGACTGAGTCTCGAGATTCGAGACCCGCACTTAATCGCTTTGAATTGCAAAAGCAAATAATGTGCAAAAAAGCATAAGGATAAAGGATAAACCAAAGCGTCGCCAGTACCATGTAGTAGCGTGTGTGCGAGTGTCCTGGCGGATCCTTTTTGGCGTCTTTGTCGGCTCACCCACCCACTGGACCACCGAACCACCGAACCACCGAACCAGCGAACCACTGCGACGGCGACCACTGCAGAATGACGCCATTATTTTGACAAATTTTTTGGCAATCCCCAATGTTGTTGTTGGTTCTTGCTTGGCTTTTAGCTGCGACTGCTGTCAGCTTTTGTTGGTTTTTAAATTGCATGCAATAATTCAATTTTATATTTCCGCAAAAAACTTTATCATTTTTATTGGCGCTCAAACTTTTCCTCATCTCATGGATTAGCAATGCCATTTGGGGGGTCAAAAATTCTTTTCGCTTTTGGCAAAGACTTTTGCATGCCCAATAAATTTATTCATAAATAAATATTTAAAGAGGCTACAAAAGCGGAGGCGAATTCGAAAATTTATACCTTTTTCACCTTCAATTAAAAAGTATAAACAACAATTGCTTATTTCGAAAATTATTTGTTGTGCAAAATAAAAAGAGACACAGAAATTGTTTTGCCATCGCAGTTTCGAACAAATGAAAACAATTTCAACTATTCCGAGTTGATGGCAAACTTTGTTCAATGGAGCAAAAATATTCCGACTCCCGACTCGCCTGTGGCGCCACAAAACTGTCCCCCATTGTTGTGGATGCTGGCTGTTTGGCTTGTGCTTTCGGTTTGTGTGGCAGGCAGATAACAAATATTTGCAGGAAACCCCGAGACCCTTAATTAGTGTAAAGAAGACCCTGCCCCGGCCCACACACCTCGATATCCACTCATAAAATGCGAGCAAGGAAGCAATTTATCAAAGTTTTGTTGCTTAATTGTCGTTTTGTGCGGGAGAAAGTTTAGAGGGCGGTCGTTTCGAGTCCTGGCGAGTCCTGGGCCGTGGGCGTGTTCGGTTCATTTGGCTGGGCCCCCTCTCTCCCAATCCAAGGACTTCCAAGAAGTATAATTATCCTGATAAATGTGCGGCCACGAGCTTGAGAGTTGAGTTGAGCAGAGTAGATCCCCATCATCATTATCGATTTTGGGTGCTGGCTGTGCAGTTCTCGAGATATTTTCCACATCATAAATATATAAGTACGCAAAGTACGGCCAACGGTTGGCTGAGTAAACACACGGGTCCGGGCCGTCGCCCGTCACATTTATAACAATTTAAAATTGCTCGAAAAAATGGCAATAAAATCCCACAGACAAACGAAATTACGTGACCAATGTGTTTTATTACGATTTTATTGCGAAAATGCCAAGAAGAAGTCAGGTTCGTGTGGCAGTGGCAGTGGCAGTGGCATTGGCAGTGGCAGGGGCGTTATGAGAGAGAGACAGGACTGGGGGGAAGCAACCGCAAATATGAGACTGCGTCTGGGTGGAGCGGTGCGGCAGCAGATTATTTATCTTTCGGCTGAAATCGGCACAGAAGCGAAAGATGGTAAGAACAGGAGCAGGACTGGTCCACAGAGCGATGCCACAGAGGGGCGGCAAAGTGGCAGAGCACGTGAGCTGGCGTCGAGGGTTGCTCGGAAAGTTGGCCGCGATTTATGCCCATTCTTCACGGCGCTACGCCGCATCAGGTTAATGCACAATTTATGAGGAAAAACACGGCCCACAGTCAGGGTATTTAATTGGATCCCCATTTGACAAAGTTCAGCTGCCTCGGCAGGTCCATCATCTGCGGGAACTGTGTCACACTAGAGATTTGGAACATCCCCTGATTCTTCCACCCTGGACACGGCCATTGTGAAAAGGGGTTGGGCCTAGACGCAGCAAACCATAAATGGCCAAACACTAACGCCCCTGGTCTCATATTGGTCTATTGAAAATGTATTTGGTTGTCGACAACATTTTATTAAGTAATTTGCATAAATTTTCAGGCCATATTCTATGTCACTTTTAGTAAAGGGTGAAGATCATAAAAAAGGGGTAATTATTGCAGATATAAACAGGGTTAGAGAAAGCTATTACCAATCTCTATGGATTGATCCAGAGGCTTTCAATATTTTTGATTAAAACGCTCCAATTTCCAGGCACTCTGCCATTTTTATTTTATTTCCCCCTTTAGCCCTTCACGGCAATCCATCTTGGATAATAGCTCCGACCAGTCGTATATTGATTAAAGGTAGGGAGGATAAATTGCGACTGAGCACTGAGCACTGAGCCATGGTTATGTATAAAATGTAATTTTCAACAAATTATAGCAATTTTTATGCTTATAGAAAAGCTAGAGCTCTGACTGGCTGACTGGCCTGGCCTGGCCTGGACAGGCCCGGGTTCGCTTGGCCTGGCTTGGCATTCAACTCGCAATTTGCTGCACTCGCTAACCCTAAAGGGTAAAGAGCGATTACTTTTATTATTCAGACGGACCATAGACGGCGGTGGACCCGATTGCCGGAGGGGTACATGGCAGGTCAATTCCCTTAAAATCGCCAACTGATTGATGGGTGCCTAGGCAATATATATGTTTCGTAAATTGCACAGATATTATTATAATGCAAACTGTATTATTACGATACAGGAATGTCCTCCCGCTCACTCGGTTCACTTATTTCGTTTTTGTTCCATCCTCCGCCGTGCCGTCTCTGTCGTAAATCGCCCGAAACTGTCCACAGTTCTTAACTCATTTGAACTGGCCAGGCGATGAAAGAGCCAGGGCATAACGCGCGACGTTTATTGGCTGCGTCTGGCCATTTATTTCACTCCTATGATCGCTGGCGGAAGCCATTAAAGCCGGCTACCTGCCCTGGGAAACCGGTTTCCGCTCCTCTTTCGGGCACCATGGCAACCTGGCCCGTTCTGGCCTGAGCTCGAGTTGGCTAAAAAGGCAATTCATCAGCTGCATCTTGACCAGGCCGTTTTGGCGACCCATTAGAGCGAACGCTTTGCGACCACGTGGCCCCACCACGACCACGTCCACGTCCGCGGGTTAATCATATGCCAAACAAGTGCCAAACAAATGCCGGTAGAAACTGAAAACCAAATATGGAAAAAAGACGAAACACAAACACAAAGTACAACCTGTTTGGCCAGTCTTTAGCCTTGCAGTCTGTGTGTGGTCTCGGCCATGTCTATGAGGCATTCCCCCAACCATTCTCAGCGATCTGCGAGCCTAAGCACAGTCATTAGTTTAATTGCACTGTTTATGGAGGAGCAATGCCGAGCAGGTTGCTCCTCAACCTTACCAGCCAGAAGGCAGGAGCCGGGAGACTTCGTATTAACATTTCGCATGCCGCACGTCCATTCCGATGCCGTTGTTTGAGTTGTGTTGTGTTGTTTTAAATTAAATTAAATTTAACATCGGTTAATAGAAAATTTATGCGCGGGCTGGCCAAGAAATGATGTTGTAATTAATGGAAATTGAAGGCTGCCAGGGTGGTAGGCTGAAAGAAAGTTCTGCCATGATGAGAAAATAATTTCAAATCAAACTGAATTCTTTAACAATTTCTTTTGAGTTTCCAAAACTAAAACCAAGCCTAGAATTATTTTAATCTTGTGGGTTAAATCGAAAGAAAGTCTACAAATTGCATTTAATGTTAACAATCAATTTGAACGTCTTATCAGAAAAGTGCAGCTGCCACGGATCCTTTTAACAACAAAGCATTTAGAAGCAAATAATTCCAAAACATACTTAAAATCAATTTACTTAATAACCGGGCAATTTGAATGACTTGGATGCGGGGTGAGACCTGGCTTGGAGACGCATGTGCACCCTGGACGGCTAAACATGTTGCATGCCGGCTGCTCAATTCATTTTGGCATGCGAATAATAATTTGCAGCCAAAGCAGAACAATGGCCGCAAAGCGTTGCACTTGTAAAGAAGGCAAAAAAAAAAAAATAAAAATACATACAAAACAAAACAAGAATTACAACAGGAACGAGGAGAGTGCACGCTTAATAATAGTTGTTCCAACACATACCAAAAAGCAAGCCTCCTCCTAGCCGGCGGGTAATCGTTTTACTCACCCGGCAAACTGGCAAACTGGGAAACTGGCAACGAGCGGAGCGGCCAGCGAGCAATTTGGAGGCAACACCAAAGCAACAGCAACAACTTGGCCAAAACAAATCAACAGCAACGGCAACCTGCTGACCAGTTGCAAAGCATTCTTTTTACTTGTTTCTGCAGAGAGGAAAATGTAAAAAAAACTAACAAATATTTTAAGATAAATTCATGGAAACTTAACTTATTAGAATGACAAAGCAAATTATCAAAACGGGTTTAAATAGAACCCAATCAAGTCCCTGGAATTACTTGACCAACAAATATGAAAATATTACTTCCTGTTCTGACTTTAAAATATATAACAAACTTTTCTTTAACTATTTATTTACGGTGTGTTTCCGATGGTCATTGGATTTTTGTTCCTGTTTTCACGCGCCCAGGAGCGTGTCCCTGTCCTTCTCCCCGTCCTGGTGCCGGTGCCTGTCCCTTTTCTTGGCCATGGCCCGTGTTCGCATGCAACAACTATTCGCCAAGGAAGCGAAAATATGCAATGTCGGACTAAATTGTCCGATGCCCCCTTCAAGCCCCTGTTAGCCTCCTCAGAAAGTGCAATCAACTCTGCCTCCTGCCACTTGCCACTTGCCTCTTGGCGTGTATAATTCGCCGCTGCAGTTGCTTGTTGCTTAAATTGCAAATTTATAATAAATAGAAGGATGCTCTGCGAGATTCACAGGCCTTCCAGGCCAAGTTCAATCAATTGGGCAGTGGATTAGCCATTTGGGTGGGTGAAAAACACGCATTTCATTATTTTTAAAGCCTTATCCTCCAATGGGGGCACTTAATTTAATTGTTTATTTGATTACCAGCGTGTTTAAGAAGATGTTTTGATTTATTTTGAGTGGCTTTTCTTTCCTTTAACTAATTAAACTGAAACCCCAAAGACAGCCACCAACATGGGCATTATTTCCAGCAGCTATTTGTCAAAAGCACTTGGGTTTTGTTTGCAGCTTCCTAGTTAGTTTTTCTGCAGAAGCATCTGAAATTTTAGGACCGGGTTTGTTTTGCGGCTATTTTATAGCATATATTTTGTATAATACGAGGCCAACAACAACAGCAACAACTGCATAAATGCCAAAAAATATATATATATTTGTATATTTGTCTGGTTGGCAGAAATTTGTGTGTGGAGAGATAAAAGTGCCGGGGCAACTTGTCATAATAAATTTGATGCTAGAGCTGCGCTGCTCTGGCTTTTGCCTTTTTTATTTATGCGCTTTTCATAAAACACAATAGCTTTTGTTTAATAACGCTGCGATTTATTTTTTTTTTTTGTTGCTGCTTTTATATTTTTTTACGGAGTGCAACAACATTGGTCTTAATGAAGCCAGAGCAGACAATTTCATGGGCATCGATTTTAAACTCTTTTTGTTTCGATTTCCATTTGGTGCCTTTCTGATATTTTTGCAATTAATAATTTGCATAAATTTATGTTCGCTTTAATAATCTGTTAACTACGAAACAAAGCCGATGCGATTGCATGCGGCAAATGATCGAAGTGCACCAGCCATGGACTTTTCATGTGGAAAGTCGGAGCAAAAAGTTTATCAATGGCTGCACAGGCCCACAAATAACCATCGTCCGGCGATGCAAATAAACTGCAACACTGTTTAGAGCCAGGACTCTCCCAGTCCTCTCCCTTACCACAACTTTTGGCCTGGCCAAAAACAATGTGCAGCATTCAAATGATTAAAACAGCTCCAAAATGCGGCAGCCAGAGCCCCAGTTCAGCCAACAACAATGCCAAATACAAGCCATGGCCCAAACAAGAGGCCAACAGCAACAAAAACAACTGGCCAATAACAAGAGTATGTTAGTGTGAGAGACTGTGTGTGTGTGTGCCACGTTAATCTTTGAAAATCCGAGTGCTGTATGCGGTATTATGCGAAAATTTATCTGATTTAACACCTAATATACAATAACTTAATATGCAGTGTGCTCTGGCACTTGCACGAGCGGCAACGGCAACGGCAACGGCCACGGCTACGTCCCAGGCCTGCAGTCATCCACCAAAGCCAAACCCAAATCCAGCCCCAGACTCCAGTCCGAGCCCCTCCCGCTTGGCATCGCCATCCTTTGATCATAGCCACAAAACACTAGACCAGGCACTGTGGAGTTTAGATGGCTAAAAATGATTTATTTTTCAGGGTTTGGATAGTAGAATGATTTTTTTTTTAAGATTGAAAGATTAAAATAAACTACTAGTTGTATAAATTCAAAGACTTCCCTCAGTGAAAGGATATTATTTAATAAAATGAATTGATCTTTTGAAAAGAAAGGGGTTTTCATGCTCTGAAAAGTATGCTTTGTTTTTTTGAACTCCTAATGTTTTTAAGACCAAAATATTTTGTATTGTATTGTATTTATATTATACTTGCCCCACTGTCCTTGAGGAACTGCAAACTGCAATGCTCAGCGTCCATTTTGCGCCCAAAAAAGCTCCAACAATTGCGGCTGGACTTACGCCTCCTGCCCCTGCCTCCCCCTCCACCGGCTCACGCACACGGACACACTCAGCCATAGGCAGGCGAACACATATGCACATTGCAGGGACCTCCGACCCGTCTAACCCCATCAGCCCCCCCTACCAATGGAGCTCCACCCTCCACCCATGTGCGTTCCGAATGCTGGGCTCTCTGGTATGCGGCGTTTGGAAAATGTGAATATGAACTGCATAAATCTTCCAGGGCGGCACTCTTTGCCACTGCGCCTAAGCCCCTCCCCTCCTTGGCCCCACTACATCCTTGTAAGCCCCGCTCCCCCCTCACATAGTCCTCTGGCAAGGCTTTACGGCTTTTCAGCTTCGCTCGAAATGCAAACTGAGAAAAAAATAGCAGGCGGCCCGCTGGCGCTGAAGCGAGTCGGTGCTAGTCCTAGTCCTTGTTGTGCACTGCGAGAAAATGTCTAGAACCTTTCGAGAGCTAAGGCTTAGCTTGCTTTGGAATCAAGCCAATGATTAAAGGAAGCTCTAAGCCGAACCGAATTGGAATCCCAAATAAAACTTTCAGTGCATTGCACACATATTCCCGGCCCGACCGGCCGAGATATATGGCTATAGGTAGTTGGAGCGCAAATGCGAATAGAATGTGGCGGCATCAAAGTTCAGCTCACTTACTCACCCGGCGATGATGGCCGGAAACAGAGGCGCGGCAGCAGGGGGCAGCGTAGGCTAGAAGGACTCGCCGTCCGATGGAGTAGGAGTTTCAGAGGGGGAGCTGCAGCGTTTTAGTTTGCTGCAGTTTTATGCGTCAAAGTGGAGGAGGGGAAGGCCTGGCCGGATCATAACTCTCATATTATTATGCATTCATATCGCCATTTTAATCACACTCATACACGCACCAGAGGATGGGGATATGGCCATGAGCGATATGGGATTAAGGGGATTTGCGATTGCCTCTCGATTGACCATTGGAGCCAGAAGAGTTACGACCTGTGAATGGAGAGGTTTAATTTAAAATGAAGATAGGTTTTTGGAGGAGCATCGAAATCAAAGCAAAACAAATAATTATTTGAACTTGAAGGAACAGCCACTCCACTCTTCTGTGGGATAATTTACTCGGCTATAATAATGGCAATCAGTTTTCCACACCATTTCCACTCCCCGGCATATGTCGCAACTCTGTGTTGCAAAATCTATATAATTTGTTGCTAAACAAATTCCAACTGCGCTCCAAGCACACACTTTTGTGTGTACATTGTGTGGAAGTAACACTTTGAGGCCCCCCCAATGATTTATTACCCAATTTTACTGCCATGTTTTCTTAATTTCGCATTCGACATTTCCCTTGCACCTCCGTCAGCCATGCGCAGAGCACCGCTCCACCCCCGATCCAAGGACATGCCACCGCCGACCCACAGACCACCACCCCAAATACCACCCTTCGTGTACCGCTAGATGGTGGATTGTAACTCAACGAAATAAAATAAAACACGCACCAAAGCACATTCATCCCTCGAGAAATATCGCTTATTTGGTCGGTAATAATTCTTAGCCTGTGTTCTGGGCCTGGGCTTGAGCCTGGGCCTGGGCCTGGGTCTGGGCGTGGGCCTGGGCATGGGCATGGCCCTGGGCCCAAAAACCCACCCCTCCGGCTCCATCAGCCCCATCCCCCTTAAAATACGTGGAGAGTAAAACAAAAGGCATGCCAGGCGGCAGGCGGCAGGCGGCAGCATCTTCTGCTTCAGCTACTGCTTTGCTCTTCATCCTGTTCCTTACACTGCTTCTTCTTGCCACGTGCGTGAGGCTGAAGGACGAAGGTGGGAGGTGGGCTGTCGGAGGCGTGGCATGCCCCAAGGAAAGGAGAAAGTTTTGTGCGGGCAGCCAACGCAACTTGAGCAAGACGCATGGCCCTAGGAAAAGGTGCACCGGGAAAAAAGGATTAGAAATTTAATTTTAAATAAAATTAAACAAGATAACGGGAAAATATAGTCTTTATTAATGTCTATGAAATTATCTCTTTCTAATTATTTGTCTAAAACCCCCGAATTTATTTTCTCCTGTAAGGACTCTTTTTTCACCCGCCAAAGGTGAACTCGCCACAAAGAAAAAGTGTATAGGGAGAAAGGAAGTGTGGGAAAGTGGAAAGAAAGCAGAATGAAGAATAGGGGAGAGAGCAAATTTTTCTCTCGTAGACACTTTTTACGAAATATTTCATCGAAATGTGTCCCTGGAGTAACATTTAATATTAAAGGTGGGCGGATGCGGTGGGCCAGACCGGGGGGTGTTGCCCATTGTGGGCGGGGACTCCTTATAAATTAGCTTTATTCTCCAAGACATTTTGTTGCGTATAGAGAGCAGGGCCAGGAGAAAGTTTACAAAATGAACCGAGCCAGGAGACAAGTGCTGGAACGAGACTCAAACTCGGACCGAAAAAGGGAAAACTCTTTGGAAAAGAATAGAGAATCCGGGAGAACAAAAAATAAAAGAAAGGAAAGGCCGCCAAATGAAGCGGACCCGCAGACGCAAAGAAAAGCGGTCTCTTTTCTGAAAACTTAAACCAATAAATCACAAGTTAATTACAAACGCGTATTAACTCAAGGCATTGCCCCAGCCACCAGCCACCCATCGAACCACCCCCAATGGCTGAATGGCTGGCTCCCCCTCCTCTTCAGGGATACAAATTTCATAATTATATTTTATGCGATTTATTTGTTCCTCGTTGTCATGTCTGTTTGCCCAAAGATAATGCCAGGCTGCGACTTCCCCTTGAGTTTCCTACAATTCCATCGGCTACTGCACAGCTACACGAGTACTCCCCCTTCTTCCGCAATCATGTAGTCATGTGTTGAACCATTTTAATTGCCGAACTTTTCTCCCAGTGGAGGGGGATGCTGGGAAGCAGCAACCAATGCGGGCTCTGTCTTTGTCTGGCAAATTAAATAGCACCCCTCGATATTAATTATGATTATTAATTTTATTAGCTGCACATCTGCATCATGATTCGTTCAATATTCATAAGTTTTTAACCTCTGCAATTGTTTTTTTCTACTTGATAGGATTACGAGCAATTCTTAAATATTCAAAAGCAAATCCAGCTTAATTTTCAATGGTGGTTAAATGAATATAAACTCAACTTTCACCCCTCGCAATATCACTCCCCTCAATTATAAGTGTATATATTTAATTTGATGGTCTATTTACCATATTCATGATGTCACTTCTATGGCATCACACTCATAAGTTGCAAAACTTTTCTTTATATTTTTCTTTATAATTTTCTCCTGTATTTTTTTTTGGTTTTGGTTTTGTTTCTGTTTTTTTTTTTGGTTTTTTGGTGGAAAAGTTTTGACTTGGCCAAATGGCTGTTGGCGAACATTGGCAGCTGCTGAAGACGGATCGGGGCGGTATTTTCACTTTGTAAGACAAAAGTTTTCATTGCCCTCTCAAGATTGCGTGTCTTATTTTCGTTTTTTTGTAGGTTTTTTCGCTTTTGTTTCGTTTCGTTTGGCTGGTCTGTTGGCTGTTTACTGTTTTTTATTTACCTTGAGAGTGTTTTGCAATGTAATTTGCATATTTCCAGCCCACGCCATCCATCTAAGCGCCCTCGCCATTTATTCATTAATTCAAAGTCCTGCGACATAAATTAGTTAAGTTGGACTTTGGACTCGCAGCTCGCAATTGGCGGGTGTTTCGCTCGAGAATTTTAATGTGGATTCCCTGGAGGGAACTGACATCTTGTTCTGTTTTTGGGTGGCTCCCAGTGGTGGGGTTCTCTAGCATAAGCTGCGGTTTCCTTTGCCACTTGGGCCTGAGCATGTTCGGCGGGAAAACGCCAAAGAGCCAGAACAACAATTGAAACTCCGGCGAGGGCGGCGGTGCCAAGTCAAGTAGAAAAATACTCGTACAATGCAATAATACAACAAAAAAACAGAAAACAGACAACAGACAGCGGGAAAAAATTGGTAAAAGAAAAACCAAGCCAAACCAAACCAAGCCGACAAAAAAACATTGTAAAATGAAACAACGGGCGTGAGCATGAAAAGCGAACGGCCTGGGTTGGTTGGGCAAAGTTTTCCTATGGTTTTACTTTGGTTACGTTTTTTTTATAATTTTTTATTTTTTTTTTTGTAGCCCACCCCGCCCCCTTTCTACGTTTCTACGTTTTGTTTGGGCCTGCAACAATCTTGAACATTTTGGCGCTGTCTTTGCCGGCCAGAACGAAGAATGGGACTGGGATTGGGAATGGGAATGGAGAATGTGGGCCGCAGGCGGAAACACCCAATACAAGTCACAGCTGGATTTATGTCATGCCTTTAATTGGCTGCTGTGCCGATGTCGAACTCGAGCTCGAGCTCGAGTTTCAGGGACCTCCGATCCAGTACCAGCCACGCAGTCCTCCAGCTCTTGCTCCTCCCGAAAGCAACAATTCTGCCTTCATCCATTAGCTGGAAAATCGAGTTTTGTTTTTTTTTTTGTTTTATTTTCTCAGGGCTTGGGGGAGGCTAAAAAACACAAGTGGCAATATTTCTGGCGGAGTCTGGGTATCCAGGATTCCGGGCAGCAATTAAAACGAAATTTTTCTGCCCGCCGCCATCTTCGGGATTTTGCGATGGCAATTAAAAACGAATTTTGCGCGGCTTCATTAGGCGGATGGCGGATGGCAAATGGCGGATGGTGGCTTTCGAATTTCGAAGGCGGTGGCAAGCTGCCAGTTTAAATATTCATATGAGCCGGGATTCGAGGCTAAGGCGGCATGAGGAATGATATGCAGATACTTCCACACTTACAGATACAGATACAGCTCCAGAACCGAAGCACATCAAGTGCCAGCTGTTGCGGGGGCCATTGGGCGCATTCAAATTAAATTCAATAAATTTTTTACCCATATTTTGTCGGTTTTTTTTTTGCCGCCTCGCAGTTGCAGAAGTCAAACGACGAGCATCGAACGAAATATCAACACTTGCCCCGTCCAGTCCGGTGGATGGTGGGTGAGGCAAGGGTTAGGGCGGCTCTTGAGGCCCAGAAGCCTCAGCCTCGGTCTGCGCCCCACTTGGAATTTATGCGCTCCGGCGACAACATATGGTCACGTAAATTCATGCGACAATATACGATATGATGTCACACACACATGACTCGGTGCTTTATTTTTTATGCAAAACGTTGTAGGGATTTTTTCTCTGTTTTGGGTTGCTGCTCTCCTTACTTTTAATATGTGAGAAGAGACTTGGAGCTGATGGAGGGGATGGGTGTCTGACGATTTACGACAGACAGCCGGCCGCCATTCGCTTAAGTTAATAAGCGTGCCAGCCGGAGAGGGATTCCACTCCAAGGCTTATCTGTCAGATAATATCGGTGGAGAATTGGTTGAAATTATACCGTGGTTCTATCATCAAGCTATCCTGGAATCCTAGCTCGGTTAGTGACAATATTTTGCACAATTTCGGACCACAGTCTCACCTCTTCCCTCTATTGGTCGAAAGTTATGGCCCGCCCTGCAGCGTTTGGCAGAGTGTGAAATTGGCAAAGAGCAAAATGAAAAACTTTTGGCCAAGCTCGTCCCAAAAAAAGGGCAGAAAAAGTGATCCAGTGGGGGTAAGGAAAGTTCACAGTTGTGGCTAGCCAGCCAGCCAGCCAGCCTGCTAGCCTGCTTGCCAAGTTCATAATTTCCCAAGAAGATTTCACAAAATATTAGTTAAACAAAACATAAACCAAAACCTTGCAGACGTTTGTGCATACAAACGTGGGCTAAATCACCTAAAAGCATGCAACATAATTCACAGGACTCCAGCTCCTTGGCAACACACACACACAACCTCACAGCATCCCAAGAAGCGACGAAGCTTAACGTTTCCGTTTCCTCAAACAGCACTCCAACACCAACTCCAGGACCTCCAACTCGCCACCCACTTTTAATGGCCCTGAGTTCAGTTTTCGGCAGTTTGGGGATCGTCTTTTGCATGTGCAAGCTAAGTGATTCGGGCAAAGGCTTCCAAGGAAACACGCATGGGAGAATTCACTCAGAAAAATATATAGTTGAAGGATAACGAATAGATTTAGAATAAAATCTACTACTAAAAGTTGCAGTTTGATATTCTGTTAAGATCATGCCTCTTAAAGACTCGTTAGGTTTTGAATTAGAAGACTAGGTACAAGTTATTTTTTTGAGTGTGGGAAAACGAGAAGCAAGGTTGACATTAGCGGGCACGGCGCACAACGAAACCCAATTAGAAGCAAGATATACGACACCAAAGCGAGGCGACGAAACAACATGGAAAATGGAGACCCTCGACGCAAGTGGGGCCATCTTGGATGCTCCAAGCTTGAAGCTCCCGCTCCTTAAACCTGCTCCCGGTCTTGCTCCCGGTCCTGGACTCTCAACAATGAAGCGTGTAATTACAAGCGTAAACGGCAGCCAAAGACGTGGTGGGTGGGTGGTGGACCAAAAATCACACGACAAGAGCCATTTTTTGAAAAGGGTTGCCCTGAGTTATGGCCACGATGGCGGTGGTGGTGGTGGTGGTGGTGGTGGTGGTGGTGGTCTCCGGCTCTCCGATTCCCTGGCTCTCCGGTGGTGCGGAGGGCAAGGTGGCACATACTCGTACGTACGCGACGCAGTGCATAATTACTTTACAAGTTCATTATAAACGATCATAAATCTATGAAGGAGCATGGAGCCGAGCCGGTCGACGACTTACAATGGAAATGGAAATTTCAACCTTAGCACTTTCTTTCCTAGCTTTCACCCAAGCGCCTGCCCTGCCCTTCTCTATCATCCATCCGCCATCCTCTATCCCAGTTGGCCCGTAAATTCTTTTGTCTGAGGGATGGGCGAAACAATGGCAAGTAATTCACTTGCGAAAATGTTATTGATTACGAAACAGGATGGCAACAACTGCGCCACCGAGAAACTGCATCCCCGATTGCCAAATACCATGGGATAAAAAATCAGGGGGATAAAAGGAATTACTTAAAGTGTAGATATAAAAACCCAATTTATATAACCTCAGGATTTGCATTTTTGAGAGTTTTTAAAGATATAAGATGATTAAAATGGGAATGTAATGCATTAAGGATAAATGAAAACCCTTTAACCTTTTACTAAAGAGAGTTTTTAGTCATCTTTGATTTATTTTTAATCTCGAACCACGTGTTATTAACCCCACTGTATAACCCATGACTCTCCTATACCTTTGGTTGTTTTTGTTGATTTTGCGCAAAAGCAATTTGAGCATAAATCTTTCCAACGACAAACTCGCCGCCTCACACGCACATGCTCGCTTCCACAATGGCAGGACTCTGTGGCACACAGACTGCTGCAACGCGCCAGGATTCGAAATTGTAAAAGGGCATCGGTATATGGTGTGGACTTGGCATATGGGTTTTGGTGGGCTGTTGCAACTTTGAAATTAACTGTTAGTTTCACACGTTCTAACAGCACTGCAGGACTTGGGAAAAAATGGAAAAAAACAGAGGCAAAAGGAAAGGAATTGTTGCTCTTAACTTTCACTTTTCGTCCGGCGAAAAGCGGAGAAAAAAGCTGCCTGGGAGCAGCTGGTGTGACCCCAAAAGGCCGAACTCAAAACCCGAACCGAAAAATTCGACACCGCACACCGAATGAGTGTACCCTCCGCAGTCCTGCCCCCCGTTTTGGTGGCTCTTGCAAGCATTTTGGACCATAAGTTTGTCGTTTAGTTGGGGAGGCAAATAAAAATAAAAACTTCAAGTGCCAATTATGTGTGAAATTCCGACACTTTTCGCTTGTTTACTTTTATGCGCCCTTAATGAAGTTTCAGCTGCACCACGAAAACCTTTACCACTCCCACTTTCTCTACAAATACACATGTGTGTGAGTGTTGTGGGTGGAGAGGCGTGTTTCTGCGGGGCGTGAAATGCGAATCGGGTAAAAAGAGAATACACCGGAAGTTGCTTTAATTAATTAGCCAAAGGTAAGCAGTCTGAAATTTGATTACGGATTATGTGAAGGCGAAAGCCAAGGGTTTCCTTGACTATATGATACCCGGCACTCCTGATCGAATCCAGCTCTTCAATTAAACCGAAAACGCAATTAAAAACACATTCATACGATTTTTCTTAAATGATAAGTAAGAAGAAAGAGGCCGCCGTAAAGCAAAGTCGCAAACGAGTGGGTGTGTCGGATCAGAAGGGCGCACTCGCATGCAATTAAAAGATACTGATGCCGAGATACTCAGATACACAAAATGGCAATGCAGCCGCCGTCCGATTTGTATCTGGAAGCTTCTTTAGCTTCTTCCCGCCACCAAAAAGGAAAAGCCTGAACGATCCCAGCCAAAGTCTTATCAGCGCGGCAGCCATTTTACCAATTTATTCCATTTTTCTGGGGAATCATTATTTAGATTTGACACTTGGCGTTGATTTTTATTGGGCCGTTTTTCGGGTGAAGAGCGGAAATGTTGCACATTTCCGTTCCCGAAACGGCCATAACTTCCACCGATAATTATCGAGGACGGAAGATGACGTCAGATACATTGAACCGTGTCTCTGTATTCCGATCTGTGAGTTGTGAGTTGTGCGTTTTTAGTTTTTGTCTAATGAGCTCTGAAATCGTGAAAATATTGTCCGTTGTCGATGCTCTCTGCAGATATGAAACAGCTTGACATCGAGCTATTTATTTATATGTATTCGAGATGTCCGAGTCTGCTGTCTGCTGTCTGCCATGTCCGGATTCTGTGCTTTTGGCGGGCTAAACCCGAACCCGGACCAGAAATCCCCCATTGAACAGCTTCATCTTCATAGTCACGCTTTGCTCACATCTTCCTCAAATGGCTTGCTTGTGCTTCGCATTTGAACTGTTAAAATTTCATTCCAAGTATCTGTATCTGTATCTCTCAATCCCCATCGATGCGTTCCGCCAGCTGTCGCTGTTTTGTATCTGTGTATCTGTATCTGTGCCCCTGTCTCGGTCTGAAGATGAAACTGGAAATGGAAATAGAACTTGAAACGGAGCCAAAATAGAGTCGTTGATTATTTTAATGATGACGCCGAGGTTAAAGCACGATGGGAAGGCGTTCCGCACTCTCACACACTCGAAGAAAAAGACCCAACATGGTTCGGGTCTATGTAAATATGGAAATGGCGTGTCGCATTCACATATTGTATATTTTCATTTTATTTTGTATTTGCTTTTTGTGAAAGAAAGGGGTTCGTACCGAGTAGGAGGCGTTCCCATCGCTCATTAATTGAGCTATTAAGATAAACCCACATCAAATGCCACGTTCAGCTCCAACGCGTAATGGGCCCAGGAACTCCATCGACTCCGAGATCTCGGGGCACTGGGTCAGTCAGGCAAAGTTGGTCTGCCAATGATGGCATTATTATACAATTCACATACCGAATAGAGACAACAACCAGTCGAATGTATTCATTCATATACAAATTGACTTTTAACTGCCATGACAAGGCAGTCCCAAAAAACATTTCTTTTTTTTTATTAGAATTGAAAGCGAAACCAAACAGATTAGACATCTAAAAATGGCTGGAAATAATATACTGAAGCGAATAAGATGTTCTATACTTATTCAATTAATATTTTATGAAACAACATCGCACTTTTCCTTAAATATTACCCCGAATTCCGGCTTATGTTGCAAGCTCAACGGATCCAGTCGTAACTCAAAACTTAAAACATGCCATGGACCCCTGGTCACTGGCCCTGAATCGAAGCTACCTGTTGCAGCAGCAGGAAGAGCTACTGCGAGTATCTCTGAGCTTGCAACTTGCCGTGGCAATGAATTATTTTAATGACAAGAGAGCCCCTTACGATGGTCCTGCCGCCATATCCAGATCCAGTCCAACAGGAACCAGTTTCTCGTTGCCCGTTCCACTTCTCGGATCATCAGGCGGCCATTCAGAGCTGCGCTTGCAAGCAGCAAATTACCAAAAAAAAATTACAAAAAATAAGACAACATGAACAAAATAATAAAGTAAGCAAACGGTGCGTGAGGCTTAAGACTGTTCGTTAAGCGGATTTTATCGGAGATCTGGCAGAAATTTCACCGAAGGTGCCCTTTTCCCTTTTTCGGCCACAATTACGCGGCATCGCAATTTGGGAGGCTGTACGCGCCACGAATTCCGCGATCCGATTTGAATCGATTGCTCATGTAAGGAATTTCACTTGCCACATAATTTCTCAGATTCGAAACGATCTTATTCGGTGCGGTAAGTGCACTCCCCGTTTCCACACAAAATGCAGATTCAGTTACCATTTTGCCAGCCTTGGAAAAGCAATTAAAAACTGATTGCCTAGGTGGTGCCTGAGAAAAATTGAAAATGCACTTCCTGGCTGCGACAGACATAAGATACGGCCCAAGTTGGGGGTGCACACCCTAAACGTGTATCTCAAAATTTGATAACCACAGCAGCTGCATTTGCGGGTTGCCGTTGCCGGTTGCAGGTTGCAGGATGCAGGATACTACATACATAGAACTACATGTGTAGCTCGAAGATTGCGTTCGTGTTCGTGTTGGCAATTGCAACTCAATTGCGCATTTGCCACCGCAAGCATCAATATCTGAGCATAGGCATAGGGGCCATAATCACGTCTGAACAGAGATCTAAGGAAGCTGAAGGCCCCCATCCCCTGGCTTGGTTGCTTGGATGCTTGGAAACTCCTCCCATGACAGTTGCCTGACTCCCTGCGGCCAATTTAATTGACAGATTTAGTGGTGCCCGATTGGCAGTGCGGAAAATTAGTTTTCCGTCTCCCAAAGCAGAGCCTGACTTTCTGTGGCTTTTGTCCCAAGTCGCATTTAATTGTTTTATAGACACTCGAATCCGGAATCCGTATGCCATGTTCCACCTTCCTATTCCTATGTACATCCGCATCCACTCGTATATAGTGGGTGGTGGAGTGCGTGGGTGTGTACGTACATCATCGCTGAGAAGGTGAAACACGCCCCTGACAAACACGCACGAAAATAGATTTAATTAAATTGCGAATAAAATGCGTGAGTTTGGGAAAGAGCAAATGCTAGGCAGGACACACACATGTGTGTGCCGAATCCAATTAATCGATGGCCAATCGATTTCTCTTCAGCTTTCGCCCGAAAAGGGTTCCTCTTCCATGGCCGTAGCCGTGGCCGTGTCCTTTCTGGGTTCTTGGAAAAAAAAATGGAATGGCAGGGAATTAATTTCCGGTTATAAATGATGTCCGCAAATCAGGCGGCCGAAAGTTTTACTTCACCGATTCGTGTCACATCTAAATATTGTATTGTATCTTACAGATACCGGGAATAGAGAGGCCCAAATTCCAGGTGGAGTATGGCGGTTCCCCCCAAATGCTCCTTGGAATCCCATCTAGATAGCACGTGACGATGACAAAAACAAAACATAAATTAGAAAGAGTAAGAAGCTGGAATAGGGGCTGGATGAGGCGAAGGCTGAGTCTGAGGTGGAGGCAGGAGGCGGAGGCTACCGAAAAACAAAATCGAATTAAATATAAGTAGTCGTCGCACACACTCGCAGCCCATGAATCCGTATCCGTATCTGTGAGATGGTGTATATAAATAGTTATAATAGAAGCATAGATCACACGTTGTGCCGCATGCAACATGGAGTCGGCGTCACCTGGAGATTTATGGCCGCTTGCAACGCTCCCACTTCGGGGTGAGTCAGAGTCCCGCAGGGCGAAAAGAGACGGAGCTAGACCTAGGGAAAAGGACAGGAATATGTATAGGTATCGCTCCGTTTCGGTTCAAAGTTCGCTGGAAATGGGAAACACGTAAACTGTCAAAACTTTAAATCCCCGAGGAATTTAAGTTAAAAAATATAACACGTACTGGTGGGGACGACTTGGGGCACAGCTGCGCTGCCAAAAAACCAGAGACGGAGAGGACAAAACCTTGAAAATGTGTCTTCGGAGGAGCGGGAGCAAAGAAAACTCCATGGAAGGCTCCATGGAAAACCAACTGGAACAGAATAAATATTCCGAAAAAAGATTTCCTCCGCTGGCACGCCACCACCCAGTCACCCAGCCACCCCTCCATCATCCATCCTCATTTCCTCCCTTCCAGGCTTTTGGTTCGTTTAAATTATCTACGAGAAATTTCGCGCCTTTGCCATACAAAGTTTTATTGTGCCCACCCCACTATCCCCCCCGGCCTCGGGCACATACCAGCATTTAAATTATGTACTTAGAAATACACAAAAATTTTCAAAAAGTCTACAAAAGAAAATGGCACAGCAGAGCACAGCAGGACGTAGATGAAGAAGAAGCCAAAGGAGCAGCAGCAGGACAAGAAGAGCGAAGAGCGAGCCAGCAAAATGAATTTCGCACTTTTTCGCATAATAAATTTGGAAACTTGGCCAGCACTGGAAAAAAATCTAAACGCGAGAGCCTGAAACGGCAGAAATAAAATGAAACGGCAAAAAAATCGTGGCAAAGTTTCGTAAAAAGTTTATTTTTGCATATACAAAAGCCATGGGAGAGTGGGAGGTAGGAGGTAGGAGGTAGGAGGTGGAAGGTGGGTGTCACTGGGAGGGATTCTGAGGGATTTGGATGGCGGGCGACCATGGAAGGAAAAATAGTCGGCCGCCGAGTGACAAATTCCATTTAAAATTGCCAAGAAAAGCTCGTGTACTCCTCAAGGCGACTGCCTTCCCTTCTTGGCAACTCCTAAATAAAATGGAACTTTGGCTAAATCTCAGCTTGATGTATTTCCAGGGATTTAAGTTAATCAGCAAACAGGTTTAGGGCCAAATAAATTTATTTATGCCTTGCAGAGTGAGTAGAAGAGAAAAGACCAATAAAAATAATGATACTTGGAATTCTTTCTGCAATCATGACTGTTTATTAAAAATTCTTAAAACACATTAAATAAATACGGTTGGAATGATTGCCCAAAGGCCATTATAAAGACAAATTTTATGAAATTAACGCCTCGCAAATCTTGTCAACTGTCAGAGGCCAATTTTCTCGCACATTTTGGAAAAGCATTTCGCATTTGTGATACATTTTAAAAATAAGCCCTCATTATAAATACGTATAATATCTGCAGATATACTAGATGATAATTTCTTTGTTTCGTCCTGGCCATATTATATCCGTATCGTTTTTATTGTCTATAAAATTTTTTCGCCATTTATTCAACGCATCCCACCCACAAAATTGCACATTCATGCGCAGCATCAGTGTGTTTGTGTGCGAGTGAAAGATAAATGCGTTTTCACTTTATGACTTTCGTGTCGGCATAAATTTGTTAATACCTTTAGGCCAAATTTATAACATAATAAATGCTCATAATATTTAACTTAACATTTTGCCCAGGCCCATGCTCAGGCCAGGGCCAGGCCAGTACGAGGCCAGAGAGAAAGACTCGTTGGCCAAAATGCGAAAGTTAACATGGTTGTGGATGTGGGATGTGAACTCTGATAAAATCAGGCATCGTCTGCTTCTGATGCTGATGCTTCTTCGACGTTGGGAAGAGAGAAAGACAGCGGCATATGGAGCGAAAGAGCCAGGCCGATTGCATTTGCACATACGAAATTGAGTTATTGCACTTGAAGGCAAATTAAACTTCATAAATATTTAAAATCAGAGATTAAACACGGCATTGTGCTGCTGCCCTGTCTGTGACTCTCAGGTTGCCAATTAAACGGGCATTATCTGGCATAACTGCAATTTAAGTAGCAACTCTTCCAATCTCCCATGCTCAAGCCAAATACTCGCACGTTTCTCCATTTCATTTTAATGTTGCAGCTTGCTTGTTGCTGCTTGCTGCTTGCTGGTTGCTGCTTTCTGGTTGCAATGACAGCAGCAACATTGTCGGTGCAACGGCGGCAAACGATCAATTTAAAATAACGATCTCGGAGCCGCAGAAACAAAAAACCGCAACTGCAAACTACAAACCGCCAAATGGCCGATACTCGTAAAAATGAAATGTATTTTTTGCTGCAGATTTCCTTTCCTTTACTTGACTTTGCTGCAATTTCAGAGCTTGGACGAATGTTCCGGCCTACGTTCAATCTGCTTGATGATCGCCGCTAAAGAAAAATGAGAATTTATATTTACGACTTTGGCCAAAACAACACCGAACACCGCACAGAGCAAACAAATGCCATTTTTCAATTCCGATTGCTTGATAAAAGGCTCAATATAAATATTATTAAATGAGAAGGAGGAAATTCTACTTAAACTTTGTCAATGTCAACTAATTGCAATACTCTTTTATATCTGTGAATATATTTCTGAAACAAAAACTAACTAAATAACTCTGTTTTTTAATCATCTGCAGGTACAAATGGTCTGCGAAGACGCGGCCGACAGACGTACACCCGCTACCAGACCCTCGAGCTGGAGAAGGAGTTCCACACGAATCACTATCTGACCCGCAGACGGAGAATCGAGATGGCGCACGCGCTCTGCCTGACGGAGCGACAGATCAAGATCTGGTTCCAGAACCGGCGGATGAAGTTGAAGAAGGAGATCCAGGCGATCAAGGAGCTGAACGAGCAGGAGAAGCAGGCGCAGGCCCAGAAGGCGGCGGCGGCAGCGGCTGCGGCGGCGGCGGTCCAGGGCGGCCATTTAGACGGGAATTAGAAGCAATTCTGATACAAAGCAGCACTATATTGTAACAAATGAACTATTTACTTAAATGAATATTGAATAATATTTAAATATTTTGATGGTACTTGTGCGAATACGAAATACGAAACTCAACCTAAATCGAACCTAATGGAATTATTTCAAGCGTTTGATAAGCAACCGAAAATACGTAATGAAAATGAAAATACAAACTAATTAACTAGGCTAAGTAAATGAAAGTAGTAGTGGAAAGAAAGTGCGCAGAATATAAACCTAAATAGATGTAAACAATAAAACAAACAAAAGAAAAACACACAAGAATCTAATTTAGTTTCAAAGAAATAAATGGAAAAATTCGCAAGCGTAAGATTTATGTTAAAAAAAAAACAAAAACAAATAGTAGAGAGATCACTCGGAATAAAACCCTCTGTCCTGCCCCTTTGTTGCTTACTGCTATGTTAAAACTTTTAATTAATTTAAAGTTTCGCAAAATACTCAAAAACTAAATGATATATTATGATAAAAAAGAAATGTTAAACGCAAGCAAGATTCTGTTGATATGAATTTTTGGTAAAAAAAACCAGTTTTAAACCAATTTAAGATACGTAAAGAAAACACGAAGAAATCATTATTAAACTTTAACTTTAATATAAATAGAATTTGTTAGCAAAGTAAACATATTACGAAAATGATAAACAAAAAATATGGAAGGATCGAATATTTGAATGTGTATAGTTTGTGCTTATAAAATATTATAATATAATGCAATTTTAGTTAACTCTGTTTATTTTTAAACGAATTTGTTTAGTTCTCGCCCAAACGACTAAAGTGAAGCTGTTTCTTTAAGTAATGTGTAGTGTGTTTACATTTTAAATTAAATTAATGATTAATTTTATTATTATTATTATTATTATTATTATGTTTAGTTTAATGACAAAGCGTTTATGAGATTATCTGACAGAAGCGATGCGAAAAGAAGGACGACAAATCGTTTGCCCTGGCAAACGCAAATAAATTATTGGTTTTGAAAAAATCTACAAAAAAACGATGTAAACGAATTCATTTATTGTGTTATTATTTCATTTATGCCATTGTGAGTTCCGATTCTCAGCACTCCAAATGTAAATTAGCCTCATGAGTTGTTTGCGAGTTTGTTTTAGAAATGTTTTAGGGAGAATGCATGCGAAATTGCTTTTGATCTCGTTCCGTTAAATGATCGTAAATTGTACGCTCTAGAGAGATACTAACGCATACCCATATACAGATAACGATAACGATAACGATAACGATAACGATAATGATAACGATAACGATACCAATATATAGTTTAGTGGACTTGGATCCAACGAGCTGTGCTCGAATATATGGTCGCAGGACCTAGGTGCTGCGGCAAAACCTTCCTTCATCCTTCAGTTGAGTTTCCGAACTTATCCCAGTTGGGGGCCATCCGAAACGATGCCCTGCACAAGATGTATACGTAACTAGAGCCTAAGATTCGAGTATAGATATACATATTTATAAATCTTGATATATATTTATGTATTTATATATGGAAATCGAAATCGAGTAAAAAACGGACAAACAATAAGGGGAGTAATATCTGCGAAACGGAGACAGATGCAAATACGTAACTTAGACTAAGTTAAATGTTATAGATTTTAAACGCAAATGCAGATGCTAACGCAGATGCATGGCCGAAATACGTTAATGTATACATACACTGAAACAAAAACAAAACAAAAAAACAAAAAACAAAATAAGGTTGAGGCAGAAGGAGATGAGTGGATCGAGTGGGATATTCCCCTCCACCGCAAACCAAGAATAGACGCTAAAATACAATACTTAAAGATTTAAATGTGGATTATCTTAGCAACAGATATACGTAAATAGAGACCCTAAATCGCGAGGAGTACCGGAGTAGGTCTTGCATATACATTGTAATACATCCTACCACTTACCTACTACTTCCTACTTAATACCATTGCTAGTAGCTTTTACTTTCCGACCCGAGCAGCTGGCAGTCCATCGCGATCGAGAATCGAGAATACTATTTTTCCTAAATACGTAATTTCCATCAGACCTACAGATACTTTGCAGCTACATTTTCTACTCGTATGTACTTTTCCCCTCCTCCTGCCACCCAATAGCGATCGATCGACCGCCATTTAGGATCCCCGCAAGCTCCGTTAATACTTAATCTTTGTAACTCTAATTTAAAGCCATTCTATGTTAGCTCCGTAAGTTGTAAATTATCAATATAAACTATACGTAAAAAAAACAAACACAAAACAAACAGCAACCAGTGAGAATGTGGAAAATGAAACAAATAAATTAAACAAAATGATTTAAACAATTTAAAACAGTCTTTTAAATTCAATTGTGGTGGAAAAGGAAATTAACTTTCGTTAGCTATCGAAAGTTCCTTAAATATATAAGCACTTCCGATTTTTATATATCTATTTAAATAATTAAGTTTTTATTTAATATTCAATCAAATTTTAAGTTGAAATTCCAGCGCCCCCTATTTCTATCAATGTTTGACATGCGTCAAATGTAAAAGAATATATACATTAGTGTTGCAGAATACTGAAAATGTAAGGCGGCATTTTTAAAATGCGAATGATAACAATTTTTAGACCGAAGCAAGGTTTATTTTAAACACATACACAGATTCTTCTCCATTAAATGTTCCGGACGATCCCTTTCAAAACTCCTAACGAATCCATGGAAAGGGCAGTATGCCAACATCGATCGCTTTATATTTGCCATTACTTATCCGATACCTAAAAGGAATACCTTAAAAGACTTGTGGATCGATTCCCTATAAAACTGCATTTAAGCCTTGAAACATATTTTCGTTTCGATTTTATATAAATTTTTTTGATTGTACCCCTTTAAAAACTTTTGAAAATCATGAATGCACCTAATATGGACCACGCCGATGTCTATATCTTCGATAATAATTATCTGATTCTTGAGCGGAATACCTTAAAAGACTTGTGGATCGATTCCCTATAAAACTGCATTTAAACCTTGAAACATATTTTCGTTTCGATTTTCTGTAAATTTTTCTGATAGTTCCCCCTTTTGAAACTTTTCGAAAATCGTGAATGCGCCCAATATGGCCCACGCCGATGTCTATATCTTCGCGAATAATCATCCGATTCTTAAGCGGAATACCTTTAAAGACTTGTGGATCGATTCCCTGTAAAACTGCATTTAAGCCTTGAAACATATTTTCGTTTCGATTTTTTGTAAATTTTTCTGATGGTTCCCCTTTTCAAAATTTTCGAAAATCATGAATGCGCCCAATATGGCCCACGCCGATGTCTATATCTTCGCCAATACTCATCTGATTCCTAAAAGAGATACATTAAAAGATTTGTAAATGGACTCTTTATTAACCATCAAGAGTCGCCTATTAAATAAATAAATATTTTGCTTACTTATTCCCCAGACACTTCCACTGTAGGACGGCACTGTAGTTTTAGACCCACTGGAAGCCACTTAGGTCTCCGGTGTCTTGCAAAACTTGTTCTGAGATTGTAATTATAAGATTCAGCTTAAAAACTCAGCACCATTTGTCAGTTCGCTTTGGGAGCTCAGTCGGACTCGTTCTAAACTCGGAGCACCTGTTTCGGATTGTGATTTTTCATTACGCATTTGTTTGGATTTTTTGGTTGTGCATCATAATTAGGAATATAATGAAACTGAAAGTGCTTTTATCAAATGTATTGTTCTTAGGCGTCCTCTCGGTGAGGCTATCAAGAAGTGAGTAAAGTTCAAAATGATAATAAAGCCCGATTAAAATAAACATATACTATACATGCGCCAAGAAATATGTACTGTGTGTGCTTTACTGCGTCTCTGGGAGAATCTCAAAACGAGATTCAAGCCGGTTCATCTTGAAATCGCGCAATGCATTCCCATTCCCAACCATCGACTTTACATATCTCCAGTGATTAAAAGAGAGAGGATGTATCCGAGAGTGAAACTGAGAACTTGATCAGAGCTGGTGTTTACGGAACTGATTTAAAGGTGATATTTTTGCCAGTCAAACAGCTGACTTGGAGTGATACTTATCAATGTTGTGGTTAATCAACCTGATATGACTTGAATGAATCATGACTACATATAATATACCTTTAGATTTGTTTATATTTGAAATTAAGTTGTTGAAACTTATTTATCAATCGCAGCATTGGCCGAATGCAGATTAAGTGAGTTCGAGTGCGACAATGGAAGCTGTATTCCTCAGTATGATGCCTGCAATGGCGTGAAAAACTGTCCGGACGGCTCCGACGAAACCATCATGGAGTGCATTGCCCAGCGGCAGTATTGCACCAAGCCCTACTTCCAGTGCACCTACGGAGCCTGTGTCATTGGAACGGCGGCCTGCAATAATATCCAGGAGTGTGCCGACAAGTCGGACGAGGCCAAGATGCTTTGTCTAAACGAGGATGATCTGCGTCAATACGATCGCTTTCTCCAGGGAAATTGCCAGTAAACACTCTAAACCAAATTATTATTTAACATTCTAAAGCTATCTTAAATTAGGGAAAACGAGATCAAGTGTCCATCCGGAATTTGCATAGACAAAAGTATTAGTGTGTGCAATGGGAAGAACGACTGTGGCGACGGCTTCGACGAGTCCGTGGACTTGTGTGGGAACATGGATTGTCCCGGGTATTCATTTAAATGCGGCACCGGAGGCTGTATATCTGGATCCCTGATCTGCAACGGCGACAACGATTGCTTCGACGGATCCGACGAAGCTCCAAAACTGTGCAACACCACAAAAGAAACCTCTAGGCCAGGCACGGTGACAACACTTGTGAATCCTCCCACTAAAACAGGCTGCCCCTTACCGGCGGGTGACGAACGTCCCATCACCAAAGACGACCAAAATCGGATTGTCACGGAACCCATTCCGCGCGGATTTGTGCGTTTCTCCTGTCAAACTGGCTATGTTTTAGAAGGCGATGAAACCGGGTATTGCTCCAAAAATACCTGGAGCATCGAAGTCCCAAAGTGTGTCAGTAAGTATTGCATGCATATTGAATATATCAAATACGATTTCAAAATAACCCCTCTATATATTGTAATAGAGTATTGCAGCAACAAAAATAACGAGCTTTTCGGCTACTCCACGAAGGCGAGTTGTACCCTTGGTGGCCAGGAGGTGGATTGTCACAAACAATTCCACAAACCCGGCACGGAGGCCACCTTTAGTTGCAAAACCGGCTTCAACAAGCCCATTTCCACGACAACCATGCGATGCGTTAAGGGCGGTCGGTGGAGCGGCGGAAGGACACCGTGTGTGCAGGATTGCGGCAAAATAGCCACACCCACCAAGCCATTCGTCTTCAACGGCATCACGGTCAACAACACGGTGGTTCCGTGGCATGTGGGCTTGTACGCGTGGCACAATGAAAAGGACTACCACTTCCAGTGCGGCGGGTCACTGCTCACTCCGGACCTGGTCATAACTGCGGCTCACTGCGTCTATGATGAAGGTACCCGGCATGCCTATAGCCCGGATACTTTCAAGATAGTGGCTGCTAAATTCTATCGAAACTATAATCAAAACACCACCGACGTGCGTACTGGAGTAAAAGTCATAGAAATAGCTAGGTGAGTACAAGATTTTACATATTTGTGAGTAAATTCAAATATAAAATAACCTCAACAGAGACTACAGTGGCCGGTCGGCAAATTACCTCCAGGACCTGGCCCTATTGACCCTGGAATCGCCATTCGAGTTTTCCGACCTCATCCGTCCAATTTGCGTTAATTTTGCCACCTTCGCGGAAAAGGAGAATATCAACAAAGATGTTATCGGTCAATTTGCCGGGTGGAGCATCGAGGACGAGCACAAGTTGCAGTTTGTGACGGCGGAGTCCAAGGCCAACTCGGAGTGCAAACAGAGCCTGCAGGACATCCCGGGGGACAAGTTCTGCATCTTTACGCATGGAAAGTCCCTTGCCTGCCAGGGCGACAGTGGGGGAGGCTTCACGGCGAAGGTGCAGACCGATTACTTTGCCAGGAATGCCTACCGGCATCATCTCTACGGAGTGATCAGCAATGCGCCCAATGCGGATCAGTGTGCCCACAGCCTGACCGTGATGACCAACATCCAGTACTTTGAGGACATGATCCGGCGAGCAGTGGATGAAAGCAGAACCAGAGCATAACGCCTGATCTAAGAGCTGTCTTGTGATTAGCCTAATTCGAATTTATCTTAAGATTTAAATAAAACTAGTCCCAGAAAGTATGAGTTTCGGGAAAGGAGTACTTAATCATTAAACGATTTTCTTGAACATTAATAAGTTTATGTCGATAAAGTTGGATTAGTTTTTAGTTTTAGCTGACTCGCGTATATTAAACTTTGGAACCCGGTCCTTTCTGGCCAATATTTTGTTGGAGTTATCCTCAATGTTGATGGCACTGATGATTAGATTCACGCGTCTCTCGATAACTCCAATGAAGAGCTTTACGTTGTGAACGGTTAGGAAAGTTTTTGTGCTTAAAACATTCAGGATGGGGGCATCATCGCATGCCAGTTGCCTAAATGGTGATTATTATAACATAGAATAGTAAAGCATTATAATTTTATGCGCACCTGAATATATCCTCAATGCCCTTAAGAAGTTGCTCCAATCGAATGCTCAAAGTGCGCTTCCTTTCTCGTGTTTCTTCAGCTAACTGCTCGATCCGATCACGTTCGGCATTCAAATAGTCCAGGGCCTCAGTTTTCAATTTGAGTTCCTTTTCGGTTTGCTCAGACTTTTGGCGTTCTGTAAAAATAAAGTATTAGGCAATAGTCTTCTTTAAAATCAATATCCTATGCGAAAATCACCAATTTCATCAGTCAACTCCTGCGTGGACTCATTAAGGACCTCCACTTCGTGGCTCAGCTCATTAACGTAATTGAAAAGCGCAAAATTTTCGTCCTCCTGGCGCTTAAACTGGGCCACCAGCCGCTCGGCGTCCTCCTCGCCGTACAGTAATTTGATCTTTTCGATAATCTCCTTATATTCCATAAGCTGGCGCTCGTAATTTTCCTTCTGGCTCTGCTTTTTGTCCAGCTCCCGCTGCTCCAGCTCCGGATTAAGCCGCTTCTGGCCCTTGATGTCGAAAAACTTTTGCAGCTTGGAGTCGTGCTCCAAACGGCGCTGCATCTCCCGCATCTCTTGGATGTGCATCACCTTGTCGTTCTCATTGCGATCCTTAAGGACGGACAGCTTATTGCAAAGCTCCTCGCGTTGGTCAAACGCCAAAGTCGATTGGTCGATCAGGTCCATTATGAACTTTTTTCCGTCGTTAAACTGGCTCACCATCGACTGCCACATATCGTTGAAATTGGCCCTATTAATAGTTGTTAGATTTTTATTCAAACCTAAATTAGACATGCTCACCGATCCTGCAACATATGGTTAATAGCATCCCGCATTTTGCTATTCTCAGTCAGAACATCACTGCACTTCTTATTGACCACATCGAGTCGGTTCTCCAGCTTCACCACACTCTTCTGCACCTTACAGATTGTGTCCTTGTAGCAGTTATCTGGTACTTCATTGCGGCGCAATGCATCAATCTCCTTTTCCATTTTACGGATGTGACCTTCCAGTTCCCATAAATTGGTTCTTTCGTTTTGGAGCACCCTTTGAAGGTCGGTTTGCTGGTTCTGTAAAGCTCCAAGTTGCCTCTCCTTCTGTAAGGAACAAGAAAGGTAACAACCGAATGCATTTTTTCGATCGAATACCTTAACTACTTACATTGGTGTTCTTGCGGGCGTGGGTTCCGCCCTCCAGAGTCTTTATTTCCTCCTTTAGCTTTTGGTGCTCCACTTGCAGAACGTTAATCATGTGGTTTTGCTTCTTCAACCGCTTGGCCTTCTCCTCAAGTAAACCACGTAGGTCCAGCTGGAGTCCACGGTGCTGGCGTTGGAGTCTTAACAGCTCTGCATTGGCCAGTTGGTCAAGTTCGTTTAGGTCAGCCATGGCTTAAGTCTTGCAATTCGGTTCAAATTCGAACCTATTGATTTTAGGAGTAAACAACTTGACTGAACACGGGTATCCTGGCAACAGTTTTTTTTTTGTTCTTATGCAAAACCGGATTAAATGTTCTTACTTTATAAATAAACTGCATAAAGAAAGTATATTTTAAACATTTATATATTATATTAAGCTTATTGCGTTAGATCGCTAACGGCTTTTTAAACTTTAATTTACATTTTCCCGCCCTATCGATAATCGATATATCTCAGAGTTAGAAAACGTTTATGAGGATATACGTTCTATGACTAATCACCTAATAAGATAGCCAATAATTTCGTCAGTCGCCTTTCAGATGTAAACAAAAACATTTAACATGTACAATATTTGCGGCTATAAGCCGTGGCCATTAAACTATAAAACCTTTTTCTTGACCAAATTCAAGGACCGTATAAAGCGTCTTCCCAACTTTGGTAGAATGCGACAAGAATGGGAAGTCCAGAAAAGACCTCTGTTAATAATGCTTCATTTATTTGCGGATGATATTGGAGTTTTAGAAAAGTGGATGGATCTTGCATATGAACTGGCAGGTCCTGAGAGTCTAGGGGCAGAGATGGACTTCTACGTGGACGATTTGTGGGCTTGTTATATTTTCAACGAGAATGGCTTCACCTTTCACCGCGGAGACGAAGGCATTTCCGTGGACTCGGCTCCACTGATCTACGGTGTAGACCCTCTGGGTAAAGTGCATTTCTTCGGAGGCTTCGATGGACCACACACTCCCAGCTTGGAAACTCTCACTGACTTCTGCCGGCGGCTGATTAAAGGTGGTATCGAGGAACCCACATTCTCTGCCCCTAAAGTCACAGAAATTGACTTGGCGAATTGGACCGAGAGGATCTACTCAACGGAAAATGACATGGCTGTGTGCTTCTACAACTCTCAGCAGGACGGTACATCGGTGAACAATGGTCTGATGCTGGCTCTGGAGCGTCTCGGTGATCATTTGAAACAGGAGTCAGTGTGCCTGTACAAAATGGATCTCCGAGGAGGCAGAGCACCAAAAAAGTTTAGCATGGAATCTATTCCCTCTCTTTTTTTTCTACCAAGACTCCAGAAGAATAATCCCATAAAGTGCAAATATCAACTAGACCAATGGTCTATGCTAAAATTCGTGGTCGAAAATTGTAGCGAAGAATTGAATTACTATAATCGACGGGGTCACCGGAGACTCCATGCAGAGTTACTGACCCAAATGAGGGAGTTCTTTGGCATTAATTACCATCCAAAATGGTAAACAAATAGAACTAAGAAAGGATTTAAATAAATCATTTTTCATATATTTTCTTCAAATATTTTTAAAATTCCCGCCTTTGAGAAAGGTTGCATTTTTAATAATCGATATGAAAACTATTCGCTTCAATCGGCTTGGATCATAGTTCCTTAAAAATTAAATATAAAATTAAAATAAATGATAAGAAAAGAAAATGTTGAAGTTGGAAAAGGAAAAAGACAAATACGCAATATACCTAGACCATAGGAAACTTATAAGCGAGGCTTATAAAGAATTTAAACTTAAGCCGGAACTCTTTCAGTTTCAGAAGACAGTTAAGGACGATGGCGAAAGGCGCTCAAGGAAGCGGAAACGGAAAGCGAATGACGAGCAGTCCGTACCTCAGCAGGATACTCATATCTATGATTATTTAAAGATCCTTCCCAATCCGCCTCCAACAACTAACGCTCCGCCATTGCCTAGATTCTGGGAAAGTGCCTACAATGTGCCGCAGCTGCATGGAGCCAACGAAAGCGGGCGGATGCAGCGGTTCCAATACTCGGAAAATGTATATCTAATCCCAGACAAAGCCCGCTTCTACAACCACAATGTAGACCAGTTGCAAACACTACTTCCCCAACTGCTGCCTGCCTACGACCTTATTGTAATGGACCCTCCGTGGCGGAACAAGTATATTCGACGACTGAAGAAAGCAAAACAAGAACTGGGCTATGCCATGATGGACAACGACCAGCTTTCGTTGATCCCGCTCTCCAAGCTCATCCATCCATGTTCTTTGGTGGCCATATGGTGCACCAACTCCACGCAACATCAGACAGCGCTGGAGCAGAAGCTGCTTTTAAAGTGGAATCTTCGCCTGGTGCACAAGTTGCGATGGTACAAGCTAAGCACAGAGCATCAACTGATTGCTACACCACAGCAGGATGTCACCCAGAAACAGCCCTACGAAATGTTATATATAGCCTGTCATGCGGAGGCCGCTAAGGATTATGGAGAGAATATACAAAAAACAGAGGTGCTTATGAGCTTGCCCAGCATAGTGCATTCCCACAAGCCACCTTTGGTGGGATGGTTACGAGAGCACTTGGTTTTAGATGAGAGTCAAAAGGAACCCAACTGCCTGGAACTTTTTGCCCGCTATCTACAGCCCCAGTTCACCTCAATCGGCCTAGAGGTACTCAAACTAATGGACGAACGACTATATAATGTATAACTCCGACCCTGTAAAGTTTAAATACATAATTTTAATTCAATACAAAAGTTTATATAGTACAGATGGTTATATTGTTCGATCAATACGCGAGGCATTGAGGTTTAACAATTTTATTTGTGTACTGTTAATGAGAAAAAATGCAGCAGAATTTTGTGTGTTGGCGGACGGGGCGAATTGCGTCCAGAAGAAATGTTAAACATTTTAAGGTGGCGTGTGTGGTATTTTGTGTTCTTTTTTCATATAATTTTTGTTAAATTAAGTATTAAAGAATAGTAAGCATTATTAATACACGTGGTTCGTGACCGGATCTACTCCATGCCCTGGGCCATGGCGGCCGGGTTAGTGGGCTCATTGCCACCGCGCTTCTTTGATCCGGAGACAATGTCATCGATACGCAGCAGCAGGATAGCTGTCTCGACGGCGGTTTTGTATGTCTGTAGCTTCACGGCCAGGGGCTCCCAAATGTTCTTCACGTTCATGTCGACAATCTCGCCAGACTCGCCGTCGATGCCCCAAGCACAGACACCGTCGCCGGTGTGGGAAGCATGCTTGGCCCGCAGAGCAGTAAGGGCACGAATTGTGTTTGCACCGCAGTTCTGGGCCAGAGTACGTGGGATAATCTCTAGGGCGTGGGCCACAGCTGTGTAGGGGCCCTTGACCTGTTTACGGGAGAGCAACTGGGAGACGGCCATCTCCACGGCACCGCCGCCGGGGACCAGGCGCGGCTCCAACACAAGGTTCCGAGCCACATGCAGGGCGTCCTGCAAATTGCGCTCTGTCTCGTTTAGGATGTCCTTGCTGGCGCCACGCAACAGAATGGTGCAGGCTTTGGGATCCTTGCACTGTGTCACGAAGGTGAAATAATCGTCACCAATTTTCTTGATCTCAAAGAGGCCAGCTCCAGTGCCCACATCCTTCTCGGTCAGCTCCTCAGTACGATTGACAATGGTGGCTCCACAAGCGCGGGCGATACGCAGGTTGTCCGTTTTGCGTAGACGGCGAATGGCAGTGATGCCAGACTTCAGGAGATAGTGCTGGGCCAGATCTGAGACTCCCTTCTCGGTGAAGACCAAGTCAGGCTTAACGGCAATAATATCTGCGCAGATACGCTGAACAAACTCCTCCTCAATCTGCAGCATACGGGTGAAGTCCTGCTCGCCGATGATCTCAACATTGGTCTGACTCTCGCCCTTTTTGTATTCCAGGGAGCAGTCCAGCAGCACGATGCGCGGATTCTCGATATAGCGCCTCATCTTGGGGTGGGTCACATCTTTGTTAATCATCACACCCTTGAGGACGCACGACTCCTCGATGGCGCCACCGGGAATCTTCTCCACCTTGGCGTAGCTACATAGAAACCGAAAAATATTAAACCGGAACTTATTGTAGTATCAATGGAGTTCTTACCGCTTGATGTCAACCTCCAGACGACCATTCTCGTTCAGAGTCACTGTCTCCACGGCGTCAAGGGCGATTTTCACAGCCAAATCGGACCACTTGCCAATGAATTTGGTGCCAACGCAGGCCTTGACTACCTCGGCCATTTTTGCCTTGTCCTTAACATCCAGCAGCACGCTAAGATCGGTCTGCAGATGACCGACAATGTCCTCGAGAGCCTCGCGGTAGGCACGAATGATCACAGTAGGATGGATCTGCTGCTGTAGGAAGGGCTCTGCAGCGGCGAGCATTTCGCCGGCCAACACGATTACCGATGTGGTGCCATCGCCCACCTCTTCGTCCTGTGTGCGGGCAATCTCGATCATGCTCTTGGCGGCCGGGTGCTGCACGGTGATCTCGCGGAGAATGGCATTGCCATCGTTAGTCATCACAATGCCGCCCATCGGGTCCATCAGCATCTTCAGCATGGCCTGGGGCCCCAAGCATGTGCGAATCACATCGGCAATGGCCTGTCGAAGGAAGAAAAAGGTTTTTCAATCAGCAGATGGTCGCATAGCAAGACGAAACTCCCAGACATGTGAGTCACGCACACACACTCATACCTTTCCGGCTTGGATGTTCTCCAACTGCACTTTGCGGCCCGATTCCCGCTTCGTGTTTTGGCCTGCGGGCGAAAAAGTTAGTTGTTTCTGGGTTCAGGAAGAGGGAATTTTTATACTCACTTAACACAAGAATTGGCTGCTGTCCACCGAACATGGTTTGGGCTTTTTAAGTTATTTCTTGACGGAAAACAAAACTCGTGCAGGCGCTGCCGCTTTTCAAAGAATGTGAGGTTAGGGCGCCGATGACACACGTTCTCGAAGATTCGATAGCCCGGTCTACTCAGCTGATTGGTGTCCCAGCTACAGAGTCTCCACAATCTACACAGTTGACAGTAGATTTTAAGTCCCTGTTTTTTTTATACTTTAAGAAGAAAACTCTTGATTTAAGTCAGCTTTAAAAAATGTATGGGTTATCGAAATCGTATCGGGCCTTTTCAATCGTCAACCAAAATGACCAAAACCCAGGTTGGTAGCACTTCGGCTGAAAACAGCTGTTGCATTTTTGTTTACAAACTAAATAATAATTTACTCAATAATTACTCAAGCTGAGCCATGGATGCCAAAAAGATATCATTTGGCTTCAGCAAGGTAGTGAAAAAGCCAAACATATTGCCCAGCAAGCAGCCAAAGGAGGAGAAAACAGTGGAGCTGATAAAATGCTTGGAGGGCAAGGAAATCAAGCTTGTAACGTTAGTTTAAGTATATTTAATTCCCGTACAACCAATTAAAAGGATCTATTTTACAGGGAAAAGGCGGAGATTGCTCCGTTGGTCATCGAGATGCTCGGAAGCCAGAAAACGTCCTCGGCTTTGGCCAGCCTGATGAAGAGGCGAGCAGTTCTCTTGGGGGAAGAGGAGCCGGAACCGGAAGAAGACACTACTGCTGCCCAGTCCATAACCGAGGTGACTGCTGGTGTAGCCGTCGAGACTCTAGAACAACGTGCTGCTCGAGAATTGCTTGCGGCTTCTCAAAAAAACCCTGGTGAAACCATTGATGGGCAAAAACTTGTCCTGCCAGCTCTAACAGCGGACGAACTGCCCCTAGATGGCGCCAAAGAAGCCACCCTAGATGACTACGATGCCGTGCCCATTCAGCAGTTTGGCTTGGCCATGTTGCGGGGAATGGGCTGGAAAGATCCCCCGCCAAAGAAGAAAGGTTCCGGTCCTGTGGACGAAGCGCCATTCTTGCGGCCCAAGGGCATGGGGCTGGGCGCTGACAAAGCTCTGAAACCCAAGACCCTGTTGGTGCAGCCAGAGAAAAACGAGGTTCTGGATATAAAGAAGCAGGCATACGTCCGAATCCTGGGCGGCAAACAAAAGGACCAGTACGGCCAAATTGAGGGCTTCGACGACCATGCCGGGAGAGTAATTGTAAAAATGGCAATTGGTGGAGCCAAAGAAGCGTTCAATGAGTTCCTATGCCAGCCCGTTTCCCGGAAAGAATTCACGCAGTATGGAAAATGCATAAGTATGTTTGAAAACGGGTTTTATTTTTAAATAAAATGTAATAATTCCAATTTTTAATTGCAGACACAGCCAAGTACGAAGAGTTCAAAAAGCAGGAAAATGAGCACGGGCAGATAATCGTAAAGAAAGAGAAATCATCGGATAGAAAGGATAGAGATCGAAGGGAAGAGGATACATCCCATCGGGATGACAGAAAAAGTTATAAGGCAGAAGAACCTAGATCCTACAAGGAAGAAGATCGACGGAGGTACAAAGATGAAGATCGGAAACCTTACAAGGACGAGACTAGAAAATCTAACCGAGAAGAAGATCGTAAATCACATAGAGATAACGATAGAAAGCCATATAAGGAAGAGGACCGAAAATTCAGTAAATCCGAATCCCGTAGCGACAGAACCTATAAAGACGAAGGTAAAGTTACAAAAGAAGAGCACCGAGACAGGAACAAATACGCGCTGGACTCTCGAAGCAGCAACTCATCCACATCAAAGCGTGAAGACCGAAGGCGTTCTCCTAGCCCTAGAAGCAGTAGGCGCCCAAAAAGCAGCTCAGACGAAGCCGAGGACACAGGCGAATCCACCGAAAGCGACTCCGACTCGGCGTATGAGCGGCAAAAGCATAAAAAGTCCTCCAGTAGAAAGTCAAAGAAACACTCAAAGAAATCGAAGAGCAAATCACGGCGGGCAGACAGGGATTCCAGCGTAGAGAGCGAAGACAGCCGAGACGACGATTATCGGCGCCGCAATTCCAGCAAACATAAAAAGAAAACAAAAAAGAGTAAGCACGCCAGGTCTCGATCACGCTCGCGATCACGAGACAGGGGAAGATAGTCATTACATGGATATTTGATCTATTCAGTTGAAATCATTTATTTAAATATAGTCCATTAGACATTAAAGTTCTTTTGTATCTTACTCGGGATTATCATAAATTTCAATTAACTCACAAAATAATCACAAAAATGTCTTTTGTTGCGCTTTCCTTTTCTCTCTCCGTACAAATCGCCCCGAGATTTCTTCGCTTATACATGATAAAACTTAGGATTAAGATTGATGATGGGGATTTGCTAGTGATGCAATGAAAATGCGTTCTTTTAATGCACTTATATAATATGATATTATATACTTGAAATGCAATGCTCGAAAGTTAAATTTAGTGAATGATGTTTTTTCATGTTTTTGCATATGCGCTGTGCTTGATGGCAAGTTGATGACTTAGGTATCGTTATATTTTTGGTCAAATGTGGTGAGTGTAGTGTTTGCTTTTTCAAGAGATGAATGACGGATGTTTTTACTGCAGCTTTCGCTTTCCGCATTCGATCTTCTCACTAAAAATCTTCGAGACCTTCTGGGTGATGCCTTTAAAGACGTCCTTGTCCTGTAATCCAGGCCACATGGCAATGAGCAAAGTGGCCAGATACATCAGCAAAAGGTTGTTAATGATGGCCCCAACCCAGGCGAGTGCTAGGAGTCCCAAGCTAATGATGATCACAAACTAAAGAAATTTTGGTTATTGTGTATCTAAATGACAGCCTCCCGTCGCCAGCACTTACCACTGTGGACTTGCGCTCCTTGAAGAGATACTCGTACCAGACAACCAAGTTCGCCTTAAGGCTGCACACCTGACCGCAAACATCCTCGAACTTTGCCTCCTGATCGCCATCCCAATTGATGCCGCCAAACACCAGACGCGATACTGTCGGAAAAACGTAGTCGAGCACAATTCTCAAGAGTGCCAGCAGCGAAAGAAGGGTGATCAGGGAGAGGTCCAGGTACCAAAGCACCAAGTACAATGCACTGATTCCCCCAAAGACCAATCCTGCGTAGTACTGCTTCTCCCAGGTTAGAACACCATAAGCGCTCACGATGGCCGTCCGGAAAGGCTCCAGGTCGTGCTTTAGTTTGTTCAGAGCACGCTTCTGCAAGGGAACCAGGAAGTCAACCGGGTGTAAAGTTTTCCGCAAATGGCGACGCCACTTTTCGCCCTTCTACAAGGCGCCGCTTACCTGATCCAACTGCGAGGCTGTCATCCTACTTTTTTCTTGTTACTGCCAATAAAAACTTTTCTCGAATTCCGTTCAGGGCAATTGTAGTCCCAGGCTTTCGGTTTTGTCTTTAAATTTTTAAGAACTCGCAACGAAAAATCAATTTTTCCAGGTGTTCAATTTGTGTCAGAGTGGCCATGTTGCCAGATGGTGGGCGAGTCCCTTGAAAAGCTTATTGGGATTTTTTTTTATAAAAGCTTTGATGGTCTCTCTAGTCACTGCAATTTAGACATATTCCTCTAATCTTTCTAAATTAAAAAAAAGAATGTCCTTTTTTCTATTTCATTAATAATCATTTCATTCGTAAGCAAAAGCGACTGTACTTTTTTCGATTTCTGGCACTCGATAAATATGGCAACTCTAATTAAAAAAAAATACCAGATTCTCAATAAGAAAAGTGAGCTTTAAATACCAAAGCGCCAAAAATTGAACCGGATTGAAGGGTAGAATATTATATATAAACCCCCTATATGCCACTAAACCAAACCAATATATTTTCATTTTCAAAGTTTTATTATTCGCTCAAGCTTGCTGAAGATTCTTTTGGTTGACATTCGGTTCTCTAGTACATGTATTAATTAGTTTAACTAATGCTAAATATAATCTTGCTGCTCGTTTAAGAGTAATTATAATGAATTTGGTTGTTCTGTAAAAGCATTTGTCGTAAAATAAAATGGAATATTATTATTTTGCACTGAAGTTTTCAATAGTTTATTTCTTGATTCCATATATCGTATATATATTTATCATGTCTAACGATTGTTTCAAAACTCAATTGCTAAATATACATCAATATATGTAATTTATTTTTAATATTTGAGATTGAGAATCTTGGTATTCAGAGTTCACATTAAATAAACTACATTTACATTATATTTGTCTGACAATTAAATTTATGAAAAATATGGATTCTTAATTTTCCTTTGTGTCTTTTGGTGTAAATAGCGTGTGGCGCGATGTCTTTATAGTTAATATTTTATTTCTGAATGTCTCTCGAAGCGGAACGTATGGTTTGTGTACGGCGCGATATAAATATAACCTCTGGCTTTGAGTGTAGCTATGAGTTAATTCTGCTTTAGAATTCTATGGTGTGTTATATGCAGTTCCCAAATCTGTCCCACCGAAGCACTGGACTCGTGTTCAGTTAAGAACTCTGCCATTTGCACTTTCGTTAGTTTTCAATTTTCATTGGTTTTCATACACATTTAGTATATATTTTGAGTAAATTTGTATAAAGGTTAAGGTAATGCGTTTATCTTTAGTAAGGCACTAGTTACACGTTAAGACAACGATTAACGTGTAACTACTGACTACGACACAAATTGCAATTGCAATGCGGTTCCTTTCTACAATACAATACAATTAATTAAACCTTCATCGATCCGCAACGATTCTTTAAAGCTTACGTGTACCATTTCATTAGCATATTCATTTCTAGATTTTCATACATTATCTCTTGGCGGCTACGGCACTGCACTCAAACGAAACGGTACTAAACTAAACCAAACCACCTACTAAAGATAAAGACTGCCGGAAAGGCTCGGACCGGCCCGGCCCGGTACGGATCGGAGCCGAAGCCAGAGCCAAAGCCGGATCCGGAACTAGCGACTACGTGAAGCAACTGCCACAACTGGGACTGAGCTTGGTGAGTGTTGGTGGTAAGAGTTTGGAATAGTGTGTACTTGTAGGCTGATAGTTTCGTTTTTGGTTTTGCTTAATGGTTTCTTGGGGAAGGGGATAGTACATTTCAGTGTTCGACTTAACGCTCGTTCTGGCTGGTTACGCTAGTTACAATGTCTAACCTAAAAGTACATAGCATAGGGGAGAGACAGAGAGAAATAGAAAGAGAGTGGTATTTGGTTAGCAATCGGGTTGTTCTAGTTTCGGACTATAAACTAAGTTTTTACTACATACAAAGTTTAAAATGCAACGAGGGGAATTTAGTTCGTTTAGCTCAACTTGTAGCTTTGTTGTTGTTCTGTATTCTGTATGCAATTTAAAATTTATTTATCAAAATCCATTCAGTGATGCATGTAGTGTCCTGTGAGTGATTCTGGTAACAGGATAATTCGAATGTATGCAGTAGTTTGTATTTGTAGTTGACGGCAGTAGTTCGAAACTTGTTTCGCATTGGACTAACCTAGTTTGCAGTTGCTACTCTTGCCCCAAATCGCGGGTGTAGGTATATGCAAGTGTGATTTTTAAGTTTTTGAGTTCTTGAGGGGATTACATGCATAGCGGGCTATGAACTAAGTGCAGGATGGCGTTCCATTCAATTAATTCGACCGCATACATCTTGTCTGACTCTGATATAGTTCTGAGCTTACAATTTTCACTCAAGATTCGGAGACAAGGATGCGGATGCTGCCTTAGGATGCGGGCTTAATACTTAGGTTCAAATGAAAAACTTCAAGTTTATTATAAAATTTCACACTTTTCGAATCTTAAAATGATTTTGTTTCGTATTACATGTTCGTATGTACTTATGTGTGTGTTGTTATGTTATGTTATGTTATATTCTCGTAATTTTTAATTTAATTGTAATTTTATGTGTTGTTTTTAGGCGTAGGCGTACGAGTATGAGAGTGTGTGATGCGCTTATTGCTTCTGAGATTTGCATTCTACTTAAGATAACTCACATCATAAATCATAAATTAGACCATTAACTAAAACAAGCAATTCACATAAAACAAATGTACACTTAAAATCATAAACACAAACGGATATTCCGTGCTTCAAATTCAATGCCATTCGATCGATTTGGGTCCAAACTTAAAACTTAGCGAGCTGATGTACGTATTCTACCAGTATATGTAGATTGAACAAAAAAATAATACAGACTGTTCTATATGTTTCATATAATACATAAGGCCTTCAAAGGGAATTGAGTCGAATTCTTAAATTTAAAGAGATATTTCTTCTTTGTCGTTATCTCAATTACTCTGACCAGTTTTCAAATCAAAAAGTGGTCTATGCTAATGCAAATCCGGCAGTCAGTTGTCTGCATGCGACTATATATGTTTCGTGTTGTAATGTGTGTGTGTTTGTGGGCGGGTGGACATGGACGTGGGCGTGGTCGTGGCATGTTGGAATGATGATAGTTCCTTGTGACACATATATTACATTTACAGATTTTATGGTATTCGATCAATATCAAGAAGCTAGTGCTATTCAATGCATCCCTTTTTGGATGCCACATTAGTCTAATGCTGATTCTGAGTTTGGTTGGTTGTTTTCTTGATTTGAAGGCGACTGTTGTCTTTTGTTTGCTGGAGTTGCTTTTGTTGATGTTCTGTGTCTGATTTGCATTTTGCTTTGGATTGTGTTTGTTTATACATATCGGATGCGTTTAGTTTAGGAGCTTTGCTACTGTTATCATTATGAGGTTGGCCAAGGTGATGCAAATGGTTGATTCTGTCAGATAACTACCTCCGCTCACGACCACGTCCTTCTCCTCCAGGATCGGATAGTCGATAACGTGGATGATTCCGTTGGTGCACTCTACATCCGGACGGTAGACGTTGATCTTCTTGTAGTTCCAGATAATCACATAGCCTGCAATATGAAAATAATCACGTTAGAGTCTATTCAATTAGTCTAAGTTGTATGCAAATTCGATGGGTGGCTAATGCTAGTGGAGCGCCCGATGTGAGAGAACTATGTAAGGGCATGGTTATGGCCAGGTCGGGAGCTTTGTGGGCGGTGCGATTGGTGGGTTTGACAAACGACAGCACTCACCAGTCCATTCGTGACTAGCATACTCATCATGTAGATCTTTCGATTGGAAAACGGTTACGATTACGGTTACGGATACGGTTAGATTTGTTAGGCACAAGGCGAGAAATTTAGTTCGAAAGTTATAGAAAAATATGTTGTACGGTTAGTAATACAGCTCGATAGGTGAGGACCAATAGAATCAAGTCAATATTAAATGAAACGAATCGGATTGATTTGAATTGAAAAGAGAAGCAGCTGAATTGATAAATATCTATGGGATATGTGTACTTACGTCCATTCTCCTCCTCTACGCGAATCTTAAGCGAGTCGCGGAAAGTGGGCAGGATAACGCTGCCGCTCTCCTGCGAGTATTGGACCAGGTCCTTCATGGTGTAAACGCGATCCGCAATGGCCAAGTGCCGCTCCAGAATGGACTTGGACTAGTTTCAAATTATAAATGGTCAGTTAAATTTCAGATAAACTTGAAGGAAACTTACATGATAGGAAAAGTCGGGCATGAACAGCTTCTTATGAGCGGATGGGTAATCCAGCTCGGTCTTCTGCCAGCCCTTGTCGCGGGGCACGAAGTAGGTGAAGAGACGCTGGGTGTTGTTCAGCTGGTCGTTAAAGTGCGAGAACTCACCCATCTTGTAGGTGTCACTTTTAGGATAAATTTAATTTCATTTACGTGTTTTACATTTCAGACTCTGATCAATCTTACCTCATCATGGGATCGGACTCCAGTTTTCCAAGAACTGTGGTGTATGGCACACCCAAAACGTGATCGATGATATGGACAAAGCCATTGGTCTGAGCCACGTCAGCTTGGATAATGGTGGCATTAACGCCGCCACCTTCAACCGTGATGACGGCATCCGATTCATCGCCGCGAACGTCAAAGTACAGGAACGTATTGTTGTTGACTGTGGGTACCTGGGCGATCTGTCATTGAAATAGATTAAGTAAGTGATGTTTAGCAAAGTTATAATCCAATTTGTACTTACCAAATTGGCATTCTTTTGCCGGATCTTTTCTACGTTCAAGCGGTCCTTGATGATGTGCATGTTTAAGATTTGTCTCAATTTCTTGTGATCTCTGCAAGTAAAATAAAAGAATTTAAAGAACAATCAAGCACCAAAATGGGACTGAACTTACGCCAGAAGATTATTTATTTTGGACGAGTTCCAAGCCTCATTGCTGGGGGCCAAAATGGTCACCTCAGACAGATTATTGATATCGTCCAAGACTGCTCCTCCATTGTCCATTATCACTTCATAGAACTTACGCAGCGCTCCGTTCTCCGAATTCTCCTTCAAGAAATATTCAAAAACATTAATACAAAGTGCCAAGGAAATAAATTGAAAGTTCTATAAGTAATACAAAATAAAATCTTGCTTGGGATGTTAGAATACGCAAAAGCTTTTGTTTTTTAAAAATATTTTTGGCGCTTGATACAAAAACTAAGGATATATCCGATCAAAGGCTAAACCAATCATTTGTCGGGCGGGGAGATGGGTTCTCTAGCCAATTAAGGGGATCAATGATATAGATTTCTGCTAATGACATTTTATGAAAACTAAATGTTACTCATGTTTAAATAGATCTCTTTTTTGGTGATTTGATTGTGCGGTGATTGGGTTGGATGGCAATTTGATAGCAAAGCGTTGCACTGATGACTGTTGTGGTTTTTGTACTTGTTCTGCTTGTTGTTGGTGTTTGTTATTACTTACGTTCATGAACTAAATCGGTTAAAAATATTTTAATATTTTTTAGTCGAGGCAATTTTTTCAAAAATTGCAATATTTTTAAATTAACGCGACCAGTGTGCCAGAGTTGTTCCGCCACAGAAGAACGTTTGAAATGAAGCACAATTGAAACATATTTTATTTTCGATTTTTTAACGCTTTAAGGATATTAGCAGGCAGAATTGATTCTTTATTTACACAATCATTTAACGCTATTTAACTGGCGTGCACGTTTCAGCGAGTTGAAGATTACAAAATAATCGAACTTTGAAATCAAGGAAATAATCTTAATAGGTTTAACTAGAATAAGGGTAGAGAAATCCCTAAAATATGCCGATCGTTAAATAAAAGCCTAAATAAAATATAATTTTGGTTAAATGGCTACTAAATGGAATTCATATCAAAATAACTTCGAAACTAGTGCTGATTTCTCACTAAGGTGCATTGAAAGGAACTTCTTGGGGCAAGCATACTTGAATCTCTTATAGTCTTAATATTGAGGTAACATTTTGGGAGGGATGCCATGCAAATGGATTTCAAAGTAGATGCAACTCAAACGGAAATTTCAAATAAATACAAAAATTGGATCAGATTTCAGTTTTGTTTACCTTGAACGACTGAATGCATTAACGGATTGGTTTTAATTATATTCAATTATTCAGTGCATCAGATCAAATTAGAGCGATATGTGGTTGGGTTGTGTTTGTAGTTTTAAATTTTGTTATTCGGCATGGTACGAGAAACAAAGAAGAGAGGTATGGATCAGTAAATTGACAAAAGATCGTTATACAATTAATTACAACAGAACTAGATTAAGAATTTGGAAAATGAAAATACGATATGGGGCGCTGACGATGTTGCCATTCTACAGTCCGTTTCGAAACTATACTATTTGCTAGCTTTAGACTTGAAATCTAGGCATATAAAGTTTTAATTTATTACATTATTATAGTTTTTTGAAACGCACTGCTTTTTAGATGGGTTAGAAACTGCAAATTATTCGTAGAAGACATTTATAGCTACATAAACGATTATTATCAAAACATGCTGGCTGACAGCGGGCGAATTTCTAATGATCGATGATTGATCATTGATTGAAATGAACGGCGATTCGGGGATTGAAGAGCATATTATTTTGCGGATTTATGACGCCAATACATTCAATATAAAACAATAAGCTTTATGAAATGTGAAGTTTTTGTCCATTTTGCTCAGATTGAGCCAAGCGCTATTTAATTTGGTTTTAGCCAATTGGGGACAAGATCACGTATTGAATCAAATTTTATTTGCCAATTCGAAACGCTTTGCACAACTGATTCAGTTTTGAATGCAATAACTGCCAGTGAAATGCATTTTGATAAGGATATCTGATTCACAGAGAATTTTACATGAAATACAATGCGATTAGGCATTTGGTAATTTTTTGTTTTTGGTTTTTTGATTTTTGGCAATACTTACATTACACCCAAAATTTTTTTAAAATAAAATTTATATTTTAAAAATTATTTTAAAATAAAATTTTGCTATTGATTTTACTTAGAACCGAATCAGAAACAGGACTTGAGCAAATTCTCTTAGAGAGAAACTGCCTCAATTTAGGTAAAAGTTCAGTTCTAGGTAAAATGAGTCTTTTGGGTTTTTCGATTATTAATCATAAATGTACGTAGGAAGGTAGGTTTTAAGATCTAGATTCTTTGGTCAATCGAGTCTTTACTGTATGCAGGGCCGCGCCGACCCCCGGCAGCGCCTGTGTGCGAAACCTATGAAGCGCCTCTTTTTTAACGAATCATCATATAGGTAACAAAAATAATTTAGGTGGCAGTGGCGGCGCGGCGCCCCTATTGTCTTGGCGCCTGTGTGCGCCGCACACTTCGCACACAGGGGCGGCGCGGCCCTGACTGTATGTGTTTATATTTGTGGATTTCATGTGCATTCTTTTTGTTTGGCTTTGCCCTCAGTTGAGCGCCATGGAAATTGGAGCCTTGAAGATAAGAACTCCTTGAAAAGAAACTCCTTTGAAGGAAGGGTCTCTCAGCTAAGGGCAAAGAAAAGCCATGTGCTGTGTCTTTGTATGTTTTTAGCTCTAGTGTTAAGCATTCGCCGGGGCAGCTGGCAAGCGACTTAATTGGTCAAGTGTATTTGTTTAAAGACAGCATAGTATAGAGCCGCCTTCAGTTATCTCTTTCAGTGCGTGCCGAGCCAATCAAAATGCCAAGCCTTATCGCAAGCCGCAGGCACTATCACTGTTTCTATTCATGTGTAGTGTGGACCGTCTGACAGTGTTAGTGTTGGTGTTGCTACAACTGCATTGGAGGAGGGTTTTGCGCCACCCCACATACCTGCAGGAATTGGGTAACCGTCGTATCGATGATCATCAGCGGGCGATGGATGAGATGGACGACTCCGTTGCGTACTGGGATGTTGGCCTTGACGATCTCGGCCAGGACGACGCCCTGTCTATGGGTACTGTCACCCACGATGGTATTGGACTTTACGTACACTGAAATAAATCTTTTGATTAAAGACGCCTTTTAAGCAAATTTTGCATCTTACTTTTTCCATTCTTTTGCTTAAAAAAGCTGACGGTAACCTTGAGCAGATCCTCAAAGGCGCCGGAAGTCTTTGGATCGTCATGCTGAGCAGCGGCAGTGAAGATGACAGTGTTTGGAATTATATGGCCATCAATGACCTTACCATCTACCAGGCTGCTACGAGCCGAGAGCTATAGTCAAAAAAATTTATTAATCGGATATGTCTTGCAAAAAAAATAAACTCCTATAGAAACAAAGCTAACCTTAAAACCCTCATCAACGGGAACAAGGAAGGTGTGTTGTCCGGGAGACATGAAAACGTTCTCCTTCTTGGCCAGAGTCACTTGATTGCGGTAGGTGCGGACATTGAAGTTTTCCAAATTGAGCTGCTCGGCCTGCTGCAAGAACTTCAAGGCGTCCGGATTGCTGATGGTGTCAGAGTCGCCTGATTTGGGTGTTAGTGGCTCCAACACCTCGTCAATAATGTGCATGACCTGTTGGGTTAAAGCATGGGAGTCGGGATACATTTTATTCGACTATGACTAGATGGATGGTTGCCGGCCACTGACCTGACGCTTTCCACCGCTGTTCGTTTCCACGCTCAGCGAGGGAATGATCCGGGCATTGTTCACAAAGATGTCGCCATTGGAGTTCTTTGTGATGTAAAGTGGAGGATTGCCATCCATGTCCGATGACATGGTGCTGGGCAGATTTTTCTGGCTGTACGCCGCAGTTGCTGAAATTGGAGATAAAAATTGTTTATTATTTTAATTATTTTAAATCAAATCAGCAATTTTGTGAGTCAACTCACTGATGTGGTAGAGCACATGGGCAGTTTTGCTCTTATAGCGCTGGAAGGCTTCATTGGTGGGCACAAAGATCGTGCAGCTGCGCAGCGAGAGCGTCGAGTTGGCGATGGGATTGCTTTCCAGCAGGCTGTAGAACTGCAAAGATAAAACGGGTTCGTTACACTCATTCGCTTTGCTCTATTGCGAATACATCTTATCGAGCCATGTCAGGGGGACTGGGTGGTGGGCAGTGGGTGGCGGCTAGTGGGTAGTGGGAGGGTGTATTTCAGGGTGGCTAGACTCTGGTTGCTGGGCTGGGTTTTGGCAAAACGGCAACCGGCCATTTCCATGGCAACCTCAAACAAACTAATAAAATGAGGAACAACTTTATGCATGTCCTGGTTGGGATGTCTGGGTGGGCACGGAGTGGAAAAGGTTTATTGAACCAATTACGTAAGTCTCGGGGTGGGTTGCCCCGCCCAAGTGGATTGTGTGTCATTTAATCGAGAGCGGTATGTGAAAATGCATTTTCCAGCCACCCCAAAAAAACGGCCAGCCACTGACCCTAAACCAGGCTTCTGGAGTCAGTTGCTGAGCGCTGAGCCGGTCGCCGGCCACCTGCCCCATACCTCTGCCACATGTGGCCACCTTCAACCGCACACTCTGCGGCTTCCCGGCAAAGCACCGACCGACCAACCGACCATCCAACCGGTCGCCTGTGCACCACGCCCCGCTGCACATTCTCAGTCAGCTTGGTGAGGTCCTGTAGCTGTATAATTGTGACTGGTCTGAGTGTGTGTGTGTGTGTGTGTATTTGTGTGTGTGGGTGCATGTCCTGTCGAGGACAACACCTTTTTCTGTGCCCTCTTTTAAAACGCTTGCTGCGTGTTTGTGTTTTCGTTAGCCCAGCATGAGTCATGGCAATTTGGCTTTAAAAGTCGGTCCTTTCCCTTTTTCTTTTTTACATTTTCATTTTCCCTGCCGGATTCCCATATCTTTATCCTGGCATCGCCAATACACACGCATGTACACAGAAAGAAAATGTCCCTTGATGATTGACAATTAAAACTTTAAAGATATTACTTTGAGAATTATAGGCATTGGCTTTTGTTTTAACAAATTAACTTTCTACTTTTTTGTAATATTCAAATTATTATTGTTCCCCTCAAACGTTACTCTACATATTTCCCACAGTGTTTAACATTTTTTTAGATGCATTCTATACTCTCTTTTTGTTTGTAATTTGAGACCGTCAGTTGGCGTTGATGTTGTCCTGTTCGTGGACATTCAAGTCGACCTGGCTTTGTTCTTATCCCGTCTCCTGTTTTGGCCATAAATGGCTTGGCTTGGCTTGGACGGTTTCTATTACGCTCTCGAAATGTTTTCGCTTATCTTACGCTTACCAGGAGACAGGAGACAGTGCCCTGCTGCTAAGTGGGGTATTAGGGACTGGCTGTGGCATATGTCAAAGGTTGATATGGGATAGGATACAATGGCCAGGTACAATGGTTTCTTTCCCAGAGCATTATAGAGTCGAAGGAAAATCAATTGAATAGAGATCCGAAAAAGTCATATCGATCGGATAATACTTTGTTTTTCAAATAAAATTGAAACACTTTCACTTGGAAGCCATTTTCCATTGCCCATCTGTCAGCATCCTCTGCCAATTTCAACCCCCTTTGGGCGACAACAGGAAGCCTTTGACAATTAGATGCAATTACTTTCATAAATTTTCGTTATCGAATGTTTTGCATTTGATGAAAGCCACCCATATCCTAACGAGTTTCCGGCTCTTTGAAACACCATCGCGATAAGCCCAAAGGCAGTTCCCAGGGGAGTCTTTTCCCAGAGGCTTGGCTATTTGGCCGTAATTGTTAGAGTATTATCCTGTCATCGATAAACAGATTCCCATCTCCGGCTGGGATGTCTCATTTACTATGCAAACAGTCTCCGCTCAACCGCCAAAAGTGCTCCCGGCGGGCCAATGACCCCTTTGGCCGCAGACGCACCCCAAAATCAAGGGCATATGAGTCAGAGGACTAGACGGCGGGACAAACACAGGCTACCCCTTCGCCAAATTTCATAAATTTGTTAACTAACTTAAGTCTTAAGACGAAATAGTGTGAAATAGTTGAATGTGGATGTCATTTAGCTTAGCAGTGTTTGTGTTGTTTCTGGTTTCTGGTTACTGGTTTCTGGTTTGCGATTGATTTTGTTTTGGAATTGCAGCTTACCCTAACTGGCATTAGACGCCTCAAGGATTTGGCAGTGCTCTGAAATAGAGAAAGAGAGAGGGAAGAGAAAGAAAGAAAGAGAAAGAAGGAACCGTTGACAGTTCAAACTTGTTGTGTTTCTTTCAATTTGTAGCCAAAAATTTGATCTAATCTCGTGCCTGGGCCAAAACAACACTACAACAAACAAACAAACATTATCGGGGCGTGGGCGGGGGCGTGGCACTTGAGGAAATTCAATTTCCATCATCTAATGGAGCCATAAAAACTAATTAGCCAAGAGATGCAAAGCTTCGGATTCGAGTGTTTTTTTTTTTTTTGGGACAGGGACAGAAATCGGAGAAGGAGCAGGAACGATGGGCTGGTCTCCCTCATCAGTGTGAGTGCATGTTGTATAAATAAATTTAATTGGTACAAATTATATATGCATATATGGTATGTCTTTGGTAAATTTTTGTTTTGTTTATAATTGCATGAGCAGCAGCAGCAGCGGCAGTGGCAGCGGGAAAAGCAGAAAACAGAAGCAGAAAAGCAATCTTATCAAGCCCCGACTCGAGATTCCGCCGAAACATTTCTCTTTTAATTGGCAGGAATATGAAAAGGGGCTCGGAATGGGGAAGAAGGGGACCGGCATCGCTCCGAGGCCGTTTGACGCCTACGCCACGAATCCGTCGTCTATGAGCATGTGGATCCATTAAGGTCAGTCGTGGCTCATTCATCGCCTCAGCTCGCCTGAAATGGAGCTCGTCATATCAAATAACGCGCCTTGGCATAGCATTGTAATCTTAAATTAAATTTAATTGAATTCGATGATGCTGCGAGTGTATGAGTATGCATTTAAGCAAGTGCACCGAGAGAAATATTCAAATGTATTGTTTACAGATGCATTACAGCTAAGGACTTTAACATTACGCTTAAGACAACAATGAAATGTAGTTTAGTTCGACTATTTTTTGACGGTGCATTATGGTGTCAGTCCGCCTAGACAGAGTTCAACCCGTTTTGCCTCCCCCACTTGGCGTTGCAGTTGCATCAGTCAAAGGTTAAAAAATTAAAATTAATAAAACGAAGACAGCGTTGACGCACGACAGGAAGTGGGGGTCGATTGCAGGTCAGCCATTCCCCAGACCCACATGGTCGACGCTCCATTCATTGAAGGAAATTAATTCCAAAAGAAATTTCACTCAAAACGATCCAAATCGGTGCTCCAGCGAGTACCTAGGAAATTACCGGGTTGCCTTTGACGGATTAGAAGGGACTCTCTCTCCCGGCTTCCCGGTGATCCGCCAAGCAAAACCACAAGCTGTAAGCCGTAAGCCGCAAACCAAGACGGACTCAACCTATATTTATCTAACCCATCAGCATGTAATAAGAAGTGCAGGCATAATGAGAAAAGAGGCCTGACTCCGGCCACGTCTAAGAAGACATGAATACCCTTGAAAAAGAATGGTACCTCGATTTCAATCCAATTTGGGAGGATTCCGTAAAGCGTGAATTTGCATTAAAAGATAAATCTATGAGTTCTCATTGACTTGGCACCCTAGTTGTGGATAATAAATTGCAAACTATGCGAATTTGATACGGGATCAGCTATATCTATGAGTTTAATATGACAAAAATTTACATAAGATTATATTGCGCCCCCGAACTAGTACTTTGTATAGAGAAAATCAACCCTAAACTGGGTTTAGACCGGAAATGTTTCCCTTAAAGCGTGGCAGTCTTCTGGCCAAAGTCACAGTACCCTACCCTGAAGTAAGGGTGCAAATGAGCAGGCCGAAACCTCCGTCCCCTTGCCGAAGGTTTTTATTATTTTGCGGCATGCTCTGAATCGCCTATGCAACTTCCCTGAGACTCTCTATCTGCGAGACACTTGCAACTGCAACAATTACAAGCGACTATGCCACTTTCTGTCGCACGCTTTCTTTTTCCTAACATTTTGTTACCCTTTCCCTGTGTCTCTGACTGCTAAAATAGGTAGGAACCTGACCAGGTTGTATTAATTATGTTTAATATTAATTTTAAAAAAGGGAAAATGTGTTCTGACAAACCCTTTGATCCGATCCCACCCATTCCCCCCTCAATGGGCCCATGTGTGGACAACACATGTTGTTCTTGTTATTTCAGCCGCGTACCTTTGTTGGCTTCAGACTTTTTTTAATGTACTTTTCTATGTAGGTTTTTTATTTTTATTTTTGGTATCTGGTACTTGGTTGTTGTGTGTGGCAGCGTGTGAAGGTGTAAAGAGGTAAACTAAATATAAAACTGTTATGCTCAGTGGACGTTAACGGGCAGGCAGCGTTTGGCTGCGGGTTCCACTGACTTCTGTTTAATTTATGTGGTTTTTTTTTTTCATTTTTACATAACCGACTCCGCCATGCATACTAAATGTGGCCAAAATGGAGTTCAGTGGTCGGTCGGCTGGTCGGATTTCCACACTGGCCAGGACCGGAGACTATGCGAAGAATGCGCCAGCATCGATTTTTCGCCAACAAGTGAAAAGTGAGATGGGAGCTAAAGGTCAAGGACGATGCTACCTGTGCCCAAATGCGGGCGTCCGTCCCTCTTGCGCAGGCTCCTTTTTCCGGCCTCGCTTCTACCTTCCCGCCTTCCCACCTCCCACTCCCACGCTCTGTCAAGGCTTTTCCTTTCAAGGCCAGCGAATCGTGTCGATATATAGCATCGGTGAGGCATAAGGCTACACTGTCAAACTTTGTAATGTTTTTGAAATCATTCGAAAGTTACTTTTTCCTAAAACAAAGTTGATGTCTAAGTGGGTTGCAACAGGAACTGGAACTAGTTCTCCAGAGGTTCGTTAGGCTTCAAGTTGTTTAAATAAAACGAACTATTTAAAACATCCTAACATTAAGTTTATTTGATGAAGAATGGAATATATACAAGGTGACACAAAAGGTGAGAATTGATTGAAGATTGGATGGGATTCATGATACCACAACTGCCCTCAACTGTACCAGGGACGTCCCAATCTTCTGCTTCTGTTTTCTTCTCCTCCGGCAACCCCCAATCCGGCAATCCCTTGGAGCTACTACCTATATAGACCATATAGGCCACAGTGGCTTAGTTGACTCACCTGCGAGAGTTCCGAGTCATCGCGCAATTTGTCCGCCAGGTCGGCGGCGGTGGCTGCGCCCGCGGCGCAAAGCAGCACCACAAGCAGCGCTGCCTTGGCGAACATTTTGAGCTTTTGAGCAGCAGCAACAACAACAACTACAACGACGACTGGCAGCTACTGCAGGTGACAAACAGCAACAACACCTGTTCCGGAGGTGCTCAAAGGGGGTGGCAGGTGGCAGTATTTGTTATTGCAGCGGGTTGGTTCGCTAACGATTAAGATCTGCAAGTTAAATGTTGGATAAAGTTGGATACAAAACTATGATTCACATGGGGACATGGGGGCCTGAAAAATAAAGAGTTCTGCGCTTCTTCCACAATCGGCCAGCCTGGGCGGGCAATGCCGTTATGTCACATATAATAACACAACCAGCACATAGCGAAAAACATCACAAACACACAAAAACCAAGGCTTATTGTGCATTATTTTTTTCCCGTCCGTTGTGTTTAATTATTATGCGCATTCCAATTCCGCGGTTTCTGCTGTTCTCTGGCACTTTTTTCTGTTTTTTCTGCTTTTTTTTTTGTTTTATTGTTTTTCCCCCCTTTCTTCAAATGCCAAGTTTTCGGCAGCAGCTCGGCGTCTTGTTTCTTGGAAAGCCAAGTCACACTTGGGGCTCCACGGAATTATGCAATGTTGGCGGAAAGGAGCTCTTTTTCACGAACCGTGGCGCGGGGCAAATCAATACGAGAAATTACACGTTACTGCAGGCACCTATTTAAAGTTATTCGCTATGCACAGTATGGATTTTCCCCTGCCAGAGGTTAAGGGGGAGAACAGAGGCCGTACACACCAGTCTAGGATTAGAACCGTATCTCCCGAATGGTTGAATTGAAATGTTGAGTTGAATGCTGTGTGCTGCGGAACAAGTTTATTCTAGAGCTGGAAGTAACATCGATACAACGATGATCCAATTTTCCAAAACATCGATATTCACTTTGCGATTATCGAGGTATCGGCTACTTCCCATCCACAAATGATATTTCATAAATTTGAATTTCGCGGGCAACTATTTCCCTCCAGAATTTCCCTAATCGAAAACCTACAACACTGGTTGAAGTGGTTCGATAGTCGATGGTTGAAACGATAGTTGGCAGCACCCAAAGCAATGGTACTTTTTTTTAAATTTAGAAACCGTTTCAACCGCATTTCAAAATTCAAACTAAAGTCCCATTATATAATTAAAATAAAAATTATTGATTGCTATTTGAAAACCTTTAATTTTAAATGAAATGCCCTCAAAATATTACTATTCTTTTCAGCTCGAAAACTATTCTAAACTATGACGTTGGGATGCTTTTCCTGTAATTGACTGCTTCCATTCAATATTTTATGTTGGATAATTAATCAATTTACGAATTTATGATAAATTTAAAACTAGTTTACACAGTTTTCGTACTATTAAATAAGCTCCGTAAATCAGCAGCGCCTGCACTAACCGATGAAGGACGTGAAACCTGGCAAAGAAAACGACATTGATTAGACGTTTGTCTCCTTTAGGACCCAACTAACCTTCGCAATCTCCTCTGACCCTGGAGGTAAGACTGTGTCGTAGGTGGTTCCTTGCCCAGGTATAGACGCATTCCACACAGGGCCCGGCTAAAGTATTGATCCCAATCGAGGTTCAACATATCAAAGTTGTAAATACCCTGGTCCTCGCTGGACATGCTCTGCCAGAGTCGCTCCTTGTTGGCCATTTCAAATTTCCAGCTCCGGCAAGAGAACGGACCCAGCACCTTTATGGTAGTGTGTATTTTTTCGTAGATCTTGCCCAGGCGCGGCTTCCGTCCACTGAGCCGCAATGCCTGATCCATAAAATATCCGGGTAAAGTGTGGAGGAGGAAGGCCACCAAGGAAAACAGCCAGGGACTCGAGATGCAGAGCAGGAAGGGGTACCATATCATATTCGTTACGGGATAATTGGCCCCGTACTTAACAGCCTTCTCCCTGAAATCGCCGTAAGTCAAGAGGTTTCCCTCGCTGGGCGCAAAGTTGTAGATTGGCGGTGGAGAGCCGTATTGGCGGGCTGTCTGCTTCTTGGCAGTTTCCCGGCCAAGAACCAGGGCCATGTTGGCACAGTAGTCCACCGGCACCACACTGTTCTGCTGCTTTACGTCCAACAAGACCACGCGGAGCACTCCATAGGCAACACCATACGTGATGGCAATGGGTCCGTACAAATTGTCGATCCATCCCGAAGTGGGTTCCTTGAAACTGGCAATGACTGAAATAAAAACAAAAGTGCTCCTTTTTTACTATGACTTATCGAGGAACCTTTGACATAATTATGCAATAGTTGCGCTGAAAGAACTTTGGAGTTGCCATTTCTTATAAATTCCCATTGCTATGTAAATAAAGGCATGTCCAATATTGGACAAAGGTTCTTCACTCGAACAACGAATGATTTAGCAATTCAAATAGATGGAAGAGCTAGCTATACTTTTCCAAAGGGAACTAACTTACTTATAGCTGGTCGAAAGATGCAGATTGGCAGATTTCCCGCCTCCCGCCGGACCACATCCTCTCCGAGTGCCTTGGTAAAGGTGTAAGAATTCGGGAATGGGCCCAGCAGTTCGGGGGTCATCTCGTCTATGGTCTCGTTGCTTTCTTTTTCGAAAAGTGATAAAACCTGGTCTGAGGAGCGAGTCAGCAGCTCCGTATGGAACCTCTCCTCGATGTAGTCCGACACACAGTTGGAAAAGGCAGTGGAGACATGGACATAGGACTGCAAGTTTCTCATTTCTTTGGCCAGTTGGATCATCAATCGGGTGGCTCGTGTGTTGATGGCCAGAGCCACATGGAGGCTCTGATTGAACCGCACCGTGGCTGCTCCATGAATAACGACCTGTACCTCAGACACCAGGAGTTTCCGGTCAGCCTGACTTATTCCCAAATCTGGTTCAATGCAATCTCCCGCGATGGCAGAAATCCGCTCAAATGCGTTGGGCTTAGCTTCCAGCAGAGGTTGAAAAACCTTTGGAGTTACCACTTGATTGAGGAGTGTTTTTGTACGCCTCTTTAAAAATACTCACAAGATCCTTTTGCCAAAGCGATATTCGCTCCTGAACTTTCTGACCTCGTTTTTGCCTAATCAATACGTAGATCCGTTTAACATCTGTGCTTCGTAGTAGTTTCTCGATGATCACTTAAATTGGCAAACAATTGTCACTTATGAAGCAATGAACATCTCAGACTTATTCGAAGTACCTTTTCCCACAAACCCAGTGGCACCCGTAATCAAAACGACTTTTTCTCCATAGAATTTCTGGATATCGGTATCCATTTTACCTATTTTTTTCCAAATGGTCTCTCCGAAGTTTTCGAGCGAACGGGTAACGCAGAAGTAAAACAATTTTCCGATTTTTCTTCTATTTATTTGTTTTCCATAGTCAAGACTCGATAATAGGTACTTTAGTTAGAACGGTGAAAGGTATTAAATATTTCCGGAGAACATTAAACGTATGTCATAGCAGATCTTTTGGATTAACCTCTATAACTGTTTTGAAGTTTTTTTTTTATGAAAATCTCATATTATAATTCAAATGTTTCTCCAAATATATGTATATCAATGGAATATTGTCTGTACCTTGTTGTTATTGGGGGATAAGTAAACCAATAGGTCACTAGACTACGTCAATAGTGGAAAATGTATGTAAAATACATTTAAATTCAAACATGTTACCTAATCAGTCGTGCCGTCGGTTTAGTGATAGTCGCCTGGGTGAAATTTAACTTACAACGTTTTCATTTATTTTGTCGCTATTTATATTAATGTTAAAATCAACAAAAAATTAAATATTAAAAACAAATCTAAGCAGAACCCACAACATCAATCCAAAAATGGAACAAAGTACGGCCATCAAGCTATAGTGGAGGAATTTAAACCTATTGGAAGCCCCAAAATTTAGTAGAATATTCTCTGTAACTTTTAGGACTTACTTTTTCAGTAATCGCCTGCCCTGTTGATAGGACTCTTCAGTAGGAGGGTCCTTTGCCAGGTAAAACCTTACACCCGTCATTCCCTTATAGAGGTAGTCGTTCCAGTCCAACTTTTCCATATTAAAGTCGTAAAAGCCTCGATCTTCCTCGGACATCAGGGTCCTCAGCCGCTCCGAATTTTTTATTTCAAAGTAAAACTCGTTTTGTAAAAAATATTTCATTAGGTCCATGCTTGAGTGGATCTTCCTGTAGATGTTTACCATTCGGGGTTTTCTCCCGGTAAGTCGGAGTCCCATATCGATGAAAAGAGCGGGAAGAGTGTGGTAAAAGAAGGCAAAAAGCGGTAAGAGCCGCGTTGAGGTAACATTGTGAATGAATGGATACCAAATCATTTTAGTCAGTGGCATCTTTTCATTATTGTCCATTCCAATTTGGGTAACTTTCGAAGTATGCACATCATTTGTTTCGGTGGGTGCGAGGGCGTATATGGTAGGATTTACCATTGTGTCTCGAGGGACCTTTGCCTTCTCATTGGCGATATGCCACAAAGATGCCAGTACCAAATTGGAGCAGAAGTCAACTGGCACGATGTTGGTTCGATGTTTTCCTTTCATAAAGGACAGACGCAGGACCCCGAGGCCCGCACCATAACCGATAGAATTTATCCCATACAAGTTGTCTGCGTACCCAGACACTGGATCCTTCCAAGTGGCAGTTACTGAAAAGCCATTTTAATGCATTCAAAGCGCGATTCAAAATCCACAAATACTTACTGACACCTGGTCGAAAAATGGCGACGGGCAGGCCTTTAGATTCCCTAAGGACTACATCCTCTGCCAAAGCCTTGGTGTAGGTGTAGGTATTCGGATATGAACCTCTTAGGGCGGACTCCATGTTATCCAAAACCTGGTGGCTAACTAGCTCACTCAAAGCCAAAACCTTATCCGACCCGCAGGTTAGATGTTCGGGGTAGAAGATCTCCTTCACCCGGAAGATCACGCAATTCGAGAACGCCGTAGAAATGTGCAAATATGCGACTAGTTGCTTCATTTCCCGAGCTAGCTGAAGCATTAGTCGGCTGGCACTTGTATTTATTGCCAGTGCTACATGCAGAGGTTCATTGAATCGGACGGTGGCTGCACTATGGATCACGACCTCCACCTCGGAGATGAGGGTTCTTCGTTCCACTTCATTTAGTCCCAAATCCAGGGACAAGCAGTTTCCAGGCACAGGCAGGACTCGATCGAAAGCCGAGGGTTTGGCCTCCAGGAGAGTTTGAAAAAACTTTGGAAGCAAAGCATTGAATGGGTTTGCTAGTCTGCTAGTTTGCTTGTACTTGGAGAGGAACTTACCGGATCCTTGTGGCATAGCTGCACACGTTCCTTGATGTTCTTGCCACGTTTTTCCCTCACCTCGGTTGTCCGCAATAGTTTTTCAATAATAACTAAATTGGTTTTAAATGTATTACTCTTCAATTCAAATCAGGTTATATCAATAAAAATGAATTTGTTTATAAAAACATTTTCCTAAAAATCCTGTGCCGCCAGTTATAAAAATCGTCTTAGTCCTATAAAATCCTTGAATGTCGGTTCCCATGTTCTCGTTTAATAAGTTTTGGTGTTTTTCCAGCGAAAATCGATTTCTGAACGGAAGTCACTCTATTTATATGCTTCTGATTAACAATCTACAGTAAATACTCAAAACAAAGAAACCTACAAAAAAATCTTTAATACAAATTGTATTAAGTTGCATTTTACTGTAAAAGCTTTGCCTCTAGATTTAATTCGATAGATCAAACTTTACACGGCTTGAATAAAATCGGGTCAATCAATCAATGCAAATCAATCGGGTCTGCTAAGTAAGCTACCTCGAATAGCATTTATTTAGTTAAGGCATTTTGTATATTTTATTTGGTTTATCACAAATCAGTTATATTACTTGATCAAATATAAAAAGAATGCAAGCATGTTCAAAACATACTATCTGGAATATTATTTGAATACAAATTATTATAATATTAATTAAAATTATTTATTACGACAATTGGAGACTTCTCTTGATTTAAAAAAAAACCGATCACAATTTTCTGTACTAACCACAAGTGCTTTTAATTATTTTAAGTACACTTTAAATGTGTAGAGTATAAAATTGTTTCGATTTGGTTCAATGTCAAGCAATTGCCCAAAACCTAAAACCTAGTTTACTTGCAGACATTTTCGTGTATCAAATAAACGAAGGTCGCAAGTAATCCGAACTGAACTCAAGTTGTTGAAAACAAAAAAATTAATTTATTTCGGATAATATGCAATATAAAACAAAGTATAAGTTTCGATAAAGAAAATCAAAGTAGTAGTTTTAGAAGGGACCATATGAGATATCCAGCGACGAATGCGAGGACTGCCGTGAGAGCATTGTGAGCAATCCTCAGCCTAAAAAATCCGTTGAAAATGTATAAGATAAATTGGAATATTTCACCTCATACTCACTTCTTTAAAAGCTTCTGACCCTTGGCAAATGACTCCTCGGTATTTGGTTCTTTGGCCAAGTACCATCTCATACCTCTAAATGACTCGGTCCAGTACTTTCTCCAGTCGAGGCTGTCAATATCGAAATCGAAGATGGCCTTCTCTCCAGGCGACATCAGTCCCATCAGGCGCCGTGTATTTTCATTCTCAAACTTAAATGTGTTGAGCATAAAATAACTCATGATGTATATGTTTTCATGAATCTTCTTGTATATTTTGACCATGCGAAGTTTGTTTCCACTCAGCTTCATGCCCAGATCAAAGATGTATCCGGGAATAATGTGATAGAAGAAAGACAAAAAGGTAAAAAGAGCCTCTGAAGTGATGCAGTGAACAAACGGATACCACATCATCCTGCTTAGAGCAAATTTGTCAAGACAGTCAAATGAGTATTTTAAAAGATCTTTATATTGCAAGGGGTTTTTTCCCGCACCAAACCCGTAGATTTTTGGCTTGCCGTTTGATTTTTCTTTAGCTGTTTGCCAAAGACCTGTTATCCCAGCATTGACCACATAATCTAGAGGTACCATGCTACTATACTTCTTCAAGTCCAATACGGTCAAATGCACCACCCCTGCACCCGTTCCCAAAATCAAGCCGATTGGACCGTACAAGTTGTCTATGTAGCCAACGACTGGTTCCTTGTAGGTGGCAATGACTAAAATAAAGATTCCCATAGAGGTGTTTTCTAATGTAATTCCAGATACGTACTGTTCGAAGGACGAAAAATGCTGATCGGTAGGTCTCCAGCTTCCTGGCGGATCACATCTTCTGCCAAGGCTTTGGTGTAGGTGTAGGTATTTTGGAACTCCCCCCTTAAAGCTGGCTCCATACCGTCCAAAACCTGTTCGCTAACTAACTCGCTTAAGGCCAGGACCTTCTCTGAGCCGCAGGTCAAGTGCTCCGGGTAGAACTTCTCCTCGATGCGGAAAATCACGCTGTTGGAGTAGGCTGTGGAAACATGCAAATATGCCACCAGCTGCTTCATTTCCTTTGCTAGTTGGAGCATCAACCGGGTGGCTCGTGTATTTATCGCCAGGGCTATGTGAAGGGGCTCCGTAAACCGCACTGTGGCTGCCCCATGGATCACTATCTGCACCTCGGAGACCAGGATTTTTCGGTCCTGCTGACTAATACCCAAGTCTGCCTCGATGCAATCTCCTGCGATGGGATGGACTCGCTGCAAGGCATCAGGTTTAGACTGCAGCAGAACTTCAAAAATCTGAGGCAATTGATTTTATGTTAAAAGGCGTCACACTAGGAAGATGAATCTTACTGGATCCTTCTCCAATGATTGCAAACGTTCTTGAACACTTTGACCTCGTTTTCCTCGAGCCATCGCGTATATTCGTTTGACATCGGTAGACCGCAAGAGTTTCTCAATAGTTCCTAAATTTGCAATCGAAGTTCATTTTTTTAGGAAAATGCAAATGCATTCTATATTAACCTTTTCCAAAAAAACCAGTGGCGCCCGTAATGAAAACCACTTTGTCCTTATAAAATTCGCGAATTCCGCAATCCATTTCAAAACTTTTTAAGCAATACGAAATACTTTGTCAGCTGACTAAAGCGATTTGAAAGAAAACAAGTTTTGAGTATCCCTTTTATATGAAACGTTTTAATTCAATATTTAAGAGCTCTTAATAATATGTACATATTATCGTTTACGTTATTAATATATGCAGCGAATGTATTCTAGCTTTGATTATTCAATACTGTAAGGTAGGCTTAGTTTGTTCAACTTTTATAGTTTTATATATATTTCGCTTTCTTTACGATATTGATATATGCGGTGAATATATTCTAGCTTTGATTATTCAATTAAGTAGGCTATACTTTCTTTTTCCGTTGCAGAGGGTATTATAATTTTGTCCAGAAATGTGTAACGCATTAAAGGAAGCATCTCTGACCCTACAAAGTATATATATTCTTGATCAGCATCAACAGCCGAGTCGATATAGACATGTCCGTCTGTCCATCTGTTTCTATGCAAAAAGTAGACAGTAGTTTTAAAGCTAGAGTTTGAAATTTTTACCAGATCATTATTTTTATTGCACGCAGATCAAGTTTAAAAATCGGTCGGATCGGACCACTATATCATATAGCTGCCATACAAACGATCAATCAGATTTCAAGTCTTTGTATCGAAAACTTTTTTGTTCTCCAAGCTATCGCAACCGAATTAAACATTTATTCATTTGACATTGCCGTACATGATTTTTTAAAGTTTGGTCCGGATCGGACCACTATATCACATAGAGGTCATGCAAACGACCGATTTGAAAAGAAGTCTTTGTATGGAAAACTTTTATGTTTTCCAAGCTATTGCCCCTGCTCTAGACTGAAAATGGCGGATCTAGAGAGTACAACTCGATAAAACCAATAGGATTCTGGCAAACATGAAGTACCAATAATTTTGAAAAGACTTCTGATTTTTACATAAGTACTTATTGCAATTTTGTAAAGATCTGCAGGGGTATACCGTCTTCGGCAAGCCGAATATAACTTTTCTCACTTGTTTCTTTTATACTTTTATAGCTTTATATATTGCCCTTCATTTTATTTGATTTCAATTCATTTATATATCTGTCTAGTATTTACAATAACTACAGTTTACGTCGATTTTTTCGATTGTCTTTTAGTTTTTTTCAGGCAGGAGTTGAACTTTTTAGTATTTAACTATGTTGGCGGTTAGCCAACAATACCATCATTTTCTAGCTCAAACAGAGCATCAGGCGTATAATAAAGTATACAATATATCGTGAAAAGTGAAAGGCTTTTAGAACGATTTAAAAACTGACATATTGCCCCAAGCATATCATTAAAAAATCACTTTAAAGTATATTTAACCTTTTTATTTATTTCACTTGTATTGGTTAAAATAAAAAATTATTACAAAAATAATTTGACCAGAAACCAAAGAAAATATCCAACTGTGTAAACCAAAACTGCCACTAGGCTATAGTGAGCTATTTTCAATCTACAAAATGGGAAAAGATTAGTATTGAATACAATTTAGAAGTTCCAAACACAACTCACTTGCACAATAGTCGCCTGCCTTGAGTAAGAGACTCCTTGGTATTGGGTTCCTTTCCTAGGTAGACTCTCATACCTTTCAGAGCCTGCTTCCAATACTCCTTCCAGTTCAGACTGTCTATGTTAAAGTCATAGATGGTCCTTTCTTCCGAGGACATCTGGTCCCTGAGCCGATAAGTATTGGACATATCAAAATAAAATGTGTTGCTTGTAAAATATCGGATTGTACATATATTTTCGTGAATTTTTTTGTAAAGCTTGATCATTCGGGGCTTCCTTCCCGAAAGTCGCAAGATCAAATCGAAGATATGACCAGGCAAAGTGTGGACAAAGAAGGCGACCAGGGAGAAGAGCATCGGTGAAGGAACATTAAACAAGAACGGATACCAGATCATCTGGGTCAGTGGGATTTCTTCCCGAAGGCATATTGAGTACTCCATATAATCCTTGTTTAGCAACATGTTCTTCCCGGCCCCAAATGCGTAAATCTTCGGTGGTTTCTCGACAGGATTCCTGGGCGCTACTTCCTTATCAATACCGGTTTGCCAAAGGGTGGCAAGAGCTACATTGGCAGCGTAGTCCACCGGCACCATGCTATTGTACGCTTTCTCGTTAAAGCTCGCGACTCGAAGGACTCCAAAGCCTATTCCGTACATCATGCCAATGGGTCCATAAAGGTTATCGATCCATCCGACTAGTGGCTCCTTGTAAGTGGCAATTACTAGAAAAAATCAAGATTGTCAGGACACAGCAGAGCGTATAAAATATGTTTACTAACTAATAGAAGGTCGGTAGATACTGATCGGTAGGTTCCCAGCTTCCTTTAAGATGACGTCTTCCGCCAAGGCCTTGGTATAGGTGTAGGTATTTTGGAACTCCCCCCTTAAAGCTGGCTCCATACCGTCCAAAACCTGTTCGCTAACTAACTCGCTTAAGGCCAGGACCTTCTCTGAGCCGCAGGTCAAGTGCTCCGGGTAGAACTTCTCCTCGATGCGGAAAATCACGCTGTTGGAGTAGGCTGTGGAAACGTGCAAATATGCCACCAGCTGCTTCATTTCCTTTGCTAGTTGGAGCATCAACCGGGTGGCTCGTGTATTTATCGCCAGGGCTATGTGAAGGGGCTCCGTAAACCGCACTGTGGCTGCCCCATGGATCACTATCTGCACCTCGGAGACCAGGATTTTTCGGTCCTGCTGACTAATACCCAAGTCTGCCTCGATGCAATCTCCTGCGATGGGATGGACTCGCTGCAAGGCATCAGGTTTAGACTGCAGCAGGACTTGAAAAATCTGATGGTTTAAATGTTTTGATTATAAGTCATTACTGTATTCTCATGCCACTTACTGGATCTGTTTCCCATAGTTTTAGCCGATTCTGAATATTTTGGTCACGTTTGTTTCTAACCATAGAATATATCCGTTTGACATCGGTAGACCGCAAAAGTTTCTCGATAATCACTGAAACATTTAACCGAAGACAACGTTATCCACTATTTTTGAAATTAGTTATGGTGAGGTAATAACCTTTTCCCAAAAATCCGGTGGCTCCTGTGAGGAAAACGACCTTATCCTTGTAAAAACCACGAATATCACAATCCATTTGGTGGCTTTTGATTTTATTTTCTTGGATATATTTTTTGCAAAGGTAGACCTCGTCCAATCACGACTAGCACAACCTAAAAGTTACGCAGTTCTGAGTGTCACTTTTGCTTTAACACGTTTTTTATGGGGAATGCATTTTTGATACGGAAGAAAACCCCTGATTATTCCAATGTCTATATGTAGATATGTGAATTTCATTGGACACTTAATTAATTCAGACAAATAATTTAGAAACCTGTGTCGTTCTTGTTGGGTCGTTAATGATAAACAAAAAAAAAATAAATAACAAGCATAGAAGACACTTTCTAAAAACAAATAATGTTAATCAATTGGATGAAGGAACTATAATTTGGAATGTTCCTAAATGAAAATACTTTTATATATTAGTCACCTTTTTTGTGTTTATTTAGAAAATTAAAATACAAGTTTTAACAGCCAGTACAAAATAAATCCTGCTGTCCAGCAAAAAAGGATTATTAGGGAATAATGGATTATCTTTAGTCTGGAAAGAGATACATTTAAAACATTTAAGATACATTTAAAAAATCCATAGCTAATTACCGTTCTATTAGCTGAAGTCCTTTAGATAGGGACAAGGCAGTTGGCGCTTCCTTTGCCAAATAGAGACGCATGCCCAGGAGGGCGTTCCTAAAGTACTCCCGCCAGTCCAGGGTGTCCATGTCGAAGGCGTACGTTCGCCGGTCCTCCTCTGACATCATGTCGCGCAGTTGGTCGGTGTTGCGCATATCAAACACCCAGGAGTTTTTTGAGAATGGTCCTAGAACACGAAGGGTCTTGTGAACTTTCCGGTAGATGTTCAAAAGTCGCGGTTTTCGACCACTTAGCTTGAGGACAAAGTCAAAGAAATAGCCGGGAATTATGTGCAGAAAGAAGGCCGCTATAAGAAACAGCAAGGGGCTGGTCAGGCAGACGATGAACGGATACCAGATCATCTTGGTCAACGGGCACTGTTCCCGGCCATCGAGGGCGTATTTGATGAATTGTCGGTGACTGAGCTTGTTGCCCTCATCCACGGATAGGTGGTAGATCAGTGGCTCCTTCCTACTTTCCTGACGATCCTTTATGGTTCTCCAGGCACAGGCTAGAGTTAAGTTGGCGCAGTAGTCCACGGGAACCAGGCTCGCCTGGGCATCCTTGTCGATGAGAGCAACCCGAAGCACTCCCTTGGCCACTCCGTAAAGGATGGCTATCGGGCCGTACATATTGTCTATCCAGCCGTTGACTGGTTCCTTGTAGGTTGCAATAACTGTTTTACTTAATTAGAAAGATCTATAAAATGTAACAATAAATATCTTACTAATTGCAGGTCTAAAGATGCATACGGGAAGGTCGCCCGCCTCCCTCAGGATTACATCCTCTGCCAGGGCCTTTGTGTAGGTGTAGGTGTTTGGAAATGGGCCAAGCAAAACAGGCTCCATCTGGTCCAACACTTCGTCACTTACAATCTCGCTAATGGCCAAAACCTTGTTCGAGGTGCAGGTCAGGTGCTCGGGATAGAACTTTTCTTCCACATGGAGCAAAATGCAGTTGGAGAAAGCCGTTGAGATATACAAAAAGACTTGCAGTTGCTTCATTTCCTTGGCCAGATGAAGCATCGACCGCGTGGCACGAGTATTAATAGCCAAAGCCACGTGAAGTGGTTCGTCAAAGCGCACCGTGGCTGCCCCATGAATCACAATCTGCACTTCGGATGCAAGGAGTCTTCTGTCTGTCTCCCGAATACCCAGATCCAATTCGCGGCAGTCCCCAGCTATGGGAGAGATTTGTTGCAGTGCCTCTGGCTTGGCATTGAGCAGCACCTTGAAGATCTACAGGTAATTTCAAGAGTAAGTTTCCCGCTACTTTCTTACGCGACACTTGGAAGCTTACCGGATCCTTGGACCAGCTGGCAATTCGATCCTGAACATCAACTCCTCGCTTTGATCTCACCAGTATATAAATCCGCTTGACTTGTGTGGTGCGCAGAATCTTTTCAATGACAACTAAAGCGAAAGACGGTCAAAGTTTCAAATCTATCTTTGATTTGGACTTGAACGGGAAGTCAAATTGAATACCTTTTCCCAAAAATCCAGTGGCTCCGGTTAAAAAAATAGTCTTGCTTCTGAAGCTATTTTGTATATCCGTATCCATTTTGGGTATTTTAATCCGATCAAGAAGTGAAATATACAGCTATCCAGTAAGTAATTTTCGCGTAGTTGTCGAAATTAATACATTATATGAGGCAACCGAAATTTCTGGGCTTTTATTTATACCCTTAATGAGGTCAAACCCTCGAAACTTAGTCAGGGCTGGCAGATGGAGAGCAATAGTTTTGTGCCATAAATTATTTACGCAAATTATTGAGTTAAGAGGGAGTAAGCTAAATTTATAATACAATGATATACAAATATATAATTTAATTCCAGTAATGCATCCCTGGTTCGTGGATTCCTAATTTGCTATACAAATTCGGTTGAAGACAGGTTCGAAGGAGGTTTATTTCCCATTCGTCGGGGTAATTATTTATGCGATTGACAGTTCAATCACAGCAAATTACAAGTAAATAGGCAAGAATGATTAAATAAGTTTATTTGAGCTCGAGAAGCACAATTTTTTCATAAAACCTATTTTGAAAATATAAAAATTTCATAAATTTTTTTGGTTATTCTTTTCTGTTATTTCGTTTAATGTTAGTCTTCTCGAAAGTTTAATTTAATTTTACCTCTCAATTGTAGCCCAATGGTAATAATTAAACAATTCCGAAAAAACTAATAGTTTCAGACAAAAAACACCGTTACAACTTTTTTAAATTCAAATTTTTGTTGCCCAACGAAGGCGCGCATTCTTCATCTTTGCCATTCACCATTCTGAATATTTTCGTCTATAACTTTTTATTTAGATAGGACCTCAGGTGTTCACTATTAATAATTAATGAATTAATAACTATTACAAAATTGGTTGAATTTTCAGGTTTCAGGTATCAGAAAACTAACAGAAACAGACATTTAACAGAATGTTAAGCCATGCCGCTAGTGTTAGAAAACGAATTCTTATGTGCTGGAAAACGAGGTATTAAAAACGTTCGGATTGTATAATTTTATATTGATTTTTTTCCTGCAAAAGTGTGCATTGGCATGGCCTGTGCTCGGAAATTGCTTGTTCGCGTTATCATGAATAACTCACCCGCTGTAACTCGAGCCATCGCAATGTCAGCTGCTCGCCGCGCCGAGGAGGCGGTGGAGAAGCTGAAGGAGGGCAATCCCTACTACTCCAAGTACGCGGACAAGATAGCCAAGATGCAGCAAACGTCGGCAGAGGAGTTCCTGGATCGCGTGGAGCGCGTAGTGAATCCCATAAAGGATGGCAAGAGCCAGGCCAGGTACTGAGAGGCATTAAAAAATCTTGATTTTCGTTATTTAATATGCAAATCCTTAACAGGTCCTACTCTGAGCTGCTAAATCCAAAAACAAAGCTGGCGGAGGAGAAGGCTGAGTTGCCACACAAAAAGCTGACGGATATCATGAAGCTGGAACTGATTGCAGACAAAAGCGCTGAAGAGATTTCTCAGATCTGGCTCGAATATCACAAGACTAAGGAAGTGCTGGCAGCAACTCTAACGACCTCCCAGTACGAAACTCTTATGGCGAGGGCCAAGGAATACCCTGTCTTCCTTTTGCCGCTGCCACGCAGCGAGGGCTTTGAGTTCATCATGTTGCAGTTTGCGGCCAACACAGTACACTTTACCCCGTTGCTGGCCTACCAGGTCCACCATGAGAACGCACCCGAGTGTTTAACGCTGGTTCACTATACTGAGGAGCAGGACAAGGGAGTGGTGCTGATGCGTGGCGAGTACGACTCCAATGTTCTCACCGCCCAGGAAGCTCAGTGCTTGGCCAATGAACTCCAGATGTTTTACCTGAAAGCTGACGAAAATAAGCTGCGTCTGCTAGACACTTTCACACGAAAACCTGATGAGTTCAAGCACATGGATCTCATCAAGGAGGTGGAAAACATCCAGCTGGGCTAGGCCCTGAAATTGTTATCAAAATATAAAATAGCCCATACAAAAATTCTACATATATCATTTTTTATACATTTTTTTAAAGTTTGAAACCAGAAGATGGAGCATTTTGACTGGGTCATGCAGGAGATCGGTAAATGGTATTTCAGAATCCTATTAAACATTTATCATCATTATCCATTGCACAGGTTTCGGAAAGGTGCATTGGTTTGTTATGCTAGCCTTCGGCTTGCTTCAGATGATGACATTCCACGAGACAATGGGTATGGGAATTGTCGGGCCAGCCTCCGTGTGTGATTTGCACATGACTCAAATGGAACTGGCTGCTCTGACGTCAGCTGCATTTTTAGGCATCATCTGCTCCTCCTACTTCTGGGGCTACATCACCGACAAGAGGGGTCGACGCTGGACACTCCTGCGAACCATTGCCTTGAGCGTTTTCTGCTCACTCGCTTCCATGTTTATGGCCCACTTCACAGCCTTTTTTGTTTTGAGGTTTCTGACCGGAATTTTGTATGTATGACTTTCAGAAATATTTCGTCTAAAGCTGACAAGTCTTTCGCGATAAGTGTGGCTGGTCCCAGCTTCGTGGCAGCCACCTACTTGTCCGAGTTCCTTCACAGCCGACTACTAGCACCTGTTGTCACCCATATGTACATGTTTATTGGCTTTGCCATGATTTTTTGCCCGGCGATGGCTACAATATTTCTCAATCCGAGCATCATGGACTTCGAAGTGCAAATACTCGTTAATGATCTTGTCCTGCGGCCCTGGCGCATGTTAGGGTTCGTATACGTACTGCCGGGAGTAATTGCTTTCATGTTGCTTCTGGTTATGCCAGAGAGTCCAAAATTCCACTTTATGATCGGAAATACGGAGAAAGGGCTAAAAGTAATGGAGTGGATCAGTCAAAATAACAAGGGTTGCCCACTAACTGCGGATCAGATTAACGAACTCTACATATTTCAAAGTTTTGCGCAGGTGCAGCGCCAGAAGTCCGACCAAAACATTCTGAGGGCGATGGTGAGTGACGCAATGCCACTGTTCCGAAAGCCCTATGTGCGTAGCTATGTAGGTGTTTGTCTGATCATGTTTTTTCTGGGACTTATGTTAGTAAGCTGTATGAAAAAAGAACCATGCGTTCATCTGTTTCTTTAATCCGTAGAACCAACGGCTTTGGAGTTTGGTACACGGCCATTCGAAATCGCGGGCATATGCGGCAAGGAAACAAGGAAAATATGACATTCTGCAGCATCCTCTTTAACACTGACCTGGGCCCAGTGCTGGAGCCCGAGAAGGACATTAATATAGTATATTGACTTGGGGATCCACTGAATTTGGTTAAAAGCGGTTTCATTTTTAGACAGATATGCAACGATGACTTTATAGGTTTTAATGACAGCTTCATCTTGGGAGTCGTTAACGTTCTACTCTACAACATCTGCTGGTTATTACTCTTCAAGGCGCGCAGAAGAGTGATTTTTATCATCGCCTTGCTGACCTCTGCAGCAGGCGGGTTTGTTCTGATCTTTGCGATCAACACATGGGTGCAGCTCTCGGCGTTAATTCTCTTACTGGCCATTCCCGGGGTAATTATCAGCCTTTTGGGCGGCGCTCTCCTAGGGGACGTGCCCACCTTCCTTCGCGGCAAGGCGATGTGTATTTGCCTGATGTGGGCCCGTTGTGGTGCTTCTTTAGGCACTCTTTTAACTGGACTTTTCATCGATTCGTACTGCGAGAAATTCCTGTTGATGGTGTCCATGCTGCCTATCCGTAAGACTAAAATTGTTATCTTAACTCTTGTTTAAATATCTGAAAGATCTTTTAATTTGGAATTATTTTATTATTCTTTAATAACAATTTTTTTTTATAGTTTCCGTTGGCATTGAGGGATTTTTGCCTTTGAAATTTGTAAGCTCCCCTTGTTTAAAATATTCATTTGCTTCTTTCATTAATTTTTTAATTTAAATTTCTAGTAAATTATTTTTCGCACCTTGGCTGTTTAATCCTTCAAATTGGACCCTTGTGAAATAACATAAATACATAGTAAGATCTTTTTGCGGTTAGACACTGATATCATTGTCAAAAAATAGCAAAAAAAAGTTTAACACGTAAACATAATCAATTTTCTACAATATTGAGGGGCACAAAGTATGGAGAATTTCGATGAGGCTATGGAGGCCATCGGTAAACAGCTGTCCAAAATGCAATTCAGTTTTAATACATTCTTTGAATGGCACAGGCTTCGGAAAGACACATCTCTTCGTTATACTGACTCTCGGCCTGCTCCAAATGCTGACCATTCCCGAAACAATGGGAATGGGCATCGTCGGGCCAGCTGCGGTTTGTGATCTTAACCTAACTCAGGCACAGCTGGGTGTATTGACCGCAGCAGTTTTTATGGGCATCATCTGCTCCACCTACTTCTGGGGCTATGTCACCGATAAGATGGGACGACGCTGGATACTTCTGCGCACAGTCGTCTTGAGCTCCTTGTGCTCGCTCACCTCGATGTTTATGGTATCCTTCACGGGTGTGTTTGTTATGAGGTTTTTAACTGGAATTTTGTAAGTACACATGTTAAGAATACTTGACTATAGGTGATATCTCTTCGTATGTGACGGATTAGCGTGGCTGGTCCAAGTATTGTGGCGCCCACCTACCTATCCGAGTTCTTCCCACGTCGACTCCTAGCTCGTGTCATCACCCACATGTACACGTTCGCTGGATTTGCAATGATTTTTTGCCCGGCGATGGCTGTAATATTTCTTCAGACAAGCATCAAGGATTTGGAAGTGCCCATTGTTGATCAATTTGTCCTTCGGCCGTGGCGCCTGTTGGGATGCTCATACGTCTTGCCGGAAATATTTGCTTTTATGCTGTTGCTGTTAATGCCAGAGAGCCCGAAGTTCCTCTTCATGATCGGCGAAACGCAAAAGGGCTTGGAGGTGATGCAGTGGATCAGTATGAAAAACACCGGCCGTCCTCTTACCCCAGAGCAGATTGTCCTGCTACACAAGTTTCAGAACTATGCGCAGGTGAAGCGTCGTAAATCCGACAAGCACATCCTCCAAACGATGGTCAGTGATGCGATGCCCTTGTTCCGCGAACCGTATGTAGTTAGCTTTGTAGGAGCTTGTATGGTCGTATTCGTCCTGGGCCTAATGTGAGTGTAGTGGTTAAAATAAAAGTTATGCATTGATAATGCCCCTACCCCGCAGAATCTTCGGGTTTGGAATTTGGTTCACGGCCATGCGAAACCGCGGAAACATGAGACAAGGTAACAAGGAAAACATGTCCTTCTGCCAGATACTTTTCGTACCCGACCTGGGTTTGACTTTGGAGCCGGAAGATGACGTAAATGTGGTACGCTGCTGTTCTGAGAAAAAATATAATAATGTTTTTTGGAGCTAACAGCTTCCTCCGCCAGATCTGCAATGACGACTTTATAGGTTTTAATGACAGCTTCATCTTGGGGGTCGTTAACGTTCTGCTCTACAATATTTGCTGGATGTTACTTATCAAGGTGTCGAAAATTGTGATTTTCACCATCGGGCTCTTGATCTGTTCAACCTGCGGGATCATTTTGATTTTCTCGACGGGTCCTTGGGTGCAGCTCTTCTCATACATCCTGCTTCTGAGCACGCCAGCGGTGTTATTGAGTGTTTTACGTGGGGCCCTTGTCGGAAGCGTACCCACCTATCTTCGTGCCAAGGCTATGTGTATCTGTATGATGTGGGTCTCTTGTGGTGCAGTGGTGGGCACAGTTGCAACCGGCAACCTTGTTCATCGATGCTGCGAGACGTTCCTGTTTCTGATCTCCATTATGCCCCTGGGTAAGAAATCTGATATCTAGAAAACCAAGAAATGTTTATAAATTATTAAATATTTTTACAGTGTCTGCGTACATTGCTGGATACTTACCATTTTAAACCTTTTTTCAAAAATTCAATAGATATTATCTAAATTTTTTAAATGAATTCATAATAGGTATCAATTGAACTATTAGCTTCTGAGGAAAAATTTACTAAAAGTAGAAACCAGAACTCATAATGAAAGAAAAAAAAAAAAAAAAATAAATATGTAAGTAACTAATATAACAACATTATACGTATTTATTTGTTTTGTAATTAAAGTCAAATAACGAGTTTAGAGGATGTGTTTAAGGAGATCTCTCCTCAGTGAAGTAGACACTGAAGTTTTTGTCAAAAAAAAAAAAAAAAACAAATACATCTAAAAACGTAATACATTTTATAATTTAAAAGCTCCTATTTTGCAAAAGATCGAAGAATGGAAGATTTCGATAGGGCTATGGAGGATATCGGTAAATGGATGCATAAAATCAATTTCAGGTCTAATACAACCCACGAATGGCGCAGGCTTTGGCAAGGTGCATCTCTTCGTTATACTGACTCTCGGCCTGCTCCAAATGCTGACCGTTCCCGAAACAATGGGAATGGGCGTCGTCGGGCCAGCCTCGGTTTGTGATCTTAACCTGACACAGGAAAGGCTGGCTGTGCTAACTTCCGGCGCTTTTTTGGGCATCATCTGCTCCTCTTACTTCTGGGGCTACATCACTGATAAAATGGGACGACGCCGGACTCTGCAATGCACAATTGTTTTGAGCACCTTTTGCTCACTGACCTCTATGTTTATGGTATCCTTCACGGGCGTATTTTTAATGAGGTTTATAACTGGAATATTGTAAGTAAAAGTAAGAAGTAGTATCTGCCTAAAAGTGACATTTTCTTTCGGATAAGCGTGGCTGGCCCGAACCTTATCGCGCCTACCTATCTGTCCGAGTTCTTTTCCAGACGTCAAGTACCTAATGTCGCTACCCACATGTACATGTTCACTGGCTTAGCCATTATGTTTTGCCCTGTGATGGCCACAATATTCCTTAAGACGAGAATAGTTGAATTGGAAGTTCCGATTTTTGGAGATCTTGTCCTGCGGTCCTGGCGCCTGTTAGGTTGCTCATTCGTCTTGCCGGGAATAATTGCCTTTATCCTCCTGTTTTTAATGCCAGAGAGCCCAAAGTTCCTCTTTGTATCGGGCCAGACGCAAAGGGGTTTAGCGGTGATGCAGTGGATCAGTAAGAAAAATACCGGCCGGCCCCTTAGTCCGGATCAAATAGTTAGGCTGCATAGATTTCGAGCCCTTTCGCAAGTGAAGCGTCAGAAGGCTGATGTTCACATCCTGAAATCGATGTTAACCGACGCGATGCCCTTGTTCCGGAAACCGTATGTGGCTGACTACATTGTTGCCTGCATAGTTATGTTTCTCCTGGGCCTGATGTAAGTGTATTAGTTCAAAGGGAGGCAAGGATTCAATATTTTCTATTCCCTGCAGAACTAATGGCTTTGGTATTTGGTTCACGTCCATGCGAAATCGCCTCCTCATGCGAGAAGGCAACAAAGCCAACATGACTTTCTGCGAGGTAATTTTCGTAACCGACTTGGGTTTAATAATCGAGCCCGAAAATGACGTCTATTTGGTAGGCAACTGATTGGTAAAAAGAATTGTGATTTGTATAATAATACCCCTCGCACTGATCAGATTTGCGACGACGACTTTAGGAGTTTTAAGGAATCGGTCTATATGGGCGCCGTCAATGTTTTGCTGTACAACATTGTCTGGCTGACGCTCTTTAAGTGGCACTGGATTGTGATTTTTACCATCTTCCTCTTGGTCGCTTCGACGTGTGGCTTCATTTTGATTTTCTCTATGCATTTTTATGTGCAGCTTTTCTGCTACATACTGCTTCTAAGCACGCCCGGAGTATTGATGGGTTTGCTATGTGGCGCTTTCCTGACGAAGGTCCCCACCAATATTCGTGCCAAGGCGGTGTGCATCTGCCTCATGTGGGCGCGTTGTGGCGCAGTGGTGGGCACATTTGCAACCGGCAACCTTATCCATCTGTACTGCGAGCAGATCATATTGCTTATCTCCATTTTGCCTTTAGGTAAGATTTCCAATAAATCTTCCTGAAGGAACAAATAGTAGGGATAATCTAAAAAATTAATTAATCTTTTACAGTTGTCGCTGGCATTGGTGTCTTTTTATTATTTTAAAGGGTAAGCATATTTCACTAGCTCAATTGTTTTTTCTCAATTTATTAAATTCCTCAGAACCAATTCAAGACACAGGACCAATAAAATTTCTGCAGTTCACAAGATGTAAATTTTCAAAAGTAGACAGCGAAAACCACAAAATTACTAAAGTCACTCCAAATATTTGCTATATTTGTAATATACCTTTAATATATCTAACTAAATGGGAATGCCTATTTTTATGTAATTATTTTAATAATAAGATTTGATCTAGACGTATGGTGATGAGACTTTAGACACTGAATTTACTGTCAAAAGATTGCAAAAACACAAGAACACATACACTATTTACTACAAAAAAAACACTACAAGGACACGGAGGATGGAACACTTTGATCGGGTCATGGAGCAGATCGGTAAATGGAAATTCCAATTCTTATCATAACGACTTTAAAAATAACGCAATTTGGTCAGGATTCGGAAAGGTGCATCTGTTCGCCATTCTGACTCTCGGCCTGCTCCAGATGCTGACATTCCTCGAAACAATGGGCATGGGCGTAATCGCCCCAGCCTCGGTTTGTGATCTGCATTTGACGCAGATGCAGATTTCCGCATTGACAGGGGCCACCTTTATGGGCATCATCTGCTCCTCATACTTCTGGGGCTACATCACTGACAAGATGGGACGACGCTGGACGCTGTTGCGCACAATCACCTTGAGCTGTTTGTGCTCCATTACCTCGATGGTTATGGTCAACTTCCCGACCTTCTTCTTAATGAGATTTTTTACTGGAATTTTGTAAGTAGGAGCTATTAACTATTTGACTATACCGGCCATCTCATTCCGCATAAGTTTGGCGGGTCCGAGCTTCGTGGCGCCCACCTACCTGTCCGAGTTCTTCCACAGACGGCTCCTGGCTCGCGTCATCACCCACATGTACATGTTCATTGGTTTTGCCATGATGTTTTGTCCGGGAATGGCCACGGTATTTCTCAAGTCGGGCAACATGGACTTTGAAGTGCACATAGTGGGTGATCTTGTCCTGCGGCCTTGGCGGTTGTTGGGTTGCGTATACATCTTGCCGGGAATAATTGTCCTTATCCTGTTGCTGTTTATGCCTGAGAGCCCGAAGTTCCTCTTCATGATCGGCGAAACGCATAAGGGTCTGTCTGTGATGGAATGGATCAGTATGAAAAACACCGGCCGTCCTCTTACCCCAGAGCAGATTGTCCTGCTACACAAGTTTCAGAACCATGCGCAGGTTAAGCGTCATAAGTCCGACAAGCACATCCTTGAAGCGATGGTGAGTGATGCGATGCCCTTGTTTCGGGAACCGTATGTGGGGACCTATGTAGGCGCCTGCTTGGTCATGTTTGTCCTTGGCATGATGTGAGTATTCCAGAAAAGTGGGAGCAGGTATGTTATATCTTCCCTAATCATTTAGTACAAACGGGGTTGGAATTTGGTTCACGGCCATGCGGAATCGCCGCCACATGCGGCAAGGTAGCAAGGAAAACATGACCCTTTGCCAAATACTTTTCGTACCCGACCAGGGCTTGATGTTGGAGCCAGATTATGACTTAAATGTGGTAGGCTACTGTTCTGAAATAAGTATTATGAGTGTAATTCTGCCACTTGTCATGACCAGGTCTGCAACGACGACTTCAAGGGCTTTACTGACTCTTTCACCATGGGTACCATCAACGTTCTGCTCTACAACATTTGCTGGCTTTCGCTCTTTAAGGTGCCCAGGAGCTTGATTTTTATAATCGGTATGCTGGTCGCCTCAACGAGCGGATGCCTGTTAATCATCGCGAAGTTCAATTGGCAACAGCTTTTTTCCCTCATCTTGTTTCTGGTGTCCCCTGGGATAATACAAAGTGTTTTGGGGGGCGCCCTCCTGGAGGACGTTCCCACCTATCTTCGTGCCAAGGCTATGTGCATCTGCCTGATGTGGTCCCGTTGTGGCGCGTTAATGGGCGCAGTTGGAACCGGCTACTTCATCCATCGGTACTGTGAACACTTCCTGCTGATGATCTCTATTATGCCCCTACGTAAGATTTTTTGGAGAATTTATAAAATAGCAACAGAAATGGCCAAAAATAGCTTTCATTTTGTGTTATTATTTTTTCTTTTGATAAAAATTCATCAACTTTTTTACAGTTGCCGCATGCGTTGAGGGTTACTTGCCGTTTTCCAGGTACGTTTTTTCAGGACCCCATTTTGTTGTCCTAATCTTTAAATTATTTCAGAACCGCTTGAACTATGTTGAATCGCATCAGTTTAAAAAGGGATATGAGTGCCTAAAAGTAGATAAAAAATTGTGAACGAAGGAAAAAAATAAGTAAATTAATGATGTCCCAAAAAACTGACGTATTTATTATACAATGGCTTTTTAAAAGGAAATGCTACTATTTTTGGGAAATGTAAAGTTCATTCTGGAATCAGTTTGTCCAGGGTTCGGGAACCCCAAAATTTAATGATCAATTTCAGAAACCTGATGTGGATACTATATTTAGCTAAAAAATGAATAAAAAATAATTTAAACTTAGGACTCATTACCTTGTGACCCAGACAAAAAGCTTTTATAAGGGTGTATATTTTTATGATACCATAATTTTAAATCTTAAAGGAGAATTTTAAAATAGTGTTAGTAAAAAGTAAAGACCCTGCCCATCTGAGACTTTCTGCCATTAAAAACACAATCCTTGAATCATTGCACTTTTTATTAATGTTGTAACATCACAAAAACGATTATGTGGATATTTCTTATTTATTGAATTAACATGGAGACTATGTAAGCATTTGTTCTGCAGTTGCAACTACAAAGTACACCCCCTATTCGTTAAACTATTGCCCCAAAACATAAGCTTAAAAAAATTACATATGCTAATAATTATAAAGATGAGTGCTGGACGTCGTCGTTGTCGCTTTTATTTTTCCTTTAAAAGACCTCCTCCTCATCCAAGGCGCGGATCTGCGGATACAACTATATTTTCCGTCAAAATTATTTAGTCGCTTGTTACCAATTCTCCGCCACTGTTGACGCCTTTGGCCAGGTTGAAGTTGTTGTCCAGCTCTCGATTTCTCAGGATTTCCATTAGATTTCCACGCTTTCCGAACCGAACCCGGGCCCTATCACCGTAATAGGTATCCAGATCCTGCAGGAACTTGTACGCATCCGCCATGGTGTTCACGTCGTTCTTGCGGGGTGGCCGGGAATTGGAGGCCTCCACACTGCATCCGGCGGCCAAGAGAGCAAGGGCCACGCAGACAATCAGAATGCAACGCATTGTGTGGCACATGGTGCTGCAACAGGGATAATTTAAAATAATAACCATTATCGAGGAATTGAAATCAATTAAGAAAACCTTGAAGCTTATAGTGCACAAGCAGTTCAATTTAAGTTCACGGAACCCAACGTATTTGCATACATATTGCGGTTTAAATACTAGATTGGATATTTATGAATATATTAGTTATAGCTCTATATTGAGTTTAGTCTACTTAGAATATATAAATACTTAAAATACCCAACAAGAAAATAATCATGTCTTGAACAATTTTTTATTTGCATCGGTTTTTAACGTAATTTTCCAGTGGAAAATCCAGTGGAAAAAATCGCCCTTGATTTTTTTTTAATACGGTTGATCATAAAAATATATGATTCAATAATTGTATAATTAATATATTGTATCGTCAGAGGTCCTATATAGGGGTCTGGGTCTTACTAGGGCCACACTTAATAGACAGCAATCGCCAATATGCTAATTTGCGGGATTTGAACTAAATGATCCGACAATCCCATTTTAATTACTGACGTTCATTGATAGACGCCGGTCAATGGTTTTCGGGCGGGACTGACGCAAGTGGCTAATACTTCCACTTAGTCGGTTATTAAAAATATTACAAGCCAGTTGGCTTTTGCTTAAGGTCAATCCGACCAGCACGAAAGGATGTAGCTATGAATCATTGTTATACGATCAGTGCAATAGTTCTGAGAACCCGATAAAGTTGGTTGAAGTTTACCAGGCTAAAAGCTTTTGCCGTAAGTAATTATGTTTAACTAACTTTTCCTCGACTTAAATGACTCATTGTTTTTTTTTTTCTCCTAATCCTGAGCACTGCTTACCTGTTCAAAATGTGTTGAGTATTTGCCAAAATGTCTAGGTCCGGGTGGATGTTTAATCAGCAAAGGCAACCGCAACCGCGAATAAATGTTGGCCAAATGCCATTGGCAACAGGTATTTATAGGAGCTGTCTGCTGAGGATGTGCCCACCCACGTTCAGCCCAGAATGCCGAGCGGAGGCGAACGGAAGTTGGAAAACCGAAGCGGACCGAACTCCGGATGAAGCCTCTAAAATATTTTCATATGCAGGCTAATTATGTCGCGAGGCTGGAACTTTTGCAGCAGCTGGAGCGGAATGGGAAGTCCTCGGGTTCGTGCAAATGGAATGAAGAGGGGGAAGATGGATCGGAGATAGAAACTCGAAATGGAAATTCAAACGGAGATTGGTCAGAGCTAACAAATAGTGACAGTTGGCTAACGAGATATCTGAAATCGCGGCTGGCTATCAGAAACAGAATTATGCATAGCGGAATAAATGACAAATTTTTGATAAGAAGGCTTAGTGCTACCAGCTACCCCACCTGAATGAATGTGGCCAGAACTGATTTATGTGCTCATAGCGAGTCTGGGATTGGGACAGTGACGGGGACTGCATTCCTCCTCCCAATTCCGCATTCGTTTCTGGCGTCAGAGTTGGCAACAGTATCATTAATTATAATATTTTGATTATTGTTTAATAACAGCGAGCTTAGATTCTGGCGTCGCTGATTGCGCTGTGGTATTAAATGGGCTGCTCGACTTTGCATAGTTATTTAATTTGGGGTCATGCCTGTTAGGCAATCCGAATACCAATTGCATTGATTCTGTAATATGTTCGGTTGCTTACGGTGCGTATACGTAACACGCTTTCCCCAGCACAACATGACATCATTGAGATCGTGTTCTTCTGGATGGTTATTAACTTAATATTTGTAATAAACGTTCTAACTAATTAGCCATAGTGCCCCATTACTTACCTGCTTGTTTTTTTGTCATCGTCTCCATTCTCTGACCCATAGTGGCCCATTAGTGGCGTTGTTTTTGTTGCGATTATCGTTTCAATTAAACTCGTTCGCTATTTATTTGCGTCTGGCGGAACGTTTAATATTTAAATCTAATTGGCGTCCAACATTGTTGGTTCCTCATTGTTTGGCTCGATCCAGCTCTAGTTCCAGTTCCATTGCCAAGCAGCTGATATCGAGCACTCGCACTTATTAATAATTGGAGCTAAGATAGGCGATTAGTGGCTGCGGGCACTCCCCGCGATGCTTGCCTTCCGTTCGGTCCGTTTAATTATAACATCCACTTGGCGGACATGCTCTGGCTAAAGTCCCTTAAATCTTGGGGAAATCTAAATCCAATTGCAGATTATAGTTATCTCCGTAATCTATTTTTAAGTGGTATTACATTGTTGAAATCTATATTCTTTACAATTTAAGTCTTTACTTCCAAATATATAATAGATCGGTTCAAATTCAAGGTATGGAAATTTCTGTACGGTGATACCATATCGTATGAGTAATATTTAGTAGCATTTTTACCTTGGCCCAGTGGGCATACCATATAAGACTTTGAAATAAATTCTGGCTAGACATGCGTAGTTTTTGTTTGGCTATCGTTGAATAGGAAGCGATTATTTTAGCTACTCAAGAGGTGGAAAATTTTTTATTGAAGACAACGTGACGTATGAGTAATTTAAATATGGTAATAAAATTCAAAAAGTCCGCAATTATCCACACATTGAGAGCTGGTGGGGGAAAACCCTGTTCTGGTTCAAGGATGTTGTTGCTCGATTGTTTCGAGTTGGCAGATGCCAGCCAAGACCCGGTCGATTCAACTGTCCAGCTTTCTTGCCGGCTCTCGTATATGCACTTCATTGTTCTGTCCCAAGCGCTTTTTGTCACCTTCTATGTGCTAAAACGCCAACCTGAACGTCACGAAGTGCCCGTTTCCTCGGACAATTCTTTTGGGTGGAACCGGCACTTAAATTACAACTAAAGTGCCTCATTTCTCGTACAGTTATAATGTTCGAGGTTGGGAACTCCGCTTACCGATCGCATGTCCGGGGTTTCCCCTGGTCAGGTCACGGGTCCATTTCATGTCAGTAGGCACAAAATATGCCCATTTGCATGCCAGCCCCCAATTTCGGATGTGAGTTTTTTATGAGACTTTTGTGTGCACTTTCGGAACTGTTTGCGTAGATTCTAATAATTTGGCGCTGCTGAGATTCGATAAACCGCTGCCCCTTGCAGCTTGTTAGAAGCTGCTTGGGTTAATTGAGCGTTTCATGTATGCGAAATAGTTTTGAGACTTGTTTGCATTGTTTCAAAAAAAAAATATATATATAAATATATATATATATATATTCGCTAGTCGATCTTTTGGGCTTTCCTGGCCTTGAAGCTGGGCGGCCACCAAACAATTACCTTCCTCATTGCCAACGAAACGATAATTGTGGCTCAAAATTTCGCAGCTTAATAACAAAGTTTGCAACTATTTGCGTGCCATTTAATGTTTATTTTCGAAAATCAAGCAAATATTGAACTATTTTCAAAGGGCTTAGTCAGATCCGTGGTATTCCACGTGAATTTTTCCATTTGTCTAGCAATGAGTTGTACGTCAGAGGAAGTTCTACAAAGTATATTATTATACGCTTGCAGGGGGTATTATACGCATTAAAGGAAGCATCTCCGACCCCACAAAGTATATATATTCTTGATCAGCATTAACAGCCGAGTCGATATAGCCATGTCCGTCTGTCCGTCTGTTTCTATGCAAAAATAGACAGTAGTTTAAAACTAGCGTTTTGAAATTTTTACCAGATCATTATTATCAGCTGTGTTTTATTTAATATGCACTCATTATTCTAAATTTTCATTGGAAACCGGAACAATTTAATTAATTTTAGCTATAAACAAGTTATTGAGTGTAAATTAATTTAAAACCAAATGAATGCAGAGATGTTTTGTAACGATTCATTGAATCTGTTTATTCCTTGCATTCGTGTCATCATTGTGATAATACATTTGAAGCATTCTTCTATAAATAATATTGTATAACTGCGATGTTATGGTAAGTTTTATTTCCGAACCAAGGTCCTGCTCCTATTCTGGGAAAAGCTTTTACTCTGGTCACAATCCGGAGAGAAGTCGCACGCGCGTAACTTTTTGGTGAAAGCATAAAAAGCTAAAAGCCGAACCCAGAATGGGACTTTGGGATGCCCCGGGCCATAATTGCTAGCCCGGACTGATGTTTTCTGGCTGCCATAGACACAAACAACAATTAGCATGGAGAGCAACAAATTGCTCCATACATGCCAACTGATACTTAGCAGCGGGAACCTTAAACTCATTGTTCATTCGGGATCGTTGGATTGTGAAAAATTTACACTCGTACCAGCAACCAACAACTACGTGGTAGCAACAGTCCATACAAGCCCTGGTAATTTTCACTGGCAATAAAAATGGAAAATGGTGCGACTCAGACAAATGTCTCTGACAGGAAGAGCAATTCAAGATGACATTAATGGATCTTGGCTTGGGGTCGGACAGCGGACACTAGTCAGCAGCTAAATAGGTCACCTGCGGATATGACAGCTTTATCTGATCCGTTCACTGGTACTATTATTAGATACCCCGACCTGAGCTTTGTGATCGTCATTGATCTGCCATTAGTAACCAGCTAAATAGTGGACAGTTAATTGCCAGAGCAAATCGTTATTAGCTGCTAAGAATCTGGACTAGAGGTAATTACATCAAGAAGTGGCTCTTAATTGCGAGCAAGGCTCATGCATATGAATTTATATTTTTTTTAAAGGGCTCTGGCACGTGTGCGTGTATGATGTGCCCAAGATAGGGAGCTGCGGTTAAATAGAGTCATTTAAGCTATTATATTTATGAAATAATAATTCTCTCGGGTCCGAAACAATGGCGAACCCATCTAACCCAGAGTTCTAGCTCTGGGGAGGATCGTGGGGTGAAGCTGTGGTGAGTTAGGCCAGGCCCAGACCCATGCCCAGACTTACAAGTTCATAACATCAACCAGGCGATTAGTATATGTGGCTCGTAGTTTCATTTAATTTTGTTTGGGTTCCTACATGTGTGTGATTTTAGCCGAGCTAAGCCCGAGCAGAGGCTTGGATCTGGACCGGTTAGTGGAAAGGTTGAGATGCTAGACGACCCGACCGAACGTTTTGTATCCGAGCCCGGCCTGGCTCGGATCGGGCCCAGTCGGAGGTGGAGATCGGCCCAAGAGTCCATATAAAGATCCCCGCTGCATTCGAGATCGGCGCATTAAGCTGTCAAAATTTGTGAGAATAGGAAGTGCGTGCTAGATCAGTTCGATTCGAGACAAAACGGTGATTCTAGCCCTAAACGAGTCACTTACAAGTCCCCACTGCGAAATCGGATCGCACAAAACGGAACGGGACTTACGCTCAATAAAAATAACACCTGAGTTGCTAGGAATAAATCAAGCTTACTTATTAAATTCATATTTATATAAACGTCAAAATACATTAAACGGCTACGGAGCAATGCAAATGCCCTAGATCGGAATCGTGCGCGACCTGTTAATAGTTTAATTTGTGGCCATAAATAATAACTAAGGAATTAATTGATTTTTGTCATAAATCAATAAGTAACTAACTCACTCGCTTACTAATCCCTCCCCATCAAGTGCCAAGGGAACAGACTAAATCAAATTGGTTTGAGTTGGAGTCGCGCATTTTCGGGGTGCTGAAATGAAACTATTTACCAACAAAAACCAGCGCAATGCAAGTGAGTACACCTGACCAATGACCAAATTGGGCCATGCACACCATTGTCCGCATTGGTCAAAGCCAAAATCCCATAAAAGTTGATTTGAGCCGTCGTTTCCAGCCAAGGGAGCTGCCCCACGCGATCATAAAATAGTCAAAAGAAAAAAAATAAGCACTGAAATCTTGCACAAAAGTCAAGTCGCTCAAGTCGGCTAAATTGCTCTCAAATAGATTGCCGAAATGTGGCTGGAGTGGTGCAATGTCTTTTAAATGCCAGTTCCCCAAGTCCCCAAGTCCCCAGACCACCAATCTGCCAGTTCCGCAGGCCTCCAGGCACCACCCAGACCACCAGACCACCAGACCCGTGCCAAAAATGCTAATCAAAAAGAGTTATAAAAAGTGTTACTAAATCTCTCACACACCAGTTCCCAGCTAAGATTAGAATGCTAATTAAAATTGGTCTAGCTGACAGGTGGCAACACGCGTATATATTTATTTTATTTATGGCTAATAGCCGAATGGCCTGGCGACCTGTTCTTCCTAAGATGTGATTATATTCTAATCGGTACGTTTAAAGTCCAGGGAGGTTTTTGGCAGCACGTCATCCATTAGTTAAATATAGAAATATAAAATTAAAATAAGCACAAAACCAAAAAAATATTGATCAAAAATTGTATTAATTAGTGCTTTCTAGGGGGGGGATTCAAATGTTTGTTTACTTCGCTTGGCCACGTTTTGGCTTGCCAATCAGTCGGTGGAAGCCCCTTAACATATATTCAAAGCCGAAATATAGAAACGCCGACAAGATGACCAATTTACATAAACCCAAAATGAAGCTGCCAAGGGTATAGGGTTCTATATGCCAGCCGTGTATATGTGAACGATGGCATGTAGGCCACTCGGTTAGGGTCACTCCGGATTAATTGTAATCCGCTTGTAATAGCCGCCTGTCAAGTAAGTAGATCGCTAGATCGATTCGGCCAAGTCATTCCAAAGTTTAGTCTGCGGATGTACGTGTTTAATATATATATAGTATAATAGTATGTACAAAAGTGATATGTGTATTAACGGATCTGAACGGTAGTGCAATTAAGTTTGCATAAATTAAGATTTGAAATGAATCGTTTGTGACTAAAAATGTCACGTATTACCTTACCATGAAGTTCGATGATTTCAATCAGCATAAATACAAGCGGTGGGAAAACTGAAGGTGAACGCGATGATGGACCCCCAAACAATATACAATATAGTAGCACTTGTAAATTTTTGAAACAAGATGATTGGACAGCTCGGATGCCTTAGCCTGAGAGACTTTCGGCAACTAAAGAGAATCATCCATGACTTGCAGTTGGCAGTTGGCAGGTGGGCGTTTGGGGGCTCTCAGAAATTCCTTTAGAACGAACCAACTAATTTGCCCGCACTTTGTAATAAATCAATACAATCTACAGCTCAATACTCGCTAAACAATGCAAATAACAGCTATTGTACGGGCATTAACAAAAACAGTAATAACAATGTATGTATGTCCAGTTGTACGGCGGGGGGTGTCCGTTTCAAAGGCGAACAAATCGGATCGGATTAGGTGTTGGTGATCCAGTCTATCGGGGAAGTTGTTAGTTGTAAGACCGGCGCCCCATTTTGGCTCTACATATTTACTTTTCCTTATTGGCGAGCCTCTAATTGCCAGAGAAACTGCGACTGCTAGTGCGACTTTGAGTGAGACTATTTAAGGGTTTTGGGTTTTTGGTTTTGGCGATGATTAACAGCAAATAGCAACAGATCTGGGATTAATCATTAGCCAAACACAGGCAAACAGTCGAACGTCAAACAGGCAAACAAATATTGTTGTCTCATCGTCATGACAACAATTAGCCAGTTAACAGCGATACTATCTTTTGGATATGAGTGCCCCGTTGAGAGCGAATCTTGCCGGCGCAGTTAGCATATTTGCCTAATTTATTGTCGTCTGACGGAAGTCACACACACTCATACTTGAGTACAGCTGGCGACCCCCGAAGGTGTTCCATCAGAGAAACAAAACAAATCCATTCTTGACTTCAGTGGGTCAGCGTTTTTGACGCTTTGACTTGTCAAAAACTTCGACACTGTGTACTGCTCAGATTTTGATAATTTCAGGTTTTTTTTCGTATTTTTTGTTTTTATTTGTGCCGGCGAATTGCACCGAACTTGAACTTCAGACCGCCGCTGAAGCAGCTTAGTAACTGATATGTATATCAGCCAGCTCCCCGCCGCCCCACCGTCTTACCAACTTGTCAAGTTGTAAGAAACAAGTTCACAGCTCACTGGATCAGCTGGCGAGACAAGCGTCTTTCATTCATGCCATGTCTATATGTCATCCATATCTGTATCTATTTCCATGTCCAACTCTCATGTTCGACAAATCTTTCAATCGCCTTTTTTTTGGGCTCTTTGCTTGGGCAATGCAATTGTTGCACAATAGACGTTGTTGGCACTCTTGCCACTTGGCTCGATGATTTTGGCATTGGCCACTCCATTGCACCAGAATAATTTTGAGACGCTTTGTTAGCGGCCTAATTTATGGGTGAGGCTGGGCCATTGAAGGTCCGGGAATTTTACCTTTCAAGGCAAGGATATGCATGAGCATATAGGGCTGCACTGTAAGAAATTACGAAGAAGATGATTAGGATATTAAAAATTATTAATTTGATACCCATACCCATAACTCTAAACCAACTATATATTTTATTACCAAATAAAATATAAAGTTTTCTTTCTGTGCACATCTAGTATTATATTTGCTATCATTGGTTAGATGTGAATAGTTTGTTTTGATTTCTGGTTTCATCGGAGTCATGCATAATTTGTCGTGTATCATCGCCGTTTTGTTTTGATTTTGAAGTCTTGAACCTATTTCTGACAACAAAATTGACACCGAAGCGAAATTGTTAATGAGTTTATGCTGTTTGCTTTTCGATCTGAGCCGACCAACCGACCGACCCATTTGGTGCCGAGATAGAGGGGCGGGTTAGTCGCTTGACAGTTCATTGATCTTGGGGCCGTTTTCGGTTTCCATTTCCATAGAAATCTCTATTATTTGGGCAAACAATTGATGGTGTTACTCTAACTTTTGTTTTTATTGCGGGAATTTCATTAAACCACTTCTGCTGATAAATGGGCTAAGATTGTGCGTTTTGATTTATGTGCGGGTATCTTCGTAGGATGGCCATGATCGCTCAAAATCGGTCACAGGCATCCCACACGGGAGAACTCGGAGGAACTTGTAAGCTCGCCTTTAAAATTTTGTGTGTTTCGAGTGCGGAAGTGAATTATCACACCCGCAAAGACAATAATCTTGGCGGAAGGTGAGACTCGGTCTAGAGTCTCGAGAATAAACGAGTTTGGTCGTAAAGTGAGTGATTTCACTTGAAGTAAATGTGAAGCGAAGTGCAGCCTAGATTGATATGCTTCGACCGCCTTACCCATCTTCCGTGCTTTTAATTAATATTTCAAACAAGGTCATCCGGAATCGATTTTTATGGCTTTTCTAGGAGCGCCAATCGTGTAAACATTTTTCAAAAAAAATATTTTCTGTAAATCTGTTTACAACATAAAACCGAAAAGGCAGACAATCACTGCTGATAAGAATTAGAAAAGCTGGCCAAGAGTCAACAACTCCTTACCATAAATATGTTTCCTTACCAACTTACCTCGTAAACAAACATATTTTAGTTAAAAGTTATTTCTACAATATATTCAGCCTTAAGAATTAGCATTATGCTAAAAAGTGTCTGATTTGCCAAACCAGTTGCCAACTAGAAATATTTTAGTAAAGACCATAAACCTTTTAATTACAGACAGTTTAAGTTTTTAAGTAAACTCAAAGTGGGAGCCAAGTTGGTTCCCAGAACTCGTTAAAATATTTCGAGTGCACCTGATATTATAATTGCAAAATCGAAGAACGTTCATTGAACCCCTTCGTTGATATTTTTGGGCATGTCATCGTTTTATTCGGGAGCTGCAGCTTCCGCTCCTGCCATTGAGGTAGGTCGGAGATCTCGGCCAATCTGTCGGAGATCTGTCCGGCCAAGGTCAATGGCACGTGGGGAAAACTGGAACTGCGCCCAGAAACCAGTTCAACTTCAGCCGACGACGCGTCAATAACTCACCCAATGATCTAATTTATTGCAGAGCTGTTGCGATGCGCTGCTCTTGGGATGACCCTGCTGTTCTTCGGATCTCTGGTGCTAATCTCGGACCCAGTTCAAAGCATCCTGGATATGGTAAGTGATAAAGCAATGCTGAAACCTCTTTTTCATAAGAAATTACATAACTTATTTATCCAGAGACTAGGGGATTATTTGTTAATATTAATCACACCTTTTTCGATAATATCTTGTATAGCACTTGAGCTTGAAGCCCGGTACCTTCCTCTATACCCTGTGGCTAGTTCCACCCTTGGACGTTTACATCAATGTCTACATTTTCAACTACACCAATGCGGACGAGTTCATGTCCGGCCGGGCCGCCAAGCTGAAAGTCGAGGAGGTGGGACCGTATGTCTACAAGGAGGTGCTTAGCAATCACAACGTGACCCTCAACGAGGCCAACAACACCATCACCTACACTCCCCGCAGGGAGTACATCTTTGCCCGGGAGCGATCCATCGGAGATCCCAAGGTTGACTCTCTCCGGGCGCCAAATATTCCTCTGATGGGCATTACCACTCTGGCCTCGGGTCTCTCGATGTTCGCATCCCTGGGACTGGGAGCTTTGACCCGGCAACTGGAGGCCAAGCCCATGCTGACGCTAACGGTGGACGAATACTTGTGGGGCTACGAGGACAACCTGGTTCAATTAGCTGCCAGATTTGTGCCCAGCTGGATAGACTTCTCCAGTTTCGGAATAATGGAGAAGGTAAGTTAACGATACTGCATATTTTCACTACTAACGTAATAAGATGTCACAATTAACCTCTAAGTTGGCAAAATTTATTGGTGCTTTATGTTTATGAGTTCTAACTCATATTTGGCTTGACGTCAACGAGAGTTTCTATTTCTTGGTACTATTTCGAGGGTCCACAAGCCCTGAACTTTGAGTTCAGCCTGCAAATCTCTAAAGTTTCCATTTATTTTCTATTACTTTAGCTTTTTCGCGAGGGCAATGAGAGCAATGTCTTTAACATGAATCTGCCGGAGCCCAAGGACAAGTACGGAATCAAATTGCCGGACGCTCCACGGGCTTACACGGTGGACAGCATCAACCACGAGCGGGGATTCAAGCGCTGGCAGTACGATGAGAAGACCAAGTGGGTTTCATAGTTTGTAAAGGCTTTGGTAATTTTTAAATCTAAATGGCTTATCTCTAGTGGTACCATGTGCAATCGAATCTGGGGCAGTCATGACGGCACTCTCTTTCCTCTGGATATGAACGAGCACGATGAATTTCTACTGTACAGGCGGACCTTTTGCCGCCGCTTGCATGTCAAGTTCAATCAAACGGTTACCAACAATGGAATGGACGGTTTGCAGTTCACCATGGCACCGGATGCCTTTGATAGCAATCTGGATGACGCGAACTCCTCGTGCTATTGCAAAAATAACAAGTGTTTGAAGAGGGGAGTGGGAAATGTATCACCTTGCTATTACAGTAAGTAGTTTTAAGATTTTAATAATAGGGTTTCTTAGTAAGGGAGATTTCTTCTTTCATCAGACATGCCTTTGGCCATCACGTATCCGCATTTTATGCACGGGGATCCCAGCCTGCTGGAACCATTCGATGGCCTCAATCCGGACGAGTCCCGATTGACCTCCTACTTTGTGGTGCAACCAGTGAGTGAATTTCTCCAGTCTTCCGTATTTTTCCTTACTGAATTTTGAATTTCTATTTAGCAACTTGGCGCCCCGATGCACGGCACCCACCTGCGATTACAGGCTAACCAAGTGGTGGGCAAAGTGAGTTTTAACCGCGACATGGAGCCCTTCGAGAACATGGTCCTGCCACTCCTCTGGGTGGACCTTAATGTCGACGTGTACTGCTGGCTCCTCCGCTACCTGATCCATGGCATTAAGTGGGCCTTTCCGCTGATTCAGTGGAGCGCCGCCCTCGGAATGCTGATGGCCGGAGTGTACCACCTTTGCGCCGCCTTTATGCTCTGCTTCTGGCCCTCAAGCAAACAGCACTTCCACAAAGTGGACCAGGCGGAGCTGGGTACGGCAGTGCAGGTGATCAGCTTGGCAAACGGGTTCCGTAAGTCCTCCCTTCCCAGCTCCATCCAACTGGAATCGGAGGAGCAGCACCAGCTCCTATTTGGCTCAAAGGCGTAGACATCGAGTTGAAATTACCTCAAACACTTAGAAAGGGACTACACTGTGATATTTAGACTTAAGATTCGGTGTAAATTATTGTGCTCATTGGAAAACAACTTAGGGAACGTCCTTGCCTACAAACTAGTTAACAGTAACGATTATTATTCTACGGCTATAACTAGATTAAGGCTAGCAGTAAGCAATGTACATTGGAGTTTCCACTCGATAAATACAGGACAATAGTTTCGTAATTAGCATGGAATGTATTTAGTGGGCGGCGATCGTGTCCTCAATCCACTTCATGTAGTACGAGGTGCGAGTGTAGACGTCCGGAAAGCCCTCCAGGGCGCATCCTGACCCAAAGGAAGTCACCCCCACAAGTATCCAAGGGCCGTCCCTGTTTAGTCGGCACTGCAAAGGTCCGCCGGAGTCTCCCACGCAAGTGCCACCTTCTCCATTGAGTTTTCCAGCGCAAAGATGTCCGCCGTGGATGTTGACGAAGCTGCCATACGCATCCTTGCACCTGTGAAAAAATCAGGCATCAGAGTAGGATCAAAGAACTCAACCTCGAGCTTAAACTAAAAGCGAGTGTTAATATTTTTATTTAAAAAAATTGATTTTTCACACTTTTCATGCTTTTATTGAGTGTGATTCACACATTTTAACATTGTTTCGTTTAAAAGAGTGTAATTTACATCCATTAAAAAGGTGTTTAAGATTTGATGACTTAGCAACTTTGTGAGACACGGAAAGAAACCCATTTCCTATTTTTCTTGCGAAACATTAAAATATTTTGAACCCATTTTAAGTTGAATATTCTCACCTTCCATTCTGATGCAGTGGCACCTGAGTTTTTAGGAGCTGGCTGGAGAGATCCCCACTGATGTTGGCCTTTCCCCAACCAGTGGCCACGCAATCAACAAAAGCCATTTCCCTTGGCTCCTCGTTGTCTTTGCGGTTCTTCTGCTCGGCAGAGTCCTTCGGATCCGTCCGTGTTCCCAGTCTCATCAGCTTGTCATTGCGTCTCCGGGAGCGTTTAAGACTGCGCGGAGATCGCTGGGTCAGAGCCTGGCGCATCCTGTTAAGGATCTTCATGTTCATCAGCTCCCGCATGCTGGGAGCCGTCACATTCCGATAGCGTCGCCTACTTTGGACGCTGCGCAGGAAGTTGTCTATCTTTTCGGGCACATCTTCCAGCTCCAGTTGTTGGCTCAGCATATCCTCGTCACCAAGAACAGCTGTTCCTGATATCTCCGGGTCCGAGGTTTCGGCGGCCAGCATAAATGGCAAGCAGATGCGCCGGATATTGGAGGCTTTGGCAATATTCGCTGGCTTGGAGAGCTTCATCAACACCACATCGTGTCGGAAGTTGTGGTAGCGATGATGCATCACTATTTTTTCCACCGGAATCCGCTGTTCGTTGCCCGTTTCTACGTCGCGATCGTGCTCTCCCAGCACTACCGTCCAAAGAGGGGGAATGGGCAGGTTGAAGAGATCACTATAGAAAGAATAAGGGTCAATATTATAAAATATTTGCATGAATATATAGATCCCAACTCACTTGTGAACACAGTGCGCTGCTGAGAGTATCCAATACTGATGGATGAGCACCGCCCCGCACCAGTGTCCCAGGAATCCTAGCGATGGATGCAGCAGCTCCAGCGAGGCTTGCCAAGGAAACTGTCCTTCATTTGTCGTAGCTCCCGCTATAATCCGGGGTCCACGGCGAGCAGGACGACAACCGCAGTCTTTAAAAAAGGAAATTTTATTTTAGCACGACTATGAACTAAGGATATCCTTTTTCCAGGAGCTGAAGCTCATGGATTTGCGAATATTGATACTTATTAAGGTTATTCACTCACCCGTTTCGAATTGCCTGGAAGTGGGCAGGAGCAGCAGCAGGCACAGCCAACCCAAGGTCAAAGTGTTGGCTATTTGTGGCCGTGATGGCTTCATCATCTTGATGACCGCTCCTCGGGCAGCTGGCGCATTTCAACCGCTCAGCTGCTCATCGCGCGCATGACTGACCCACAGCAGGCCGTATCTATGTATCTTTGTACTCGTATCTCTGTATCTTCGATGCTGTATCTGTGTCCTGCTGCCGCCGGTGGCCAGATGCTTTTCACTTTCACGCCGAATGTCAAATAAGCGAAACGGAGGGCTTTTCGGGGACTGGGAACTGAGGTGGAATCTCGACTCTGGGCCAAGAGCTATTTAATTTGTCTGTTTTTTTTTTGGGTCCGGCCTTTAGTATTATAATTTACGAGGTCTCCCAGCTTTAATTTTTGGTTTCTTTCCCCGGCTGGGCACTAATTAGTCCGCTGGATGGGCGGCGTCGACATCGCGAAATGTGCGCAGAAGCTCGACTTTGAGTTTAAGTTTACGTTTTAGCCCCAACCAGAAGCTGCGGTCTCCACTTTCGATTATATAACGTGGCCACTTGACTGAGATGCTGGCTGGGCTCGCTGCCCTCAGCTCCTATTAATAATAACGGTCACTTAATTTTGCTTTTCTTTTTCTTTATCGTAGTTTTTGCTTTTTCTCGGCTGGGGTTTGCTTTTGCTTTCCGTTTAGCGCGTGCGCATGCGCGGCAGGTATTTGAATGTAAATTTGGCGCCAGGTGCCAGTGCGAATCGCTTGGGACGAGCGCCAAAATGCAACTGTGCTCTGCTCGGGTTTGCCAGCAAACATTTACCGTTGCCTGTTTCGTTTACAGCGCCGCCGCCGCAGCTTCAGTTGGCGTCGACAGCGTTGTGGCATGCCCCCGCTCCAACAACAAAAGCTTTGCTAACGAAAGTGAAAAGGCAGCGGAGCGGTGAGGGGGAAACAAAAGCCTCACAGCAGCAGCCGAGGCAGCCGGAGCAGCCAAAGCAGCAGCAGCAGGCAGCGCCATAGATGATGGCTAACTGAGTTGGCAATGAAAAAGGGTAAGTTGGCTTGGCGTAACCCACGGAAATCATTTGCATTTGATTTTCCATTTATCTGTACACTACAAGGCAGCGCCAATAATTAAAAAATGAAATTATTAATTATTATTAAGGAATTCTTGTAACTTAACTAACTAGTTCAATAAAGAAACTCCTTGTTTTTTTTTTTATCTCTAGATAAAAAATTAATTATAATCCTCCAACCAAATGACATTTCGCATGATTGCATGTGAGCAGCAAATTGTGTTTTTGTAATATATTAAACTCAAGCAGTAAGTAAGTAGTAAGTGCTAAATTAAGTCATACATGTGGGTCATTACCATAATTATTTATTTATTTTATTATTTTGCTGTTTTGGTTTTCAGTATGCACACAATGCAATGTGATCCCCTTGGCAGTAGCAATCTATAAATGACTCTGAATTTGATTTTGATATTCGAATGAGTTGTAAACGATGTTAGATAAGAGTTCGGTGCAATTTGATATTAGAGTCGTGATGGCAATTATCTAATCTAATTTAAATGCTAACTTCGGCATATTTCAGTGGCAACCGGGCGATTTTATAACATTGGAATGTTCCAACACGGTATATACCTACATCTTATATACAAAGCTAGCAGTTAGGACCTGGTCTAATCTATATTTCCCCTTATTAATTGTGGCTTAGTGAATGCCACTTTCTGTCATTGCGGCATTTGGAGTAAATTTTTTTTACCCTACTTCAGGGCTGGTTATGTACGACATTTAAGTGAGTGATTAGCGGGCAGGTATTCAACGCCTTTTTCAATGTAAGATGTCAAGTGATTAGTTTAATTGCGATAAGTTCTAGATTAAAATGTGCATAATTTTGCTCAGCTCCCGTGGCTACTGTAAATGATTTACTGAGTGGGTTGCCCGGTCTGCTCGACTAAGTGAGTGAGTGAGTGCACGAGTGAGTGTTTTGTATGTGAGTCCGAGTTACTTTCGTTTTCATTACGCGACGAAGACAGCAACAGCAGCAGCAGCAACAGCCTCAGCAGCAGAAACAACAACTTGAATTCCGTGTTGATGCACAAACTCATAAGTCATGTTGCTTGGTGCTGCCGCTGCCTCCAATGGGGAAGTTGTTAATGCAACATCAGAAACACCAAATTCAACGGCAGCAACATTACACTGAGGAAAAAGGAGTCATAGTTGAGGTACAACTATATCTCTAAAGACTAAAAAGGGTTTCTTTAAAGAAAGGTTTTCTCTTCTCTTGAATTATATCAATCGATTTAATTTAAACTTTTTCCCAAGTGCAACATCTGCAGCTTTGTTTGTGCAGCCGATTGATCATTTAAGCCAAGACGCTGCTTTTGGCCTGTCAATTTGTTGTGGTGGGCGTTGGTATTTGGCCGGCATTGCTGTTGTTGTTCAATTAAGAGGCGCCGTGTTTTACTGGTACTTGTACATGCCCCCTGGTTGACGATGACGGACGGAGTCGGGTAATCAAAATCAGAAAAATTCGAAATCCTAAAATCGCTTGCCCAATCAGCCCAAAAAACAAAAAAAAATCAAGGCGTCTTGAAGAAAAATTCCCCGCTCGACAGTTGATGGGAACTTTCCAGACGCGTTGCGAAAAAAATATACATACATTCACTAATAGATAGACAGATAGATAGAAATAATAATAAAATAATCGTTGTATGTTTGGGAATTTAATTGAATTTGTACAGCCAGGGTAAAAATAAATTTGTACGCATGCTCCGATCCGATGACAATCGACGGAAGCGTTGCGGGTCAGCACGGGTACGAAATTAGTCAGGCCAGACAAACTGGGCACGTAAATCCGCTGGATTCGGAAGAAGTTGGATGAAGATGCAGTTGGATGAGGCTAGGAGAAATCGAAGTTCGGGACCTTGAATGTGGTCGATTGCTGGGGCTGCTGCAATTTCTCTAATGCAGCGATTGCCGCTGTTATTCAATTGCAATTGCATCATAGCGAGGCAGCGGTAGCGCGGTAGCAACATGTGGCCAGTGCTCTAGCAGAGTTCGAGAAACTCGACAATTAGACAAATGGTGGGATGGGTGCACTGCGTCACAGCTGATCGATATCGGGCATGCAAATGCTGTGGCAGAGCCACCAAATATCAGCAACATCAGCAACAGTTGCAGCAACAGTCGCTGCAATAGCAGCAGCACCAGCAGCAGATACTTTGTGGCGTATCTTAAAGATGCGCGCATTACATTACCAACAAACAACGGGCGCTTTCCACCCGACTGGCGATCAGATGAAAACGAAAGTGCTTCAAGTGGTTAGCCAGCTGCTGTGGATGTTGCTGTTGTTGTTCCCTGTTCGTGTTGCTGTTGCTGCCAATGTTGCTGCTTTGTATATTCGAGTCGCACGCTTGCAAGCGGCTGCTCAAATTTATCTGCTACCTCCGCTGTTTTGTGTTTCCTGTATCTCCAAGTTTATGTTGGCGGCTGCTCTTGCTGCACTGTCAGTGGCAATGGCAATGGCTTGCCACATGCCGCATACTTGCATACTTGCACTCACGCCCATGCACTCCGCCTCAGCAGTGCGAAATGTTTTGCTTGGCTTTGTCAAACAAAAAGGCAACAGACTTGCAGACAGGCAATTTGCCGTAGTCGATGCTCCTATAATTAATCGTCTTATTGTTATTTCATCTAAAAGTTGAGTAACTGTCAGTGGCTACAGATACAGATATCTATCCGTCTTTTACCGAGAGATTGCGCAACTATGTAACTTGTCCCAGCACAGAAGCTTCACTGTAATTAGTTATTAAAACTTTAAAGCCAAATTGTAGCTGTCTCGGGTTAATGTACTTGGGATGCGGGTCACACTTTGGCCAGCCAACTGGAACCGAAAGTTCTCAAAAGAATTTCACTTGATTTTCCCCAGTTGAGTAACTTAGTGAAGATGAAAATTATTTAAATAATACATATTCGTATACCAGTATGTTAGAAAACTTTGCCCCTTTGTTAAATAAAATTGTCCAAGCATCTTATTTAAAGTAAAATATTACTTGAAAATGAAACATCAATATTTATGTTTTCCCGTACTCAGTCATGTCAACTATAACTCAGTCATAGCAACCGAAGCAACAAATCGTTAAGAGATCTCAGCATATTTGTTAATAGTTTTGAAGTCCGTACGTCAGAGTATTTGCTTTTCGCCAAGCGTTTTGGGCATTTTTTACGAGTTTGCGTTGCTCGTATTTGCGCGTGTTTAATTGCAAGCAACTTAAACAATTAGTGGCTGTTAATGCAATAAATTTAAATTTACGTGCATCTGTACAAGTACTAGTATATTGGTTTTTCACAGCCGGAGATGGAGATGGCGACGGAGACGGTGCCAGTGTCAGTGCCGAATCGTGGTCGTGCGGAGTTTGCCCCGTGGAATGCAAGCGATCAACAGGTGTGGGAAGCCCCATAAAGGCATAATCACAGATGAGTTCCCATTTGGCCAACCAGCTTTCCTCTCTGAGTCTCAGACAATGGGAAGCTTGGCTTAAAGTAGACTTTCCACCACCGAATAATCTTGGGCTAACAAGAGCAAGGGCCTATTGTACGGCTGCTATACCAGAAGAAAAGCTAAACAAGCTGACATAAGTTGAAGGGGTGAGAGAGTCTTTTCAAACTATTTATTGTTATTAAACTCACAAAACTCTCAATTGCTTCTGTAGCCCCCACTTTTTTTGGGGTGTTCCGATCGGGTTAAAGCTATAGCTTTCCATCCAAGTCCATCGGGCCACCCAAGACGGCGCACCGTCTAATAGCGTCTCACCTGCTGCCATAACTTTGAAATAGCGTTGGAAGTTAAGCGGCGCTATTTCTTTTTATTAATAGCAATTAGTTGACTGGCAAAAAAATAAGAAAAACCAACAAATTAATGTTCGCTGCCTGGAAGTTACGGCCTCTTGTTTGTTTAATTTTTTTGTTCGGTTCAGTTTATCTGTGTTTTTCATTGCTTTTCTTCTGGCCTGGCTGTTTTATGTGGCTCAAAATTTGTGGTTTCCATGTGAGATTGTTGTAAATGAACCACAACTACCGGGGATATATGTTCAAGTATGGTTGTACCTAAACTTGTCAAGCTGCAAATTATTCGGGCGAACGTTTACGTGCCTTGAACTCGATTGAACCCGTCGAATGGACTTTATTGGATAGGAGCCGGATGCAACTACCCCATGGAGATTGAGATTGTCTAATCAAAGTGAGCCAGAGAAATTAAATGCGAAAATTATGTCATGAATCGCAGAGATTATGGCGCAGTGCAGATGGCACAGTCAGATAAAGCCAATTACCTAACTGAATTTAGACAATGAGAGATGCCAGGAAGAAAATGTGTACAATTTAAACAAAAATCTTACTTAAGACTAAACCTATTTGCTATTTTATAAACCTATTATAGTGATTTATTATCATCACTACATATTTTTATGGGAATACCCAATGACTCATATTTGTTTTCGGTGCAGAGAAACACTGGACGAACGGGTCGAATCCACAATCCACAATTGCTAATTGCATTTCAGATTGAGGCCTGTCAAAAGCCAAGGCAATTGAATAAATTTTGATTTTCCAATGAGCCAGCCGGCAATCAAGCTCCGTTTTGGGTCGTTCACAGAACCCGCCACCGCCCCCATTCAGAGAGGAGTGGTGGCGATAAGAAAGCCCCTTTGGCTTATCAGGCGCTCTTTTTGGCAAACATTTGTGTTTATCTGGTAAACGGTTTGGAGTGAAAGTGACGCAGATGGAAATGCGGCAAACGAAAAAGTACCGCAGTTGTTGTTTGCACAAACTTCCTGACAATGTTTTGGCCCGGTCATGTCATAACCTTAGCCTAGACCTCACACATCAGCCCCCTACTCGGCCAACACGAACCAACCACCCACCCATTGGAGGGCGAGGTCGCCAAAGATATAAATTACCATAGTCAAGTGGCCCTTACTCCTTTGTGCCAGACGAATTTTTGGCCCAGAAGTCCTCCTGCTGACTGCCTACTGCTGACTGGTGGCTTTTTCATGGCTTCCGTCGTTGCCAAAATCAATGAAATTTTCAGCTTCCGCTGTCACCCTGCCCCCTCGAGATCCGAGCCAACTGGGGATTGTAAAATTCGGCCGGCGAGGCAATAATTGTCCATATTATACCATCCGTTTGTCTGGTATTTATTTTGCATATGTGGATTGGCTAAAATCGTCCTACATTCGCCAGGCGGGAGGATCTCTCCATTACTTTATCCGTTTTGCTGGATTCGTAAATAGGATTCATACATAATTCATAAATATATATTTTAAAGCAGTAGAAGATATCCAGCAAATTTGCATTAATTTCAAAACTTTATAAAATTTTATAGCTGCTAATAATTCATAACTTAATTGTGGGTAATAAATACAATACTCTTTTATCAGACAAACTATCAAGTCACAAAAGCTGCAGTTGTTCTAAGATGTAAATAATTTTATTTTCTACAAACTCTCTTATCTAATCGTATTAATTTGTACTACTAAGGTAATGATAACTTCCTTTTCTATTTTAGTTTTTATCTTCTGTTTGTAGGATCAGATGACTGCGACTTTAAGATAGTATAATTTATTCAGTTCCTATTAAGATAAACCAAAAGTTAAGAGCATTCTCGTAATATTTAAAGAGCATTTAAAGTGCAACCAGGGAAAGGTTCTAATTTCTTATTTAGTATTTTGTTTGCAATGCTTCCTGGATGTAAACAAAAAAGAATTCGGAATTTGGAATTTCGGTCGGAAGGTCAGTTCCAGCCTGGGACATGTCGACACATGAGAGGGTGTGGGTGGCAGAGTGGCAAGTCAAATTAAAATTCATTTTATGCGGCCTGAAGAGCGAAAAGAAAGCGCACAGCCCATCAGGCCGGGCCTTATGTAAGCCTTTTGTTTTGCGGGTGGGAAATGTAATAATTCCGAAATGACCCTCAAAGCACGTGGAAATAATTATGCAAGCGATTCCGCCAAAAGCAAATCGAGCCAACGGTAAGCAGTAAATTCAATTTGGCTTGGCTGGAGCAAAATCTGCAACTGCAGCGAAAATCTCGGGTCATCAATTTGCAATTCGATGGAAGGATGGGATGCTGATGCTGTTGGGGTTGTTGGGGTTTTGCTTTTTTACCCAAGCCACCGACTACCGTCTAAAATACACGAGACAAATTCAGTTTGGCAAAACATAAATCTGGCAGCCAGCACATGCAAGCTCCTGGCCAAAAAAGGATGGAAAAGGACCAAATAAACAAACAACGAAATGAGAGGACAAACAAATAGTCTGAGATACGAATGCGAGCACAGATACAGATACAGATACCAGGATCCATATACTCATGCTGCAATCGCATGCAGACATGCTGAAAACAGTGGAGGACATGTGTAATTTCTCACGTGCAACTGCGGGGTCCCTGCCACCCAGCGCCTCTCCACACCCTTGTCCTCCTCTTTTTGTATCCAAACAATGAAAAAGAACAGCAGGGAAGGAGCGGAAAGACGCCAGCAGAAGACAAACAAAATGCCAAATGAAACAAACAATAAAAATTTGTGTATGTAGCAGGGAGCATAAAAGGAAAGTGCTTAAAAAATAATAGTAAATTACACAGACGAGCACCACGCCCACCTAGGGGCTGCCACCTCCATGCATGACAAGCTTGCGTTATTTTTAGGGGCAAGCTGATTTAATCCCTTGCTGCAACAGGAGCGGCAAGTAGGGGGCGTTGAAGGGTTAACGGTTTACTCACCTGCCCTACCTTGTGCGCGGCAATTTGCCACGCCCAACTAGCACCTGGCCCTGGCCCTAGACCTGGACCTGGATCTGCATCTGGAACTGACTCCCTGGCCGAGAATCTAAACCCAAGACTCGTGGCAATTATACGGAGTCGGGATGGGAGGAGCTCTACTGTTTTTTGGCTACTGACCGTTCCGGACGAATTGAAATTCAAAAGAAACTCAGCTCTTTGGCGGATTATTTGCAAGCTCGCTCTAAAATTGTTTTACTCGCAATTTACGATATGGGAATACATTCCGTTTCAGCTTCTGTTTCCGTTTCTGATTATGCTAAATGAGATGATTTACTCGTAAGTGGACGGACGATGCGATGCCAAATGGAATTGTGTGTGGAATTGTGGAATTGTGCTCTGTGATAGAGGCAAATGCAATTTGGTTGAAGTTGCACATGACGCATGCATTTTGCATGCAGCTTCTTTCAGCATGCGAAATGAGGCCAAGAACTCCGACCATTATTATAAAATACTAAAGGGCTTCAGCTGCATATCCTTTAAGCTTAACTTTTTGTTTTGCTTATGCCACTGCCACTGGTCTAGTGCAAATGGAATTTTATATGATTTGAAGAATCATTATGTCATTAGTAATTTCCAGAGCATATGGTTTTCAGTCGCTCTTATTGCTATTTTATTTTTCATCCTCCAGTCTGTTGTCGGTGTCCAAAAATCTGAGACTTACCTCGGCTGAGATACAAATGTTTTCATTAAATGTGGTTTGTTTGGTTCTTTCTTCTCCGTTTTTGCGCCCCCCGGGCCTGATGCAGACCCTCTTTGTTCTCGGTGGCCATTGTGGTGTCCGCTCGCTTCCGTTCCTGCCCGGCATCGCCTTCTTTCGCAGAGCAGAAACACTAAACAATACGGCAAAATTACTTAATTTCATGTTGGTCTAATCAAGTTGCCATTGCCGAGCAGGTAAGCGTCGAATGTGTGGCTGTGTGTGGCAAGCACGGCATGTCCTCCGCACAAAGGAGACCAGGAAGAGGGTGGTGCGTTGGACGAGGTCGGGCCGGAGTGGGCGGCATGCCCGCTTTCCCCAAATAATGTGCCCTTGCCGTGCCTTGGTAACATGAATGCACTTTAATTATTTTCTACTACCTTTTAAATGCAAATATTAATAGAATAATTTAACGAATCTTGGATCGGAACAGCACAATCTTTTCTGGGGAATATGCTTTAGGAACCTCTCTATATTTTCTCTTAGTGTACCATGTTTCCCCTCCAGTTCTTTGGGTGAACCACAACGGAACGTTTAGTGGTGGCACTTATGTGAAAGGGCCAAGGTGGGGGCGAAAAAATAGAAGACGCAGACACGAAATGGAAAACCAAAAACAACATGAAATAGGTGGACAGCTAAACGCTGAGAAATGGGGCCAAACGCCAGAAGGCATTCAAGATTTGAGTTGGTCTTCAGCACGGTGGCCCAGGCTCATGTTAATTTCAAACTGTGTCAATGTCGGCTTCCGTTTCCTCTGCCATACAAAGCACACACACACGTGCAAGAATGTACGTATATGAACGCCCCTGGCCACTTGAGATGCAAACAGGTAAAAAGGCCACAAATTTAAACATTTGCCTACTCCAACACGCACCGCCGCACACAGATACAGACACAGCCGGAGATGGAGACACAGGGGCAGGACACAGAGACAGGACACGGAGGCAGGACACCGAAAGTGAGCCACAAACACACAAGCCGGAACGAAACATTGGTAAAACGGTCATCTGCAATAAGCATCAGCTGCTGGGGAACAGCATGGAAGTGAAACAGGCTGCAGGACACCCGCTGCTAAGCAGCCGAAGCAGCAGCTCAGCGGGAATGTGAGCCAGAGAGCAGGGCCTGGTCTGGAGACGTCTGATAAATTGGCAGCGACATTTCAGCCGAAACTTGACAATTAACAGCTGAAATACATGAGCTAGTCGGCTGCTTTTGTGTAATTAAAAGCCGCACAGACAGCCTGGAAATTACCGGGCTTAAATGCTTCTTTTTCAAACCGTTGCCGTTGCCATTGCCGTCTCTGTCGGATGGTGGTCCGTTCTTGGACAAGATTGAATGCGCCACCAAAAATTATGCTGCCAAGTGGTCTTCTGCTTTGGCATCGCTGCAGCACGAGAAGCAGCAGCTTGGCCGCTTCCTTTTTGGCCAAATTAACTTTAGCCAGCCTATGGATGTGTGTGAGAGTGTATGTGTTTGAGTTTATTGTGTGTGTGTCAAGGCTATGCTAAAAATTTGTCCAGAACATTTGCACATTTTGATTTGTTATGTTGTGATGCACAGCGAGAAATGCATTTCCTTGGAATGCAGCCATAAAGTAGGCAATGTTTTTTTTTTATAAGAATCATTTGGCGCTGTAAAGGGATTAAGGATAAATCTAAGCTTGGTATGGAAATTAGTAACAAATTTGTAATGAATAATAATCAAGTTTAAATATTAATTTACATGTAAGGTTTAGACTTAGTAAGTGTTTACCTAAAAGTACTTAAGAAGTTGGAATTCACTTTGGAGTGACGAATTGCCTGAGAAATGTCTTCACAGTCTTGGAAAGCTAAATTTCGAAAGTGTTTCTTGGAATTTAGTATAATCAAGGGAACTATTTTGTGACAGAGCTATGAAAGAGAGCCTTTACCCTCGTTTCGACCCCTTTGGCCTTACAATGTTTGTCCCGCCCGATAAGAACTTCCATTTAATTACCGAAATAAAATGGAATCTACAAGAACGCGCAGCATGGAGTTTTCTGCGAGTGTCAAATCCCAAAACAAACCCATGACCAAATATGCCGCATGCTGATGCTGTGTAGCTGAAGCCTCGGCTCGTAACGTGGTGCACGTGGTGGCCAAAAAATAAACTGCACACACACCATCGAACACCTCGACTCGACACTCACTCACACACTCACAGCCACCATGACATGTGCAGCAGCGACCTAAGCAGCGGCAGCGGCGACAGCAGAGACTCTAGCGACGGCGATAAGATAAAGCCCAACGATGACAAAAAGCACCCGGAGCACCCAGACAAAGTTCTGCCTGCAACAGCGCTGGCATCGACGTCAGCGCCGGCGCAGACGCCGACTGTGACTGCGAAGGATGGCATGGATGTGGAGTATAAAAGCGGCTGCCTCGTTACCAGCGAGCATCAAAAGACGGCGAGCCGCGTTGCCGAACACACGAGCCCCAACCAGAAGCGTGGAGCCCCAGTTTTTGAGAGCCTAGAACCCAGAGTTTCAAGTCCTAGCTAACGGTAAAGTGAACGTGCCAGTGGGTGCCAGTTGGTTGTGTCTGTGTGAGTGTTTGTGTTGAGAGTTTCCGTTACAAGAAAAATAATGCCGCAAAATTTTGAAAAACACATTTCAAAAAACCCACAAAAGAACAAGCGAGCTCAAGAACAAGCCAAAAGTAACGAGCACAAGTGTCTTAAAAGAACAACAAGAGGTGCCCGAGGTGGGGGTGGGAGACAGGTGATGGAAAACTGGGGGAAAGGCTCAACAGGAACCAGAGGCCCAGTTTTCTTGAGTCAAGCTCTTGGCCAAGTGGGCAGATACTTTCTGAAAGTGCTGCGATGGAGGAAGGGTGGAGGGCCTTACTCTCGACAATTTAACAACTGGAAGAAAATTCTTACTTCTCCACCTTTTCGCTGGCATAATGAATTCATTGAAGGCGTTCGGTCTCCTTGGTCCGCAAGTTTGTGGCGAAACTTTCAGACAAACAGCTTGGCAGCTCGAAGGATCCTCGTCCTTCAACGGGCCGGGCATGTTGTTTGGCCAGGCATGCGTCGGTGGCCTAAGGCCGCAACCGCGCATTGTCTCCTCCTTGGCCGCGGCCGCAAATTAAATGTAAATTAATGCAAATTACACAAAATTACTGCGAGCCCAGTCGGACAATGCAACAAAGCAGAAGGCACCGGCCAGTGGACAATTCCCCGAGCTGCATCAGCAGATAAAGAGCAAACGACGACGCCACAGCGCCACTACGCCACTTGCACTGTCTATTATTTTAAATTGGCTGGGCAAATTTACGGCGGAGCAAAAGTAATTAGCGACGGTTGAAAACTGTGCCACCGTCACCCAGAAAGGAAGAAAAAAGCCGGGTCGCGGGTAACCCACTCGGGGGCACTCCAATTCGAATCGAGAATATAAATGAAGCGAAAGCGATTGGGTCTCTGACAGTTGGGGATTAAGTTGCAGCTGACAGCAACTTAAAAATGCTAACGAAATAAATATTCTGCTAGGCTTCTCACAATTTGCATGCCGATGCATTCGAAACAATTACAATTTGCTCACAAATTGAGTTTCTAATCGATCAATCCCCAATGTATGCTCCCTGCATGCTGCCTGCAACATGATTTTCAGCACTGTTTTCCAGCTGTCAACTATCCCAAAGCCATGAATTTTATTCTATCATAATTTATGAGTAGTTTTTGCCCTCCAGCCTCCGGCTCCGCCCTCGCTGTCCGCTTGGGATTTTGCATAATAAACACATTGCAAGCCAAACAATCAACAGAAAAAAAAAGTTTGAGGAACGAGTTTATGCAAATTAAATTGTGTTGATAAACGACCCATTGAACCCAGGGAAACGGGGGGCGTGAGCGCTCTCTAATTTGATTGCCCAATAAATTGGGGAATCAAATCAAGCCGCTCCACATCTCGCGGCCCACTAAAAATGCAATTAAAGCGCTGATGTCTTCATATTGAAATTTATAACTTCGCCGAATGGGTATTTATTGTCGCAGTGAAGGAAACTCATTATAGCCAGCCATATTGACTTTATTAGAAGCTCGTATCGCGCGCCACCAGAATCGAAACTAAAGTTCCAAATGAATCTCGAGCGCAACCCAATTAACGAGCGCTCGGTGTTTGCTGGTTAATGTGGCTGCCTCGTGCCACAAAAGCCGACGCAGTTCTGTGGCTGGCAGCGCGTGGCTTTTATGCACTGGCGCATGGGTATTGGTAATTAATGGGGCGACGAAGGGATAAATGTCCCTGCCACAAACGCAAACAGTAGCGGCGTGCGACATGCGGCTCACGCGGCGTATGCGTAATGTGCTTTCCGAGTGAAAAGCTGGGAAAACGAATTGCATTCAAGAATTCAATTTGCTTGCATATTTAATTATTCATTTCGTGAATAAATATGCTTGCTTCGAAAGTGTCAATCCGTAAATTTAACATGGCCATTGGCCATACCCAGGTTGTACCACGGGGCGCATGATCGATATTTTTCCACACTTTCTGTAAGAGCGCAAGATTTTTATAATTAGCTTCGTAGGTTTCAATGACTAAATTAGCTGAGGGAGAAGACAAAAGATAATAAAACGCTATATATTTTCGAGTCTTTTATTATTATCTCATATTTATAGAGAATGAAATATTTATTATTCCGAATTTGCTAGTTATTCTACTTTACATAATATTATTAACTCAACACGACAAAAAGAAGCTTTCAATTTCCACAAGCAATTCCAACGGCAACAGCAAGTGGCAATGAAAGGCGATTTCGATTCATTGGCTTAAATTACAGTAGTCCTGGCATTACAGGACGTAAATGCAGCCGTCTCACCTGCAATTCCAATTGGAAATGAAAAGCGCGCCAAATTGAATTTCACACTTTTTGCGAGCCTTTGTCACGCTTTTAGCCAGTTGCGATATGTGGATTATTTTTTGCACAAACTCGTCCGTTTTTTATATTTCTCCCTTCCCACACTCGCTTTCTCCGATTTCACCTGATTTTAATTGACGTGCACGTAGAAAATTAATGAACTGTGACAGTTCGATTTATATATTTGCTCCCGGTGTGTGTTCAAAGGATAAATGAAGTTGACATCCTGTGCCACATTATATGGCATTAATGCAAAATTCAATTATTAATAAATTAATTTTACAAATCATATATCCGTACAAAATGATTGTCAACATTTATTTTATGATCGAATATTTTTAAATTAAATTAACCGTGACCATGGTAATGAAATTTGTGCGAATGAAAAAGTTAATCGAATGGATTTCGTTTAAATGTTGCTAATAATTGCTTAACTTAATTCCAGATGTCAAGGATTTAAGACTTTTGGGTAAAATAAAACTAATATTGTTTTCCTAATTATTATGCAGAAGATTAATCGATATCTTTCCCTAATCCAATTATGTTTGGCGTTCAGTATTTGCATATTCCATTGTGTTTATGCAGCTGAAGGACACACTTTAATGCGCTTTCTCTTTGATTATTTAATTTTCCTCAGTCCTTAAACAACGCGAAGAAATTGTTTGCCCTTAACAAGAAGTTCCTTCGCGCAGAACATCTATATTAATGGAATAATATTAGCAGATGAAAAGATAAACATACTTACCTGCACTTGTCCGAAAGCCTTTATTCGGCTCGGGATCTGATGTCTTTTTTCAATTTGCCGCTCTTGAGCATATCCAATTGGCGACTCGGAGATGTTCTATTTAATTTAATTTCCCAGGCAAACTGCATTTTAGCCGAAAAGGAAGCTGGCAGAGGAAGTGGGCAGGGAATGCTTTGCTTTTACCGCCGCTAGTTCCATCAGCCATCGGCGTTTTCTTGGCCAATGGTATCCTCGCTGCCGTTGTCATGTCCATTGCATTCCACTTTCCACTTGACATCTCCTTGCTGCAATTTCCCTCTGTTGTGAAATTATGCTTTGGCTACCTTGACCGCTCCTAGCTGAGCTGAATAAACGGCAGACGGTGGGGGGCGGTTGCCATAAGGATGGGCGAAAGGGTGTGACGTCCCGAATATAAACTAAAGTAAATATTTAAGCTGTTTATGGTATGGCTCTTTGGGAGAAACGTCTCATGAAAAAAGCCATCAAAGTGTTGCGGAAAATGTCATAATAAAAATTATGCCACATCAGTGACCTTCCTTAAAATCGAACTAAATTTTTTTAGGGAGTTTCCTGATTCAGTCTTTAACTTTTCACGTCTTCAGCTTTTACTTTCCTTCAACTTTAACATTGGTATTTGCTTTTCGGTTCCACCTTAATATTCATTTGTGAATTTTTAAACCCCTCATAAGGAACTCAATTTTTATTTTCTTTTGAAATACTTTGCACAAAAGTAGTAATTTTGATGGGGTCGCTGAGAGGCAGTTACCAAGCCCGAAGGTTTTCAGCAATGCCTGGCATTGGGTGGCAATGGCCTAGTCAAGTCTTTTGATGTTTGGGCCCAGTTTAGGGCGTCTGCTGCTGCCAAGATATATTCCACAATGTATGCATCGTTCTGTCTAATTTAGCACATGGCCCTGCCTTGCATCTAGCTTTTGATTGAAGGTTAAATGAGCCATGAGCCACGCATATACACAGCCAAAGGGAAGAGGGTGGAAAGGGGCGCGGAAGTGACTGCATTTGTGTCGCTTTTAGCCCCGCCCTCCGCCGCTCGCCAACTTCTGGTCCTCTGTCTCGTCCTTTTTTCCTCCGGGATGCATTTGCATTTCGCGCGGCCCCTTCTTTTCGCATCCTTAGACAGTCTTGTTTTATTTCCTTTGCCTGAATTAGCTGGCATAAACTAAGCCAGTCAACTAGAGCAAACCCAATCCGTTTCCCAGCTTCTGTTTCCTTTTGTTCAGCTGTACCAGCTAGTTTGGTTGGTTTCGGTTTTCTTGACTGTTATTTTTACGAGGCAAAAGCACAACCCTAATTGAGGAGCTTTAAATTTAAAAGCAGTATCGTTTCGGAATACACTTCATTTGCCATTTTTTGTTAGTTTATATTATTTGCCATGCCATTGTCATCCCATCCAAAGCCATCCCAATCCATACCACCCTCCCCTGTGGCAGAGTCCCTGTGTAATTGTGTATTTCGCTTTTATGTATTGTGTTGTCATTGCAGTTCCCCATTTCCGTTCAGCGTGCCAGCGGAGAGCCAATAAAACCACAATAAGGAAAACGCCCCGAAATAAAGAAAAACAACACAACAATGTCGATCTCCGATTTCCGCAAAAAGAAGCTGCTCTTCCTGTTCAATGTGTTCTTCGGTGAGTATTTATCCTTGAGCTGGCCATACAGAAAATGATGGATGGACCTGCAAGAGGAGTTGCTAAAGACAAACGCTGCACGGCGGAGCTGTCGATTTTATGGTCTGCATCTGAGTTAATGGCAGGGAATTGCGTTTTTATAGCCCATTTTTCTGAAGTAGGGGTGGTCTCCCAGCTAAGGGCGAGCTGAGAAAACTTTGATTAGATTGCACTCGATGGAACTGAAGGTTCCTCGGAAAGGATTAAACATTTTACAGAAGTTCAGAATGCTTCGAATAATGGTGCGATAGGTTTCCTTCAAAGTCATAAAGTGTGCCACGGATATTAGCATGCAGCTTCACTTTCGTTTCGACTTAATCTCCATCTGCGGTGTGCAGACAAGCGGCTCTCATCGCGTATACGTAATATGCCAAGTGCTCGAAATCCACTTAAATGCGTCGAGTATTTGCCGTTGCATGTTTAATGCCTTGCCAATGTCACTGTGGTACGAAGTCAAATAAAACTTGGAAATTTAAAATTGAATTAAAACAACACGCACTGAAAATGCAAATGCAAATGAAAATGCCGCCAAGGAAAGTTTCGAGGAGTGCGCTCAGAAGCTGTGAGTGCAAAGGTTAAGTGCTTTTCAATTATGACTAATTCACCAGAGCGGTTTGCTGGCTTATCCCTGCTCTACCACTACTTGTGCTTTAACTTGGCTCTTTGCCCGTATTTTGACGGCAGTTGGTCAGGCAATAACAAAAGAGCATAGTCGGAAAAAAAGAATGTCATAAAACGCAAGCGCCAAACACTTGACACTGGATCTGAAGTGGCCATTTGCACACCGTTGCAAATGATAATGACACGCCCGCATGGCCATAAGCCAAGTGTTTTTTGGGTCTAGATACTGGTGGGTAGGGGCGGGATTGCCGGGGTAGGGGGGTGTGCTTGGTCTGCCTGTTAGGCCGTTGAATTTGGTTGATGTTCCGTGTTTCGGCCACCGGAACTATGTCCCAGCTTGCCATGAAATCCGTTTAGCCTGCTCACATTCGCATTGTTCATCGTTCTTTTCTGTATTTTCGCCTCTTTTTCGGGTTTCGGTGTTTGGTTTTTGGCCTGAACTGACCAATGCAAACAATGCGGGCCAAAACATGCAATTTACGCTGACTGCGCCGCTCTCAATTGGCCCGAAACCAACAATAAACACAACAACTACTACGTATAATGCGTGTGGCAACAGATGTGAACCAAAGCGGCGAAATCGACGTTAAGGACTTCGAGCTGGCCATCGAGGTAAGTGGAGCGGAAGCGCTATACCACCAAAAAATTTAAATGTATATTTTTTCGAAAGAAAAAACGAAAAAAACGAGTTGCCAGCGAAAAATGCTAGCAATGCCACCAATAAATATGCAGCACTTACATCAACTTGCAACACTAGTGAAAACAAAAACAGTGGCCAAATGCTGGGAATATTTTTTGGTGATTTGCATGCAGTTTTCCCTTGGAAATAGAGTCAAAATGATAACTCAATTTGCTGCCCTCGTGGGTGTTGCCATAGGTACTATGTGCTGACTGTTATTGTTTCAACTTTTCTAGCGCGTTTGCAAGCTGCGCGGGTGGGCGAAGGACACGCCGAAGAACAAGGAGACCTACGACGTGATGATGGCAATCTGGACTGGCCTGCGATCGAAGGCCGACAAGGATAACGACGGACAGGTGAGTTGGACGCCCAACTATATAACCATCTATATGTCACACAGCCCTCCTGACTTGTAAATTTGAGCCAAAAAAAAATGGCAACTGGCTGTCAAGTGGTCGGGTTTTTTTTTGTGGCCCAACTGAATCTGAATCTGAAACGGTTGGCTTCATTGTCAGTGCCAAAAGTAGTGCTTCGAAGCCATTGTGATGGCACAGCTGACAAGTGTGCAGGACACCCACAATCACAGTTACACTCACACACAAGCACATTACAATGTCCTTCGGTGGCGCAGACAAACGCAAAAAACGGAAGAAAAATTCGTTCATAAATTTCCCTCTGAATTGGTGCGGAATGCCAAGGGTTAAACAAATTCCCTGCCATTGCAGCAGGCGGAAATTGAATTGTGAATTATTCGAGAAATGCAATCCGAATTCCGGCCCCATGCCGGGGCTTCCCACTTCGTTTTCTAGGCCTGCTCCGTCTCATTACAAAAAGACAAACTTTGTCAAAGACCGTGAAAGTTCCATGAGAGTCCTTTGGATAATCGCAACATCGGCCAGTGCAGCAAATTAAATTATAATCCCTTCCACGGCCGACCACCCCCCACCCGCATCGGCATTCAATATCAACTGCGACCAACAAAACCCGCAACAATGCGATACAAAGCGAGCCGAAATTGAAATGTCAGACCAACAAAACCTCGGCTTAATTCTATTGCCGCGTTTTAGGGTTACTGGCTACGGGTTACGGGCTACGGGTTAGGGGCCATGCTTTCGGTTTACGGGCGCACATTTTCCGCACAACTACATTCATACACTCGATGAGGTAGAGCAGGAAAGCCACAAAAGTTCTGGCCACTGGCCAAAGGAACTTGACGGAGTTTGCTGCCAAAATATGCCAAAGTCTGACTATTGTTGGGGCCGCTGCTTTTGTCCGAGCAGGCTTAAGATTTATTGTTCACTTTCGGAAACAAGAAAGTCGGAGAACGTGCCGTGACACGGCCTCAAATTAGCTGAAAAAGGAGTTGTTCAAGGACTGCAATTGGACAGTCTACGCATCTCTATCAACTCAGGGTCAAGGATCTGGGCCAAGACCCACTGGGTCGTGTCTGTCCCAGAACCCGACACTTGCGGCAATAAACATAAAAATATGCAGTTAGTTCGAATTGCTGTTTAGAGTTCCTCCTCCTTTTTTCGGAGGTCAGTTTGGGGCGCCAATTGGCAATGGAATTACAAGTGGTTCTAGTCAGACACAACCCACGCACTTATTTATGGCCGTATTAAAACATGCCAAAACGTAACGGCTGGCCACGATTAATGGATGGGGTCTGTACTGGACGGTATTGGACGGTACTGGACTGCATCGAAGGCGGTCAGCCAAGTTGGTCAAGGCGTCAGCGCTTGTTGTCGATGTTGCGGTAATTGCCCTGTTTCGGTATTGACCGAAAGCTGAAAATGTTAATAACGCATCGCTAGATAGAGGCACGGGCATAAATTATACCGCCAAACGACCATAACGGGGAGGGGGATGTTTTATGGGGAATCTCCGCCTTCGGCGCTACCAGCTAATGGTCTTTTCAGCACGGGGCGGAGTGCATAAATCTGGGCCTAAGCCTGCTAACACGTAATCTCGACCCGTCTTCCATTATGGCCATTACACACGAAAATATGCAAAAAATGTATGTAGTACACCCTAAAGTTTTGTTTTTAGGCCATCCTTTGTATATTTTCCTTTTAATATAAGAAATACACAAAGAAAAAGGATATTTGTTTTAATATTTTTAAAACCATATTTCTTTTTTTCTCTGTGTAGGTCAGCGTCGATGAGTGGTGCAACATGTGGGACGCCTATGCTAAGGACCCCAGCAGTGTGATGGACTGGCAGAATGCCTATATGAACTTCATGTTCGACCTGGAGGATGCCTCTCATGACGGCGGCATTGACGTAACCGAGTTCACGCTGGTATGCTCCAGCTATGGAGTGGAGAAGGCGGAGTGCGAGGAGGCCTTCGGTAAGATGGCCCAGGGCCAGACGGATGTCACTCGGGAGCAGTTCGCCGCCTTGTGGAAGGAGTATTTTGCCGCCGAGGATGTGAACGCGCCCGGCAACTTTATCTTTGGCAAGACCACATTCTAAGAGCAATTAAAATTAAATAGGACAGCAGCCAAAGCCAATGAATGCAAACAGTGAAATTATTATTAAATTAATATACAAAAATATATATTATCGATGGAAGGATGGAACTCAGATATCAAGCCTCCTCCAATTTGATGCTCCGTCGATGTTAGTTGAGTGTTGTTTTCTCTTCAAGAATCTCAAGTTTTGCCCAATTGAATGTCTTAATTTAGTAGATAAATCTGTAATCTGTTCTGTAACCTATTTATATATTTTCCATACTAAAGCTACGAATAATTTGCCAGCAGCCTAACAGAGCTAAATAGAAAATCTCTGTACCTTTACGAACTACGAACTATATCTTCTAGAAATGATATCAATTACGAGGTAGGATCTTGCCCAGATCCCTTTCAAAATGTGGGCCGAAATTAAATCAATTAAACTGTCAAAATGTTTATGTGTGTGTAGTCGTCGTTTATCGTCTCGCATCTATGGCGTATAAATTTAAATGTAAATGTAAAGTGTTCCAAGAAATTACAATAATAAAATCAAACTATCAACACGAACTTGTTGCTGGCCTTGTTCTTTTTCATGCGATTAGATTGATTTATAAATATGGCCAGGGTGTGGTTGGTCCTGAGAACAGGAGATTGCGAGGTTGGTGCCTCAAGTGCGATTTAATGAACGTTTCTAAAGCAATTTATGATAAATAAGGATAATGTGAAGGACTAATGCAAAAGCTTTCTAATTTATTTTGAACACAAGTTTTAGTACTGGGTGGATTTGAATGCCTGAAACAGATTAGATAATAGTTATATGTCCAAATTACTTGCCAAACTCTATTTTTAAGTAATCCTAGCAGGCTTTAGCAGGCGATATACTAAGGTATATCTTCCCGCCAAACCCTATCCCAATCCCAATAAAATCCCAAAAAAAAAATAATATTTTGGTATCACATTTTATTTCGTTATTTTTCTTTTCTAAGATATCTTATGAGTAAATTTATGCTATACTTGTATGCTTATTTAATGATAATGTGGCCTGGAAAAGTGTTGTCCCGGTAGAAATGGTACCATATGGTGGAGTTTCAGATGGTGCTCAGATGGTTCTTTCTGTAGAAAGATTTGCTCCTGTCATTTTGGTCCTGTATTTTTATTTCCTGCTTTCGTTCCTTGCCATTCCTCGGCTTCCCTTGCGTTCGCAGATCTGCAAGTAAAAGTATAATAAAAGGGGATTTAAATAGGGATTGGATTATTTTGAAAATCAAATTTGGTCTTCAACTAACACGGTTTTTATCCTTTAGGTGATCGGGACGATGATGCAGCACATCGGTGGTGAAATGGATGGACGACTATTGTGTAGGGTGAATCGTGGGCAGCGCCTGCCTTTCCTTTTTTCCGGATTGGATACCAGCGCGTTCCTCCAACTTACTCTAGATTGTTAAATTAGTTATAATATGTATTTTATAGTAATAATTAGCTGTAGTGTTACCTGTAGAATGTGAATAAAAACCTTTTAAATGAATATTTTGGGTTTTTTATTTCAGGGAGAATATTTTCAGGTACAAGATATAGGGAAATAATAAAACACCGTCCTCCATCATCTAGTACTGTTAGTACGGGGACATCTTTCCAGGCTAGAATATTGCCATGCCTATAACCAAAAAAAAAATAAATAAAATGTGATATTAGGTAAATGTTTTCATTTTGAATTGGGAATAGAAAATTACGGTGTTTTGTTACCATTAAATTAATTTGTAAGAGGGAATAACTGTAAATCGATACCGTATTTCAAAGCAAATTGAAGATAATTGAAATTAAATTACATATATTTACTGTCAAAAGCATTAATATAAATTAATATTGGATTTTTGTTCAACTGCCCGTGGCTTGTCCATTTTAAATCGCAATTTTTTAAACAGTTTTCAGCAATTATCTATACTATTTCTTAACCGATTTGGAAGTGGAATACCTTTTACGAATCAGAGCTTCACTTGCCTTCGATTTGGATGAAAAGATTAGAAATTTGGGAAAAAAAAATTTTTGTCAATTTTGGCGAATTTCGTGATGTAACCCCTTTCCAAAAATTGCCAAAAATGGGTCGAAAATTTTTTTGTTCAAATTTTCGGATGTTTTTGTAAAGTTTTGAAGTAATTGAAGTCCTCATTCCTAAATGGTATTTGGTTGTTAAATCGTATGCAAAATGGCGAAAATATCCTTTAAAAACTAAGCGAATGGAGGAGAAAAGGACATTCTGGCTTATACGTTATTATGAGTTTCGTTAAATTTAACCGAATTAGCCATAACTTTATTAAATCATCTTCAATCAGCAAAAGTTATACCTTTACGAGTTTTTATCTTCGAGTACTATATTATTATTATTATAGATTTATTAACCGTACTTCTAAAAAACTCAAGTTAAGGAATGAGAAAAGGAAATTCGGACGCATACGTGATGTTTGAAACTATTTTATAACGTTTACGCTTCTCTTAAGTATAAATGTTGGATAATAATTAAAAGCAAATGAAGTTCTGATTCTGAAATGGTATTTTGTTTCGAAATCGGATGCAAAATGGCAAAAATATCCTTTCAAACTAAGCGAAAAGAGAAGAAAAGGACATTCTGGGTTATACGTGATTATGAGTTTTGTTAAATTTTACCGAATTAGCTATAACTTTATTAAATCTTCTTCAATCCGCAAAAGCCATACCTTCCCGAGTTTGTATCTTCGAGTACTACATAATTATTATAGATTTATTAACCGTACTTCTAAAAAACTCAAGGTAAGGAATGAGAAAAGGAAATTCGGACGCATACGTGATGTTTGAAACTATTTTATAACGTTTACGCTTCTCTTAAGTATAAATGTTGGACAATAATTAAAAGCATATGAAGTCTCGATTCCGAAATGGTATGTTGTTGCGAAATCGGTTAGGAAATAGGAATTATATTCGCTATTAAGCGAATAATAAAACAAGTTTTTGCCAAATAATAACTTCCTGGGTTTGCAATTCAAAAATAGTAATTTTTAAAACAGTTTTCAGTAAATATCTTTACCATTTCCTAACCGATTTGAAAACGGAATACCATTTACGAATCAGAGCTTCACTTGCCTTCGATTTGGATAAAAAGATTAGGAATTTGGGAAAAAACATTTTTTGTCAATTTTTGCGAATTTTGTGATGTAACCCCTTTCCAAAAATTGCCAAAAATGGGTCCAACATTTTTTTGTTCAAATTTTCGGATGTTTTTATAAAGTTTTGAAGTAATTGGAGTCCTGATTCCTAAATGGTATTTGGTTGTTAAATCGTATGCAAACTGGCAAAACTATCCTTTAAAAACTAAGCAAAAGGAGGAGAAAAGGACATTCTGGCTTATACGTGATTATGAGTTTCGTTAAATTTTACCGAATTAGCCAAAACTTTATTAAATCTTCTTCAATCCGCAAAAGCCATACCTTCCCGAGTTTGTATCTTCGAGTACTACAAAATTATTATAGATTTATTAACCGTACTTCTAACAAACTCAAGTTAAGGAACGAGAAAAAGACATTCGGGCGCATACGTGATGTTTGAAACTATTTTATAACGTTTACGCTTCTTTTAAGTATAAATGTTTGACAATAATTAAAAGCAAATGAAGTCCTGATTCTGAAATGGTATATTGTTGCACAATCGGATGCAAAATGGCAAAAATATCCTTTAAAAACTAAGCGAAAGAGAAGAAAAGCGCATTCTGGCTTATAAGTGATTATGAGTTTCGTTAAATTTGACCGAATTAGCCATAACTTTATGAAATCATCTTCAATCAGCAAAAGTTATACCTTCCTGAGTTTTTATCTTCGAGTACTATATTATTATTATAGATGTATTAACCGTACTTCTAACAAACTCAAGTTAAGGAACGAGAAAAGGACATTCGGGCGCATACGTGATGTTTGAAACTATTTTATAACGTTTACGCTTCTTTTAAGTATAAATGTTCGACAATAATTAAAAGCAAATAAAGTCCTGATTCTGAAATGGTATTTTGTTGCGAAATCGGATGCAAAATGGCAAAAATATCCTTTAAAAACTAAGCGAAAGGAGGAGAAAAGGACATTCTGGCTTATACGTGATTATGAGTTTCGTTAAATTTTACCGAATTAGCCATAACTTTATTTAATCATCTTCAATCGGCAAAAGCCATACCTTCCCGAGTTTGCATCTTCGAGTACTACTTAATTATTATAGATTTATTAACCGTACTTTTGAAAAACTCAAGTTAAGGAACGAGATAAGGACATTCAGACGCATACGTGATGTTTGAAACTATTTTATAACGTTTACGCTTCTCTTAAGTATAAATGTTGGACAATAATTAAAAGCATATGAAGTCTCGATTCTGAAATGGTATGTTGTTGCGAAATCGGTTAGGAAATAGGAATTATATTCGCTATTAAAAAGAATCGTATGCAAACTGTCAAAAATATCCTTTTAAAACTAAGCGAAAGGAGGAGAAAAGGACATTCTGGCTTATACGTTATTATGAGTTTCGTTAAATTTAACCGAATTAGCCATAACTTTATTAAATATTCTTCAATGGGCAAAAGCCATACCTTCCCGAGTTTGTATCTTCGAGTACTACAAAATTATTATAGATTTATTAACCGTACTTTTGAAAAACTCAAGGTAAGGAACGAGATAAGGACATTCAGACGCATACGTGATGTTTGAAACTATTTTATAACGTTTACGCTTCTTTTAAGTATAAGTGTTGGACAATAATTAAAAGCAAATAAAGTCCTGATTCTGAAATGGTATTTTGTTGCGAAATCGGATGCAAAATGGCAAAAATATCCTTTAAAAACTAAGCAAAAGGAAGAGAAAAGGACATTCTGGCTTATACGTGATTATGAGTTTCGTTAAATTTGACCGAATTAGCCAAAACTTTATTAAATCTTCTTCAATCCGCAAAAGCCATACCTTCCCGAGTTTGTATCTTCGAGTACTACAAAATTATTATAGATTTATTAACCGTATTTCTAACAAACTCAAGTTAAGGAACGAGAAAAAGACATTCGGGCGCATACGTGATGTTTGAAACTATTTTATAACGTTTACGCTTCTTTTAAGTATAAATGTTTGACAATAATTAAAAGCAAATGAAGTCCTGATTCTGAAATGGTATATTGTTGCACAATCGGATGCAAAATGGCAAAAATATCCTTTAAAAACTAAGCGAAAGAGAAGAAAAGCGCATTCTGGCTTATAAGTGATTATGAGTTTCGTTAAATTTGACCGAATTAGCCATAACTTTATGAAATCATCTTCAATCAGCAAAAGTTATACCTTCCTGAGTTTTTATCTTCGAGTACTATATTATTATTATAGATGTATTAACCGTACTTCTAACAAACTCAAGTTAAGGAACGAGAAAAAGACATTCGGGCGCATACGTGATGTTTGAAACTATTTTATAACGTTTACGCTTCTTTTAAGTATAAATGTTTGACAATAATTAAAAGCAAATAAAGTCCTGATTCTGAAATGGTATTTTGTTGCGAAATCGGATGCAAAATGGCAAAAATATCCTTTAAAAACTAAGCGAAAGGAGGAGAAAAGGACATTCTGGCTTATACGTGATTATGAGTTTCGTTAAATTTTACCGAATTAGCCATAACTTTATTTAATCATCTTCAATCGGCAAAAGCCATACCTTCCCGAGTTTGTATCTTCGAGTACTACCTAATTATTATAGATTTATTAACCGTACTTTTGAAAAACTCAAGTTAAGGAACGAGATAAGGACATTCAGACGCATACGTGATGTTTGAAACTATTTTATAACGTTTACGCTTCTCTTAAGTATAAATGTTGGACAATAATTAAAAGCATATGAAGTCTCGATTCTGAAATGGTATGTTGTTGCGAAATCGGTTAGGAAATAGGAATTATATTCAATATTAAGCGAATAATAAAACAAGTTTTTGCCAAATAATAACTTCCTGGGTTTGCAATTCAAAAATAGTAATTTTTAAAACAGTTTTCAGTAAATATCTTTACCATTTCCTAACCGATTTGAAAACGGAATACCATTTACGAATCAGAGCTTCACTTGCCTTCGATTTGGATAAAAAGATTAGGAATTCGGGAAAAAAAATTTTTTATCAATTTTTGCGAATTTTGTGATGTAACCCCTTTCCAAAAATTGCCAAAAATGGGTCCAAAATTTTTTTGTTCAAATTTTCGGATGTTTTTATAAAGTTTTGAAGTAATTGGAGTCCTGATTCCTAAATGGTATTTGGTTGTTAAATCGTATGCAAACTGGCAAAAATATCCTTTAAAAACTAAGCGAAAGGAGGAGAAAAGGACATTCTGGCTTATACGTTATTATGAGTTTCGTTAAATTTAACCGAATTAGCCATAACTTTATTAAATATTCTTCAATCGGCAAAAGCCATACCTTCCCGAGTTTGTATCTTCGAGTACTACAAAATTATTATAGATTTATTAACCGTATTTTTGAAAAACTCAAGTTAAGGAACGAGATAAGGACATTCGGACGCATACGTAATGTTTGAAACTATTTTATAACGTTTACGCTTTTTTTAAGTATGAATGTTGGATAATAATTAAAAGCAAATAAAGTCCTGATTCTGAAATGGTATTTTGTTGCGAAATCGTATGCAAAATGGCAAAAATATCCTTTAAAAACTGAGCGAAAGGAGGAGAAAAGGACATTCTGGCTTATACGTGATTATGAGTTTCGTTAAATTTTACCGAATTAGCCATAACTTTATTAAATATTCTTCAACCGGCAAAAGCCATACCTTCCCGAGTTTGTATCTTCGAGTACTACAAAATTATTATAGATTTATTAACCGTACTTTTGAAAAACTCAAGGTAAGGAACGAGATAAGGACATTCAGACGCATACGTGATGTTTGAAACTATTTTATAACGTTTACGCTTCTCTTAAGTATAAGTGTTGGACAATAATTAAAAGCAAATAAAGTCCTGATTCTGAAATGGTATTTTGTTGCGAAATCGGATGCAAAATGGCAAAAATATCCTTTAAAAACTAAGCAAAAGAAGGAGAAAAGGACATTCTGGCTTATACGTGATTATGAGTTTCGTTAAATTTGACCGAATTAGCCAAAACTTTATAAAAACTTCTTCAATCCGCAAAAGCCATACCTTCCCGAGTTTGTATCTTCGAGTACTACAAAATTATTATAGATTTATTAACCGTACTTCTAACAAACTCAAGTTAAGGAACGAGAAAAAGACATTCGGGCGCATACGTGATGTTTGAAACTATTTTATAACGTTTACGCTTCTTTTAAGTATAAATGTTTGACAATAATTAAAAGCAAATGAAGTCCTGATTCTGAAATGGTATATTGTTGCACAATCGGATGCAAAATGGCAAAAATATCCTTTAAAAACTAAGCGAAAGAGAAGAAAAGCGCATTCTGGCTTATAAGTGATTATGAGTTTCGTTAAATTTGACCGAATTAGCCATAACTTTATGAAATCATCTTCAATCAGCAAAAGTTATACCTTCCTGAGTTTTTATCTTCGAGTACTATATTATTATTATAGATGTATTAACCGTACTTCTAACAAACTCAAGTTAAGGAACGAGAAAAAGACATTCGGGCGCATACGTGATGTTTGAAACTATTTTATAACGTTTACGCTTCTTTTAAGTATAAATGTTTGACAATAATTAAAAGCAAATAAAGTCCTGATTCTGAAATGGTATTTTGTTGCGAAATCGGATGCAAAATGGCAAAAATATCCTTTAAAAACTAAGCGAAAGGAGGAGAAAAGGACATTCTGGCTTATACGTGATTATGAGTTTCGTTAAATTTTACCGAATTAGCCATAACTTTATTTAATCATCTTCAATCGGCAAAAGCCATACCTTCCCGAGTTTGTATGTTCGAGTACTACCTAATTATTATAGATTTATTAACCGTACTTTTGAAAAACTCAAGTTAAGGAACGAGATAAGGACATTCAGACGCATACGTGATGTTTGAAACTATTTTATAACGTTTACGCTTCTTTTAAGTATGAATGTTGGATAATAATTAAAAGCAAATGAAGTCCTGATTCTGAAATGGTATTTTGTTGCACAATCGGATGCAAAATGGCAAAAATATCGTTTAAAAACTAAGCGAAAGAGAAGAAAAGCGCATTCTGGCTTATAAGTGATTATGAGTTTCGTTAAATTTGACCGAATTAGCCATAACTTTATTTAATCATCTTCAATCGGCAAAAGCCATACCTTCCCGAGTTTGTATCTTCGAGTACTACAAAATTATTATAGATTTGTTAACCGTACTTTTAAAAAACTTAAGTTGAGGAACGAGAAAAAGGCATTCGGGAGCATTCGTGATGTTTGAAACTATTTTATAACGTTTACGCTTCTTTTAAGTATAAATGTTGGACAATAATTAAAAGCAAATAAAGTCCTGATTCTGAAATGGTATTTTGTTTCGAAATCGGATGCAAAATGGCAAAAATATCGTTTAAAAACTAAGCGAAAGGAGGAGAAAAGGACATTCTGGCTTATACGTGATTATGAGTTTCGTTAAATTTTACCGAATTAGCCATAACTTTATTAAATCATCTTCAATCAGCAAAAGTTATACCTTCCTGAGTTTTTATCTTCGAGTACTATATTATTATTATAGATGTATTAACCGTACATCTAAAAAACTCAAGTTAAGGAATGAGAAAAGGACGTTCGGACGTATACGTGATGTTTGAAACCATTTTATAACGTTTACGCTTCTCTTAAGTATAAATGTTTGATAATAATTAAAAGCAAATGAAGTCCTGATTCTGAAATGGTATGTTGTTTCGAAATCGGATGCAAAATGGCAAAAATATCCTTTAAAAACTAAGCGAAAGGAGGAGAAAAGGACATTCTGGCTTATACGTGATTATGAGTTTCGTTAAATTTTACCGAATTAGCCATAACTTTATTAAATCATCTTCAATCGGCAAAAGCCATACCTTTCCGAGTTTGTATCTTCGAGTACTACATAAATATTATAGTTTTATTAACCGTACCTTTAAAAAACTAAAGTTAAGGAATGAGAAAAGGACATTCGGACGCATACGTGATGTTTGAAACTATTTTATAACGTTTACGCTTCTCTTAAGTATAAATGTTGGATAATAATTAAAAGCAAATGAAGTCCTGATTCTGAAATGGTATGTTGTTGCGAAATCGGTTAGGAAATAGGAATTATATTCGCTATTAAGCGAATAATAACACAAGTTTTTCCAATTAATAACTTCCTGGGTTTGCAATTCAAAAATAGTAATTTTTAAAACAGTTTTCAGTAAATATCTTTACCATTTCCTAACCGATTTGAAAACGGAATACCATTTACGAATCAGAGCTTCACTTGCCTTCGATTTGGATAAAAAGATTCGGAATTTGGGAAAAAAAATTTTTTGTCAATTTTTGCGAATTTTGTGATGTAACCCCTTTCCAAAAATTGCCAAAAATGGTTCCAAAATTTTTTTGTTCAAATTTTCGGATGTTTTTGTAAAGTTTTAAAGTAATTGAAGTCCTGATTCCTAAATGGTATTTGGTTGTTAAATCGTATGCAAAATGGCAAAAATATCCTTTTAAAACTAAGCGAAAGGAGGAGAAAAGGACATTCTGGCTTATACGTTATTATGAGTTTCGTTAAATTTAACCGAATTAGCCATAACTTTATTAAATCATCTTCAATCAGCAAAAGTTATACCTTCCCGAGTTTTTATCTTCGAGTACTATATTATTATTATAGATGTATTAACCGTACATCTAAAAAACTCAAGTTAAGGAATGGGAAAAGGACATTCGGACGCATACGTGATGTTTGAAACTATTTTATAACGTTTACGCTTCTCTTAAGTATAAATGTTGGATAATAATTAAAAGCAAATGAAGTCCTGATTCTGAAATGGTATGTTGTTGCGAAATCGGTTAGGAAATAGGAATTATATTCGCTATTAAGCGAATAATAACACAAGTTTTTCCAATTAATAACGTCCTGGGTTTGCAATTCAAAAATAGTAATTTTTAAAACAGTTTTCAGTAAATATCTTTACCATTTCCTAACCGATTTGAAAATGGAATACCATTTACGAATCAGAGCTTCAATTGCCTTCGATTTGGATAAAAAGATTCGGAATTTGGGAAAAAAAATTTTTTGTCAATTTTTGCGAATTTTGTGATGTAACCCCTTTCCAAAAATTGCCAAAAATGGGTCCAAAATTTTTTTGTTCAAATTTTCGGATGTTTTTGTAAAGTTTTGAAGTAATTGAAGTCCTGATTCCTAAATGGTATTTGGTTGTTAAATCGTATGCAAAATGGCAAAAATATCCTTTAAAAACTAAGCGAAAGGAGGAGAAAAGGACATTCTGGCTTATACGTGATTATGAGTTTCGTTAAATTTTACCGAATTAGCCATAACTTTATTTAATCATCTTCAATCGGCAATAGCCATACCTTCCCGAGTTTGTATGTTCGAGTACTACCTAATTATTATAGATTTATTAACCGTACTTTTGAAAAACTCAAGTTAAGGAACGAGATAAGGACATTCAGACGCATACGTGATGTTTGAAACTATTTTATAACGTTTACGCTTCTTTTAAGTATAAATGTTGGACAATAATTAAAAGCAAATAAAGTCCTGATTCTGAAATGGTATTTTGTTTCGAAATCGGATGCAAAATGGCAAAAATATCGTTTAAAAACTAAGCGAAAGGAGGAGAAAAGGACATTCTGGCTTATATGTTATTATGAGTTTCGTTAAATTTAACCGAATTAGCCATAACTTTATTAAATCATCTTCAATCGGCAAAAGCCATACCTTTCCGAGTTTGTATCTTCGAGTACTACATAAATATTATAGTTTTATTAACCGTACCTTTAAAAAACTAAAGTTAAGGAATGAGAAAAGGACATTCGGACGCATACGTGATGTTTGAAACTATTTTATAACGTTTACGCTTCTTTTAAGTATAAATGTTGGATAATAATTAAAAGCAAATGAAGTCCTGATTCTGAAATGGTATGTTGTTGCGAAATCGGTTAGGAAATAGGAATTATATTCGCTATTATGCGAATAATAACACAAGTTTTTCCAATTAATAACTTCCTGGGTTTGCAATTCAAAAATAGTAATTTTTAAAACAGTTTTCAGTAAATATCTTTACCATTTCCTAACCGATTTGAAAACGGAATACCATTTACGAATCAGAGCTTCACTTGCCTTCGATTTGGAAAAAAAGATTCGGAATTTGGGAAAAAAATTTTTTGTCAATTTTTGCGAATTTTGTGATGTAACCCCTTTCCAAAAATTGCCAAAAATGGGTCCAAATTTTTTTTGTTCAAATTTTCGGATATTTTTGTAAAGTTTTAAAGTAATTGAAGTCCTGATTCCTAAATGGTATTTGGTTGTTAAATCGTATGCAAAATGGCAAAAATATCCTTTTAAAACTAAGCGAAAGGAGGAGAAAAGGACATTCTGACTTATACGTGATTATGAGTTTCGTTAAATTTTACCGAATTAGCCATAACTTTATTAAATCATCTTCAATCAGCAAAAGTTATACCTTCCTGAGTTTTTATCTTCGAGTACTATATTATTATTATAGATGTATTAACCGTACATCTAAAAAACTCAAGTTAAGGAATGAGAAAAGGACGTTCGGACGCATACGTGATGTTTGAAACCATTTTATAACGTTTACGCTTCTCTTAAGTATAAATGTTTGATAATAATTAAAAGCAAATGAAGTCCTGATTCTGAAATGGTATGTTGTTTCGAAATCGGATGCAAAATGGCAAAAATATCGTTTAAAAACTAAGCGAAAGGAGGAGAAAAGGACATTCTGGCTTATACGTGATTATGAGTTTCGTTAAATTTTACCGAATTAGCCATAACTTTATTAAATCATCTTCAATCGGCAAAAGCCATACCTTTCCGAGTTTGTATCTTCGAGTACTACATAAATATTATAGTTTTATTAACCGTACCTTTAAAAAACTAAAGTTAAGGAATGAGAAAAGGACATTCGGACGCATACGTGATGTTTGAAACTATTTTATAACGTTTACGCTTCTCTTAAGTATAAATGTTGGATAATAATTAAAAGCAAATGAAGTCCTGATTCTGAAATGGTATGTTGTTGCGAAATCGGTTAGGAAATAGGAATTATATTCGCTATTATGCGAATAATAACACAAGTTTTTCCAATTAATAACGTCCTGGGTTTGCAATTCAAAAATAGTAATTTTTAAAACAGTTTTCAGTAAATATCTTTACCATTTCCTAACCGATTTGAAAATGGAATACCATTTACGAATCAGAGCTTCAATTGCCTTCGATTTGGATAAAAAGATTCGGAATTTGGGAAAAAAAATTTTTTGTCAATTTTTGCGAATTTTGTGATGTAACCCCTTTCCAAAAATTGCCAAAAATGGGTTCAAAATTTTTTTGTTCAAATTTTCGGATGTTTTTGTAAAGTTTTGAAGTAATTGAAGTCCTGATTCCTAAATGGTATTTGGTTGTTAAATCGTATGCAAAATGGCAAAAATATCCTTTAAAAACTGAGCGAAAGGAGGAGAAAAGGACATTCTGGCTTATACGTTATTATGAGTTTCGTTAAATTTAACCGAATTAGCCATAACTTTATTAAATATTCTTCAATCGGCAAAAGCCATACCTTCCCGAGTTTGTATCTTCGAGTACTACAAAATTATTATAGATTTGTTAACCGTACTTTTAAAAAAACTTAAGTTGAGGAACGAGAAAAAGACATTCGGGCGCATTCGTGATGTTTGAAACTATTTTATAACGTTTACGCTTCTTTTAAGTATAAATGTTGGACAATAATTAAAAGCAAATAAAGTCCTGATTCTGAAATGGTATTTTGTTTCGAAATCGGATGCAAAATGGCAAAAATATCGTTTAAAAACTAAGCGAAAGGAGGAGAAAAGGACATTCTGGCTTATATGTTATTATGAGTTTCGTTAAATTTAACCGAATTAGCCATAACTTTATTAAATCATCTTCAATCGGCAAAAGCCATACCTTTCCGAGTTTGTATCTTCGAGTACTACATAAATATTATAGTTTTATTAACCGTACCTTTAAAAAACTAAAGTTAAGGAATGAGAAAAGGACATTCGGACGCATACGTGATATTTGAAACTATTTTATAACGTTTACGCTTCTTTTAAGTATAAATGTTGGATAATAATTAAAAGCAAATGAAGTCCTGATTCTGAAATGGTATGTTGTTGCGAAATCGGTTAGGAAATAGGAATTATATTCGCTATTATGCGAATAATAACACAAGTTTTTCCAATTAATAACTTCCTGGGTTTGCAATTCAAAAATAGTAATTTTTAAAACAGTTTTCAGTAAATATCTTTACCATTTCCTAACCGATTTGAAAACGGAATACCATTTACGAATCAGAGCTTCACTTGCCTTCGATTTGGAAAAAAAGATTCGGAATTTGGGAAAAAAAATTTTTTGTCAATTTTTGCGAATTTTGTGATGTAACCCCTTTCCAAAAATTGCCAAAAATGGGTTCAAAATTTTTTTGTTCAAATTTTCGGATGTTTTTGTAAAGTTTTGAAGTAATTGAAGTCCTGATTCCTAAATGGTATTTGGTTGTTAAATCGTATGCAAAATGGCAAAAATATCCTTTAAAAACTGAGCGAAAGGAGGAGAAAAGGACATTCTGGCTTATACGTTATTATGAGTTTCGTTAAATTTAACCGAATTAGCCATAACTTTATTAAATATTCTTCAATCGGCAAAAGCCATACCTTCCCGAGTTTGTATCTTCGAGTACTACAAAATTATTATAGATTTGTTAACCGTACTTTTAAAAAACTTAAGTTGAGGAACGAGAAAAAGACATTCGGGCGCATTCGTGATGTTTGAAACTATTTTATAACGTTTACGCTTCTTTTAAGTATAAATTTTGGACAATAATTAAAAGCAAATAAAGTCCTGATTCTGAAATGGTATTTTGTTTCGAAATCGGATGCAAAATGGCAAAAATATCGTTTAAAAACTAAGCGAAAGGAGGAGAAAAGGACATTCTGGCTTATATGTTATTATGAGTTTCGTTAAATTTAACCGAATTAGCCATAACTTTATTAAATCATCTTCAATCGGCAAAAGCCATACCTTTCCGAGTTTGTATCTTCGAGTACTACATAAATATTATAGTTTTATTAACCGTACCTTTAAAAAACTAAAGTTAAGGAATGAGAAAAGGACATTCGGACGCATACGTGATGTTTGAAACTATTTTATAACGTTTACGCTTCTTTTAAGTATAAATGTTGGATAATAATTAAAAGCAAATGAAGTCCTGATTCTGAAATGGTATGTTGTTGCGAAATCGGTTAGGAAATAGGAATTATATTCGCTATTATGCGAATAATAACACAAGTTTTTCCAATTAATAACTTCCTGGGTTTGCAATTCAAAAATAGTAATTTTTAAAACAGTTTTCAGTAAATATCTTTACCATTTCCTAACCGATTTGAAAACGGAATACCATTTACGAATCAGAGCTTCACTTGCCTTCGATTTGGAAAAAAAGATTCGGAATTTGGGAAAAAAAATTTTTTGTCAATTTTTGCGAATTTTGTGATGTAACCCCTTTCCAAAAATTGCCAAAAATGGGTCCAAAATTTTTTTGTTCAAATTTTCGGATATTTTTGTAAAGTTTTAAAGTAATTGAAGTCCTGATTCCTAAATGGTATTTGGTTGTTAAATCGTATGCAAAATGGCAAAAATATCCTTTTAAAACTAAGCGAAAGGAGGAGAAAAGGACATTCTGACTTATACGTTATTATGAGTTTCGTTAAATTTAACCGAATTAGCCATAACTTTATTAAATATTCTTCAATCGGCAAAAGCTATACCTTCCCGAGTTTGAAATAAAGCAAATGAAGTCCTGATTCTGAAATGGTATCTTGTTGCACAATCGGATGCAAAATGGCAAAAATATCCTTTAAAAACTGAGCGAAAGGAGGAGAAAAGGAAATTCTGGCTTATACGTGATTATGAGTTTCGTTAAATTTGACCAAATTAGCCATAACTTTATTAAATCATCTTCAATCAGCAAAAGTTATACCTTCCCGAGTTTTTATCTTCGAGTACTATATTATTATTATAGATGTATTAACCGTACATCTAAAAAACTCAAGTTAAGGAATGAGAAAAGGACATTCGGACGCATACGTGATGTTTGAAACTATTTTAAAACGTTTACGCTTCTCTTAAGTATAAATGTTTGATAATAATTAAAAGCAAATGAAGTCCTGATTCTGAAATGGTATGTTGTTTCGAAATCGGATGCAAAATGGCAAAAATATCCTTTAAAAACTAAGCGAAAGGAGGAGAAAAGGACATTCTGGCTTATACGTGATTATGAGTTTCGTTTAATTTTACCGAATTAGCCATAACTTTATTAAATCATCTTCAATCGGCAAAAGCCATACCTTTCCGAGTTTGTATCTTCGAGTACTACATAAATATTATAGTTTTATTAACCGTACCTTTAAAAAACTAAAGTTAAGGAATGAGAAAAGGACATTCGGACGCATACGTGATGTTTGAAACTATTTTATAACGTTTACGCTTCTCTTAAGTATAAATGTTGGATAATAATTAAAAGCAAATGAAGTCCTGATTCTGAAATGGTATGTTGTTGCGAAATCGGTTAGGAAATAGGAATTATATTCGCTATTAAGCGAATAATAACACAAGTTTTTCCAATTATTAACTTCCTGGGTTTGCAATTCAAAAATAGTAATTTTTAAAACAGTTTTCAGTAAATATCTTTACCATTTCCTAACCGATTTGAAAACGGAATACCATTTACGAATCAGAGCTTCACTTGCCTTCGATTTGGATAAAAAGATTCGGAATTTGGGAAAAAAAATTTTTTGTCAATTTTTGCGAATTTTGTGATGTAACCCCTTTCCAAAAATTGCCAAAAATGGGTCCAAAATTTTTTTGTTCAAATTTTCGGATGTTTTTGTAAAGTTTTAAAGTAATTGAAGTCCTGATTCCTAATTGGTATTTGGTTGTTAAATCGTATGCAAAATGGCAAAAATATCCTTTTAAAACTAAGCGAAAGGAGGAGAAAAGGACATTCTGGCTTATACGTTATTATGAGTTTCGTTAAATTTAACCGAATTAGCCATAACTTTATTAAATATTCTTCAATCGGCAAAAGCTATACCTTCCCGAGTTTGTATCTTCGAGTACTACGTATTTATTATATATTTATTAACCGTACTTTTGAAAAACACAAGTTAAGAAACGAGAAAAATACATTCGGGCGCATACGTGATGTTTGAAACTATTTTATAACGTTAACGCTTCTTTTAAGTATACATGTGGGATTATAATTAAAAGCAAATGAAGTCCTGATTCTGAAATGGTATCTTGTTGCACAATCGGATGCAAAATGGCAAAAATATCCTTTAAAAACTGAGCGAAAGGAGGAGAAAAGGAAATTCTGGCTTATACGTGATTATGAGTTTCGTTAAATTTGACCAAATTAGCCATAACTTTATTAAATCATCTTCAATCAGCAAAAGTTATACCTTCCCGAGTTTTTATCTTCGAGTACTATATTATTATTATAGATGTATTAACCGTACATCTAAAAAACTCAAGTTAAGGAATGAGAAAAGGACATTCGGACGCATACGTGATGTTTGAAACTATTTTATAACGTTTACGCTTCTCTTAAGTATAAATGTTGGATAATAATTAAAAGCAAATGAAGTCCTGATTCTGAAATGGTATGTTGTTGCGAAATCGGTTAGGAAAATGGGTCCAAAATCGGTCAAAAATGGGTCCAAAATTTTTTGTTCAAATTTTCGGATGTTTTTGTAAAGTTTTGAAGTAATTGAAGTCCTGATTCCTTAATGGTATTTGGTTGTTAAATCGTATGCAAAATGGCAAAAATATCCTTTAAAAACTGAGCGAAAGGAGGAGAAAAGGACATTCTGGCTTATACGTTATTATGAGTTTCGTTAAATTTAACCGAATTAGCCATAACTTTATTAAATATTCTTCAATCGGCAAAAGCCATACCTTCCCGAGTTTGTATCTTCGAGTACTACAAAATTATTATAGATTTGTTAACCGTACTTTTAAAAAACTTAAGTTGAGGAACGAGAAAAAGACATTCGGGCGCATACGTGATGTTTGAAACTATTTTATAACGTTTACGCTTCTTTTAAGTATAAATGTTGGACAATAATTAAAAGCAAATGAAGTCCTGATTCTGAAATGGTATTTTGTTTCGAAATCGGATGCAAAATGGCAAAAATATCGTTTAAAAACTAAGCGAAAGGAGGAGAAAAGGACATTCTGGCTTATACGTGATTATGAGTTTCGTTAAATTTGACCGAATTAGCCATAACTTTATTAAATCATCTTCAATCAGCAAAAGTTATACCTTCCTGAGTTTTTATCTTCGAGTTCTATATTATTATTATATATGTATTAACCGTACATCTAAAAAACTCAAGTTAAGGAATGAGAAAAGGACGTTCGGACGCATACGTGATGTTTGAAACCATTTTATAACGTTTACGCTTCTCTTAAGTATAAATGTTGGATAATAATTAAAAGCAAATGAAGTCCTGATTCTGAAATGGTATCTTGTTGCACAATCGGATGCAAAATGGCAAAAATATCCTTTAAAAACTAAGCGAAAGGAGGAGAAAAGGACATTCTGGCTTATACGTGATTATGAGTTTCGTTAAATTTTACCGAATTAGCCATAACTTTATTAAATCATCTTCAATCGGCAAAAGCCATACCTTTCCGAGTTTGTATCTTCGAGTACTACATAAATATTATAGTTTAATTAACCGTACCTTTAAAAAACTAAAGTTAAGGAATGAGAAAAGGACATTCGGACGCATACGTGATGTTTGAAAATATTTTATAACGTTTACGCTTCTCTTAAGTATAAATGTTGGATAATAATTAAAAGCAAATGAAGTCCTGATTCTGAAATGGTATGTTGTTGCGAAATCGGTTAAGAAATAGGAATTATATTCGCTATTAAGCGAATAATAACACAAGTTTTTCCAATTAATAACTTCCTGGGTTTGCAATTCAAAAATAGTAATTTTTAAAACAGTTTTCAGTAAATATCTTTACCATTTCCTAACCGATTTGAAAACGGAATACCATTTACGAATCAGAGCTTCACTTGCCTTCGATTTGGATAAAAAGATTCGGAATTTGGGAAAAAAAATTTTTTGTCAATTTTTGCGAATTTTGTGATGTAACCCCTTTCCAAAAATTGCCAAAAATGGGTCCAAAATTTTTTTGTTCAAATTTTCGGATGTTTTTGTAAAGTTTTAAAGTAATTGAAGTCCTGATTCCTAATTGGTATTTGGTTGTTAAATCGTATGCAAAATGGCAAAAATATCCTTTTAAAACTAAGCGAAAGGAGGAGAAAAGGACATTCTGGCTTATACGTTATTATGAGTTTCGTTAAATTTAACCGAATTAGCTATAACTTTATTAAATATTCTTCAATCGGCAAAAGCTATACCTTCTCGAGTTTGTATCTTCGAGTACTACGTAATTATTATATATTTATTAACCGTACTTTTGAAAAACTCAAGTTAAGAAACGAGAAAAATACATTCGGGCGCATACGTGATGTTTGAAACTATTTTATAACGTTTACGCTTCTTTTAAGTATAAATGTTGGACAATAATTAAAAGCAAATAAAGTCCTGATTCTGAAATGGTATTTTGTTGCGAAATCGGATGCAAAATGGCAAAAATATCCTTTAAAAACTAAGCGAAAGGAGGAGAAAAGGACATTCTGGCTTATACGTGATTTTGAGTTTCGTTAAATTTTACCGAATTAGCCATAACTTTATTAAATATTCTTTAATCGGCAAAAGGCATACCTTCCCGAGTTTGTATGTTCGAGTACTACAAAATTATTATAGATTTGTTAACCGTACTTTTAACAAACTCAAGTTGAGGAACGAGAAAAAGACATTCGGGCGAATACGTGATGTTTGAAACTATTTTATAACGTTTACGCTTCTTTTAAGTATAAATGTTGGACAATAATTAAAAGCAAATAAAGTCCTGATTCTGAAATGGTATTTTGTTTCGAAATCGGATGCAAAATGGCAAAAATATCGTTTAAAAACTAAGCGAAAGGAGGAGAAAAGGACATTCTGGCTTATATGTTATTATGAGTTTCGTTAAATTTAACCGAATTAGCCATAACTTTATTAAATCATCTTCAATCGGCAAAAGCCATACCTTTCCGAGTTTGTATCTTCGAGTACTACATAAATATTATAGTTTTATTAACCGTACCTTTAAAAAACTAAAGTTAAGGAATGAGAAAAGGACATTCGGACGCATACGTGATGTTTGAAACTATTTTATAACGTTTACGCTTCTTTTAAGTATAAATGTTGGATAATAATTAAAAGCAAATGAAGTCCTGATTCTGAAATGGTATGTTGTTGCGAAATCGGTTAGGAAATAGGAATTATATTCGCTATTAAGCGAATAATAACACAAGTTTTTCCAATTAATAACTTCCTGGGTTTGCAATTCAAAAATAGTAATTTTTAAAACAGTTTTCAGTAAATATCTTTACCATTTCCTAACCGATTTGAAAACGGAATACCATTTACGAATCAGAGCTTCACTTGCCTTCGATTTGGAAAAAAAGATTCGGAATTTGGGAAAAAAAATTTTTTGTCAATTTTTGCGAATTTTGTGATGTAACCCCTTTCCAAAAATTGCCAAAAATGGGTCCAAATTTTTTTTGTTCAAATTTTCGGATATTTTTGTAAAGTTTTAAAGTAATTGAAGTCCTGATTCCTAAATGGTATTTGGTTGTTAAATCGTATGCAAAATGGCAAAAATATCCTTTTAAAACTAAGCGAAAGGAGGAGAAAAGGACATTCTGGCTTATACGTGATTATGAGTTTCGTTAAATTTGACCGAATTAGCCATAACTTTATTAAATCATCTTCAATCAGCAAAAGTTATACCTTCCTGAGTTTTTATCTTCGAGTACTATATTATTATTATAGATGTATTAACCGTACATCTAAAAAACTCAAGTTAAGGAATGAGAAAAGGACGTTCGGACGCATACGTGATGTTTGAAACCATTTTATAACGTTTACGCTTCTCTTAAGTATAAATGTTTGATAATAATTAAAAGCAAATGAAGTCCTGATTCTGAAATGGTATGTTGTTTCGAAATCGGATGCAAAATGGCAAAAATATCCTTTAAAAACTAAGCGAAAGGAGGAGAAAAGGACATTCTGGCTTATACGTGATTATGAGTTTCGTTAAATTTTACCGAATTAGCCATAACTTTATTAAATCATCTTCAATCGGCAAAAGCCATACCTTTCCGAGTTTGTATCTTCGAGTACTACATAAATATTATAGTTTTATTAACCGTACCTTTAAAAAACTAAAGTTAAGGAATGAGAAAAGGACATTCGGACGCATACGTGATGTTTGAAACTATTTTATAACGTTTACGCTTCTCTTAAGTATAAATGTTGGATAATAATTAAAAGCAAATGAAGTCCTGATTCTGAAATGGTATGTTGTTGCGAAATCGGTTAGGAAATAGGAATTATATTCGCTATTATGCGAATAATAACACAAGTTTTTCCAATTAATAACGTCCTGGGTTTGCAATTCAAAAATAGTAATTTTTAAAACAGTTTTCAGTAAATATCTTTACCATTTCCTAACCGATTTGAAAATGGAATACCATTTACGAATCAGAGCTTCAATTGCCTTCGATTTGGATAAAAAGATTCGGAATTTGGGAAAAAAATTTTTTGTCAATTTTTGCGAATTTTGTGATGTAACCCCTTTCCAAAAATTGCCAAAAATGGGTTCAAAATTTTTTTGTTCAAATTTTCGGATGTTTTTGTAAAGTTTTGAAGTAATTGAAGTCCTGATTCCTAAATGGTATTTGGTTGTTAAATCGTATGCAAAATGGCAAAAATATCCTTTAAAAACTGAGCGAAAGGAGGAGAAAAGGACATTCTGGCTTATACGTTATTATGAGTTTCGTTAAATTTAACCGAATTAGCCATAACTTTATTAAATATTCTTCAATCGGCAAAAGCCATACCTTCCCGAGTTTGTATCTTCGAGTACTACAAAATTATTATAGATTTGTTAACCGTACTTTTAAAAAACTTAAGTTGAGGAACGAGAAAAAGACATTCGGGCGCATTCGTGATGTTTGAAACTATTTTATAACGTTTACGCTTCTTTTAAGTATAAATGTTGGACAGTAATTAAAAGCAAATAAAGTCCTGATTCTGAAATGGTATTTTGTTTCGAAATCGGATGCAAAATGGCAAAAATATCGTTTAAAAACTAAGCGAAAGGAGGAGAAAAGGACATTCTGGCTTATATGTTATTATGAGTTTCGTTAAATTTAACCGAATTAGCCATAACTTTATTAAATCATCTTCAATCGGCAAAAGCCATACCTTTCCGAGTTTGTATCTTCGAGTACTACATAAATATTATAGTTTTATTAACCGTACCTTTAAAAAACTAAAGTTAAGGAATGAGAAAAGGACATTCGGACGCATACGTGATGTTTGAAACTATTTTATAACGTTTACGCTTCTTTTAAGTATAAATGTTGGATAATAATTAAAAGCAAATGAAGTCCTGATTCTGAAATGGTATGTTGTTGCGAAATCGGTTAGGAAATAGGAATTATATTCGCTATTAAGCGAATAATAACACAAGTTTTTCCAATTAATAACTTCCTGGGTTTGCAATTCAAAAATAGTAATTTTTAAAACAGTTTTCAGTAAATATCTTTACCATTTCCTAACCGATTTGAAAACGGAATACCATTTACGAATCAGAGCTTCACTTGCCTTCGATTTGGAAAAAAAGATTCGGAATTTGGGAAAAAAAATTTTTTGTCAATTTTTGCGAATTTTGTGATGTAACCCCTTTCCAAAAATTGCCAAAAATGGGTCCAAATTTTTTTTGTTCAAATTTTCGGATATTTTTGTAAAGTTTTAAAGTAATTGAAGTCCTGATTCCTAAATGGTATTTGGTTGTTAAATCGTATGCAAAATGGCAAAAATATCCTTTTAAAACTAAGCGAAAGGAGGAGAAAAGGACATTCTGGCTTATACGTGATTATGAGTTTCGTTAAATTTTACCGAATTAGCCATAACTTTATTAAATCATCTTCAATCAGCAAAAGTTATACCTTCCTGAGTTTTTATCTTCGAGTACTATATTATTATTATAGATGTATTAACCGTACATCTAAAAAACTCAAGTTAAGGAATGAGAAAAGGACGTTCGGACGCATACGTGATGTTTGAAACCATTTTATAACGTTTACGCTTCTCTTAAGTATAAATGTTTGATAATAATTAAAAGCAAATGAAGTCCTGATTCTGAAATGGTATGTTGTTTCGAAATCGGATGCAAAATGGCAAAAATATCCTTTAAAAACTAAGCGAAAGGAGGAGAAAAGGACATTCTGGCTTATACGTGATTATGAGTTTCGTTAAATTTTACCGAATTAGCCATAACTTTATTAAATCATCTTCAATCGGCAAAAGCCATACCTTTCCGAGTTTGTATCTTCGAGTACTACATAAATATTATAGTTTTATTAACCGTACCTTTAAAAAACTAAAGTTAAGGAATGAGAAAAGGACATTCGGACGCATACGTGATGTTTGAAACTATTTTATAACGTTTACGCTTCTCTTAAGTATAAATGTTGGATAATAATTAAAAGCAAATGAAGTCCTGATTCTGAAATGGTATGTTGTTGCGAAATCGGTTAGGAAATAGGAATTATATTCGCTATTAAGCGAATAATAACACAAGTTTTTCCAATTAATAACGTCCTGGGTTTGCAATTCAAAAATAGTAATTTTTAAAACAGTTTTCAGTAAATATCTTTACCATTTCCTAACCGATTTGAAAATGGAATACCATTTACGAATCAGAGCTTCAATTGCCTTCGATTTGGATAAAAAGATTCGGAATTTGGGAAAAAATTTTTTTGTCAATTTTTGCGAATTTTGTGATGTAACCCCTTTCCAAAAATTGCCAAAAATGGGTTCAAAATTTTTTTGTTCAAATTTTCGGATGTTTTTGTAAAGTTTTGAAGTAATTGAAGTCCTGATTCCTAAATGGTATTTGGTTGTTAAATCGTATGCAAAATGGCAAAAATATCCTTTAAAAACTGAGCGAAAGGAGGAGAAAAGGACATTCTGGCTTATACGTTATTATGAGTTTCGTTAAATTTAACCGAATTAGCCATAACTTTATTAAATATTCTTCAATCGGCAAAAGCCATACCTTCCCGAGTTTGTATCTTCGAGTACTACAAAATTATTATAGATTTGTTAACCGTACTTTTAAAAAACTTAAGTTGAGGAACGAGAAAAAGACATTCGGGCGCATTCGTGATGTTTGAAACTATTTTATAACGTTTACGCTTCTTTTAAGTATAAATGTTGGACAATAATTAAAAGCAAATAAAGTCCTGATTCTGAAATGGTATTTTGTTTCGAAATCGGATGCAAAATGGCAAAAATATCGTTTAAAAACTAAGCGAAAGGAGGAGAAAAGGACATTCTGGCTTATATGTTATTATGAGTTTCGTTAAATTTAACCGAATTAGCCATAACTTTATTAAATCATCTTCAATCGGCAAAAGCCATACCTTTCCGAGTTTGTATCTTCGAGTACTACATAAATATTATAGTTTTATTAACCGTACCTTTAAAAAACTAAAGTTAAGGAATGAGAAAAGGACATTCGGACGCATACGTGATATTTGAAACTATTTTATAACGTTTACGCTTCTTTTAAGTATAAATGTTGGATAATAATTAAAAGCAAATGAAGTCCTGATTCTGAAATGGTATGTTGTTGCGAAATCGGTTAGGAAATAGGAATTATATTCGCTATTATGCGAATAATAACACAAGTTTTTCCAATTAATAACTTCCTGGGTTTGCAATTCAAAAATAGTAATTTTTAAAACAGTTTTCAGTAAATATCTTTACCATTTCCTAACCGATTTGAAAACGGAATACCATTTACGAATCAGAGCTTCACTTGCCTTCGATTTGGAAAAAAAGATTCGGAATTTGGGAAAAAAATTTTTTGTCAATTTTTGCGAATTTTGTGATGTAACCCCTTTCCAAAAATTGCCAAAAATGGGTTCAAAATTTTTTTGTTCAAATTTTCGGATGTTTTTGTAAAGTTTTGAAGTAATTGAAGTCCTGATTCCTAAATGGTATTTGGTTGTTAAATCGTATGCAAAATGGCAAAAATATCCTTTAAAAACTGAGCGAAAGGAGGAGAAAAGGACATTCTGGCTTATACGTTATTATGAGTTTCGTTAAATTTAACCGAATTAGCCATAACTTTATTAAATATTCTTCAATCGGCAAAAGCCATACCTTCCCGAGTTTGTATCTTCGAGTACTACAAAATTATTATAGATTTGTTAACCGTACTTTTAAAAAACTTAAGTTGAGGAACGAGAAAAAGACATTCGGGCGCATTCGTGATGTTTGAAACTTTTTTATAACGTTTACGCTTCTTTTAAGTATAAATGTTGGACAATAATTAAAAGCAAATAAAGTCCTGATTCTGAAATGGTATTTTGTTTCGAAATCGGATGCAAAATGGCAAAAATATCGTTTAAAAACTAAGCGAAAGGAGGAGAAAAGGACATTCTGGCTTATATGTTATTATGAGTTTCGTTAAATTTAACCGAATTAGCCATAACTTTATTAAATCATCTTCAATCGGCAAAAGCCATACCTTTCCGAGTTTGTATCTTCGAGTACTACATAAATATTATAGTTTTATTAACCGTACCTTTAAAAAACTAAAGTTAAGGAATGAGAAAAGGACATTCGGACGCATACGTGATGTTTGAAACTATTTTATAACGTTTACGCTTCTTTTAAGTATAAATGTTGGATAATAATTAAAAGCAAATGAAGTCCTGATTCTGAAATGGTATGTTGTTGCGAAATCGGTTAGGAAATAGGAATTATATTCGCTATTATGCGAATAATAACACAAGTTTTTCCAATTAATAACTTCCTGGGTTTGCAATTCAAAAATAGTAATTTTTAAAACAGTTTTCAGTAAATATCTTTACCATTTCCTAACCGATTTGAAAACGGAATACCATTTACGAATCAGAGCTTCACTTGCCTTCGATTTGGAAAAAAAGATTCGGAATTTGGGAAAAAAAATTTTTTGTCAATTTTTGCGAATTTTGTGATGTAACCCCTTTCCAAAAATTGCCAAAAATGGGTCCAAAATTTTTTTGTTCAAATTTTCGGATATTTTTGTAAAGTTTTAAAGTAATTGAAGTCCTGATTCCTAAATGGTATTTGGTTGTTAAATCGTATGCAAAATGGCAAAAATATCCTTTTAAAACTAAGCGAAAGGAGGAGAAAAGGACATTCTGACTTATACGTTATTATGAGTTTCGTTAAATTTAACCGAATTAGCCATAACTTTATTAAATATTCTTCAATCGGCAAAAGCTATACCTTCCCGAGTTTGAAATAAAGCAAATGAAGTCCTGATTCTGAAATGGTATCTTGTTGCACAATCGGATGCAAAATGGCAAAAATATCCTTTAAAAACTGAGCGAAAGGAGGAGAAAAGGAAATTCTGGCTTATACGTGATTATGAGTTTCGTTAAATTTGACCAAATTAGCCATAACTTTATTAAATCATCTTCAATCAGCAAAAGTTATACCTTCCCGAGTTTTTATCTTCGAGTACTATATTATTATTATAGATGTATTAACCGTACATCTAAAAAACTCAAGTTAAGGAATGAGAAAAGGACATTCGGACGCATACGTGATGTTTGAAACTATTTTAAAACGTTTACGCTTCTCTTAAGTATAAATGTTTGATAATAATTAAAAGCAAATGAAGTCCTGATTCTGAAATGGTATGTTGTTTCGAAATCGGATGCAAAATGGCAAAAATATCCTTTAAAAACTAAGCGAAAGGAGGAGAAAAGGACATTCTGGCTTATACGTGATTATGAGTTTCGTTTAATTTTACCGAATTAGCCATAACTTTATTAAATCATCTTCAATCGGCAAAAGCCATACCTTTCCGAGTTTGTATCTTCGAGTACTACATAAATATTATAGTTTTATTAACCGTACCTTTAAAAAACTAAAGTTAAGGAATGAGAAAAGGACATTCGGACGCATACGTGATGTTTGAAACTATTTTATAACGTTTACGCTTCTCTTAAGTATAAATGTTGGATAATAATTAAAAGCAAATGAAGTCCTGATTCTGAAATGGTATGTTGTTGCGAAATCGGTTAGGAAATAGGAATTATATTCGCTATTAAGCGAATAATAACACAAGTTTTTCCAATTATTAACTTCCTGGGTTTGCAATTCAAAAATAGTAATTTTTAAAACAGTTTTCAGTAAATATCTTTACCATTTCCTAACCGATTTGAAAACGGAATACCATTTACGAATCAGAGCTTCACTTGCCTTCGATTTGGATAAAAAGATTCGGAATTTGGGAAAAAAAATTTTTTGTCAATTTTTGCGAATTTTGTGATGTAACCCCTTTCCAAAAATTGCCAAAAATGGGTCCAAAATTTTTTTGTTCAAATTTTCGGATGTTTTTGTAAAGTTTTAAAGTAATTGAAGTCCTGATTCCTAATTGGTATTTGGTTGTTAAATCGTATGCAAAATGGCAAAAATATCCTTTTAAAACTAAGCGAAAGGAGGAGAAAAGGACATTCTGGCTTATACGTTATTATGAGTTTCGTTAAATTTAACCGAATTAGCCATAACTTTATTAAATATTCTTCAATCGGCAAAAGCTATACCTTCCCGAGTTTGTATCTTCGAGTACTACGTATTTATTATATATTTATTAACCGTACTTTTGAAAAACACAAGTTAAGAAACGAGAAAAATACATTCGGGCGCATACGTGATGTTTGAAACTATTTTATAACGTTAACGCTTCTTTTAAGTATACATGTGGGATTATAATTAAAAGCAAATGAAGTCCTGATTCTGAAATGGTATCTTGTTGCACAATCGGATGCAAAATGGCAAAAATATCCTTTAAAAACTGAGCGAAAGGAGGAGAAAAGGAAATTCTGGCTTATACGTGATTATGAGTTTCGTTAAATTTGACCAAATTAGCCATAACTTTATTAAATCATCTTCAATCAGCAAAAGTTATACCTTCCCGAGTTTTTATCTTCGAGTACTATATTATTATTATAGATGTATTAACCGTACATCTAAAAAACTCAAGTTAAGGAATGAGAAAAGGACATTCGGACGCATACGTGATGTTTGAAACTATTTTATAACGTTTACGCTTCTCTTAAGTATAAATGTTGGATAATAATTAAAAGCAAATGAAGTCCTGATTCTGAAATGGTATGTTGTTGCGAAATCGGTTAGGAAAATGGGTCCAAAATCGGTCAAAAATGGGTCCAAAATTTTTTGTTCAAATTTTCGGATGTTTTTGTAAAGTTTTGAAGTAATTGAAGTCCTGATTCCTAAATGGTATTTGGTTGTTAAATCGTATGCAAAATGGCAAAAATATCCTTTAAAAACTGAGCGAAAGGAGGAGAAAAGGACATTCTGGCTTATACGTTATTATGAGTTTCGTTAAATTTAACCGAATTAGCCATAACTTTATTAAATATTCTTCAATCGGCAAAAGCCATACCTTCCCGAGTTTGTATCTTCGAGTACTACAAAATTATTATAGATTTGTTAACCGTACTTTTAAAAAAACTTAAGTTGAGGAACGAGAAAAAGACATTCGGGCGCATACGTGATGTTTGAAACTATTTTATAACGTTTACGCTTCTTTTAAGTATAAATGTTGGACAATAATTAAAAGCAAATGAAGTCCTGATTCTGAAATGGTATTTTGTTTCGAAATCGGATGCAAAATGGCAAAAATATCGTTTAAAAACTAAGCGAAAGGAGGAGAAAAGGACATTCTGGCTTATACGTGATTATGAGTTTCGTTAAATTTGACCGAATTAGCCATAACTTTATTAAATCATCTTCAATCAGCAAAAGTTATACCTTCCTGAGTTTTTATCTTCGAGTTCTATATTATTATTATATATGTATTAACCGTACATCTAAAAAACTCAAGTTAAGGAATGAGAAAAGGACGTTCGGACGCATACGTGATGTTTGAAACCATTTTATAACGTTTACGCTTCTCTTAAGTATAAATGTTGGATAATAATTAAAAGCAAATGAAGTCCTGATTCTGAAATGGTATCTTGTTGCACAATCGGATGCAAAATGGCAAAAATATCCTTTAAAAACTAAGCGAAAGGAGGAGAAAAGGACATTCTGGCTTATACGTGATTATGAGTTTCGTTAAATTTTACCGAATTAGCCATAACTTTATTAAATCATCTTCAATCGGCAAAAGCCATACCTTTCCGAGTTTGTATCTTCGAGTACTACATAAATATTATAGTTTTATTAACCGTACCTTTAAAAAACTAAAGTTAAGGAATGAGAAAAGGACATTCGGACGCATACGTGATGTTTGAAACTATTTTATAACGTTTACGCTTCTCTTAAGTATAAATGTTGGATAATAATTAAAAGCAAATGAAGTCCTGATTCTGAAATGGTATGTTGTTGCGAAATCGGTTAAGAAATAGGAATTATATTCGCTATTAAGCGAATAATAACACAAGTTTTTCCAATTAATAACTTCCTGGGTTTGCAATTCAAAAATAGTAATTTTTAAAACAGTTTTCAGTAAATATCTTTACCATTTCCTAACCGATTTGAAAACGGAATACCATTTACGAATCAGAGCTTCACTTGCCTTCGATTTGGATAAAAAGATTCGGAATTTGGGAAAAAAATTTTTTGTCAATTTTTGCGAATTTTGTGATGTAACCCCTTTCCAAAAATTGCCAAAAATGGGTCCAAAATTTTTTTGTTCAAATTTTCGGATGTTTTTGTAAAGTTTTAAAGTAATTGAAGTCCTGATTCCTAAATGGTATTTGGTTGTTAAATCGTATGCAAAATGGCAAAAATATCCTTTTAAAACTAAGCGAAAGGAGGAGAAAAGGACATTCTGGCTTATACGTTATTATGAGTTTCGTTAAATTTAACCGAATTAGCTATAACTTTATTAAATATTCTTCAATCGGCAAAAGCTATACCTTCTCGAGTTTGTATCTTCGAGTACTACGTAATTATTATATATTTATTAACCGTACTTTTGAAAAACTCAAGTTAAGAAACGAGAAAAATACATTCGGGCGCATACGTGATGTTTGAAACTATTTTATAACGTTTACGCTTCTTTTAAGTATAAATGTTGGACAATAATTAAAAGCAAATAAAGTCCTGATTCTGAAATGGTATTTTGTTGCGAAATCGGATGCAAAATGGCAAAAATATCCTTTAAAAACTAAGCGAAAGGAGGAGAAAAGGACATTCTGGCTTATACGTGATTTTGAGTTTCGTTAAATTTTACCGAATTAGCCATAACTTTATTAAATATTCTTTAATCGGCAAAAGGCATACCTTCCCGAGTTTGTATGTTCGAGTACTACAAAATTATTATAGATTTGTTAACCGTACTTTTAACAAACTCAAGTTGAGGAACGAGAAAAAGACATTCGGGCGAATACGTGATGTTTGAAACTATTTTATAACGTTTACGCTTCTTTTAAGTATAAATGTTGGACAATAATTAAAAGCAAATAAAGTCCTGATTCTGAAATGGTATTTTGTTGCGAAATCGGATGCAAAATGGCAAAAATATCCTTTAAAAACTAAGCGAAAGGAGGAGAAAAGGACATTCTGGCTTATACGTGATTATGAGTTTCGTTAAATTTTACCGAATTAGCCATAACTTTATATAATCATCTGCAATCGGCAAAAGCCATACCTTCCCGAGTTTGTATCTTCAAGTATTACGTAATTATTATAGATTTATTAACCGTACTTTTGAAAAACTCAAGTTAAGGAACGAGATAAGGACATTCAGACGCATACGTGATGTTTGAAACTATTTTATAACGTTAACGCTTCTTTTAAGTATGAATGTTGGATAATAATTAAAAGCAAATGAAGTCCTGATTCTGAAATGGTATTTTGTTGCGAAATCGGATGCAAAATGGCAAAAATATCGTTTAAAAACTAAGCGAAAGAGAAGAAAAGCGCATTCTGGCTTAGAAGTGATTATGAGTTTCGTTAAATTTGACTGAATTAGCCATAACTTTATGAAATCATGTTCAATCAGCAAAAGTTATACCTTCCTGAGTTTTTATCTTCGAGTACTATATTATTATTATAGATGTATTAACCGTACATCTAAAAAACTCAAGTTAAGGAATGAGAAAAGGACGTTCGGACGCATACGTGACGTTTGAAACCATTTTATAACGTTTACGCTTCTCTTAAGTATAAATGTTGGATAATAATTAAAAGCAAATGAAGTCCTGATTCTGAAATGGTATCTTGTTGCGAAAACGGATGCAAAATGGCTAAAATATCCTTTAAAAACTAAGCGAAAGGAGGAGAAAAGGACATTCTGGCTTATACGTGATTTTGAGTTTCGTTAAATTTTACCGAATTAGCCATAACTTTATTAAATCATCTTCAATCGGCAAAAGCCATACCTTTCCGAGTTTGTATCTTCGAGTACTACATAAATATTATAGTTTTATTAACCGTACTTCTAAAAAACTAAAGTTAAGGAATGAGAAAAGGACATTCGGACGCATACGTGATGTTTGAAACTATTTTATAACGTTTACGCTTCTCTTAAGTATAAATGTTGGACAATAATTAAAAGCAAATAAAGTCCTGATTCTGAAATGGTATGTTGTTGCGAAATCGGTTAGGAAATAGGAATTATATTCGCTATTAAGCGAATAATAACACAAGTTTTTCCAATTAATAACTTCCTGGGTTTGCAATTCAAAAATAGTAATTTTTAAAACAGTTTTCAGTAAATATCTTTACCATTCCCTAACCGATTTGAAAACGGAATACCATTTACGAATCAGAGCTTCACTTGCCTTCGATTTGGATAAAATGATTAGGAATTTGGGAAAAAAAATTTTTTGTCAATTTTTGTGAATTTTGTGATGTAACCCCTTTCCAAAAGTTGACAAAAATGGGTCCAAAATTTTTTTGTTCAAATTTTCGGATGTTTTTGTAAAGTTTTAAAGTAATTGAAGTCCTGATTCCTAAATGGTATTTGGTTGTTAAATCGTATGCAAAACGGCAAAAATATCCTTTAAAAACTGAGCGAAAGCAGGAGAAAAGGACATTCTGGCTTATACGTTATTATGAGTTTCGTTAAATTTAACCGAATTAGCCATAACTTTATTAAATATTCTTCAATCGGCAAAAGCCATACCTTCCCGAGTTTGTATCTTCGAGTACTACGTAATTATTATAGATTTGTTAACCGTACTTTTGAAAAACTCAAGTTAAGGAACGAGAAAAATACATTCGGGCGCATACGTGATGTTTGAAATTATTTTATAACGTTAACGCTTCTTTTAAGTATAAATGTAGGATAATAATTAAAAGCAAATGAAGTCCTGATTCTGAAATGGTATCTTGTTGCACAATCGGATGCAAAATGGCAAAAATATCCTTTAAAAACTAAGCGAAAGGAGGAGAAAAGGACGTTCTGGCTTATACGTTATTATGAGTTTCGTTAAATTTTACCGAATTAGCCATAACTTTATTTAATCATCTTCAATCGGCAAAAGCCATACCTTCCCGAGTTTGTATCTTCAAGTATTACGTAATTATTATAGATTTATTAACCGTACTTTTGAAAAACTCAAGTTAAGGAACGAGATAAGGACATTCAGACGCATACGTGATGTTTGAAACTATTTTATAACGTTAACGCTTCTTTTAAGTATGAATGTTGGATAATAATTAAAAGCAAATGAAGTCCTGATTCTGAAATGGTATTTTGTTGCACAATCGGATGCAAAATGGCAAAAATATCGTTTAAAAACTAAGCGAAAGAGAAGAAAAGCGCATTCTGGCTTATAAGTGATTATGAGTTTCGTTAAATTTGACCAAATTAGCCATAACTTTATTAAATCATCTTCAATCAGCAAAAGTTATACCTTCCTGAGTTTTTATCTTCGAGTACTATATTATTATTATAGATGTATTAACCGTACATCTAAAAAACTCAAGTTAAGGAATGAGAAAAGGACGTTCGGACGCATACGTGACGTTTGAAACCATTTTATAACGTTTACGCTTCTCTTAAGTATAAATGTTGGATAATAATTAAAAGCAAATGAAGTCCTGATTCTGAAATGGTATCTTGTTGCGAAAACGGATGCAAAATGGCAAAAATATCCTTTAAAAACTAAGCGAAAGGAGGAGAAAAGGACATTCTGGCTTAGAAGTGATTTTGAGTTTCGTTAAATTTTACCGAATTAGCCATAACTTTATTAAATCATCTTCAATCGGCAAAAGCCATACCTTTCCGAGTTTGTATCTTCGAGTACTACATAAATATTATAGTTTTATTAACCGTACTTCTAAAAAACTAAAGTTAAGGAATGAGAAAAGGACATTCGGACGCATACGTGATGTTTGAAACTATTTTATAACGTTTACGCTTCTCTTAAGTATAAATGTTGGACAATAATTAAAAGCAAATAAAGTCCTGATTCTGAAATGGTATGTTGTTGCGAAATCGGTTAGGAAATAGGAATTATATTCGCTATTAAGCGAATAATAACACAAGTTTTTCCAATTAATAACTTCCTGGGTTTGCAATTCAAAAATAGTAATTTTTAAAACAGTTTTCAGTAAATATCTTTACCATTCCCTAACCGATTTGAAAACGGAATACCATTTACGAATCAGAGCTTCACTTGCCTTCGATTTGGATAAAATGATTAGGAATTTGGGAAAAAACATTTTTTGTCAATTTTTGTGAATTTTGTGATGTAACCCCTTTCCAAAAGTTGACAAAAATGGGTCCAAAATTTTTTTGTTCAAATTTTCGGATGTTTTTGTAAAGTTTTAAAGTAATTGAAGTCCTGATTCCTAAATGGTATTTGGTTGTTAAATCGTATGCAAAACGGCAAAAATATCCTTTAAAAACTGAGCGAAAGCAGGAGAAAAGGACATTCTGGCTTATACGTTATTATGAGTTTCGTTAAATTTAACCGAATTAGCCATAACTTTATTAAATATTCTTCAATCGGCAAAAGCCATACCTTCCCGAGTTTGTATCTTCGAGTACTACGTAATTATTATAGATTTGTTAACCGTACTTTTGAAAAACTCAAGTTAAGGAACGAGAAAAATACATTCGGGCGCATACGTGATGTTTGAAATTATTTTATAACGTTAACGCTTCTTTTAAGTATAAATGTAGGATAATAATTAAAAGCAAATGAAGTCCTGATTCTGAAATGGTATCTTGTTGCACAATCGGATGCAAAATGGCAAAAATATCCTTTAAAAACTAAGCGAAAGGAGGAGAAAAGGACGTTCTGGCTTATACGTTATTATGAGTTTCGTTAAATTTTACCGAATTAGCCATAACTTTATTTAATCATCTTCAATCGGCAAAAGCCATACCTTCCCGAGTTTGTATCTTCAAGTATTACGTAATTATTATAGATTTATTAACCGTACTTTTGAAAAACTCAAGTTAAGGAACGAGATAAGGACATTCAGACGCATACGTGATGTTTGAAACTATTTTATAACGTTAACGCTTCTTTTAAGTATGAATGTTGGATAATAATTAAAAGCAAATGAAGTCCTGATTCTGAAATGGTATTTTGTTGCACAATCGGATGCAAAATGGCAAAAATATCGTTTAAAAACTAAGCGAAAGAGAAGAAAAGCGCATTCTGGCTTATAAGTGATTATGAGTTTCGTTAAATTTGACTGAATTAGCCATAACTTTATGAAATCATCTTCAATCAGCAAAAGTTATACCTTCCTGAGTTTTTATCTTCGAGTACTATATTATTATTATAGATGTATTAACCGTACATCTAAAAAACTCAAGTTAAGGAATGAGAAAAGGACGTTCGGACGCATACGTGACGTTTGAAACCATTTTATAACGTTTACGCTTCTCTTAAGTATAAATGTTGGATAATAATTAAAAGCAAATGAAGTCCTGATTCTGAAATGGTATCTTGTTGCGAAAACGGATGCAAAATGGCAAAAATATCCTTTAAAAACTAAGCGAAAGGAGGAGAAAAGGACATTCTGGCTTAGAAGTGATTTTGAGTTTCGTTAAATTTTACCGAATTAGCCATAACTTTATTAAATCATCTTCAATCGGCAAAAGCCATACCTTTCCGAGTTTGTATCTTCGAGTACTACATAAATATTATAGTTTTATTAACCGTACTTCTAAAAAACTAAAGTTAAGGAATGAGAAAAGGACATTCGGACGCATACGTGATGTTTGAAACTATTTTATAACGTTTACGCTTCTCTTAAGTATAAATGTTGGATAATAATTAAAAGCAAATGAAGTCCTGATTCTGAAATGGTATGTTGTTGCGAAATCGGTTAGGAAATAGGAATTATATTCGTTATTAAGCGAATAATAACACAAGTTTTTCCAATTAATAACTTCCTGGGTTTGCAATTTAAAAATAGTAATTTTTAAAACAGTTTTCAGTAAATATCTTTACCATTTCCTAACCGATTTGAAAACGGAATATCATTTAGGAATCAGAGCTTCACTTGCCGTCGAGCGAAAGGAGGAGAAAAGGAAATTCTGGCTTTTACGTGATTATGAGTTTCGTTTAATTTTACCGAATTAGCCATAACTTAATTAAATCATCTTTAATCGGCAAAAGCCATACCTTTCCGAGTTTGTATCTTCGAGTACTACAAAATTATTATAGATTTATTAACCGTACTTCTAACAAACTCAAGTTAAAGAATGAGAAAAGGACGTTCGGACGCATACGTGACGTTTGAATCCATTTTATAACGTTTACGCTTCTCTTAAGTATAAATGTTGGATAATAATTAAAAGCAAATGAAGTCCTGATTCTGAAATGGTATCTTGTTGCGAAAATGGATGCAAAATGGCAAAAATATTCTTTAAAAACTAAGCGAAAGGAGGAGAAAAGGAAATTCTGGCTTATACGTGATTTTGAGTTTCGTTAAATTTTACCGAATTAGCCATAACTTTATTAAATATTCTTTAATCGGCAAAAGCCATACCTTCCCGAGTTTGTATGTTCGAGTACTACAAAATTATTATAGATTTGTTAACCGTACTTTTAACAAACTCAAGTTGAGGAACGAGAAAAATACATTCGGGAGCATACGTGATGTTTGAAACTATTTTATAACGTTTACGCTTCTTTTAAGTATAAATGTTGGATAATAATTAAAAGCAAATAAAGTCCTGATTCTGAAATGGTATTTTGTTGCGAAATCGGATGCAAAATGGCAAAAATATCCTTTAAAAACTAAGCGAAAGGAGGAGAAAAGGACATTCTAGCTTATACGTTATTATGAGTTTCGTTAAATTTGACCGAATTAGCCATAACTTTATTTAATCATCTTTAATCGGTAAAACCCATACCTTTCCGAGTTTGTATCTTCGAGTACTACAAAATTATTAAAATATTTGTTAACCGTACTTCTACCAAACTCAAGTTAAGGAACGAGAAAAAGACATTCGGGCGCATACGTGATGTTTAAAACTATTTTATAACGGTTACGCTTCTTTTAAGTATAAATGTTGGACAATAATTAAAAGCAAATAAAGTCCTGATTCTGAAATGGTATGTTGTTGCGAAATCGGTTAGGAAATAGGAATTATATTCGCTATTAAGCGAATAATAACACAAGTTTTTCCAATTAATAACTTCCTGGGTTTGCAATTCAAAAATAGTAATTTTTAAAACAGTTTTCAGTAAATATCTTTACCATTTCCTAACCGATTTGAAAACGGAATACCATTTACGAATCAGAGCTTCACTTGCCGTCGATTTGGATAAAAGATTAGGAATTTGGGAAAAAAAATTTTTTGTCAATTTTTGCGAATTTTGTGATGTAACCCCTTTCCAAAAATTGCCAAAAATGGGTCCAAAATGTTTTTGTTCAAATTTTCGGATGTTTTTGTAAAGTTTTAAAGTAATTGAAGTCATGATTCCTAAATGGTATTTGGTTGTTAAATCGTATGCAAAATGGCAAAAATATCCTTTAAAAACTGAGCGAAAGGAGGAGAAAAGGACATTCTGACTTATACGTTATTATGAGTTTCGTTAAATTTAACCGAATTAGCCATAACTTTATTAAATTATCTTTAATCGGCAAAAGCCATACCTTTCCGAGTTTGTATCTTCGAGTACTACAAAATTATTATAGATTTGTTAACCGTACTTCTAACAAACTCAAGTTAAGGAACGAGAAAAATACATTCGGGCGCATACGTCATGTTTGAAACAATTTTATAACGTTAACGCTTCTTTTAAGTATAAATGTGGGATAATAATTAAAAGCAAATGAAGTCCTGATTCTGAAATGGTATTTTGTTGCACAATCGGATGCAAAATGGCAAAAATATCCTTTAAAAACTGAGCGAAAGGAGGAGAAAAGGAAATTCTGGCTTATACGTGATTATGAGTTTCGTTAAATTTAACCGAATTAGCCATAACTTTATTTAATCATATTCAATCGGCAAAAGCCATACCTTCCCGAGTTTGTATCTTCAAGTACTACGTAATTATTATAGATTTATTAACCGTACTTTCGAAAAACTCAAGTTAAGGAACGAGATAAGGACATTCGGACGCATACGTGATGTTTGAAACTATTTTATAACGTTTACGCTTCTTTTAAGTATAAATGTTGGACAATAATTAAAAGCAAATAAAGTCCTGATTCTGAAATGGTATTTTGTTGCGAAATCGGATGCAAAATGACAAAAATATCGTTTAAAAACTAAGCGAAAGAGAAGAAAAGCGCATTCTGGCTTATAAGTGATTATGAGTTTCGTTAAATTTGACCGAATTAGCCATAACTTTATGAAATAATCTTCAATTCGTTAAAGTTATACCTTCCCGAGTTTTTATCTTCGAGTACTACAAAATTATTAAAATATTTGTTAACCGTACTTTTGAAAAACTCAAGTTAAGGAACGAGAAAAATACATTCGGGCGCATACGTGATGTTTGAAACTATTTTATAACGTTAACGCTTCTTTTAAGTATAAATGTAGGATAATAATTAAAAGCAAATGAAGTACCGATTCTGAAATGGTATCTTGTTGCACAATCGGATGCAAAATGGCAAAAATATCCTTTAAAAACTAAGAGAAAGGAGGAGAAAAGGACATTCTGGCTTATACGTGATTATGAGTTTCGTTAAATTTAACCGAATTAGCCATAACTTTATTTAATCATATTCAATCGGCAAAAGCCATACCTTCCCGAGTTTGTATCTTCAAGTACTACGTAATTATTATAGATTTATTAACCGTACTTTTGAAAAACTCAAGTTAATGAACGAGATAAGGACATTCGGACGCATACGTGATGTTTGAAACTATTTTATAACGTTTACGCTTCTTTTAAGTATAAATGTTGGACAATAATTAAAAGCAAATAAAGTCCTGATTCTGAAATGGTATTTTGTTGCGAAATCGGATGCAAAATGGCAAAAATATCGTTTAAAAACTAAGCGAAAAAGAAGAAAAGCGCATTCTGGCTTATAAGTGATTATGAGTTTCGTTAAATTTGACCGAATTAGCCATAACTTTATGAAATCATCTTCAATTCGTTAAAGTTATACCTTCCCGAGTTTTTATCTTCAAGTACTATATTATTATTATAGATGTATTAACCGTACATCTAAAAAACTCAAGTTAAGGAATGAGAAAAGGACGTTCGGACGCATACGTGATGTTTGAAACCATTTTATAACGTTTACGCTTCTCTTAAGTATAAATGTTGGATAATAATTAAAAGCAACTGAAGTCCTGATTCTGAAATGGTATGTTGTTGCGAAATCGGTTAGGAAATAGGAATTATATTCGCTATTAAGCGAATAATAACACAAGTTTTTCCAATTAATAACTTCCTGGGTTTGCAATTCAAAAATAGTAATTTTGAAAACAGTTTTCAGTAAATATCTTTACCATTTCCTCACCGATTTGAAAACGGAATACCATTTACGTATAAGAGCTTCAATTGCCTTCGATTTGGATAAAAAGATTAGGAATTTGGGGAAAAATTTTTTTTGTCAATTTTTTCCGAATTTTGTGATGTAACCCCTTTCCAAAAATTGCCAAAAATGGGTCCAAAATTTTTTTGTTCAAATTTTCGGATGTTTTTGTAAAGTTTTAAAGTAATTGAAGTCCTGATTCCTAAATGGTATTTGGTTGTTAAATCGTATGCAAAATGGCAAAAATATCCATTTAAAACTAAGCGAAAGGAGGAGAAAAGGACATTCTGACTTATACGTTATTATGAGTTTCGTTAAATTTAACCGAATTAGCCATAACTTTATTAAATCATCTTTAATCGGCAAAAGCCATACCTTCCCGAGTTTGTATCTTCGAGTACTACGTAATTATTATAGATTTATTAACCGTACTTTTGAAAAACTCAAGTTAAGGAAAGAGAAAAATACATTCGGGCGCATACGTGATGTTTGAAACTATTTTATAACGTTAACGCTTCTTTTAAGTATAAATTTAGGATAATAATTAAAAGCAAATGAAGTCCTGATTCTGAAATGGTATCTTGTTGCACAATCGGATGCAAAATGGCAAAAATATCCTTTAAAAACTAAGAGAAAGGAGGAGAAAAGGACATTCTGGCTTATACGTGATTATGAGTTTCGTTAAATTTTACCGAATTAGCCATAACTTTATTTAATCTTATTCAATCGGCAAAAGCCATACCTTCCCGAGTTTGTATCTTCAAGTACTACGTAATTATTATAGATTTATTAACCGTACTTTTGAAAAACTCAAGTTAAGGAACGAGATAAGGACATTCGGACGCATACGTGATGTTTGAAACTATTTTATAACGTTTACGCTTCTTTTAAGTATAAATGTTGGACAATAATTAAAAGCAAATGAAGTCCTGATTCTGAAATGGTATTTTGTTGCGAAATCGGATGCAAAATGGCAAAAATATCCTTTTAAAACTTAGCGAAAGGAGGAGAAAAGGACATTCATGCTTATACGTGATTATGAGTTTCGTTAAATTTGACCGAATTAGCCATAACTTTACTTAAGCATCTTCAATCGGCAAAAGCCATACCTTTCCGAGTTTGTATCTTCGAATACTACGTAATTATTATAGATTTATTAACCGTACTTTTGAAAAACTCAAGTTAAGGAACGAGATAAGGACATTCGGACGCATACGTGATGTTTGAAACTATTTTATAACGTTTACGCTTCTTTTAAGTATTAATGTTGGATAATAATTAAAAGCAAATGAAGTCCTGATTCTGAAATGGTATCTTGTTGCACAATCGGATGCAAAATGGCAAAAATATCCTTTAAAAACTAAGCGAAAGGAGGAGAAAAGGACATTCTGGCTTATACGTGATTATGAGTTTCGTTAAATTTTACCGATTTAGCCATAACTTTATTTAATCATCTTCAATCGGCAAAAGCCATACCTTCCCGAGTTTGTATCTTCGAGTACTACGTGATTATTATAGATTTATTAACCGTACTTTTGAAAAACTCAAGTTAAGGAACGAGATAAGGACATTCGGACGCATACGTGATGTTTGAAACTATTTTATAACCTTTACGCTTTTTTTAAGTATGAATGTTGGATATTAATTAAAAGCAAATGAAGTCCTGATTCTGAAATGGTATTTTGTTGCGAAATCGGATGCAAAATGGCAAAAATATCATTTAAAAACTAAGCGAAAGAGAAGAAAAGCGCATTCTGGCTTATAAGTGATTATGAGTTTCGTTAAATTTGACCGAATTAGCCATAACTTTATGAAATCATCTTCAATCATCAAAAGTTATACCTTCCTGAGTTTTTATCTTCGAGTACTATATTATTATTATAGATGTATTAACCGTACATCTAAAAAACTCAAGTTAAGGAATGAGAAAAGGACGTTCGGACGCATACGTGATGTTTGAAACCATTTTATAACGTTTACGCTTCTCTTAAGTATAAATGTTGGATAATAATTAAAAGCAAATGAAGTCCTGATTCTGAAATGGTATCTTGTTGCGAAAATGGATGCAAAATGGCAAAAATATCCTTTAAAAACTAAGCGAAAGGAGGAGAAAAGGACATTCTGGCTTATACGTGATTTTGAGTTTCGTTAAATTTTACCGAATTAGCCATAACTTTATTAAATATCCTTTAATCGGCAAAAGCCATACCTTCCCGAGTTTGTATTTTCGAGTACTACAAAATTAATCTAGATTTGTTAACCGTACTTTTAACAAACTCAAGTTGAGGAACGAGAAAAAGACATTCGAGAGCATACGTGATGTTTGAAACTATTTTATAACGTTTACGCTTCTTTTAAGTATAAATGTTGGATAATAATTATAAGCAAATAAAGTCCTGATTCTGAAATGGTATTTTGTTGCGAAATCGGATGCAAAATGGCAAAAATATCCTTTAAAAACTAAGCGAAAGGAGGAGAAAAGGACATTCTGGCTTATACGTGATTATGAGTTTCGTTAAATTTAACCGAATTAGCCATAACTTTATTTAATCATCTTCAATCGGCAAAAGCCATACCTTCCCGAGTTTGTATCTTCAAGTACTACGTAATTATTATAGATTTATTAACCGTACTTTTGAAAAACTCAAGTTAAGGAACGAGATAAGGATATTCAGACGCATACGTGATGTTTGAAACTATTTTATAACGTTTACGCTTCTTTTAAGTATGAATGTTGGATAATAAATAAAAGCAAATGAGGTCCTGATTCTGAAATGGTATCTTGTTGCACAATCGGATGCAAAATGGCAAAAATATCCTTTAAAAACTAAGCGAAAGGAGGAGAAAAGGACATTCTGGCTTATACGTGATTATGAGTTTCGTTAAATTTTACCGATTTAGCCATAACTTTATTTAATCATCTTCAATCGGCAAAAGCCATACCTTCCCGAGTTTGTATCTTCGAGTACTACGTGATTATTATAGATTTATTAACCGTACTTTTGAAAAACTCAAGTTAAGGAACGAGAAAAATACATTCGGGCGCATACGTGATGTTTGAAACTATTTTATAACGTTAACGCTTCTTTTAAGTATAAATGTAGGATAATAATTAAAAGCAAATGAAGTCCTGATTCTGAAATGGTATCTTGTTGCACAATCGGATGCAAAATGGCAAAAATATCCTTTAAAAACTAAGCGAAAGGAGGAGAAAAGGACATTCTGGCTAATACGTGATTATGAGTTTCGTTATATTTTACCGAATAAGCCCTAACTTTATTTAATCATCTTCAATCGGCAAAAGCCATACCTTCCCGAGTTTGTATCTTCGAGTACTACGTGATTATTATAGATTTATTAACCGTACTTTTGAAAAACTCAAGTTAAGGAACGAGAAAAATACATTCGTGCGCATACGTGATGTTTTAAGTATAAATGTAGGATAATAATTAAAAGCAAATGAAGTCCTGATTCTGAAATGGCATTTTGTTGGGAAATCGGATGCAAAATGGCAAAAATATCGTTTAAAAACTAAGCGAAAGAGAAGAAAAGCGCATTCTGGCTTATAAATGATTATGAGTTTCGTTAAATTTGACCGAATTAGCCATAACTTTATGAAATCATCTTCAATCAGCAAAAGTTATACCTTCCTGAGTTTTTATCTTCGAGTACTATATTATTATTATAGATGTATTAACCGTACATCTAAAAAACTCAAGTTAAGGAATGAGAAAAGGACGTTCGGACGCATACGTGATGTTTGAAACCATTTTATAACGTTTACGCTTCTCTGAAGTATAAATGTTGGATAATAATTAAAAGCAAATGGAGTCCTGATTCTGAAATGGTATGTTGTTGCGAAATCGGTTAGGAAATAGGAATTATATTCGCTATTAAGCGAATAATAACACAAGTTTTTCCAATTAATAACTTCCTGGGTTTGCCATTCAAAAATAGTAATTTTTAAAACAGTTTTCAGTAAATATCTTTACCATTTCCTAACCGATTTGAAAACGGAATACCATTTACGAATCAGAGCTTCAATTGCCTTCGATTTGGATAAAAAGATTAGGAATTAGGAAAAAAAAATTTTTTGTCAATTTTTGCGAATTTTGTGATGTAACCACTTTCCAAAATTGCCAAAAATGGGTCCAAAATTTTTTTGTTCAAATTTTCGGATGTTTTTGTAAAGTTTTAAAGTAATTGAAGTCCTGATTCCTAAATGGTATTTGGTTGTTAAATCGTATGCAAAATGGCAAAAATATCCATTTAAAACTAAGCGAAAGGAGGAGAAAAGGACATTCTGACTTATACGTTATTATGAGTTTCGTTAAATTTAACCGAATTAGCCATAACTTTATTAAATCATCTTTAATCGGCAAAAGCCATACCTTCCCGAGTTTGTATCTTCGAGTACTACGTAATTATTATAGATTTATTAACCGTACTTTTGAAAAACTCAAGTTAAGGAACGAGAAAAATACATTCGGGCGCATACGTGATGTTTGAAACTATTTTATAACGTTAACGCTTCTTTTAAGTATAAATGTAGATTAATAATTAAAAGCAAATGAAGTCCTGATTCTGAAATGGTATCTTGTTGCACAATCGGATGCAAAATGGCAAAAATATCCTTTAAAAACTAAGCGAAAGGAGGAGAAAAGGACATTCTGGCTAATACGTGATTATGAGTTTCGTTATATTTTACCGAATAAGCCATAACTTTATTTAATCATCTTCAATCGGCAAAAGCCATACCTTCCCGAGTTTGTATCTTCGAGTACTACGTGATTATTATAGATTTATTAACCGTACTTTTGAAAAACTCAAGTTAAGGAACGAGATAAGGACATTCGGACGCATACGTGATGTTTGAAACTATTTTATAACGTTTACGCTTTTTTTAAGTATGAATGTTGGATATTAATTAAAAGCAAATGAAGTCCTGATTCTGAAATGGTATTTTGTTGCGAAATCGGATGCAAAATGGCAAAAATATCATTTAAAAACTAAGCGAAAGAGAAGAAAAGCGCCTTCTGGCTTATAAGTGATTATTAGTTTCGTTAAATTTGACCGAATTAGCCATAACTTTATAAAATCATCTTCAATCAGCAAAAGTTATACCTTCCTGAGTTTTCATCTTCGAGTACTAAATTATTTTTATAGATGTATTAACCGTACATCTAAAAAACTCAAGTTAAGGAATGAGAAAAGGACGTTCGGACGCATACGTGATGTTTGAAACCATTTTATAACGTTTACGCTTCTCTTAAGTATAAATGTTGGATAATAATTAAAAGCAAATGGAGTCCTGATTCTGAAATGGTATGTTGTTGCGAAATCGGTTAGGAAATAGGAATTATATTCGCTATTAAGCGAATAATAACACAAGTTTTTCCAATTAATAACTTCCTGGGTTTGCCATTCAAAAATAGTAATTTTTAAAACAGTTTTCAGTAAATATCTTTACCATTTCCTAACCGATTTGAAAACGGAATACCATTTACGAATCAGAGCTTCAATTGCCTTCGATTTGTATAAAAAGATTAGGAATTTGGGAAAAAAATATTTTTGTCAATTTTTGCGAATTTTGTGATGTAACCCCTTTCCAAAATTGCCAAAAATGGGTCCAAAATTTTTTTGTTCAAATTTTCGGATGTTTTTGTAAAGTTTTAAAGTAATTGAAGTCCTGATTCCTAAATGGTATTTGGTTGTTAAATCGTATGCAAAATGGCAAAAATGTCCTTTAAAAACTGAGCAAAAGGAGGAGAAAAGGACATTCTGGCTTATACGTTATTATGAGTTTCGTTAAATTTAACCGAATTAGCCATAACATTATTAAATATTCTTCAATCGGCAAAAGCCATACCTTCCCGAGTTTGTATCTTCGAGTACCACATAATTATTATAGATTTATTAACCGTACTTTTGAAAAACTCAAGTTAAGGAACGAGATAAGGACATTCGGACGCATACGTGATGTTTGAAACTATTTTATAACGTTTACGCTTCTTTTAAGTATGAATGTTGGATAATAATTAAAAGCAAATGAAGTCCTGATTCTGAAATGGTATCTTGTTGCACAATCGGATGCAAAATGGCAAAAATATCCTTTAAAAACTAAGCGAAAGGAGGAGAAAAGGACATTCTGGCTTATACGTTATTATGAGTTTCGTTAAATTTTACCGATTTAGCCATAACTTTATTTAATCATCTTCAATCGGCAAAAGCCATACCTTCCCGAGTTTGTATCTTCGAGTACTACGTGATTATTATAGATTTATTAACCGTACTTTTGAAAAACTCAAGTTAAGGAACGAGATAAGGACATTCGGACGCATACGTGATGTTTGAAACTATTTTTTAACGTTTACGCTTTTTTTAAGTATGAATGTTGGATATTAATTAAAAGCAAATGAAGTCCTGATTCTGAAATGGTATTTTGTTGCGAAATCGGATGCAAAATGGCAAAAATATCATTTAAAAACTAAGCGAAAGAGAAGAAAAGCGCATTCTGGCTTATAAGTGATTATGAGTTTCGTTAAATTTGACCGAATTAGCCACAACTTTATAAAATCATCTTCAATCAGCAAAAGTTATACCTTCCTGAGTTTTTATCTTCGAGTACTATATTATTATTATAGATGTATTAACCGCACATCTAAAAAACTCAAGTTAAGGAATGAGAAAGGGACGTTCGGACGCATACGTGATGTTTGAAACCATTTTATAACGTTTACGCTTCTCTTAAGTATAAATGTTGGATAATAATTAAAAGCAAATGGAGTCCTGCTTCTGAAATGGTATGTTGTTGCGAAATCGGTTAGGAAATAGGAATTATATTCGCTATTAAGCGAATAATAACACAAGTTTTTCCAATTAATAACTTCCTGGGTTTGCCATTCAAAAATAGTAATTTTTAAAACAGTTTTCAGTAAATATCTTTACCATTTCCTAACCGATTTGAAAACGGAATACCATTTACGAATCAGAGCTTCAATTGCCTTCGATTTGTATAAAAAGATTAGGAATTTGGGAAAAAAATATTTTTGTCAATTTTTGCGAATTTTGTGATGTAACCCCTTTCCAAAATTGCCAAAAATGGGTCCAAAATTTTTTTGTTCAAATTTTCGGATGTTTTTGTAAAGTTTTAAAGTAATTGAAGTCCTGATTCCTAAATGGTATTTGGTTGTTAAATCGTATGCAAAATGGCAAAAATGTCCTTTAAAAACTGAGCAAAAGGAGGAGAAAAGGACATTCTGGCTTATACGTTATTATGAGTTTCGTTAAATTTAACCGAATTATCCATAACTTTATTAAATATTCTTCAATCGGCAAAAGCCATACCTTCCCGAGTTTGTATCTTCGAGTACTACGTAATTATTATAGATTTATTAACCGTACTTTTGAAAAACTCAAGTTAAGGAACGAGAATAATACATTCGGGCGCATACGTGATGTTTGAAACTATTTTATAACTTTTACGCTTCTTTTAAGTATAAATGTTCGACAATAATTAAAAGCAAATAAAGTCCTGATTCTGAAATGGTATTTTGTTGCGAAATCGGATGCAAAATGGCAAAAATATCCTTTTAAAACTTAGCGAAAGGAGGAGAAAAGGACATTCTGGCTTATACGTGATTATGAGTTTCGTTAAATTTGACCGAATTAGCCATAACTTTACTTAAGCATCTTCAATCGGCAAAAGCCATACCTTCCCGAGTTTGTATCTTCGAGTACTACATAATTATTATAGATTTATTAACCGTACTTTTGAAAAACTCAAGTTAAGGAACGAGATAAGGACATTCGGACGCATACGTGATGTTTGAAACTATTTTATAACGTTTACGCTTCTTTTAAGTATAAATGTTCGACAATAATTAAAAGCAAATAAAGTCCTGATTCTGAAATGGTATTTTGTTGCGAAATCGGATGCAAAATGGCAAAAATATCCTTTTAAAACTTAGCGAAAGGAGGAGAAAAGGACATTCTGGCTTATACGTGATTATGAGTTTCGTTAAATTTGACCGAATTAGCCATAACTCTTCAATCGGCAAAAGCCATACCTTCCCGAGTTTGTATCTTCGAGTACTACATAGTTATTATAGATTTATTAACCGTACTTTTGAAAAACTCAAGTTAAGGAACGAGATTAGGACATTCGGACGCATACGTGATGTTTGAAACTATTTTATAACGTTTACGCTTCTTTTAAGTATGAATGTTGGATAATAATTAAAAGCAAATGAAGTCCTGATTCTGAAATGGTATCTTGTTGCACAATCGGATGCAAAATGGCAAAAATATCCTTTAAAAACTGAGCAAAAGGAGGAGAAAAGGACATTCTGGCTTATACGTGATTATGAGTTTCGTTAAATTTTACCGATTTAGCCATAACTTTATTTAATCATCTTCAATCGGCAAAAGCCATACCTTCCCGAGTTTGTATCTTCGAGTACTACGTGATTATTATAGATTTATTAACCGTACTTTTGAAAAACTCAAGTTAAGGAACGAGATAAGGACATTCGGACGCATACGTGATGTTTGAAACTATTTTATAACGTTTACGTTTTTTTAAGTATGAATGTTGGATACTAATTAAAAGCAAATGAAGTCCTGATTCTGAAATGGTATTTTGTTGCGAAATCGGATGCAAAATGGCAAAAATATCACTTAAAAACTAAGCGAAAGAGAAGAAAAGCGCATTCTGGCTTATAAGTGATTATGAGTTTCGTTAAATTTGACCGAATTAGCCATAACTTTATAAAATCATCTTCAATCAGCAAAAGTTATACCTTCCTGAGTTTGTATCTTCGAGTACTATATTATTATTATAGATGTATTAACCGTACATCTAAAAAACTCAAGTTAAGGAATGAGAAAAGGACGTTCGGACGCATACGTGATGTTTGAAACCATTTTATAACGTTTACGCTTCTCTGAAGTATAAATGTTGGATAATAATTAAAAGCAAATGGAGTCCTGATTCTGAAATGGTATGTTGTTGCGAAATCGGTTAGGAAATAGGAATTATATTCGCTATTAAGCGAATAATAACACAAGTTTTTCCAATTAATAACTTCCTGGGTTTGCCATTCAAAAATAGTAATTTTTAAAACAGTTTTCAGTAAATATCTTTACCATTTCCTAACCGATTTGAAAACGGAATACCATTTACGAATCAGAGCTTCAATTGCCTTCGATTTGTATAAAAAGATTAGGAATTTGGGAAAAAAATATTTTTGTCAATTTTTGCGAATTTTGTGATGTAACCCCTTTCCAAAATTGCCAAAAATGGGTCCAAAATTTTTTTGTTCAAATTTTCGGATGTTTTTGTAAAGTTTTAAAGTAATTGAAGTCCTGATTCCTAAATGGTATTTGGTTGTTAAATCGTATGCAAAATGGCAAAAATGTCCTTTAAAAACTGAGCAAAAGGAGGAGAAAAGGACATTCTGGCTTATACGTTATTATGAGTTTCGTTAAATTTAACCGAATTAGCCATAACATTATTAAATATTCTTCAATCGGCAAAAGCCATACCTTCCCGAGTTTGTATCTTCGAGTACCACATAATTATTATAGATTTATTAACCGTACTTTTGAAAAACTCAAGTTAAGGAACGAGATAAGGACATTCGGACGCATACGTGATGTTTGAAACTATTTTATAACGTTTACGCTTCTTTTAAGTATGAATGTTGGATAATAATTAAAAGCAAATGAAGTCCTGATTCTGAAATGGTATCTTGTTGCACAATCGGATGCAAAATGGCAAAAATATCCTTTAAAAACTAAGCGAAAGGAGGAGAAAAGGACATTCTGGCTTATACGTTATTATGAGTTTCGTTAAATTTTACCGATTTAGCCATAACTTTATTTAATCATCTTCAATCGGCAAAAGCCATACCTTCCCGAGTTTGTATCTTCGAGTACTACGTGATTATTATAGATTTATTAACCGTACTTTTGAAAAACTCAAGTTAAGGAACGAGATAAGGACATTCGGACGCATACGTGATGTTTGAAACTATTTTTTAACGTTTACGCTTTTTTTAAGTATGAATGTTGGATATTAATTAAAAGCAAATGAAGTCCTGATTCTGAAATGGTATTTTGTTGCGAAATCGGATGCAAAATGGCAAAAATATCATTTAAAAACTAAGCGAAAGAGAAGAAAAGCGCATTCTGGCTTATAAGTGATTATGAGTTTCGTTAAATTTGACCGAATTAGCCACAACTTTATAAAATCATCTTCAATCAGCAAAAGTTATACCTTCCTGAGTTTTTATCTTCGAGTACTATATTATTATTATAGATGTATTAACCGCACATCTAAAAAACTCAAGTTAAGGAATGAGAAAGGGACGTTCGGACGCATACGTGATGTTTGAAACCATTTTATAACGTTTACGCTTCTCTTAAGTATAAATGTTGGATAATAATTAAAAGCAAATGGAGTCCTGCTTCTGAAATGGTATGTTGTTGCGAAATCGGTTAGGAAATAGGAATTATATTCGCTATTAAGCGAATAATAACACAAGTTTTTCCAATTAATAACTTCCTGGGTTTGCCATTCAAAAATAGTAATTTTTAAAACAGTTTTCAGTAAATATCTTTACCATTTCCTAACCGATTTGAAAACGGAATACCATTTACGAATCAGAGCTTCAATTGCCTTCGATTTGTATAAAAAGATTAGGAATTTGGGAAAAAAATATTTTTGTCAATTTTTGCGAATTTTGTGATGTAACCCCTTTCCAAAATTGCCAAAAATGGGTCCAAAATTTTTTTGTTCAAATTTTCGGATGTTTTTGTAAAGTTTTAAAGTAATTGAAGTCCTGATTCCTAAATGGTATTTGGTTGTTAAATCGTATGCAAAATGGCAAAAATGTCCTTTAAAAACTGAGCAAAAGGAGGAGAAAAGGACATTCTGGCTTATACGTTATTATGAGTTTCGTTAAATTTAACCGAATTATCCATAACTTTATTAAATATTCTTCAATCGGCAAAAGCCATACCTTCCCGAGTTTGTATCTTCGAGTACTACGTAATTATTATAGATTTATTAACCGTACTTTTGAAAAACTCAAGTTAAGGAACGAGAATAATACATTCGGGCGCATACGTGATGTTTGAAACTATTTTATAACTTTTACGCTTCTTTTAAGTATAAATGTTCGACAATAATTAAAAGCAAATAAAGTCCTGATTCTGAAATGGTATTTTGTTGCGAAATCGGATGCAAAATGGCAAAAATATCCTTTTAAAACTTAGCGAAAGGAGGAGAAAAGGACATTCTGGCTTATACGTGATTATGAGTTTCGTTAAATTTGACCGAATTAGCCATAACTTTACTTAAGCATCTTCAATCGGCAAAAGCCATACCTTCCCGAGTTTGTATCTTCGAGTACTACATAATTATTATAGATTTATTAACCGTACTTTTGAAAAACTCAAGTTAAGGAACGAGATAAGGACATTCGGACGCATACGTGATGTTTGAAACTATTTTATAACGTTTACGCTTCTTTTAAGTATAAATGTTCGACAATAATTAAAAGCAAATAAAGTCCTGATTCTGAAATGGTATTTTGTTGCGAAATCGGATGCAAAATGGCAAAAATATCCTTTTAAAACTTAGCGAAAGGAGGAGAAAAGGACATTCTGGCTTATACGTGATTATGAGTTTCGTTAAATTTGACCGAATTAGCCATAACTCTTCAATCGGCAAAAGCCATACCTTCCCGAGTTTGTATCTTCGAGTACTACATAGTTATTATAGATTTATTAACCGTACTTTTGAAAAACTCAAGTTAAGGAACGAGATTAGGACATTCGGACGCATACGTGATGTTTGAAACTATTTTATAACGTTTACGCTTCTTTTAAGTATGAATGTTGGATAATAATTAAAAGCAAATGAAGTCCTGATTCTGAAATGGTATCTTGTTGCACAATCGGATGCAAAATGGCAAAAATATCCTTTAAAAACTGAGCAAAAGGAGGAGAAAAGGACATTCTGGCTTATACGTGATTATGAGTTTCGTTAAATTTTACCGATTTAGCCATAACTTTATTTAATCATCTTCAATCGGCAAAAGCCATACCTTCCCGAGTTTGTATCTTCGAGTACTACGTGATTATTATAGATTTATTAACCGTACTTTTGAAAAACTCAAGTTAAGGAACGAGATAAGGACATTCGGACGCATACGTGATGTTTGAAACTATTTTATAACGTTTACGTTTTTTTTAAGTATGAATGTTGGATACTAATTAAAAGCAAATGAAGTCCTGATTCTGAAATGGTATTTTGTTGCGAAATCGGATGCAAAATGGCAAAAATATCACTTAAAAACTAAGCGAAAGAGAAGAAAAGCGCATTCTGGCTTATAAGTGATTATGAGTTTCGTTAAATTTGACCGAATTAGCCATAACTTTATAAAATCATCTTCAATCAGCAAAAGTTATACCTTCCTGAGTTTGTATCTTCGAGTACTATATTATTATTATAGATGTATTAACCGTACATCTAAAAAACTCAAGTTAAGGAATGAGAAAAGGACGTTCGGACGCATACGTGATGTTTGAAACCATTTTATAACGTTTACGCTTCTCTGAAGTATAAATGTTGGATAATAATTAAAAGCAAATGGAGTCCTGATTCTGAAATGGTATGTTGTTGCGAAATCGGTTAGGAAATAGGAATTATATTCGCTATTAAGCGAATAATAACACAAGTTTTTCCAATTAATAACTTCCTGGGTTTGCCATTCAAAAATAGTAATTTTTAAAACAGTTTTCAGTAAATATCTTTACCATTTCCTAACCGATTTGAAAACGGAATACCATTTACGAATCAGAGCTTCAATTGCCTTCGATTTGGATAAAAAGATTAGGAATTTGGGAAAAAAATATTTTTGTCAATTTTTGCGAATTTTGTGATGTAACCCCTTTCCAAAATTGCCAAAAATGGGTCCAAAATTTTTTTGTTCAAATTTTCGGATGTTTTTGTAAAGTTTTAAAGTAATTGAATTCCTGATTCCTAAATGGTATTTGGTTGTTAAATCGTATGCAAAATGGCAAAAATATCCTTTAAAAACTGAGCAAAAGGAGGAGAAAAGGACATTCTGGCTTATACGTTATTATGAGTTTCGTTAAATTTAACCGAATTAGCCATAACTTTATTTATTATTCTTCAATCGGCAAAAGCCATACCTTCCCGAGTTTGTATCTTCAAGTACTACGTAATTATTATAGATTTATTAACCGTACTTTTGAAAAACTCAAGTTAAGGAACGAGAATAATACATTCGGGCGCATACGTGATGTTTGAAACTATTTTATAACGTTTACGCTTCTTTTAAGTATAAATGTAGGATAATAATTAAAAGCAAATGAAGTCCCGATTCTGAAATGGTATCTTGTTGCACAATTGGATGCAAAATGGCAAAAATATCCTTTAAAAACTAAGAGAAAGGAGGAGAAAAGGACATTCTGGCTTATACGTGATTATGAGTTTCGTTAAATTTTACCGAATTAGCCATAACTTTATTTAATCATATTCAATGGGCAAAAGCCATACCTTCCCGAGTTTGTATCTTCAAGTACTACGTAATTATTATAGATTTATTAACCGTACTTTTGAAAAACTCAAGTTAAGGAACGAGATAAGGACATTCGGACGCATACGTGATGTTTGAAACTATTTTATAACGTTTACGCTTCTTTTAAGTATAAATGTTCGACAATAATTAAAAGCAAATAAAGTCCTGATTCTGAAATGGTATTTTGTTGCGAAATCGGATGCAAAATGGCAAAAATATCCTTTTAAAACTTCCCGAAAGGAGGAGAAAAGGACATTCTGGCTTATACGTGATTATGAGTTTCGTTAAATTTGACCGAATTAGCCATAACTTTACTTAAGCATCTTCAATCGGCAAAAGCCATACCTTCCCGAGTTTGTATCTTCGAGTACTACATAATTATTATAGATTTATTAACCGTACTTTTGAAAAACTCAAGTTAAGGAACGAGATAAGGACATTCGGACGCATACGTGATGTTTGAAACTATTTTATAACGTTTACGCTTCTTTTAAGTATAAATGTTCGACAATAATTAAAAGCAAATAAAGTCCTGATTCTGAAATGGTATTTTGTTGCGAAATCGGATGCAAAATGGCAAAAATATCCTTTTAAAACTTAGCGAAAGGAGGAGAAAAGGACATTCTGGCTTATACGTGATTATGAGTTTCGTTAAATTTGACCGAATTAGCCATAACTCTTCAATCGGCAAAAGCCATACCTTCCCGAGTTTGTATCTTCGAGTACTACATAATTATTATAGATTTATTAACCGTACTTTTGAAAAACTCAAGTTAAGGAACGAGATAAGGACATTCGGACGCATACGTGATGTTTGAAACTATTTTATAACGTTTACGCTTCTTTTAAGTATGAATGTTGGATAATAATTAAAAGCAAATGAAGTCCTGATTCTGAAATGGTATCTTGTTGCACAATCGGATGCAAAATGGCAAAAATATCCTTTAAAAACTAAGCGAAAGGAGGAGAAAAGGACATTCTGGCTTATACGTGATTATGAGTTTCGTTAAATTTTACCGATTTAGCCATAACTTTATTTAATCATCTTCAATCGGCAAAAGCCATACCTTCCCGAGTTTGTATCTTCGAGTACTACGTAATTATTATAGATTTATTAACCGTACTTTTGAAAAACTCAAGTTAAGGAACGAGATAAGGACATTCGGACGCATACGTGATGTTTGAAACTATTTTATAACGTTTACGCTTTTTTTAAGTATGAATGTTGGATATTAATTAAAAGCAAATGAAGTCCTGATTCTGAAATGGTATTTTGTTGCGAAATCGGATGCAAAATGGCAAAAATATCATTTAAAAACTAAGCGAAAGAGAAGAAAAGCGCATTCTGGCTTATAAGTGATTATGAGTTTCGTTAAATTTGACCGAATTAGCCATAACTTTATAAAATCATCTTCAATCAGCAAAAGTTATACCTTCCTGAGTTTTTATCTTCGAGTACTATATTATTATTATAGATGTATTAACCGTACATCTAAAAAACTCAAGTTAAGGAATGAGAAAAGGACGTTCGGACGCATACGTGATGTTTGAAACCATTTTATAACGTTTACGCTTCTCTTAAGTATAAATGTTGAATAATAATTAAAAGCAAATGGAGTCCTGATTCTGAAATGGTATGTTGTTGCAAAATCGGTTAGGAAATAGGAATTATATTCGCTATTAAGCGAATAATAACACAAGTTTTTCCAATTAATAACTTCCTGGGTTTGCCATTCAAAAATAGAAATTTTTAAAACAGTTTTCAGTAAATATCTTTACCATTTCCTAACCGATTTGAAACCGGAATACCATTTACGAATCAGAGCTTCAATTGCCTTCGATTTGTATAAAAAGATTAGGAATTTGGGAAAAAAATATTTTTGTCAATTTTTGCGAATTTTGTGATGTAACCCCTTTCCAAAATTGCCAAAAATGGGTCCAAAATTTTTTTGTTCAAATTTTCGGATGTTTTTGTAAAGTTTTAAAGTAATTGAAGTCCTGATTCCTAAATGGTATTTGGTTGTTAAATCGTATGCAAAATGGCAAAAATATCCTTTAAAAACTGAGCGAAAGGAGGAGAAAAGGAAATTCTGGCTTATACGTGATTATGAGTTTCGTTAAATTTAACCGAATTAGCCATAACTTTATGAAATCATCTTAATTCTGCAAAAGTTATACCTTCCCGAGTTTATATCTTCCAGTACTATTTAATTATTACAGATTTATCAACCGTACTTCTTAAAAAACTCAATTTATGGAACGAGAAATAGACATTCGTGTAAATACGTCATTTTTGGAACTTTTTTATAACGTTTAAGCTTCTCTCAAATATAAATGTTTGGTAATAATTGTAAGAAAATAAAGTCCTGATTCCCAAATGGTATCTTGTTGCGAAATTGGATGCAAAATGGCAAACATATCATTTAAAAACTTTTATTATACCGTTTGCTCTGCTTTTAAATATCATTTAAAAGTAGTATTCTAATAATTTAAGCAAAAGGAGCAGAAAGTTTGACACAATTTAGCTAGATAAAATTGGCTTGTCGTTTCAAGTTTTCTTAAAAGTTTATAAAATATTATAGCATAATTATAGGATTATTTTATTTGCGTAAGCGCCACCTTTTGGTAGAGGATTAGAACTTAAGAAATCACTAGATATGATAGCTTCAATTGCCGAATTTAAAGATTTCCACTGAAAATACGTTTAGTATTTAGGAGATAATTTGATTTACTCATTGTGCTATATTAAAGAAAAAATATTTTTATTTTATTTAGCTTAAATTGCTATAAGTGTAACCATAGTATGTTCAAAAACTGTATTTTTTGGGATAAATATCGATATTTTGTTTAAAGTATCGGCATCGGGAACAAAGCACGTGTACAATTGTGTTGGTTTTAATTGCAATAATATTGTTGATATTGTTGCTAATATAAACTTACTTAAATAAACTTAAAAAATGAGCAATGTCGTTCAGTATATTGTGGTTCGGAGCGACCTACGATCTGCACTGAATTGGCCAATGGGAGCTGTAATTGCTCAATGCTGCCATGCTGCAACCGCTGTAATGCATCTGAATTCTGGGGACTGTGACACGGTGGCGTACCTTAATGATTTAGAAAATATGCATAAAGTTGTACTGGAGGTAAGTGGAGTGTTCTACTGATTGGTTTAACTTTATACATAATATAATTTCATTATCCAGGCCAAAGATGAGGCGGCTCTGGTCAAGCTAAGCGAGAAGTTAAAGGACAACGAGATTAAGCACAAGTTGTGGATTGAACAGCCTGAAAATATTCCCACCTGCCTTGCCTTAAAGCCCTACGTAAAAGAAACTGTTCAAAAATATGTAAAGAGCTTCAAACTCTTGAAAGAGTAGCGATTAAAAGCGGTTTTTCGTGACGGAAGAGCTCCGCAAATGGTACACCGTTGATATGGACAGAATAAAATGGCAAGACTATGTCAGGAATACCCTGCTGGACATGCATATCTATTTGCCTAAGGAGACGACAACTTCCTTTTCACTATTACTGGGACATGGAACTTTCAATAGATAGTCCTTAGATCCGTCCATAGGCGGCAAGTAAAAGAAAATTTATATGGGGGCCAAAAAAATAAGGTGCCACAATTACTTATCAAAGGAGCTCCAATAACATGCAACGTTTTTCGTGAATCTGTGTGGATATACTAGAAACCCAGCAGATTTTCAATGCTCGGGATGCATCGTCAGGCTAAAGCTACAATCGCAACCAACTGATACAAACCTGGGACCCGATTCGGAAACAATCCGCTCAATAAAAACATCAAAATTATTTATTTATTTTGTCAAATATGTATTTAATTTGCAAATGTATATTATATACAAGATTAAAATGAAGAAAAAACGTTTTGGTGCCAGATTCAAAATATCGGGATTCATGCAAAAAAGTATGCTACACTTTTTTGGTGGTATTGTCCATGCAGCCAGGAAGAAAAAATACAAAATTACATTTTCTTTACTTTTATTTTCCAGTTTTCTTTTTAAATAGGTTTTTGTCGTAAAAAATAGTTGGTTTTTTTCGTTTTATTTGCTTAAAATTATAGAAATTTTTTAGATGTAGCTGCGGTAGATACAATTTATATAAAGAAATAGGAAAAATGAATCTAAAATTAAAGGTTGCCGCAATCGTCCATCCCGGCAACCTGGAGCAATTTGGCACAGATGCAAATACAGACATAGGATCTGGTGGATTATACAAAGTTTATGGTAGTGTGTCTCTTTCTAAGCGATGCATGTGGGTGAGATTCCCAAGGGGTATATATAAATGTTCCTCAGTTGGGTGGCATTTGCCCAAGATGCCATTCGATGTCTACGTTTAACAATAACAAGTTACTAAGATTAAAACCAAAGCGCTTATTTTCGTCTGGATATTGCAGGGCCACCACGGCCACGGCCACCTCCTTGTAGCCGCCGAGTTTGGGGCGTTGGCAATTAGTTTTTTGTGCGCGAATGTTGCAGCGCATTCAGCTCGTCCTTGAGCCAGGCCTGCCAGTTTTCCTGCTAGGGGAGAGATAGAAGTTCCAAAGACGTTTGTTGGATGAGAAAGGAGTGTTGAAATAGTGGGAAAACCAGAAGCAGGATCCATCACCGAGCTAAGCTTATCTTTGCGTGTTGGTTTGAGTATATGCGCGTATTTGTGTAAGTGTGAGTAAAAGTGAAAGTGGTAAGAGGTGAGTGGTGTGAGAGGTTACGGTGATAGACAGAGACGGAAATGGAGAATGCTAATAGCATCTACTTTGGTGAACCGCTAGGAGCAGCAGCCGAGCCACTTGGCATTTGTTAACGCTAATTGCAAATGTCAACAGAGCGAAACAGAGCCAGAGCCAGAGCTGGCAGCGGAAATCGGAAATGCTTAACTAGTGGCCCGTGTCGGTGTGAGTGCCAGTGCCTGTGCCAGTATGAGTGTGAGTGTGAGCGTGGGTGTAATGGCGGACTCCGGTGCCAGTGTGTGCGTGTGTATGTGTGAGAGGTTCTTAGTGTCTTGAAACCGGTCTGTTTGTTTTTGTGTGTTTGTTTTTGCCATTTGCTGGGTTGGCTGCCTGTTTCCTTTTCACTCATTGTTATGCAAATTATCCTGATATTCATCATATTCGTTTTCATTATCCTCCGCCTGCTCGTCCTCCTCCTCCTCCTCGGCCTCGTAATCGCTGGCATTGCTCTCCGGCTGCGTTACATCGGGCAAGTAGTCCTTGTGCACGGGCGTTGAGATGATTGGCTCCTGTTTAAGGTGTGTTACGTGTGTGTAGCGTTATTGCCAGTGTGTTAGTGTTAGTGTGTGTGGGTGTGGGTGTGGGTGTTCAAAAGCAAAAGTTAGTTAACCAACTTGGACAACAACAGGATACTAGCCTAAGGGTCATAGGGCACATGCATATTGCCATTGATGAACTTTCCGTTAGCCAATTTCGGAGTGCACAGAAAAAATTGGATAGACTGTTACATTAGATACACTGGAACTCTGATCTTTTGTTGGATAATTAACTACTAATTATTATATTGAAATTCAAAATAAGCCTTAAATGCATTTAATTTGAGAACTGCAGTTTCCAAAACGATTTAATCTCCTAACAGTCTTGTTTTTCTGTGCACAGATGAGTTTTGAATAAGGAGGCTTTTAGTGGAAAACGTATGTCGCATGCTAACCTTTGGCGGCCGCCATCCACAGCCGGGCAGCGGTAGCCCATCGGCACCCAGAGGGCAGGGGGCGTCCAGGCCGGGCACGCCCTGCTCGCCCTTGTCGCCTCGATCTCCTTTGCGGCCCCGCTTGCCTGGGGGTCCGGCGTCCCCTCTGGAGCCCTGTTCGCCGCGCGGCCCCTCCTGCCCGGGAATGCCATCAGTTCCCTGTGTGTTCACGGGTGGAGTTGGGGGTGAAAGTGGGGTCAGAGGTCAGGGAGTGGAAAGGTGTTTCAAAAATAGGTGCAGAGGTAGGAGTACGACGCCAACATATACAGATTCGCATGCAAACAGAGGTAAAAACAATCGTAAAGGAGGAAAGAAAGAAAATACACAAATTATTAGCAACCACATGATTTACAAAGGTGTCTAGTTGTTCTACGACAAACGTGGGAATTACCCCATTGGGGTTACCTACCGGCAGTCCCGGATCGCCGCGCTCGCCCTTGTGTCCGGTCTCGCCCTGGGCGCCCTGCGAACAAGGAAACAAACAGATCGGTTAGTGTTGCACTGCCACTGGGATCCATTGGGTGTTGCGGGAAAATACCTTCATGCCATCCAAGCCCGGCGGACCCTGTAGCGTAACGTGGCGAGAAATGCAGAAATGGAGAGAGAAAGTGGAAAAAGCGTATGGTTAGCGGAGTGGTGTTGTGTGAAAACCTGCCTCAAACATTAAAATTAAGTGACCGGCAAAGTTCCGAATGCAATTTGCTGTTTGTTGTTTGTTTAGTAAAAAACCATCACTTTATTGAAAATGCATAATTAATACGAAAATTATGTTAGTTTCATTTAGCCATTTTACAATTCGGTCGCTCTGTCTGTGTCGTCTGCATTTTGTTTACCATTTTTATATTTGCACATGCTCTGGCAAAATAATTATCAGAATCCGCATTCCCCATTCATTTTTATTTTATTTTAAATCATACATTTGGAATGCACGCGGCAGCACAGATAAAAATATTAAATATATTCGTGTTTGTGATGGCATAATGCACTCGCACATCGACATTTAATATGTATATGCAAGGATATAGACATAAATACACGTTAATATAATATATATATATATATATTTTTTTTTATTTATATTTTAGGGTTTACTTTTCGTTTGCGAACGCTTCTTCTTAGTTTTGTTTCGGTTTTGGTTAATTAACAAATTTACACTTACATTTATTGTTAGCGGCTTATTAAGGGTTTTACCTTGTTTACGTTATTTTTAATTATAGGTGTTTATTGGTTAATAATAATATATTTCAATCGCATAAACACAATTCATTATTCTAGCCTATGGTTAGAGAGAGAAAATGGAGTTCATAGTTAGCAAGTTAGCAAGTGAAGGAATCTAGAGAGTACAGAGTATGAATTTAACGAGCAAGTTAGTAAGTAAAGATGTTGAGAGGTCATAAAATGCTATAGAAATTATTAATTTATTACGATTAAGTTCGTTTCGCTTTTTTCTCATTATTTGCTTATGTACATGTAGAAGGGACAGGGAGGTCCATTGACATTTAGTGGATTAAACGAAAATTGACATGCAAATTGTTTGTATATTCTGGTTTCCATTCTGGGGATTATTACAACAACGAGACACATCTAATTGAAAACAAATTGACATATTCTTTGTGATTTTCGATGCCGTTTGCTGTACGAGTACGAATACGAGTACGAGTAAGTTTTAAAGCTGCAAACATTTTCATTTCCATTTTCATTTTGCATTTCCCCATTTGCATATTCAATAATTCGCATTGAATTTTTACGGCCCGCATCCTAGATGCGCAAAAACACTGTGGGCCGAAACTGGGTACATACTGAATGGCAGTATATACTTTTATTATCATATTTCCATGGCATTATTTCATTTGCATTGATTATATTTGATTTTCGGCCTGTTTTATTTGTCCTTTTAACACTTCGCTCTTCGCTTAGTTTAAACATTGAAATTGAAAACGCGGCAGCGGCACCAGCACCGGCAGCAACTCGCCAAATGTTAATTTATGCTTCGTTTGATTTTTTGTATAAATAGAATTGTTAGCGTTACTTTGTTTGAGATGTCCATGAAACCAATAGGATACATACTTGTGGTAAGATTATGTATTTATTGTTGATATTTTGCCTTGGCATTCCCGGTTCCCGATTTTCCATTTCCCATTTTCGATATTCGATTCAATGTGGGGAAAGTACATCAATACTATGTCCTACAGAATTCAACTTTAGCCTAACTAACTTTGCTGCTTTTCGCCATTTCTATGGAAGGTATTGTTTAACTTTGGAAAATATGCACAATTGGTTTGGATAGCTCTTTGTTTTTTTTTTTGTGATATATACGAGTATGGCTTGGCGTAACTTTAAGATAGAAATGCATTATGCATTTGTAAACATCAAGAGATCAAAATATCTTACAATCTTTAAATTTCATTTAATTAGCACAATTCCTTAATCCAATACACATTTAGCGTAGGTATTTATGTTTTTTATGTACTTTGTATATTTTAATTAATTTGTTTTTTGTTATGTTTCTGCTCTTGGCTTTTGTGTTTCACATTGAAGCTTCGGCAATTATGCTTTGTTTGAGAACGAGTACTATTCGAATATTCAGACAAAGCCCTTGGACGGCACCTAAGACAATGTGCAGCAGGGTAAGTGCAGCAGGAGCAGAATAAGAAGTGGCTCCTTCAATCCCATTCCCATCCCATCCTATCAGCAGTCAAGGATAAGCTGATTGCGTTGTAATTAAGTCACTTTCTGCAAATTGGCAATGATTGCAGCTTGGTTCCGGCGTAATATATCAATTAGTCGATCACACCCGCATCGAGGCCCTCGAAAACCCAAACCGAAATCACAATTCGCAATTCGCAACTTGCCGCAGACTGACTGGGAAAGTGGGTGAACTTTCACGTACCACGGTGCGTATGATTTATGCATTTCGAATCGGCTTTTCTGCTCCTGCTGCAATTGCTTCGCACAGAGAGCAGCGGCGAATGAAATGCAATTAAAATATTTGCATTGCATATTTGTTAGTTGGTTTCCTTCTCTGCAATTGTGGGTGTTTTTGGGTGATTGGGTGTTTTGGGTGTGTGGGGTGTGTGGGTGTAGGTTGGGTAGGTTCAAAGTTTGTTAGTTGATTCAATTGATTGATGTTTGTAAATACGGTTTGTATAGACATATGTTTGTTTGCATTACTTGTTTGTATACATAAATACTTGTTTGACTCTTGGGGGCATTTTAAATGATATGAATATTAATTCTTTATTTCGAGCGGGACTGGAGGGGAGCAGTTCGATTTGCAATTAATTGATTTGCTTACTCCTGCTACTGAGTTACTGAGTTACTGACATGCTGCTATTTCGTATTTGATTTTCTGTACATGGGTGCGATTTTGTACAAATTGATATACATATAGACGCCTGCAGTACACATATAAATATATATTCATATATATATATATTGTATATATATAACTGAGCACATTTGACAAGCGTTGCGCGGCTTCGTAACTTTGAACATTTGTTTTGCTTTGATTAAATTTGTTTTTCTTTCTTCAAATGTGTTTTTTTGTGGGTGTGTGTGGGGGTGTGGGTGAGAGTGTGTTGTGCGTGTATTTAGGTATGACATTTCTCTTTTTTGAGTCGCATTTCACTGAGACTTTGGCGCTATGAGTGCTGGTTATTATTGAATACAGACTGACTGCACTGTTAACTAGTAGGATTAGTAGTCGCCCCACACCTGTTCCAAGTAAAAGAGAGAGAGAGACAAGAACACACCATTAGGTTAGTCAGTTTTTTGGTTTAGTAACGAAAGCAACTAAAGCCACAATTAGGTTAAAACTCAATTTCACAAATTAAAAGCCAAACAAAATGAAGGTTCCAATGTCAACTATGAAATGAAGGTCAGACCGGACTTACCGGTATGCCAGCCTTTCCTGCTGGTCCTGAAGGTCCTGATTCTCCTCGCATGCCCATGGGGCCCTGCAATTACGATTGATCAGAGTTATGGAAAAGAATTCACTCCGAGATTCACTCCACTTACCGGCAGCCCCATCGGTCCCTGATCGCCCTTGTGGCCCTTTTCACCCTGAAACACAGATTTTCAGGCATTAAGATTGGGTTATATATGAGTTATCGCCGGAAGACTCTTACCGTGTCACCCTTGCGACCATCTAAACCGCGCTCGCCTTGGAGGCCGTTGTGTCCCGGCGGGCCCATGGGTCCTGGCGGTCCTGGTGGGCCGTATAACTGCAAAGGAATTAACAACGATTGGGGGTTAAATGGCGCATGGTGGTTGGTCAACAGTGGTGGCTTACATATTCAATGGTGGGCATGTGCGGGGCATCAGACATGCCGTCATCCTGCCGACGTCGCATCTTGCGGTACTAAAAGGATTTCGAAGTAATGGTTAGGTCAGATAAGGGTTTTAATGAGGAGAAAGGAAAGCTTATAAAACTGAATAGAAAAGTTAAGAAGCACTTAAGAATTGATGACTTTTTATCTGATATTTCTTATGAATGTATTGTTACTGTAGCTTTTCAAAGAGAACTAATAAGAAATGAAAAAAACTTTAGCAGAACTTACCGAATCACCACGATCGCCTTTGTCGCCCTTGACTCCCGGGTATCCTGGTGGTCCAGGCAGACCGGGAGGACCCATCAAGCCTGGCGGTCCAATGTCGCCGCGATCTCCCTTCTCGCCAGGAGGTCCCTGATATCCCGGCAGACCTGGAGGTCCCTCGATGCCCGGCTCACCGGGTAGCCCGTCTAGACCACGAGGACCCAAAGAACCTGGTTCTCCGGGCTCACCGGCGTCTCCCTTGGCGCCATCCCGACCATCGCGTCCATCCTTGCCAGCAAGGCCAGGAGGTCCTGGTGGTCCGCGCAGCAGAGTAACCGGCGGATCGTCGTAGTCCTCGTCCAATTTGGTTCCACCCGGTCCGAATATCTGTGCAAATTTCCAAAATCGAGCGGCAGAAGGGTTGTGGAGAGATGGAGAAATGGAGATGGCAAATTTAGTGGGAAGATTAATTTATGCCACGTGGCACCACCGCCCTAGGCGTTGCACGCGCTTGTTCCACACGCTTTGATGGGGCAAAACAAAAGCGGCGAACAAAAAGAAAAAAGTTCACCCACGGGAGTGGGTTGTGCCGAAGAGAACTGAAGTGGGGTTTGGATTGGGTTGGGGCATGAGGATTGGCGGGATGCGGCATGTTCTGGTGGTGGCTTGGGATACGGCCGTGTGCCGTGTGCCGCAGCGAAAGTCTTTTGTGTGCCACGAAATTGTGTTAAGTGCAAGTTGGAGCATCCACGCACCCACCAGGCCCACCACGTCGATTCCACCAATCTGTCCTCACCACACCCATCCTAGCGCTAGCCCCAGCCCACCAGTTGAGACAATGGCTGCATAGAAAATCTTTAAAACCAAACCGTAGACCGTGGCGCTTTTGTGCGGAGGAGAGTGCCAGAGTCGAAAATAAAGTCAAGTCAACGACAGCGACTTCTCTACGTGCTTCGAGTGCCAGTGCGAGTGCTCCTCTTTTCCTACACATATACCCCTATAATCGTATATATAGAGAGATGGCATATCCTTTATGTGTGGGTGCTCTTTGGTCCTTGCCATTGTGCGAACGTATATGTGTATAAGTGGGTAAGTGCATAGCGAAAGACAATTAATTGTTTTTTCTTTCATTTTTTGGCGGGTTAATGTGCGCGCTTTGAGGCAAATTTCCTGGGTTCTCCTGGTTCTCACAACAAGGAGCTCAAAACCACATAAACTCTAAAGTTTCGATGGGTTTAAAATGGGCAAACATGGCAGAATTGTAAAGAATGCAAAAGCTAAAAGCTTTGAAATAAGATTATAGTCGGTTAAAATGGCTGAGAAGTTTTGAGAGTATCTTCTGAACACTTGGAATTACGTTTGATACGTTTTGAATATAAACAAATATGATTAGATCTTGTAATTTCTATTTTTGGGAAAAGATTATTTCCATCTTGTGTAATACCTTTGTGAAAAAACATTATAATTTCATTGTAAAACATTATTCCCCAATGTTTCCAACGATGATAGCGAATTACCTAAAATGGCTGGGGTGGTGGTCCAGGCTTTGAGTCCTTTAAACCGCAGTGGAGTCAAAACAAAAACCCTCTATTAGGCAAATGTTGAACGACATAAAAGCCAACTCCCGTAAAAACAACGAGTGCAACGAAAACAACAAAAACAGGAATCCTAACAAAAACAACAAGATGCTTGGGAGCTTTGCAAAAACTGGGAAAATAGAGGAAAATGGGAAAAGCCATTTACACATGTGGCTCAAGTGAATAGAGACACTCGAATCAAGAGATTCGACGTTGAGTGGAAAATATTCAATCACATTCTGGAAAATGGAGCTTGGGATACAAGATGGAGCATTAAAGTCGTGTCCTTTCTCGGATTAAATTCAAGAAGGGCCCCTCTGACTGCCAGGACGCTCTGGACTAAGACCGGGGCAAACGGATTCAACGTATCCGGACGTCCTTTCGATCCAGGAGTGTGTATAACACTCGATTATTATGCAATGCAATTGATCCTGTGACTGCTGAGACTGTGACTCTGACCATATCTGTTTGGCACGATTGAGCGCGGGTGTAATTTCCTTGCGGCATGCCCAGGCATGTGCAACAATTACGTTTACTTCTGCCTTGTGCCCCGTCCCGTTGTCACAGGAAGTGGCGTACTTACAGTTATTAAAACCCGGCAACAGCAGCAACAATAAGCACAACAGCATCGGCGGAAAGGATAACAATGTAAGCGCTTAACGCACACTTATACGGACAGGATGTGGCTTGGCATATGTGAAAGGACAAAAGACAACGACGAGGAATAAGGAATAAGGGCTAAGGAGTAAGAAGTATGGAGGCAGGAGGCAAAAGACCCAAGTCCTGGCTCACCACAAATGCACTTCCCAATTTCAACTTTTTACCTCTATGGGTTTCCTTTCTTTTTACCTCATCTGCATGTGGCTCCTGAGCAGGTGTCTGCAAATACACACACACATGCTCCTTTGAGTGTGGAAGGAAGAAGCATCCTGCCTTGGTTGGCGCTTTGTTGCCAACTTTTTCCCCTATTGTTCCTAATGCGCAATGGGGAATTCTTCCCGGTGGCCATTTGTAGAGCAATTAAAGCGATTTGAATTAAAGCCGAGTGCCTAACGTTTGCCTTCTGCTGTAATTAAAGGACACTTTGAGGGCTTAGTGCCCACATGCCCAGATGCCGGGCCGCCCGTCCGCCTCCTCTCGGCAAGTTGATAAACAAACGCAAGCCAAACAAAGCAAAAAAAGACAGCCGGGGGTTTAAAGGCTTTTAAAGCCAAGCTGTAGATGTGGCAGTAGCAGAAGCAGGACCCGGCAGATACGATAAATAACATAAATAAAAGATACAGTTACAGATGCGAGCGAGCAAGTGAATTGGGCAAATGTTTGTAAGGCTCGCAAGGACGATTGTTGGCGCAGCTGCCTAACTACGATAAAAAAAAATCGAGAATAAAAGAAACCGATTCTGGGCTCTGCCTTTTCGGCAGCCTAAATCCCAATCAGATTGCGTGGGTATAGCAGTTTTAGGAGCTCGTGTGACGGTGTGTGCATGGGAATCCATTAGAATGTATCAATATTTGTGCGAACGAACGCCTCGGGTTGAATTTAATTTTCAATGTAGGTATCCAAACACAGTCCTCCCCCAACCCACTCACTCCCACACCCATTGAAGGCTGAGGCTCATTCCAAACTGGGGACTGTCTCTTAAATTATGCGTAAATATTGAAAATATTTGCACAAACGCCTTTCAATTTAACGCACAAATGACGAAGCAAATGAAATTTTCCCAATCGTGTTGTTTTTTGTGTTTTTTCCTCTTGATGTTTAGTGGAGGTGGGTGGTTGCTCCACCCCCACCTCATCCTTTAAATGTAATTGTAAATTAATTGCGCCACCGACCGTCTGCCCGACCGTCTGATGTTTTCGAAATGCGTCCAGCGTAGTTTCCCATTTAAAGCTCCCAGATGGAGAGCCGGAGACAGAGGGCCATAGACAAATGGCCGCACGTAAACGCGTTAAATTGAAAATCATTTTGATCTCGACGCGACCTTTGGCGGATGTCACTGGGTGCGAAAAAGAAAAAAGAACCGAAGCGCGAGAAGCGAGCAACGACAAGGACAAGGAGAAGCGCCATTTGCCCTCAAGTACAGCATGTGACCCTTACGTACCACCCTGTCCTCCCCCTTACTAGCGTATGCGCATATTTTTCACAATTTTTCATTCTCCCCGGCAGGTTTCCTCTTTTGAAATTTCATATTTTTCTCCGGTCATAACAACAGTCAAGAGGGAGGACCTGGACAAAAAAAAAAGCGTACTGAACCGCTCGAGGTGAAAGTTTTGCAGCCCGTTTCCGGCTCACACGAATACGCTCTCACACACACACAGAGACCCCCGCACAAATACACACTCAGCCAAGATCCCGGCGCTTCATGGTGTGTAATGCGTTGCCGCAAAAGTTTACAAAACATTCGAGGGTCGCGGGTGCTCCCCGGCTCCAGCCTTCCAACTCCCATTTCCCCACCAGGAAGTTCTTCGCAACTACGCGAGCGCATTAAATTCGTAATATTTTCCGCTTCGCATTGATACGGATTACAATGGGCTAGATTGGCCATAAAGGCGGAGGAACTTCAAACAATATGTGGAATTTTTTCCGGTACATCCGGTACACTCGATTTGGAAAATATAAGTTCCAAATATAGAAGAAGAATTATAATATATATGCTGCGTAGAGAATCTGAAAGAATTTCAGGAATTATACGAAAAGTTTCAGAAAAATGCATGTTTGTCAAACTAATATAGGACTTCTAACAAGATATATCCCATGGAAAGCTAGTCGCTATTGTTACGGTCACTAAAGGTCATAGCTTTCAAGTATCATATTTCTAAGATGAAATCAAAGGATATCAGAAATATTTCTCTCCTAGCAACCACTGTACCAGACCACAAAAGAATCAGGAAACCAGCCAGGAGTCGTTGTTAAAAATTTCGCGTGATTTCGTTTTACCCTCAAAACAACAATGTGTAGCCCTGTGGTTGCTCCGGCTGCCGTGATATTGTAATATGTATGAAATTCGGAAGTATTTAGGGAAATCGTTGTTAAAGATTTCGTCGTTTTCGCCTCAAGAACAACAGTGGCACATCAATGCCAAGATGGCAGCAGTTGGCATTCGTGCGGTTGGCTGTCGGTTGGAAAAGCGCGTTCGTTTTGTATAATTTTGCTACTTTCGCATGCACAGCCACCCAGACTCGTTTCCATTCTCATTTCCGAGCCCCACCACTAGACCTCAACACCCAAAAAGTCCCCCCTCTAAAGTCCAAATGCGCTGCCAACCTCAAACCCACGTCAATGTAACACGCGTGCCTATAAATTTCTATGAGGTTGGCTAACTCGGTAGTGTGGTGGGGCTATGGGGGGGCTGGATCCTGAGAGGAAGGCTGGTGGTTGGGGGTCCTTGGGTCAGGGCATTGTCGCCAATCTTGCGTGCGTGTGTGGGTGGGTCTGGATTTCTTTATTCAATCGTTTTTGTGACTCCCACAACGCTCTCATCATCAGCGGCCATAAAATAAAAGTTACGCACACCCTTGGGGCCAGGACATTACATTGCCCTTACCCCAACTCCCCGCTCTTCCTGCCATTTGGCATGTGTGGGTGTGTGGGTCCACGCATATCCTGTGGCGTGTTCCATGCTTGACCGGTTTTTTTTCGCCGCACAATCTCGCCATCTCCCTATAGCATTCAATATAGGATTTAAGATATATGGACGTTGACCGCAAATAATTGCCGCAGCCAAGGAAAATTGGAAAATTGCGCACAAAGAATACTCTGGGGTAGAGAAATTTGCATGCTGCGCATTTTTCAATGAACAATGACGTCACACACACGCACCCATGTGCACAGGACACACAAAAAAAGAGCAAAAAATAGCATTGTTGGCCATTTTGTGGCGCCTATCAAATCGGGCATTTCAAACAGAAAAATAAAAGCCAACTCGACTCGGCTCCAGTGAAGCTGAAGCAATGAAATCCAGGCAATGAGCCCAGGACATCCAGGACATCCAGACAGGATAAAAACAGGAGTCGGTGGCGGTGAAAGTGCTAAGCTTATTGCGTCGTTTAGGCAACACCCTGCCAACGAATTGGCCAAGTGGCAGCCACACAGCGATACAACGACGACGAAGATGAACCCTTTGAGTGGCAGACATGGATATACATTTGAGCACACACTTGGCTACACACACACACCCCATACACCCCACAGACCCCACATCCCCCAGACACTACCCTTTCGGATTTCCATGTAAGCAACCTTAAGTCTTTGATTTGCGTCGAAAGGAAAGCTCTCCTTGCTGGGAAGTTCTGGGATAGGGATAGCATTTCCATTCTTGGGGCGAGACCGTGTGACGTGTAGCGAATTGACAAGTTTTTTGCGACTTTCGCAATTTTTATGACTCCATTTACTTAGAGGCAGCCGGCTCAGGAAAACTTTGCCCTCCCTGGCTGATAAGAAAAACGGTTGCGGGTTGTCCTGGGAAATTTATGCTGATGCGGAGGGCCCCCAAAAACAACGAAAGACAACAAACTTGACATGGGCCCTGTGTGTTGCTCTCTTGCAGTGCGGCTGTGTGGCTGTATGTGAGCAACGATTGTAAAATATATTAACATAAATTTGACATAAACGCTTCACAAACAGTTTCTCCAAGAGTCGAGATTGCTGTCAGTTTTGCTTCCTCCTCGGTGACTTATCGTTTCAACTTTATTAAACCGAAATATAGGCGGTGGGAGAGTGCAAATGTAAAACTGCTAAAACCCAGCCACATCACAGCTCTAATAAATGGAAAATTCCACTCAACAAAGGCTGTTTTGAATTAATTTAAATATTAAAACTATGCATGTCGATCATAAATTTCATATAGAGCATATGGATGCGAGCGATTTCAGATACTCTACTTTCAAAGAGTTGATAAAGTTCCTGGTTATTTATGGAAATTTGGCAGACAGATTCATTTAGCCTTTTCAGTTGTCACCTGGCTTAATTATGGCCTATTTTTGAATGTACTGCTGTGACAGGGTATTGCCCCATGGACTATCCTTTTAGCTTCATGCCTCACTACACACATCACATTAATTTCATATGCCGCAACCCATCATCATCCACACCCCCAGATCATACTCCCTCCAGTTCTTTCTGACGAGGCGACGAAAATAACATGTCAAATTTATAATGCCAACAATTGCGTTATGCCTTTTTTTATGACGCCGACGGCTAGGCAATAACCCCCACAAAAAAAAAAAAACAAAAAAAGGAGAAAAAATGGGAAATGGTTTTGGCCAGACCCAGAGCTAAAGCCAAAGCCAGATGCTGATGCTGTTTGCTTTGCCTACGGGGGATAAATGTTTTCGAAAATAGCACGCCAGCAATTTGGGCATTTTTTACGATTTGGCGAACTAATTATGGCAACTTCCCCAGTGAGCTAATTTCGAATTGTTCTCCATGGGGATTTTATCTTGTATTTGCATTCCAGCTTGTCTCCCAACCTCCCACTGACTTTCCCAGACTTTCCCAACTCACAGCGCCCACAATTATAATCTAGCGACATCGTATTGTGAGGCCTTAATGGTTTTTGGGAAAATCGAAGCAGCATCGGAAAATCAACTTGCTGCCTGGAAGGCGTCACGTTTCAACAGTAGATGACGGCAATTGTTGCAAATAATTTTTTATGCTCTGCACTGCCTCCGGGACGGCGCATGGGTGCGAATATAGATATATTTTCGTGTTGGCCCTGGTTTGTTTGTTGCCAAAAGTTTTGTTTGTTTGCCGAAGAAAGCCCAGAGGCAAAAATCATGAAGGCTGCAGAAGCAGCAGCAGCAGGAGCAGCAGCAGCAGCCTGTCGTTTCTTATGACTTTCATTTGTTTTGACATCACGTTGCTGCAGTGCTGGGGATTCCCACAAAAATGGGGGGACATGGGGCGCAGCATAATCGGCGTATTGAAAAAGAAAAGAAAGGCGAGCAGCCGGAGGATCGATCGAAAAGTTTGCCTGAATGCCTGAATAACTATCCCATCGGATGGGTTTCTTCCTATCGGAAAATAATTTATTTCCAATGAATTTAAGGCAATAATTGCATGGAAAATTTGTGGCCACAAATGCGTACACTTCTTGTTCCAGGAGTTGGCTACTCCAGGTGAGCTCTTTTTAATTGGTTTTAATGCCTGAATTCACATCAAATTTGCTTATAATGTTAAGAGGAAAATTATTGCTTTTAAAGCTTTATAAAAGTTCAGAAAGGCATTCATCGCACAATGAAGAAATCGATTTTATAAACATACGAACATTTTTATAAGGCTCTTATTGTTGGCTTAAATGATTTTATACTTTCAGAGCTACTTGAACAATTAGCTTTAGGGCGATGCTTTAAAATGCAATCTACATTTTAAACTAAGCTTCTTTCTTTGCTCCAATTTTTGGCTTTTCATTTTCATATATTTGGCCCCGAAAAAATGTAGAGAAAAATCCATCAAAAATCAAACACTGCCTGTGTCCCCACTCCCCAATTTCACGACTAAATTTAAAATATTTTTTGCTATTTGGTTTTGATGCTTGTGGTTCTATTAAAAATTTTTGCATTCGAAAAATTTCAAATTTCTCCTTTCATGTTGTGCAATTTTTCATTCGAATAGGGGTGTGCATTTTTAATAGAACAGTGTGTGAATTGATGGATCCTTTTTTTAAATATTTATATGCACGAGAATGAAAAAATCTGAACAATTTCTGGGCATTGAGCGTTTCTAGCTCCCCTCGCTGCAAAACCGCGACGGAGCCATAAAAGAAGTGCTGCACGTTGCCGCTTTCTGTTTGTTGTTTCGCTGCTGGGCATATTGGAAGTTGGTTTCTGCCTGTTTTTTTTCCTGGCATTATTACGCGTTATTACAGCAACAAGAAACGAGGCAGCGCCACCATGACTTTGACTTTGCCTCTCCCATCGATTGTTGTATGTGCTGCACAATAATCAGAATGTGTGTGTTTTGTTTTTTTTTTTTGTTTTGTTTTGTTGTGTCTTGTAGCCCAGGCCCCTTGGCTTGGCTACGTGAAAATGGGCAAAATGCGCAAATGTTTGCGCACTGGTTGAGCAGCATAATATATATGTAGATACACATATCAATACACCCAGCCACCCAGCCATCTAGCTACCCAGCCAAGAACCCCTAACCAAGTCAGTGGAATCCAAGGAAAGCCATCCGTGGCGTTAGCAGCTTTGCTGGCGGCGCTTATGCATTTTTCATAACGTACACAAACACTTGCTGGGCTACATATTCATATATGTATATGCCACCGGCCCGATGAGATGCGCAAAAAAAAAAAACAAAAAACCGATTCCGAAAAAATAAAAAACCCTGAAGAGAAAAATGAAATGAAAATTCCACCACTGCCCAGATCCGTGCATCCATCAACACGTCAGAGGGTGGGAACAGCTGCCGACACTTCGAGTGCCAATAAAAATGTTAAGTATCTTTCCACTGTTGACATTCCAGCCTAGCCAGCCTAGATGCGAAGATGCGTAGATTCTAGATACATGAGGATGAGGAGGCGCCATAAATTAAGCTTCCAGATTAGAAGGCACAAAATATTTTTGACAACATCGATGGGCTTCGACACACTTGGCCCGCAGGCTTCCAAGCATCTGCTAGATACTTAGATACTTAGATACTTGCTGCTGCCGCTCTACTTGCGCTCTATTTATCAAAGATAGTGCTTTTTGGCAGCTTGTCAAAGTTGCTCGCATGTACACACAGATACGTTGCTTCGAGGTTGCTGTAATGAGTTAAGTAGCACGTTCCCGGAGTCGTGTAAACATGCTCATTACACAGACATCCAACATGCAGGTAGGTGATTCCATGCGGAAGGATAAGTTTGAGGGCGTGGCACCCACGTCGTATTTACACCTGTCCCCCGTTCCCGTTTCCGTTCCCGTCCTCGGCCACGGCCCTTGTATTTACAGATTAGCATAAAATTAACGCCCACGGCCACGCACATTTTTACAAAAGTAATTTACATGATAATACACTTCTTTTGCTTTTCGAACTCAATTTACACAGCCTGTTGGCTGGTCGAGTTTCTAATTAAAAATCGAGTGGAATCATGTTTTTTTATCGTCTGCTTTTTATCTGTATCTCTCCAATGGTTACTCACCCGCTTGCCGCGTTTGCCGCGCGGTCCTTTTTCGCCGGGCGGTCCAGCGGGTCCGGTGGGTCCAGCCTCTCCTCGATCTCCTGGCTCTCCGGGCGGACCTGTGTGGAAAATGTTAATTTCAGCGACAGATTTCAAAATGCGAGCAAAAACAATGCCATGGATATGCACAAATATACAGATACAATGATACTCAGATACTCAGATACAGAGATATTCAGATACATAGATATTACGCCCGCAAGTGTTGTTCAAACAGTGGGCGTGGCCTTTTGTAATTATAGAGCTCGTTATTTGTTGGTTTTTGGCCAGCAATTTGTTCGAGGGACAGCTCTTGATGGGTTAACGATGGCAGGGGCTTAGTTGGCAATGCAAATTGTTTATTTGCGGGGGAACAGAGAACGGAGACTGGAGAATGGAGCACAAAGCCGAGCGTTTCACAGTGGTTGGGAATCAATGGCAACTAGTTCAAGGCTCTCTGGCTTGTGGTTCATGCTAATGATGCCAACAATTTGACCCACTTGGAAAATACTATTTATACACTAAAAACCTTTCCCTTTCCCCCATGAATGCAATCGCAAAGGAATGCAGGATAACAATTTAATATGCATAAGTTGCACTTTCGTTGGCAGCTGCAAAAGCAGCTTTATTTTCCCGATCAACTCAAGCAGAAATTTAATCTGCATCCGATTCCAAGGCCGAGAATTCAATCCAATTTGTTTCCCAAACCTCCACCGCTAAAAGCCCTTCTCGTCTTCACTCAATTTGCGGGCTTTGTCTCTTAGCCGCTGACAACGATAATGGCCAAAAGCATGTCGAAGCGGCTCATAAATCCATCAGGGCCAAATTGACTTTGGCCCACTGTTCTCGGTGCCGAGGAAGGGGGAAGGGGGAACAAACAACCTGTTTAGTTAGAATAATGAGAAATTTGGCTTTTTTTTTATATTTTTGCCAGGGCTATTTGCCAGGACCATTAAATGAGACCATTTGCACAGGAATCAAGTGGGTGGATGGCTTGGTGTATGGGCTACCCACCCATCGTAGCCCTACTAGCATCATAGATAAATCCAATTGTGCGGCTTGTCAAAACGAGCTGCCCTGCTCAGCCCCGTGTGTGCCCTGGTTGCGGCACTGGCACTGGCGAAAAGATATAGAAAATTTATTAAGTTCGTAAAATTGCGTCCTCGTCCTGCGAAGAGCATAAATTTGCCAGGCCAGACTGGCTGCGATGTCGCTTTCCATTTGTTTATAAAGCATTTGTCTGCCGGCTTTGTCCTTTTTGTTGTCCTTTCCACTTGGCCTAAAGTTTTCTATTTATGTTGGCATAATTTACCGTTAAGCATTTTAGGCGACAATTGCAAAATGGAATAAAAACTAAATCCACATAGAAGCCGAGAGCAGTTTCGGGATTTATTGTGTCCAGGATATTGGATTGCAGGCTAGCTTTGTATCTGTATTCGGTTGGTTTCTGGTTACTGGCAGATGAAATGCATAAGATAAGTTTTAATTTCATAGAACGGATGCTGGTCCGACAAGAAGCAAATGCAATCAACCAAAAACCCAATGAAATGAAATTCAAATAAATCATGAAATAAATTGAATTTTTTGATATTACAGCTGGGAACTGGCATTGTTTTTGCTGAGATTTTGGGACCCCTGGACTCTGGGACCGGCATTTTACGGACTTGTGTCGACCCCAGTGACAGGCTACAAATGACACATTCAATCCAAGGCGGAGGCGGTGTCGGAGGTCTCTCTGGCCCAAAAGCCCTGGGCAGCTTAACTAATTACGGGAACGATAAGATAAGCCGACGAGAGCAGGCGCAAGGAATCCCGGATACAAATGACATTCCATTTATTCAAATCAAGCCCTGATGATCCCCTGGCGACGGGCCCGTCTCTTGTCGCTGATTTTCGGGAAAAATAAATTGCAATTTCATGTCCATCAACCTACAAGAGAGAATTCATGGGGAGGCGAGAGATGGGGGCTTTTGGACAGGAAGTAATCGAATGCTGCATTAGTGCAACAGCAACAGCAGCAGCAACAGTAACTGCAACTGCTACTGAAACTGCAACAGCGAGTACGATTGCCGCCAAAAGTGCTGCAGCAGCAACTGGCGACAGCTATCGCGGAGGCAGATCTTGTTGTGGAGCACAGAAAGAAACCCAGAAACAATGGGCGGCGACACCAGCACCGTCATCGCAATCACACAATCGCATCAAATGCAACTGCAACATCGTAAGCACTTTGATGCCACACCACTGATAAGTCAAGAGCTGAGGGGCAAGGATGGCAAGAGTGGCGAGGTGGCCCTTGTAATGATGCTGGTTGCCCAAACCGCAGCAAAGCGCTTAATTGATGGCCTAACGAACGCTCAAATTTAGTAGGGGTACTCCATCAATTTAACCAACTTTAAAGTCTCTAAATCTCAATATTTGTCATGAAAACAAAACATCAATGGAAATAAATTAACAAAATAATCAAATTAAAATGCTTTTTGATTAATAAAATCCAGTGCCATTAATTTGGTAAATGGCTATTTAATGTTTAGGAAAGCCAGCTTATTTCAAAGCCAAGAGAAACTGCTGCAGAGAAATTGCTGCAGAGGAAATTAACTTAAAATTCTATTCTACCAATAAAAGTAAACTTCAAGCATGGATCATCAACACCATTAATCCGCAATCCATCAATCGGTCAACGAAGTATCCAATGTCGACCGGGACTCGTCCGAGCGACATTTATGGCCCATCAATCCATCCATCCTATACATTTATTGCGCCCATTGAGTGCCCCTACTAAACCAATAGTACAAGCTGTCCCCCCGAGGTTTTCCTACTTTTTTCTTTTCGTTTTTTCGGGACCCCCAAACATCGCATCCAATAGTGTTGTACTCAAACTCAATGGTAGTCATGCTAATGAGCCGCTAAAAGCAACATAAATGACATAAAGTTGCATTTTTACGACTGCCGGTCAGAGTTTCGAGAGGTCCCGGGGTCTACAAATTTTTATGAGAACCGCTGGATTTGTATTTGATTCTCGGGCGTTTCAACTATTTTCGAATGGCATGTTTTCTGGGCTATTTTCGTGTATTAAAATCGAATAAAGTGCAGAAATGTGTTGGGGCCAAGCCCATAAAACCCGAAAATCCAAACCAAATAAATGGAAATTCTATTGTTGTTTGTGGGCGTGATGATTTTTGTTGGGGTCGGCCCACAAATTTAATTGAAGACGATGCCCGATGCCCGATGCCCGATGTCCGAGGACCAAAAGGTCGTAAATGTTATCGCGAAATGGAATGAAATTTGAAAATTTCCAAATATGGTATTCGTTCGAATTGAAATGTTTAAAAAAATGTGTAAAGCCCATAAAACTGGGCGGAAATGCATGAAAATCGCCCGCTGCCAGTTGGATTTCCATTTTAACGAGCCGTCAGCCAAAAATATCTAAATGGCTCAAATCAAAGGGCCAAACTAATGGCCCAGCTAGTCAATGGCTCAATTAGATGAGGGCGGAGCCAGAGGCGGGGGACTTCCAAATGCTAGACCAGATGACAATAAATAAGACGACCCGCAGCCGCGTGGCAACACTTGAAAAAGTCATCGATCGATTTACCGATCCCTCCCCCGTATCCAAGTATCTGTGTATCTTTGTATCTCCGAGTTAAGTGGCTGTTGGATGATGCAAGCACAAACAAACTGACACCTACCTGGTGGTCCTGGCGGTCCCGGCGGACCCTCGATGATGCCCGTGGGGAACTCGTCACCCTTGATGGTTGTGGTTAGTCCTCGATCGCCCCGATCACCCTTGTCGCCCTGCGAATGAGTCATTGTGAAAATTAAGAGGAAAATGGAAAATTCTCATCCCTGAATCACAGAACCCCACAGAACAAAATGCATAAATAAACGATAAATACTGTGGAAAATCCGAGACTGAAAAGGGCACGCCATAAAGAAAATGGGAAAATCAAGAGAACAAAGGCGGACACACAGGCAGTCGGTCAGCCAGACAGGATGAAAGCGAATCACTGACAGACACTTAAAACGTCGCCGTGTTTATCCAACAGATACAAATAATGCATTAATCCTGGTGACATCTTGCTTCGCTTCTTTCCTTGTGTGTCCGCTCTTATCTGCAGGAATGGAAAAGGGACACATACACTTTTCTGCGCAGTGTACCTCTACGGAAAGGTACTTTTCTGGTTTAATTATAAACATTATCTTTTCGTATTACGATTTTTTGGAATAAGTTTGTTTTGGAAAACAAAGGCTACAATTTGTAAGCCAAAGGTTATACAATAAGCCAGTTCTTAGTGATTCAACCAGGTTTCACTACGTGTCCATCACTGGTTTACCAGCGGCCTTTGTTTCGGATTTCCATTATTGGATTTTCGGTGAATCACGACAGACTCACCTTCGTGCCAGGTGCGCCCGCCACTCCGGGCGGTCCGGCGGGTCCCGGCTGCCCGGCCTCGCCCTGCGGTCCCGGTGCTCCGGCCTCGCCGGGTGCTCCCCGCTCTCCCGGCTGTCCAGGTTGTCCCGAATCGCCCGGTGGTCCCGGTGGACCCGGCTCGCCAGGCTCGCCCTGTTGGGATACGGAAACACGTTTATTAGCTTAGGATCTCCCATGGAGTTGACCAAGTCCGGGGCACGTGCAGGACATAAACTATATGCAGGACATGCTGGGAACAAAAGGAGGCTAAAACAAACTCACCTTCAGCTGTATGACTGTGGAAGCGGATACATTGACGCCTGCTTCTTGCAAGTCCTTACAGCATCGAAATAACCCAAAGTAACAACGTAACAAGTTTCAACAGAACCATAAAAAATATTAAAAATTAAAATGTGTTAAAAAAGAAACAGTGTTAAAAAAATTACAATTTGGTTAATTGATACCCAAAAGATTTGTTAGTTCAGCTGCTGCAAGAAGCAAAATTAGGCAAATGAAAAGCAAGAAAACCGGCTGCCGTTAAACCAAATTATATAATTAATTGTTTTTAAGGGAAACTGAAAACTGAAAACTACGAAAACAAATTGTATAAAAATTCCATTAAAAACTACCCGGAGATCTACGAAACGAAAGTCCAAAAAGTTGCCACTGTCCAAAAATGAAAAGGAAAGGATGGTAGGGTCGGGTGAGAAATCTAGAAAACTACGATGTTGCAACGAATTTATGGTGCAGTTTAAACAAAAGATCCAAGGCAGACGACAGCAGACAGGCGACAACTTAAAAGCATTACAAACGAGAATGAAGCAAGACAATAAACACAACTACAAGTATAAGTACAGATAGAAAACTACAAGGCTACAAGGACTGGCTATAAGGATGCCCAAAGGACAAATACAAGCAAGACCAAGAGAGTGAGCCAAGGACAACAAGTTGCAAATAATTTGTTGCATACTGGCTGCCATCTGGCCATCTCCTGGCCATCTGCATTTGGCCCCTGAAAAATGGTCTTGACCATGTCCACTTCTACGTCTACGAGATGGGATAAAATAAGGAGATTAGTGGGTGGTGGTGGCAATACCTTAACAGCAACTATTTCCGCATAGCCCAGCGTGCCGCCATGCAGCGTTGTCACCGATCTCTTCAGACCCTAGGAATGCAAAAGCAATTTAGATCCAGTCAGACTCTATTTAATTTGGAGCCAAGAATTGCAGCAGCCTTTGCGGTATATCGAGGAAAATGGGACCGGAAACTGAAGCGGAAACTCCAACTTACCTTCACCGTTTGGAAGACATCCATTCCGGGGTGTCCGGTGTCGCCCTTTTGGCCCTTGTCCCCGGGCTTACCCGCAGCTCCCTTCTCACCACTGATGCCATTGAGGCCCTGCAAGGATAAAATACATTTGGGTAAATAAAATATATTAAATATATCAAATTTTGTAGCAAATAGTAGTTTAATTGTAATATTTTATGTCCTTTTATATTCCAAAAATCCAGTGTATATTTTTATCTTCAATTCGATTAAAAATTTACTAGTTTCTCTCAGCACATGGACTCGACTTCCGGTCAAGTTTTCACCCAGATTTTGGTTGCCACTTACCGGGTCGCCCTTGTCGCCGGCATCACCCTTCTTGCCGCGCTTGCCACGTTTTCCGGGGGGTCCTGGTGGACCTGGAGGACCTGCAATGAATGGAAAGTTTGCCGTGAGTTAGTTGTGAAAAAGCAATCTTAAGGTCGCCTCATTAGTTGCCCATTGAACTCGCCGCTGACCCACAGGATGCAGGGCCAGTGACAGAGCCATTTCCTTGGGTCACATTATCCCCGGTTACTCCCCGGTTTCCCCTCGATTTTTTATACTTTTTGGGCGTTGTTTTTTGCGCAGTTGGCGCAAATTCATTTAGCTGAAAAATGACTTTTCGCAGCATTTTGTCACGCTGCGGCAGAGAGCAGAAGCTACCAGCGAATGGCGAAGGCACAAAATATTTACAACCACTTTGGACGCTATTATTTCGGGTCTGCGAGAAACTTTATCTACCCGAAGGAGGCAAGGACTTGGAGTCCTTGGAGAAAGAAGCAAGTGGCAGGAGCAGAGCGGCTGGACAAAGCTGCAGTCGATGCTTTTCAATTATTTCGCATGCAATTTTCAGTAGCATAAAACTCCGGGACCTTCGTGTCTTGTAATTTTCCCTGCTGTGCTGTTGCATCTTGTCTGAGCCATGGCAATTATTTTTATTAGAGCCGACTCGCTGCACTGGCTCCTGTGTTGCAGTTTTTTTTCTTCAGTTTTTCGCATCTACGAGACAGGAAATTAACACCTAAAATTCCTAGACAAAGGCCATGAATGTCTGGTGGAGGTTGAAGGTGTGAAAATATTTAATTAAATTAACAGACAATAGCAACAAAAGATCAGCAGGCAGCAGAACAAGCTGCAGCTCCAGGAAATGCCTCCTCTCGCCCTGCTGCCCTTCAAGTACTTCTCCTTTTAACAAGAAGTTTTAAAACCGTTCCATATAATAATTGTTGTAATTAAGTAATTTCGTTTTTCTTCTTCGAAGGCCAAGCAACAGCAGACGGCAGGTCTCGGCTCTTCAAAAGGAAGCTGCCCTTAATGCAGGAAACGACGGCAAACAATTTAAATTCATTTCGCGCTAAAATGGCGCCGCAAACTACCAAAGGCACGCCGCCCAGTGGCCCGGTGGCTCGGTGGCCCGGTGGGTGGCTGTGACTGGGTGGGGGCGTGGCCAGGCGTGTGCTAGGCAGTGGAGCTGCGAAGTGAGGTGGAACAGGCAGGCAGCCAGCCAGCATGCCCCTTCCGAACAATCTACGGATGCTTATTTAATTAAAAAAAGATTTCTCAGTTCACGCACCCAGAAGCAAGAAAATAAAAGGCAAGTAGATAAATAAAAAGATGCCAAGACTTGTAAGGTATTTTGAAATTATGTTGTAATTGATATGTATTTTAATTCCAAGATACTAATATCTTGAACCACGAACTTTTATGCAAGTTTTTTTCTTTTGCAAGTTTAAAAGTTTCTATCAAGCTTGGCAGTTTGTAACTTAGTTTAATCGATTGATATTCCCCGATTCTTGCTTACTTCCCAGTGCCTTGTTAATCCGTCCATAAAATTTTCGTAATCTCCGAGTGGGCTAAGGCCCACTGTTCGTCGTCAGGGCAAATTATGCGCTTGCAGCACTTGCCAAGTAATAAAAGCCAACCAATTAAGCGTGGCTAAGACCCCGGCTAGAAACAATGAAGGACTAACTCCTCCCGTTGGGGGTCGGAGAACGTCCTGGGGGAGGGCCTCAAGTGTCGTAAGCCAAAGGCGTTGACGCAAGAAAATATAAAGAAAGTCAAGAACGGAAAATCAGAGAGTACAAAAGCTGAAAAGGAGCGAAGAAGGAGGAGGCCATTGTCTTTGCGAGCAAGAGGAAAAAGTTAAAATTACTCTTAATCTAATAGGAACATAATAATCATAATCATAACATCGTTTGCTTTCACATGCTGGCTGCCTGGCTTGCTCTTTTCAGCTTTCTTGCCTCTCTGTCAGTCGCGATTTCAACGTTGCCATTAACGCCGCATTTTCCGTATTATTTTCGCGTTGATGGCGCCATTTTGGCTTACAGTTTGTTGGCTGCTAATGGCATTTATTCGTTGTTGTTTCTACTCCTGTTCCCCCTGATATGGCTGCCTAATGCGCTAAGAAATCTTATTGTGACAACACACACCCAGATGCTATAATACAGCATATTATATAGGCTGCTGTCAGCTAAACTAAGTGCGCTGCCAGCTGATGAAGTTGTTAAGTCACAACTTGTTTCTGCTCTTCCTCCCAGTCGCCTTCAATAAATACATTTCCTTGATGCTGATGCTGATGCTGATGCCGACGCTGATGATGATGGCTAAGGCAGCAGCAGCAGCAGCAAGGACGAAGGCAATTGAACGTACTCAACCATACGTGCTGGCAGAGTTATAAATCTATATCGGCGGCATTAGTTCAACTGCTGCATCAGCTTATCGCCCACAGGGCGAAGGACGGATGGGCCCGGAAAAAAGGGAATTATGTCAAGTTGTGCGCGTAATAAATACCCGACTTGGCATCGTTTACGTGCGTACAACATCACGACAACACGTACAACAAACAATGGCCAAACAAGTTGACAATCCCCGGCTACGAAGACCGAACTCAAAAAGACCCCAACCAAAGAACCAACCCATTCTCCATGTGGAAATGGAAAAGTCTGCACCTGATCGGGGAATTGAAGTTTCTGCTAACTTTGCCGCCACACTTGGGGCTTGTTCGTTCGCCCGGAGAATTATCTAATTTGCCAAGTTGTTGCAACAGGACGAGCTAGGACGAGCCAGAACGAGCAGGCAAAGAGGGCAGCAACATTGGAGCTCAAAGGCTAAAGCCCAGTCCTGTTGGTGGTCAAAAAGCTCAATTGATTTTTCAATGTGGGATATAACTCTTACAGGCTCGTTTTGAATAGGAGGGCTGATTGAATGCCCAAGGACGGGGAGGATGTGCGAACAACAAATGCTTCCCTTTTGAAAATATTGCCGTATATTGACTGAATTTTCAAAAGAAAGAAACCAGAACAAATATTCAAATATCAAACATAGAACCAACAGTGTTTCAGTTGAAAAGGAAACAGAATTCAAATCCGATTTTCAACCCGGTGTATCTGGCCACTTATCGTCGAGCAACAATAAACTTTCCCATCCATCCTGAGCTTTAAAGCCAACTGTCACTCGGCATTTTCATTAGCTTTTCAGGAAAGTAGGAGAAACAAGATTAAATTTTCGTTAAACTGCAGCTGGAGCTGGGTCTGAAGCTCCGGTATCCAGTATCCCTGTCATCCTGTCAAGGACGTCTGTACGCTGCGAAAAGCAGAAGCAAAATGAACTGCCAGCCAGGAGTGAAACTTGAAATGCAAACATTGATGGCAAACTTTTAACTTTTGCCGTGACGTGTGTCGTCCTTGTGCTCCCTGGTGTCCCTGAACCGGTACCGACCGGTATCCCAAGCACTCCTTTATCCCCCAGAACCTTACCCTACGTGCGTCAGTGGCAGTGACAGAGTCGGTGGCAGTGGCAGCGGCAGCGGCAGCCAAACACAAAATGCAGCCAAATACAAAATGGTAAGCGTGCTTAAAGCATTTGCTCTTATTCCTTCCTGTTGCGGACATAACTGCAAAAGTTTTGCCTGTCAGCCTCACAGGAGTCACGCATTCCCAGGCTCCTTACTCTTGCTCCTTGGTATTTGCCTACACGGGAAAAAAGTTCTCCTTTAAACATAAATCATTTAAAGACAAATCCCTATTGGAATTCATGAGAGCTCTTCCAGTCCACCAAAAAAATGTCTTCAAATATTTAGCTTCATATTTTTTTTAGCATCCGCCCTTTAAATGAAATTTTTCGACGTTGCTAACATAAATGAAATTATGTAGCCAGAGGGGAGATGTTGGGAAACAAAAGCACGAGGAAAATATGTAAGTTGCTTGAATGCCAAAAGGCGTACCAAATGTTGCTGCTTCTACTGCTGCTGTGTTGCTAGTTGTTTGTCTGCAAGTTGCCGTTGTAAATCTTCAATAAATGCGTTCTGCAGCAGCACGAAAATGCGGCGCTACATTACATTCAAACAATGGCTGAGTTCTTGTCCTGGCTCCCGTCGTTGTCCTTGTCCTTGTCGTCGGCTGATATGCGATACTTTCCATACAAAATAACTCTTGCCGACCCGTTGCTGCGGGGATCCTTTTCGTCTCCTGTTTTCTTTTTTTTTTTGCTGGTTTACGCCGCTTGCTTTTTTTCTACGCTAACGGTGTTTGGTTCGCAAAAGTGTCTCAAGTTGTCGCGGGGGCTCGCCCTCAAAATATTCAGACACAGATCTGGGAGACTGTAATATCAGAGCGATTCGGTTACTTCCTGGAAACACGCCTCATCCTTTTTGTCTTTCAAGAAACCTTGAACGACTGTGGAATACCTTTTCTTTCCCAGACTATAGAGGCTACCCATTTGTTTAGAGTATTGCTTGTCTCATAATGCAAAGTAAATAAACAAAAAAGTAGACCAAGCTAAGTGAGATTTGGTGCTTATCATATGCAGAGGAAGAACCCGTTTCGGTCTTCCGTAATTTATGCCTCCTCATTAGGACGAAAACAGGTTATGCCTCTGCATATTTACACAACGTCTGCCATAAATCAGTGAGCCGAAACTGGTTGTCGAGTTGTCCCAAGGTGCGACTCGACAACAGGTCATCCATTGGGATTTAATTCTCAAATTAAAGTGTCTAGTATCTGTCATGTTAATATGCAACACTCGTAAACGTGCCTATGTGCCTATACGGACGGAGCCTCTGCCAGCCATAATTCAATTCAAGTGGTTACAATGACCAACTTATGGCCCATGGGCTAATTATTGCACTTGAGCAAGCACAAGATGCCTCTAATTGACTTATATATACTACTATCCGTATCCGTATGCCGAGGTAGCATCCGATAGCCAGATCATTAAAGTTGGCATGTAATCAACAATGGTTCGGGCCAAATTAGTCGCCCTTGGGCGGTGTCTGATGTTCGACAAATGCATTTTGTGAAACTTTTATTAGCTCGGAGGGAAACGGAAACAGCCCCAACCAGACACACACACAAAAGGGCTTAAATTTGTGTGTGGGAGTTCTTGGGTTCTGACTGATTTTGTTTACGGGCGAGAATTTGCACGAGGTAAACGCACACACAGTTGACAACTGCAAATGTTTGCCAGATGGTCGGTGGATGTGTGTTGCCATGGCCAGAAGGCAAATGTCTGACAAATCTGTTGCATTATGGGACCCATATGCTGCTACTGATGTTGATCCTGGTCGCTTATCGATTTGTCACGGTGTCACCGTTCGCCTTAGCAGCTCTCTGAGCTCAGCTCTGCCAGCTCTGCCAGCTATTTCCGCTAATTAAATGATGGCCATAAATTTTGGATTTCGATTAGTGGGGATTGTTTGGTAGCAGATGCCACGTAGAACATCGCGAGCATCCTCTTGACTGATTAAAGTAGTTACGAGGGATACGAACAGGTACACTTTACACGAATTTGGCGTGGTAAAAAGTGCACTTAATTTCTATCCCACACTGCGTATACGCAATACTGAAGTGCACTCCAACAGGTTGCTCTTATTGTGTCGCAATTAATTAACACTAACTGCCGCACGCCCACAAAACGCCCACTTTTGCCAATTACACATGTAAAATCGCAACGCTTGACAAATGTTGTTTGCGGTTTGGCCATAAATATTATAGGTAATTGCCATCACCGGGGGTGCGGAGTTATCCTAGAAAACCGTTTTTTTGCCATTTTTTGGTTAATTGTAAATTGCATTCCGGATTTCAATTCACGTTTCGCGTTTGCTATCTGATTGAGTGACGGCTTCATGGCTTTGTGGTCTCATTTAACCCATTCCGTCCCATTCCACAAATCCTGTCAACCCGATTGGTCGACTGACAAATTAGCTTCACATTCTCTGGAAAATTTTTGTCTGTGGCTTTTTTCTTCCTTTTCCAATTGGTCTGTTTGTTGTTGTTTATAATATATGTATTTCGGTTCGGTTTTCAATGCAAATTGCATAATTTATTGCAGTTCCTGATTTGATTTATGAGCCCGACGCATTATTTTTTATTTGTTTAACTTTAATGTTTTGTTGTTATATGAATTTATGGTGTGTGTTTTTTATGATTTAAATGGTGTTTTATGAGGGGTAATGCGATTTTAATAGAGCAGCGGGGAATTGAATTCACTTTGATATTTATGAGCGGAATGTTTTTTCGTTTCTGCTTTTGTTAGGCATTAATAAAATAATTCATTCATTCTGTCGCTCTTGTTTTCATTATTCAGCCAGAGATTTGCATTCCTCGCATTTCTTTTTGCATTTCTTATCCCATTGTCCTGCTTTGCATTTCAAATGCAATTTGATTAAACCGCAATTTTGACTAAGTGTCGGAGGATAATTTGCATTGTGGCAACTACGACATGCCCGCCCTCGTTTTGATTTCAATCCAAACAATTTCAGAATTTCCGGCTAAGCATAGCTTATGCAAGGGCCCTGGAATTAATCCGTCCTAACTCCAAGCCTGTGAATCACCGGAGTCGAAAGCTTTCGCAACTTATTCACACAAACTTTAAGTCATCAGTTTTAATGGTAATGTTGTCACTTATTTTGAAAGAGGTCCTTTAAAGTTTAACTTGCCACGAGAGTTTATTAAATGCTTGTCCCTTGACAGACGAAGGAAAATGGCCAAAAGAAAACAAAAACAAAAAACTTATAAGAAACAAAAAACAAGAAGAAAAATAACAAGAACAAGGTAAAATCCCTAGGGGCTTTACCTTATGTTTAAGTAATTGGCAAACAGCTTTGGCCGGTGCTTGGGATAACGCAGACTGGTTGGTATTTGCAAACCCTTTTCCCGTCATCGGTGGCTGGGAGATGTTAATGTTTTCGTTTTGGCCATGTTTATTTTCCGTTTTGTTTTCGTTTCCAAATAAATAGAAAACAAACGCACGACTAATAAAAGATTCCCAGGATAATCCCTGGGAAATGGTTGGAAATGGGAAAATAAGCAATCGAGTGCTGTGTTCCAGAAGCACATTACATGGAACAAAGGGGAAAAATCTAAAACAATTTCAACAAACACCCATGGAAACAAAAGCAACAATACTGGGTGAACGATAATCCCCTCGAAAAATGAGTGGAAACGCCGAGCAAAGCCCTCTTAACAATAGAAAGTGTTTTGGCTCATAGATGCGAAAAAAATGAAAATGAAAATGAAAATACGAATTTCATTTCACTTTCCTCGGATGCTGACATGCTTTTGACTGATGGCTGTTGCTCCTCCTGGTCCTCCTGGTCCCCATCGAGTGGCATTAGCATATTTTCCACTGCTTTCAATACGTTTCCAGACAATTGCACAGGCCGGAGAAGGGGGAAAAAAACGCTAAGACCACAACGAAATTGAAGCCATCTTGGCAGCCAGTGACAACGGGAACGAAAGCGGCAAGGAACAAAAGAACAAAGCACCGCTCCCTACGGTATTTGCGGATATATATACTCGTTCTCGGATTTCTGCTATACTTCTGCTATATGGGAGCAAATATATTCCACGGGTAAATCAAGAAATTAATCCCTTTAGCAGCTGCGACAGCACCAAACAAATAATGAAAGATATTTATTTTTTTTGTGTGTGCGCCGCCTTATAAACACAACAATGAATGGTGGAATCAGGCTGATGAAGAATGATATAATAACAATAATAATAATAACAGCGACACTCTCTATACTGCCGACTGCCGATCCCTTTACCAGTTTCTCCCTGGACCGCCCGTATCCACCAGATACAGATGAGCCATAAAAAATCGCGGAGCCCCACAGCGGCCAGTGATAATAAAAAAAAATGTGACAAGTGATACAAAGTAAATACATGCGAATCTGAAACCGTAGCAGACAGACCAGCCGACACACCAATGAATGGTAATATGTATCTGAATCTCTGCGGAAACTCTTGTACATGGATCTGTATCTATCTACAGAGTATCTGCAGCCAGTTGCTCTTTTTGTCCAGTTGTGTTGCAGTTCGTGTGTGGCATCCGTTCAGATTTTGGTCCCTTTCGGCTTGATTTTTTTGTTTCTTTGGGTAAGCCTCTTTTATGGCTGTAATGGAATGTAACCGAGCCACTGACACAACACAAAATGCAGCTCACATATTGCCGTTGCCCGATGAGTTATGGCTTAATTGTGATGTCAGCAAGGATGGTGGCAGTCGCGTCGGTGTTTGACAGTCTGTGCTGAGCTCTGCAAATTGGAGTTCCCTCGCAAAAAAACAAAAAAATAAAACCCAAAAATGAATTGTGGCGTGCAGACTCGTAATTTCCCATACAAATTCGCCTTTGAATTGCATAATTTACATCCCGGCTAAGCAGCCAACGGGATCTTGGTAGAGACAAACCCGTTGGCTTACGCTTCAGTGGGTGCTCAGCGTAATACCCGGCGTATGTGCAATATTCCCAATAAATAAAGTGACAGCCGGGTATCCTTCTCATCCCGACACCTCGCTAGGGAGTTGGCACTGAAGTGGCATTCACACAATGGTTATGATGTCGATATGCGCGCAATGTAGGAGCCATCACTCATCCGACAGTGTCTTCTTTTCTGCGGAACGGGAACACTGATGATATGAATGAATTATGTGGGTTGTGTCAGGATGGAGGGGCAGGCAGGCAGGCAGTCTGTGTCGACATGCGTTTAACTTGCGGCAATTTTGTAACATGGAAGCTGCAGACGAGCGCAGATGACGATGGGCGACAATGTTGGAAACAACGTTGCAACATCAGCGCCAGCAACAATAACAACAACAACAACCTGGAGAAGAAGAAGAAGGGATACATGAACAACCTGCAGCTGACGCTTTTGGTGGCATATGCGCGCCAGCTCGAAGCTGTGCGAAGCTTTTGTGGCATTGTTCGTGTGGCATAATTTAAATAATTGAAAGTTTTACGCTTACGCGCATAATGCCAGTGCACAGCTGATGTCCGGATGCTGATGGTCTGCATCCATCGTCCTGCATCCTTTGGCGCTTTAATGAGCAAATTACAGGCGAACCACCAGTCGCACTACATGCCAATGAAATTAACCAATTTCACAACGAAATGCAAATGAGCAGTCGGCTAAAATATACGCTCCTCCTATATACATCGACAAAAAAACCGCGGTAAGCCCAAGCCCTTCCACAATCGGCATCCTGGGTTATTTAATTTTGTGCCGGTGGCGATACCAGAGACGCGAATTCAAATTAAATGATCACACTGCGCCCAGCGCAAGTTCAAATAGACAAATGCGCCGCTGCCTGGGGCACAACAGCATACCCATACAGCAGCATAGTCTGGCCGGGGCAGAGGCAGAGATACGGTTACAGTTGCAGATACAGATACAGAGACAAATCCGGATACAGATACGGATGCCGGCAACCCTTTGTGCGCCTCCACTTCCTGCCCTTCATTCTTCATTCAACATCTATCTGTGGGTAGCTGCCCCCCCAGGTACGTGAGTGCAAACTGCTTACGCTCATATCATACAAATCATGCAGCTGCCATAAATTCTAAATTGCCAGCCATTTTAGCAGACACATCAAGCACGGATGGGATGGCGGGGATCAAGGACTGAAGGGGCGGCAGAATGGACACTGCCGGAGGGGACACTGGGACGATGGAGCAGGGCCCAGGTTGACTGATAAAAACGAGGCACATGTACTGCCGATGCCAATGGAGCGACTCCGGACCAAGTTACAGTGGTGTATTAAAAGTGATTAAACACCAATTTAAAATAATGCTTGAACATTAAATGATAAGCATTGAAATAATGGCAATCATAAACTCATAAAACACTTTTGATGTGATGTTTTTGGTCTTTGTTTTGCAATTTTAATCGCAGGATGATAAATAAATAAAGGTGAAAAACGAAGCAACTTTCCTAAGGTCTTTTCAAGACTTTGAATACTAGATTCTTATAATTATTATTCTATTCAGTTTGTAATTGCTGTTTCATTTATTTTCCAATTAAAATTCCGCATCTTTTGGCCATTTCTCTGGCTATTATTCCGATTATTCCACAGTGCCAGAGCATAGAGCCATAGCTAACCGATATGCAAGCGAAACATAATGAGACCTGACATGTTATTTACCCATTGAGCGGTCAACGAGTGTGTGATTGAGTGTGAGTGGACTCCGAGGGAGTCTGTCTCCGATCCCATTCCCGGTCACTCGTTCAATCAGCTTGTTGTTGAACAGAGATTGTTTAACTCTGGCAAGAGGCGAGTCCGAATCGGGTTGGACCTAGACCAGTGCAAATGAACAGCGCAGTAGCTGGGGTCACGCCTTTTTCCCCAGACTTTTCATATATTTTATATTACCCCACAAGCTGTGACGGAAAGTCCCGCTTTGTAAATAAATTGCACACATCCTCGCACTCTTTGCGCTTTCCGCTCGCATGCAAAAGTCTATTTATTCTGAAGTCAAAATATGCTGCAGACAAAGCAGCAATAGCAGCTTTCTATTATTTTAACTTTTTTATATTTTTCATACGCTGCTCAGAGCACAGCTCAGCTCCTTTTTTATGGCACACTCTGCGCTTTCTGCTCTGTCTCGGGCTTCATTATTTTTATTGGATTTTACACAAGCCTGGAGGGGGGAATATGATAATGCGAGTACTTCAAACGGGTTCAATATAACCGTTCTATGGCCAAGAAAAATGCTAAATTATATGCGAGGAGAGAACCTCTTGGCTAATCCCGGCTCTAGTTCACCCACACAAGCTGGCAAAGATTGCTGTTGTAACTATGCAGGCACACTCACTCGAACACACTCACTCGTTCTGAGGCTGTCATGTCGGTTTGGAATGCACCTAATGGCATAGCATGGCATATTACACATACGCCCCGTGGCGCATTGTCTAATAAATACAAATTTAGACAGCATGATTTGCCGGGTTAGGGATTGAGTGCATTGCACTCCAAGCCCACAACCGACTACCCACAACCTACAACCGGAATGGGATGGGAGAACATATATTATAATATTTATGACGCCCTGTGGGTGGCGTGGATTGACCTTTTGCCTTTGCCCGGCATGACCAGAATCGCACATCCGAGTGGCCCTAATGCGATGTGGCCATGTCTAACAGGGTCATTAGCCACAAGTGGCAGTGCGCTAATTATGCAACCCGAAGTGGGCCGTAACAGGAGTTACAGCAACGCCAGCTGAGGCAGCCAAGGCAGTGGCATAAATCTCTCTTTCTGGGCCAACCCAGCATTGCCAATTATGCACTTTATGCCCAGGATACTGGCGCTGCACGAAACACTTGCCCCACAAAATGCGCCACACAAATCCCTCCGACTTTCGCAGTTCTCCGTGGCCAAGACATGACCTCAAGGCACTGCAAGCCGCATTATGACAGCCACCGCTAAGTCCAACATAATGTAAGCCAAACTTTGCCACCGGCCACAATTGCTGGCCAGCTGATAGATGGTCTTCGCAGAACGCTTTAAGGCCACAACACAGTTCACGAATTTAAAATAAGAGTAAGTTAAAAACAACAAGAAAATTAATAGATTCTGCTCTCGATAATTTAAGAAAAACAATTAAACGGCCTTATTGTTACTGAAATAAAGCGCATCCACGGAAAACGATTAACCCAAATACGTTCCAAAATGAGAGCCATCAGAAAAATTAACAAAAAATTGAAACGGAACTACGGTTTAATATTTAAATATAGAATGGTAGGGAATCGATGTTAAATTCGTTTAAGATATCCCCCATAAGGATTGGATAAATATTGGCAAAGATATAGATATCGACGTGGGCCATATGGGGCGTAAAACCGATTTTGCCATTTTTTTAAAGGGGTTCCATCAGAAAAATTGCCAAAAAATCGAAACTGAAATTGGTTTCCAGATTTTAATGCAGTTTCGTAGAGAATCGATTTACAAATCGTTTAAGATATCTCCCATTAGGATCGGATAAGTATTGGCAGAGATATACACATCGACGTGCGCCTTATATGGCTTAAAACCAATTTTCCCAATTTTTAAAGGTGTTCCATCAGAAAAATTGACAAAAAATCAAAACTAAAATAGATTCCGAGATTTAAATGCAGTTTCGTAGAGAATAGATTTACAAATCGTCAAAGATATCCCCCATAAGGATTGGATAAATATTGGCAAAGCTATCGACATCGGCGTGGACCCTATAAGGCATACAGCCGATTTTTGCATTTTTCCCATTTTTTGAGTGACTCCATCAGAAAAATTTACGAAAAATCGAAACTGAAATAGGTTCTGAGATTTAAATGCAGTTTCAAATGCAGTAGAGAATCGGTTAACAAATCGTTTAATATATCCCCCATAAGCATCGTATAAAAACTGGCAAAGATATGAACATCGACGTGGGCCCTATAAGGCATACAACCGATGTTCCCATTTTTCCCGTTTTTTTAAGGGATTCCATTAGAAAAATTGACAAAAAATCGAAACTGAAATAGTTTTCAAGACTTGAGGTTTATGGGGAATTGAAACCCAGACGTCGACGTGGACCGTAGTGTTGACCTTTGCAAATGAGTCCAAAAATTCTAAAAAATTAAAAACAACGAATAACTAAACGAAGGAACGGCGAGTATTTACACAATGCCTTGTATTTTGCCTAATAAACTGTATTTCTTGAGGGCCCGAGAGGAAAGCTGCTGAACATTTTATGTACCGCATCAACACGTTGTAAGATAAATGTGGTCCTGGTCTTTTGATGCCTGGGCCACCGTTGAGTGGCCAAATTTCAAATTAAAATTAACATTATGCAAATTTCTTCTATTGCCATTATACTCCACAATGTCGCGGGTCGCTGCCGCAGTCAAACAATCCCAACGCCCACAAAGGATCCGATCCGCGGACGCAGGATGTTGGCTATGCTGAGTCCTGGACTAGAAAAGGAGACGGTCGAGGAGAGGGCAAACTTTTTATGCAAATTAAATGTCTGCGACTGACGCGCGTGCGTTTTGTTTGCCGTCGAGGCTGTTGCCTTAAAGGAAAAGCCCGACCCTCAAGCAATTGGGAGCACTTTTCCTGAGGCAGCAACAGCGGCAGCACAGCTAGAAAATGGGGGAAAAACTTTGTTTTAATGAATTTTTTAGCCGCAACGCTGAGCAGTCCCAATGTTTGCTTAATTAAAGTGAATGTGTGGGGGCGTGTATCGCCGTGTGTGAGAAGCCAGCTGCAACCCCGACTCTGTTTATTTGCCTTTCAACATGCTGCTCTTCATCATCATTAACAAAATACTAGCGCCGCGAACAAAACGAGCCGGGTAAATCAAAATAAATACAAGTCAGTCTAGCGACGACACAAACAACAACTATAGCTGCTCGGATGTGGTAAGAAAGAAGTTCAAGATTCTAGAGGATGAAATATATATTTTTCTCTGGCTTTTTCAATTTCTAAATACACCGACAAAAAAGGTCTTTAAAATCTCCGTATTGGAGCGTAATTAAATATATATTTTAAAGGGATACTACAGTTTTCTGGTCTTGATTTTTCTCTGTATAAATAGAGCCAAGTTTATATTATAGTGGTCTAAATGGCTTTTTTTACCTTATCCGCTTTTCCCTTTCAGCCTCGGTTGTTTGTTGTTACTGGTGCTGAAATTTATGCGCTTTGTTGTATTATTTTTCCTGCTTCCGTTGCGCCTACCAAACAAAAACCAACAAAAAAGCGGCGCTAAAGTCTAGAGCAAGTACAACAATGTTGCACCATGCTGGGCTAAAGACAAGCAACAGGCTGATGGGAGGGTGGATGGGTGGCAGGTTGGATGGTTGAAAGGTTGGCCGGGGCGAGGGAGTTGGCCAAGAGGAGTGTTCTCTACTTGGACTTTCAACTAGCACCAGAGCCCGCCAATCCCCAAAGTTCTCGCTCGCTACTCAAGTGCACTCGCCATGCTGCTGTTGTTGCACTGAAGTTGCTGCCACTTCAGATGCGGCTGTTGCTGTTGCTGCTGCTGTTGCTGTTGCTATTGCTGCTATGTTTGTGTTGCATTTAATTTGATTGCATTTTATTTACTTTTCCATATCTCTATATAAAAGATGCTGAAAGAGGCGCCTCGGCTGCTTCTGCGGCTGCGACTCTGGTCTGTGCGTTAAATTAATGCCACTTGATACACAATTTCCATCCCACTCCCGCCCCTCTTTAGTTTGCAACAGCTGCTGCATGTGGCTAGTGTTTTTTTTCTGTTTTGGTTTTGCCCTGTTTTGTTTCTGTGTTTTTCTTCTGGCCCCAGAAGTTGATTAAGCGCCAATTTATTAGTTATTCCATAGCAGGACTAGGCCAGGCCTATGCTTTCAACGCTGCCATGAAATATTTTCCATTGGCCACTCTCTTTTCCATATTTCCATCCCGAAAGAAACAAAAAACAAACAACATTTGCCACACTCATGAATCGCTCCGCTCGAACAGTGAGTTATTCACTATTCCGGAATAAAAGAGGGAATCGTACAGAATCAGTGGAGCTGGGCGGGATTCGGAGGAATCGGGAGTCTGTTCAACCATTTGGAATGGCGCGGAAAGTTATGAGACCGTTTTGTGGGCATATATATGGCTCATATAATTTCTAGTTCGGTTGCAATTGATTTACTGCGGCTATTTCTTGTTTCAGATTTCGGTTTGCCGGGGAAATGCTAGAAACTAATTATTGGGAAATTCCTTACTACTTAGTTGTGGATAGAATTTATGATTCAGCGTGCTCCAGTTTAAGAAGCCAAGCCATTTCGATATTAAATTGCTTGTTATTAACCTCATTGATTTGATATTGACATAAATCCCCCAATTATTGTGCTAGTTTTCGTTTTCAACTGAGGGTTAGTTGCGTTAGAAAAATTATTTGCATTTGCATATCGTATGTTTCTCCCCAGAAATGCTTTCCTATGGATTTTCCGGAACGCAGCCACCTGCAGAAGATGAATGTTGCAATGCAAATTCAGAGCCGCAGAAAGATATATTTGAGGAAGCAGCTTCATCTGTTGGAGCTGAATTATTCCTGTGCCAGGATACATGCATTTCCATGGACATGTAGTCCATATTTTAACCTCATTTGATTTCGACAGTCAAACAAATCCTACACGAAGCATAAAAAATGGATTAATGCAAACGTTCGTCCCATCCCAGAAGTAAATAATTACAGAACTCGGAGGAGGTTGGTCTTCTGTGCAGAAAATCAAAGCTCCGAAGCCAAAGAGAAAGTTGCCTCAATAGAAGAAAGGGTGAGGGCCACCCAGTTAGCAGTAGTTAATCACCGGACAAACATAGCATCCAGGAAGGAAGTTGGGAAAGTAAACAAAACGGAAGAAGCCAAAGAAAAATGAGACTTTCTACTGGATTTAAGATTTCCCACTGACCCTCGAGGTCACGTCGATGCGAAGCAGTTAGAACTGTGTACTTGGTACATATTGAAAATGCAGCAGTTCACTGCACTAATTGCTTCAGTAAAAATGGTGGTAAAGAAGGAAGTTCTGCCAGGAAGGAACGGGAGGATGCTGTTCGAGGACCGGCGTCAAAATCAATTAAATGGGCAACAGGCGAACAGTAATTGCAGCTTCAAAACGTGGTACAGGGTTGGCAATTCCACATTTTGTAAGCATTTATTTATTTAAAAATATATTTAGCCAAGCCATGGTCTGTCACTTGGCATCGCCAACTCCATGTTCCCCTTTCCAGCCACTGAAGCCTTTCACACCCGCGACATGAAGGTGCATTCGTTGAAGCACTTTGCGTTAATTGCACGCAAACCTCTCCATCCGAATTCGATTCTGTTCAACGCTGAGTGGCCTGGTGAATGGCAAATAAAAACAGAAATTAAACAAAGTAAATAGAAATTCATCAACGTCATCGGCGACGGTTGGCCTTCGTCTCAGAGTCAGTCTCGGTCTGGTCCCAGTAAAATGGCCTGACTGGGAAGAGGCCTGAGTGCCTCAGCATCCGACTCCCAATCCCAATCCAAATCCGACTCCGACTCCGATTCCGATTCCGACACAATAAAATCTACAAACATTTGCTGTACTTTAACAACGTCGTCGCTGGTTTGTGTTATTCTTGCGCTACAATTCCTTCGCCCTTGTGTGAGTTTTTTATTTATTTATTTTTTCTTTTTGCAGGGCAGACATAAAAGCAAACAAAACAATTGCAGTCGGGTCAGCAGACGAGATGGATGGCTGGACAAATGGATGAATGGATGGCTGGATGGCTGGCTAGCTGGGTGGATGGATGGACTGCAGCCGACGCCACCGCATTCAATCCAATGCCACTGTGGATCATTTCTAGAGTGCAATAAAAAGCAACCGCAACTTGGTTTATGTGCACTCACAGAAATGGTTTAAGCAATAACATTAAATGTCAGAGTACCCATTGAATTATTTAACTAATTCGTACAGAATACATTTCAGATAAAAAGAGCTTATTAGGAGAGCTTATTCTCTAATAACTATAAACTCTTTCCTCTAAACCCTTAACAAAATACCTATTCCAATGCCTTATACTGTTTCGAACTGATGGCAAGGCCTATTCAATCGATTGAAAACTAAATTGATGTTCTTTTTGGGCTTTTCTGAATATTGTTTTATACTTTTTGGGGTCAGCACCTCCACGAGCCACATGGCGCGTGGCATGCACCTCAACTTTGAAGTTCTCTGCAACAGATCACCTCGCCCCCACCTTCGACATTCTTCCCCCTGGCCAGCCACTTCGATGTCTTTGTTTTTGTTGGTCTTCTGGTTGTCGTTTCTCAATCATTTTGCATCCATTAATCAATTTTTGTTTTTTCCCCTCCCGATTGTCGATTCGTGTTACTTGGCAGCGCCTTGAGCGTTCTGTAGACCTGCCTCCCCTCCATTGGCCCGCTTTCGTATCTTTTCCAGCTTTGTGTATCTTAAGTGGACACCGAGTATCTTCAATCTAGCCGAATCGGTAAAGTGGTCAATGCAACGGAGCCTTTCTAGTGCCGAGCAGTTGCCACTTTGTTGCATGCTCCAGAAACATTCACCTTCCCCGCCCCTTGACCGCTGCTCTATTAGCTGGTTTTTGTATCTTCGCTGCCATCGCTCGCTTCCTTTTGGCCCGATTCCCTCGAGGGCAGCACGAAACCTTTGTCCGCAGACATCTCCCCTCCGCAGACACAACCCCCTGCACACTGAGCGAAAAATTTGTTTGCGGATTGTTTTGCACCCTCCAAAGCTCGGACCTTAGCCGTTTACTGCGGCCAAAAGTTTTACATAGTTCATTGTCTTGTTGTTCATCAACTTTTTGTGTTGTTTTGTTATTTTTATCCGATATAACCCACTGGGAGTTGGGCTGGGACTGGGTCTGGGTCTGGGTCTGGGACTGGGAATGGGTCTGGGATTGGGAAGCCAACACCCAATTCCCCGTCATGACGGGAAGCTGGCATAAAACAATGCCAAGTGAAGGATTTTATTTGACTGTGATGTTGGCGGAAAGATTGAGTACTCTTCTGGATATTTAAATATTAGCTTAGCTCTTGACTCTTAACCCAAGGAAATGTATTCATTTTAAACTCACTATTCAGTCACTTTAACGTAGTTGTTTTCAGTTTACATACCTGTAAGAAAAGAAAAAATATTTATTAATATTAAATATAACACTTCTTGAAATTATAAGCAAATAATTGATTACTACTGCAGTAATGAAAGTCAAATAATAATTTTCCCAAATGGCAGCGCATCCTCTAAGTCAACATTGTCCAAAGTTTATCCTACGCCCAGGCTATATACCTACTTATTTAGCCAAACACACTGATTACTGCGAATGGTAATTAAACTTTTGAACTCTCCACGGAGCTGTCGTTGACGTGTCATCCGCCGAGGTCCCGGCAAAGTCTGATTCTCCGGATCCCCAAGTTCCGGGGACGCAGCCATCCGCATAATCAGATAAGCAATAACAAAAACAGCAGCGTGGATGAAATGGATGAAATGGCCACGCCTACCGCCTAACGCCCCGCAATGAGATTCATGACAGGCATAGACAAAGTTGAAGAAGGCCAGACATCTCCAAGGTTCCAAGGTTCCGGGGCTCCCGGCCACTTAATTGTATAAGAAATGAGCCAAATGGACCCGAGAGATGAGGGTTGGAAAAATATACAAACCGACCACTTACACTCGGTCTGTGGCCGGGGCGTTAATTACATTTTTATTATTTTCATTTGGTTTTTGGCGCAAACGGCACGCCCTTCGATTCTGTAACCCCAAGTCAATTTCAATTCTAGTTTCGGTTCGGAAATTTTGTACGAAGTAAATTAATGATGCACAGCAGCCCAAAAGTCAATTCGGGTCGTGATTTGGAGAGGAATGGCCAGGCCAGCTAACACTGGGGGAGTTGGCGAGTGGCCTGCAGTGCAGTCTGTGATGCTGTCTGCATCGACTTCATTTTTCATGCCACCGATGGCAAGTACTGGCCTTGGGTTGCAGGTCACGTGATGCTGTTAATTGCACGCCCAGAGCCGCAGAAACCCGACGATGCTGTCTCTGCAGTTCTTCAGTAATTCCCATCCGTTGTCTAAGTAACTTGGCTACCATTCTACTATTCTCTATCAAGACGGGCTAATTGAAAAATATCTTGCATTTGCCTCTAATTGAGGCTACTTCTCAGGTAGAGAGTTTGAGGGGTTGAGGGATTTGGATGCCTTCGGATGGATGAGCTGAAATAGAACACCAAATGGAAATCGAAAACTTTCACACCCGTTCTGTGGAGAGCACTTCAACGACAACAATACTCATATTCCATCATCATTATAAGAGCAGCCCAGCCATATATCTTCAAGGTTTCCTTTGTTCGGGCCTACCACTGACACTCGACACTCGAGCCTCTGCAAACTGGGCTATAAAAACTCGGCCGGCCCATGATTATAATTATTATTATTGTTGTTTGCACTGCTCGTGTTCGGGCTGCCACACAAAAAAAGAGAAGCAGGGAACATAAAACCATTAGCAATTCATCTTCCCAACGACTGACTGCAATTAGAGAAGCACCCATCCCATAGAGAATACTGTATGCCGCAGGCAATGGGTAGGAGTTGCCAGTTTCGAGTTCATTGGGGGTCCTTTGGCACCGCACCCAAAAAAGGACGAGGCCAAGACCGAGGCCGAGGCGAGTCAACTTCCTTAACACTTTGACAGCAATTTGCGAAATATGTTGCCGGCAATCAGCAGGGAAGTGAGAAAATAACAACAAAAACGGCAACAGCTCGACGACGACCAAGTTTACAAGTCGCATAAACAGAGGCGCGCACAGAAGTATGCTACAAAATGGCAACAGCCGTTGCGCGTGTGTGTTTGTGTGTATCGGGTGTCCTGGTCTTCCAGTGTGTCTGCGTGTATGATCCTTTGTGCCCAATCTTACTGACTTCCTTCCGGTCGAGCGGCCTGGGCCTGGGCCACAAGTGTTTGGCCTGGCCTTTATATTTTTTGCCCCTTTTTTCGGCAATTAATTAAAGAGGCAAAAACGAAAGATACTCACAGCACAAAAACAGCTCACAGCTCACAGCCCGGAGCTGTTTTTGGTGGCAAATGTAAAGCATGCCACTTTGCAGCATTTCCAACAATTTGAGTTTTATTTTGTTGCTCGGCTACTATTTGCTCTGCGTTTGTCTAGCTGTCCAATTTCAGCCTGCCAAAAGTTATTTTTCCCTTTTCGCCTTCTTGTTCAAATAAAACCTGCAGGCTCAGCATTAACTTGTTGTTGTTGTTATTTTGTTACTCTTCGTGTTGTTTAACTATAGTAACAACAATAGATTTGGCCAAAAAAGGACAACAACAATAGCAGCCACAACAATAGCCTGCCTGGCAAGTTGATATTCGTGGGGTTTTCCGGCGAATGTTTTCCTTTTTCAATTCGTTTTTTTCCCTACTTTTTTCTGCTCGGTTGCGACTTACAATTTCGTTATTTATGACCGTGTCTTGTATTTTGTTTTTTGTATTTTATTTTTATATTGACTGTCTTCATTTCTAGGTTACACGTACAATAACAACAGCGGCTCTGTGTGCAAACAAATTGCAGAGAGCAAAATCAATAAGGACACCGTGTTTTTTAGCAGTTTCCCTGCAGTTAACTTTGGCTTACCGTCGAGGGATATTTAACTAGTTTTGCTGTTTTGTTGTGGCTCTCCGATAACAGAATAAAGCCCGTACACGAATGTTACCTTAAATATTTATTTGGTTTGTTTGTTACTCTCGCCCACAAAAAACGTCAACAAATTTTGTTACCGAGTTTGACCAACTTTGTTGTCAACTTTTTTTTGTGTATGGCTTGGCGTTGCTTTCCTGGCTAAATCGCCGCTAAATTACGTCCTCATCAGAAATAAAATTGCCGTATTAAAGTTAATAACTTAATTTTCCAAATAGAAGGGCGAAAAGTTTCAAACCCGAATCGCTTTAAAACAATTCCTTTACCACCCTTTTTACCTTCACCAATCGAATGGAACATTTCCACTCGTTCATGCTCTTCCACTTCAATTATTCAGACATTTTCCAATCAAACCACCAGCACGCAAGCAAACAATATTGAAATATAGTTTCCACCTTGATGTTTGGTAAAATTTATTTTCGTTAATTGGTAGCAAAAAGTTTTTGGTGAAAAAAGTTGCCAAAGCAAACAGAGTCATGCCCTCAAATCACACACACAACCGAGTTCAGAGAGAAAAAATATATAAACTCTATAAATATTTCGTCTCTCCCAAAGGAAAACCTTTATGGCATAATAAATTCCTTTTTTTGTTACTACTTTTAGTAAAAATTAAGTATATATTGTATTGTGTTTCTTTCAGTGAGAACTTACATTAGAGAGTTCGTAGTTCGAAGTTCAAAGGCGCCACAAGGACGCGATTTTCTATGAACTCTTCTTTAATTAGGGATCGCTAATCAGAGGCTAAGGACGAGAAACTTAGCCAAGAAGTTGGATTTAATTATCTGAAGCCAGCTATCATGCATTTTCATTTGCATTTAAGAGGCTGCAAAGCCCCTGGCATTTGCATATACAAACTGCGACTGGCATGGCTAATGGGCCGCCATTGCGTGAGGATTGATATATTGGCCCGGTTGATGGCATGACTCATTGAAGGAGCCGCCTAGTTGCCGACATCGCGGCGCACAGCACGCCTAATTACATTCAAGGAGTTTTTATGACAGCCGTCGGCGAAATCGTTCTGCCTCTGGTTTCTGGGTAATTCAACACCTTCGGGTAATTCACACATGAGCTACCTCAGGGATGCAGATGCATTTTCCGTTCCTGCAAACTCAAACACCGAATGCTCCTTCAAATGACAACAAAGCCTGGCAGCCGTTAGTCAAACAAAAAATACGGGAGGAACTCTATCTAAGATACTCGTACAAGATGCAGGAAAATGTGATTGCCAATTAAGAAATTTCACGCTATTAGCTACGGTTAGCTAAGAGTTGTGTCTTAATTTTCAGAAACATAAATAATTTCTTCTACCCATCCAAGACACAAAACACCAATTATGAAATTTCACGCTCTCGACTCAAGTCTTAATTATTAGTTTCGGCAGAGAAACTCAAACCAAACTGATAAATTAAGCCATTTAATCTTTATTGTGACATACGGTTAGTCCACTTCATTTGCCAAATAAACACAGCTTTTTCCAATTAAGGTAAGATGGAAAAACATGCTGATAGATTGAAAAATCTGCTACAGTAACCTTATCTATATCCACATATTTGCCGATTTTGTGTTACTTAATTCGATCTTTTGAAAATGCCATACTTTCACAACAATTTCGAGAGTAATCCCAGTTTTTCACATTCCATTCCTACCAATAAATTTGATTGACAAAAATATTCACTGAATACTTTCAAATACCAATCGATTTTTGCTTCCATTCTAGATGGGTGGGATTTTGGGTCGGGAGTAGGGTCTCGGTGAAAAGGTTCGGGCGGGAAACGGGCACAAATGGCAAATGTTTGCTGCTAGGCAGCCCAGCTTAGAGCTCATAACAATGCAGCTTAATAATACAATAAATGCAATCAAAATAACAATAAAACATGCAGCATTGCCCACAAATGGCAACAAAATAAAAGCGAATGACTGAACCCATAGCAGAGCTGGCTAAACGGATGATTGTGTGTGTGTTTTTCTCGATGTGTGTGTGTTTCTGTGGGTATGTGTGTGTGCAGGAGTATGTTTGAGTTTGCAGAAATTATGACAATATGCAAACGAGTTTCACAAAGGCCACAGAACAGGCAGAAGGCGATGGAGAAACACAAATCGCAGACAAAAGGCAAAAGGCGAAGCCACGATAAATGCGGTGGGTTGTGGCAGGAAAGGAACTAGGAGACTCCTGCAGATAATACACTGAACAAAATTCTAAATAAAAGGTAGACATGCAACATTTTAATTAATAAGGCTTATATTTAACTCAATCCTCATGCCAGGGATTCAGTGTTTCCCACATTTGCAGCTCTGGAATTTGTACAAAGTTTTTCTCCCTGTTTAGATGCCTAGACTGAGATGCAGGGATGTCGTCTGGTCCCGGCTTAGACCCGCTGACATGTAAAGAGCATCGACAAAGGCCGGCCAGAGGAGAGACCAACCGGGAGACGGGACAGGTAAGCCGTCGGGACTGAGATGGAGAGCTGGCTTAGCAGGAAAGGCAAACAGAGTTAATGCCGCACAAAACCGATTCCGATAGAGATCGAACAAGGTTCTAATAACTAACCAGCAAAGGGCTCTCCAGGAGTATTAGGGCATGGGTAGCTTGTTACTTGGAACAAGCGTCAATTAGCAAAAGAGCGATGCAATTTCCCGTACGTGAACGTGTTTACACGGAGGATTAGTCATCTGATGAGGGTCACTGGAGAGGCGAATATTTTCCGGTCAGTTGCTCAGCTGTCGACGGATGGATTCACTTTGAAAGCTGGATTAATTTAAATGCCATTTAAAAAGCCCAACTAGTGTGATTCTCTGCTGCCTGTTTAACGACGGTTGAGATTTAATTGATCCCATAAATTTTTATAAAATAACAGTTTAGAATGACTTTTTCCTAATCAATACAAATATTCCAGCAATCTCTTAACTGTATTCCTCATTCCGTAAGGGTCAACACACTGAAAGATTCAATCAATTGATACGAATTCTTTCGGGCCGCGTTCTTCTTGATTTATCTGCTAATCACGATCAGCCCACGCATAAACACAGTATTTACTCAATACGAGAGCTTAGCAAAGACTTGGCAGCTTGCGCAACTCGTTTGCCCCCGGCCATGCACAAATTATCTGCATTTTGAGTGGGTTTGATGGCTGAAAAGCAGCAATAGAGATGCAGATGCCGTAGTCGAAGCCGAAGCCCAAGTCGAAGCCGATGCAAATGCAGTTGCAAGATGCTGAACCGCATCTGAGAGTCTTAAGCCTAAAGTCTCAAGTCATAAGTCGGTTGGAAAGGTGCGAGGTTTATGTTGAAAACGTTTTGTTAACAACGGCCTGCCACAAAACCAAAGACCAAAAACCCAACTGAATGGCGAGAATGGAGCGAGAAAAATTACAATAAATTATATAAAGTGTTAAATGTGCCTAGCAGCTGGCGGGAGATCTCTGAACTGCTTAACAAAACGTTTTCGGAAGATCGTCCCAGTCATTTGTTGTCTGTGTGTCTTTTTGGGGGCAAACCCTTAAGATTTATGGGGCTTAATCAAGCCGGGCAGCTGAATAGAACCCCAAATGCTGATCTCCGATCCCCGAACCCCGAGCGGAGAATGAAACCTCAGGCAATGAACTAACAGCCGCGACCAATTTGTAGTGACAACTACGAGCTGCATTTCGAAGCGCCATAAAAACGTATCTTTGTATCTGTATCTGAGGCTCGACATTCACAGCTCTACGCTCGAGTTGCTAAAGGTGTTGGAGAATTGACGCCAGCGGAGTTTGTTAAACATAATAAATGTGATTCTCAATGTTTGTCTTCAGGTTTTGGTCTCCCCCTCCATCACGATTATTCCCTGATTTCCTCTTCTAGAGACTAGCGAGGGGACCAGCGCGTTTGTAGATGCGGGCCGCACTATTTTCTTGATAAGGCTTCGCTGTTATGGCTCCATAATCATGGTGTTCTGGTGTTGATTTTAATTGACAACTCTTTGGTGTTGTGGCTGGTACAGTGGGTCGTGGCTACAAGATCGAGAAAGTGCTCTGCTCGAGGGCACTTCTGTGCTGCATATGTTTACCCTTTGCCCTTTGTGGCCCGTTACTGTTTACATAAACATTTCACTTACACGAAATGCATTCGCCGATGCTTAATGTGTTTAACTATGTAAATGCCGGCCTGCTCCGCCCCAAGTGTGCTCAGCACTCGAGAGATGCTAAAACGCTTCACACAAAGACCGCGTGGAAAAAGGCCAAAAATAAATAAATATGCGAGCGCCATGCATGAGTGAGTGCTCTTCGTGGAGGTGTTAAGTGAATGGACCGGCTAAGGAGGACCAGACCACCTCCGCCATCCATACAGAGTCCACAATCAAATTCAAATATGCGACATCTTCCGACCACTGTGCATACGGTGGGTCTGGTCTGGAAAACTGCAACAGAATGTGGAGCTCGTTGTGCATACGAAATCAGTGGATAACTGGAATCCGAAAGCAGTGCGTAGTTATGAATGGTCCGTCACAAAGACTTTGTCAAGTGGAGCAAAGAGATTGAGCTTACAGAGAAAAAATACAGGTATCTTCGTGGAATTTACAAAACTTCTGAAAATTGCCTCTCCAAACAAACATAGCCCTAGAGAGATGCAGTTTTTGCTTCAATCTACATTGTTTTAATAATTTTGTTACATTTCTGTCAGTGGAAAATTGCGTTTAAAACTGATTAAATTTGTAAGCAGTTTCGGAGACGGGTTGACAAAACTGGTCTGGTCGTTGAACAGGAGCGGCCAAGGGATTCCAGATACCAGACCGCAGACACCAGAAACCGCCACACAGCACCCCGACCCCTAAAAGCCGCCCATTCGCCTCGCCACGTCAGACGACAAACGGTGCGCATGCGTTCAGCGGTCCCAGACCAAAATGCAATTCCAACGAAACTGACGTGACAACGGTCAACGAAGATGAGTGTGACAAAAGGCCCCAGACATGCGGACCCGAAACCACAAAGCCCCAGAAAGGCAAAAGCGAAGCAATAGCAAAAGCCCAAAGCAAGCAACTACCCGTTGGTAGTCGCCAAACCAGCTGCCCCAAAAAAGTCACCAGAGACGCAGTCGCCGGCTAGGCAAATGCAATGAAAACAAGAATACTTAATAGTTGTTTGGAGTAGTATCTAGACGAGAGTTGGTTTTGAAAACACTCTAATCATAGTGATATAGAATCTAAGAATGTTATACACATTTATTACCAATTTTTGAACAGGAATCCTTGTTCTTATTAAACCACAAAACATTTGGAGGTTCTGACGAACCCCACGGTGTAAAAGCCCAACCCTTTGAGAGGGTATCCCTCTACGGTAGACACCGCAAACACTGATGACAGAGGCATCGGCAACCAGCGGCAGCAACGAGCTTGTCAAAAGGTGTTGTCTGAGCCATGCACTTGAAAAACTTGTTGTGCCGATGTTGTCGATTGTTGTTGTTACTGATGTTGCTGGTAATTTGAATGGCGAAATGGCGAACGATCTGCCTACGTAAGTGAGGTGTGACTATATGCAGCAAGGGGTCTGCATTCAGGCTGAGGCGCGAAAGAAAGGCGTCTGTGATTGGTAAACGGGCAACATGCGCGACATGCGACACGGGACACGGCAGACGGGACAGACTACAAACGACAACTGCAACATTGGCAAATACAGCAACAACATAGACAATGTAGACGGCAACGGAGTCGCATTTTGATTAGATTTAGCAACGCTCTGGAACCGCTCCAATTGTATGACAGTGGAAGAGGCCGCCGCGGATGCGGTGGACTAACCGCATGGCAGCAAAACGCGCTTTGGCCCAAAATGCAAATGCAGGGGCAGACAAGGCAGGCCCAGACAAGGCGCGCCAGACAGTCAAAAAGGAAAAACCCACAGATCCGCACAGAGCTCCACTTAATTGCACGCCCAGGAAAAGCCAAAGCCAAAGCCAGAGCCAAAGCCCGAGTGGGAAATCGAAAGGGCGCGGTTGAGTTGGGGGGCCAACAGCGATGACTAACAACGACGACACTTTTGATTGAGTTTTAGCACGAATCTTTCAGTCGGCCGGGAAGTGATGACAAAAGACTCCCGAAAGGTAATTGTTGCCACTCCATTAGGGAAAAAGGGGTTGCTGGAAATCGTTTGCTTTTGATGCCGTCTGCCGTCTGCCGTTTGCCGTTCACACAAGCGGAAGAGGCTCCCAGATAATTGAGTTTCCCATCGAATATCGATTCCCAAAAGCCAAAGAAAAAAGCAGCCCGAGAATAGTTTTACCTCTCTGCTTTCACTCAAGAAATTAGATCCCTGAAAAGGTCTTATCTGTCCGAGATTACCCAGATCGAATTACAAATTGAAATCAAAGCAACCATGAAAACTCAAGATAAAGTGCGTGACACTTTGCCAGTTTTATTACCAGCAGCCGCGACTCATATGTGGCTATGCAAAAAAAATCCTCCGCTCCCTGCAGTTCACTATTTATAGACCATATAATTTATCAACATCAATTGCATGAAACCAGTTTGCCTTCTGACCACTCTGGGGCCCTACACATGCTATACTCCATAGCTTCGAGGACCAATTCCCGGTTAGCTCAGCAATTACTCATGCTCCGGCACATCACGCACAGTAGCATTGAAATGGTTATTGACTTGGGAATCGATGCTTTTTAACACAAATTTTATTGAATTTCCTCGGAAAAGATGTAAAAAATCAAGAACAGAGGAGAAAATTTAATTATAACCAACATTCAATGGAGCATGAACAAGCAAGCGAACCAAAAACCAACGAACGAAGGGAAATTTCTTTTTCTTTTTACGATTTGGGTATACGAATATCCGTATGTATTGGGTTTTTGTCGGCTTATTTGACAATGATGGATTGTGATTTGTAAGAATGTCGACGCCATTGGATCGGTCTAAGCAATTAATTTCTAAGCAGGCGAATCACGGAAGAGGAAAACCAACAGTGTCCAAAAAAGAAACCAGTGTCGGTCCGTGGAGAAGTCTAGAGATTCGGGAGTCTAGAGAGTCTGGAGAAAATGATTGAAATGGATATGGGTGACTGCAAAGCGGTCAAGATTGATTTTGGCTGGGAGCGTCATTACAAGCAGATTGTGTTACCAGATTGTAAAACACTTCCAATGGGCCAGCAAAGCCGAAGCAAACCAAACGACTCCAGCGCCTACAAAGCCATGACATTGATGGGGGTTTTGATTTTGATTTTCATTTTTCATCTGATTGAAACATTATAAAATGCCAAATAAATATATATGTAAAAGGGAAACGAACCGAAGCCGCAGAGACAGTTGAATTAACTGAGAAATCTTTTGGGGCCTAATGAGCCGTACTTGGCTCCCGCCACGGGGCGTATGAGTGATATTTTGCGCTTCAACAAGCATAAAAAAAACAAAAATGATACGGAAAATGATGACATTTTCGGCTTTTATGCATACGACGCATACGACGCGCAAATCATTTGCATAAATAGTCGAAAATTGAAAATGAATAACTCGGTTGAGCCGCCTGTCTGGGAAAAATGTTAATGAATGCTGCATAAAAGCAACCAAATTATTTGGTCATAAAATCCACAGGGACCCATACGGGGTGTGGTTGGGCCACCAAACTGATGGTCTATCATTATATGGCTGGCATATTCAAATTTCAAATGATGCAATAAACTGGGCGCTTAATTTTAAGTCGATTCAAGCAGGACAACGGGGAAAACGTTTCGTGAACGGTGAGAGATTCAACAGAAAAAAGACAAAAAAAATGGATGATAAATTGAGGGAAATTCTATTTATAAGCGTAATTGCTAATCCCGAACTGAAAACATAATCCACCCACTTGGGCGCGCGAACTTGAAGAGTGCTAGCCAAAAACCATTCATATATCATCTTTATCGGAGCCGACTACACCTCTTCTCGCTTATCGGGATCCGGAAGCCGGAAGCTTGGAGCTGGAAAAAGGAAAAGCGGAAGAGCAGAAAAACCTAAACAAAGACAAAGTTGAAGCCGGAGAGACAAAGCCAGAAAAACAAATGAAGGCAGACTATTTGTCAACGCGAATGAAGCCATTTATTATCCATCATAAAACTTGTATTTATCGCTAAATGCGGCAATGGCAAGTCGAGAGGGGTGACGGGGAAAATAGGACATGTCATACAGTGGAATGTCCCAACAAATCCTGCCGACGAATAGTGTGTTTGTATTGTGGATAGTCAGTCGGACAAACAAAGAGATGGCTTAAATAAACGGAGACCAGTGGCTGGGGCAGGAGCAGAGGCCACTCTGTGGCAGTGGCAAGAACAGAGGCACCATCACGCAGCCAGTGTCAAGGCAATAAATCATAAAGCAGCCACAGCTTCAGAGTCTTTCGGTCCCCATTCGAATCGATTCGCGTGGAGTGCCATGGAGTTTTGGTGCTGTGTACGTGAGTTTGGGCCGAAATTGGAGCATGTGCGTCGTCATTGATGTTGTCGCTGTGCTCGCAGAATTGTCGTTGAAAATCACGTAAATGTATAAAAATGAAATCTGTCTGCCACCAAAAGCACTGAAACTGTTTCGCTGGCAAACCAGCAAACCGGCAAGCTGGCAACCCGGCAAAGCTAGCAAGATGGCGAGCCAAGAGTCGAATAAATTTCAGTTTGCCGCTGAAATATTTACGCAGCTCTCCGGTTCCCGGAATGGCTTTTCTGTCTTTAGCAAGGAAAATTCGAGCATATGTGACTAATAAACCAGACCAACAGACCAGGCCGAAACTGAACCAATCCACATCCACATCCACATCCAATCCGCAGCTGCAGCGGCACACAAACCTATATTCTGCCAGCCCAGATGCAGATACTGTATCTACACCTGTACCCTAGGCGTTTTGGGATGGTTGATTGAACTCGCAGATACTCGTACACCAAACGCGCACACACCGAAGACAGACATGGACATGAGCTGTCAGATTGGACGGCGCTGGGATTCCACTTGATTGATGATGGATCAGGATGTCTGTTCTCCTGCCCGCCCACCTTCTCTACCGCCATTCCAGCTCTAGCGACTACCTGTCTTTCAGTCTTTTTCCAAAGTTGTGTTACCTAATTAGCAAAGTATTTTTTTTGGCCGTAAGCTAACGAAGCCAAATGCCAAATGAATGTCAGCTCCAGCTGAAGACCAATTTGCCTGGCTGAAAGTGCCATGGTAATGGCAAATTAGACAGTCGGTATTGACAATTAGTGAGCCAATTTGGAGTCACGGGAAAAACTCACAGCATTTAGCCGCTGGCAAACTGGTTGATTACATATAATATCGGCTTGTTATGTTATGGCGAACGAAGTATCTTAATTTTCCCCAACACATCGCATTTATTAATTAATTTATCGCCCTGGTAATTAAGTTATCACCAGATCCAAAGCAGCCACAAAAAGACACACATAAATTAATTCGTTTTTAAATTTGGTAATTCGCTCTGACAGATGTGGGGCGTATAGATATGGCAACCGTTTGAAAGTCATAAAATGCATGCATTTTGGGGGGATAATCCGAAAACCGAAAACCGAATCCGAAACGAATGTTTAGGTGGAGAATTCATTTTTGGATTGTGTTGGCTACAAAAGCTTTTCCATTTAAAAGTTACTAATCCAATTGACAGGCTCCGGCTCCCGTCTAAATATGTATTTATATTTCACATGTCAAAATCGATTAAATTCCGTAAGCTTCGCTACAGCTCACTGGCAACATATGCCTCATAAAATCCAATAAAAACGGCCTTTTAACTCTTAACCACCGATCGATTTCCCCTTTATAATTCAACATCAATTCCACACTCCTTTAAAATTCGCCATGGAGCTTTACTACCAATTGCAATCATTTCACTAGCCGTCGCCATAAAATATGAGTTTCAAGCGCTCTTGAATTTAAATGAACTCTCCCAGCTAACAGGCTTAAAAGATTCCAGTCAGACAAATTACGTTTTTGGCTCATTAAAATGATCTCAGTACTATAGAATGAAAAAAGAATGAATGGCATTACGTGCCGAAAATAAAAGTCAGCCTCTGGTAAAACATACACACGGACGCACATATAAATCCGCAAAGCAATCAGATGAAATTTATGAAATTCTTCTTGCCGGGTAATTCATTTCTGGTCCTTCTTTTGTGAGTATCCTGTGTGTGCTGTGTGCGGTTTTGCCAATGAATTTATTTTGCTTTATTTTATTACTTTCTTTTAGTTTGCCGCACAATCCACACACTTGGTTGGACTCTTGGGCTCTTGTGATATTTTTAATAGCATTTTTTCCTCCTCCACCACCGACGCACCACCACCGAGGCATGTGGATGCCCGGCAACGCACATCGATGAAATGGCTGGAATCACAAATAAAACAATGTGGGGTAAGCTGCCTTACTGGGAGGCTCAGGAACTGGAGGGAAGCTGGGGGTGTGTCAGCGTGCCAGCGTGCCACACGACAAATAAATTTGTCAACAAATGTGGCGTCCGATGTGTTGTGGTGGAGCAACACCAAGCCAGGGGGCGCCCTTGCCTTTACCAGCAGGACACGAGTAATGATGACAGTTGCGCATTAATTTTTTTCACTAATTAATAAATGTTGCTTTTGTTGTGGTGGCATCGGTTTCGGTTGGTTTCGGTCGGTTGGTGGTGGCGCGTCGCTGATATCTTTTGTGCAACGAAATGGTTTATTGGCCTATTAGCGCAGCATTTAAATGGCAATCAAGGCGTGGTGGTCAGGTAAGCCAAAAGTCACGCAAAGTCACAAATTGCGAGCCAACAACACGAAAAAGAAAACAAACCCGGCTAACGACTAACGACCAAACAGCCAAACAGCCGGAATGGCCAACCAAGGAGCATAAACAAAAATGTCCCTGGCAAATTGAAAACGGAAAGGAAATCAATTGATGTGTAGCGACAATCGATACGGGATACAGGATGCCCAACTAGGTGTGGTTTGAGGTTCGACGAGGTGGTGGTGGTGGTGTTGGTGGGCTTGTTGGTTTCTGTCTGGTGTGGTCCGAATCCACCAAAGCCTCTGTGGGCACGCTTGAAGGACCCGGCAATATGGGAGGTTTTTGTCATTGGCTCAGTTTTGACACGCCCTAAACAACCACAAATCACATTGTGCACAGTGAAAAATAGGACAATGATTTACCAATATTAGGGATTATGAAATGAACATGAAATACTCTCTTTAATTTTCTTTCAGTGCTCAAATAGACAAAAAATCGGATAAGGGGTGGCAGGTGTTACATGGCATATGCAGGAAAATACCGAGAATCAGGAGAATAAAGCTGATATATGGAGTATATCCAGTCAGTGTTATCCCCGGCAACGTGATTGAAATTTATGACTGGCAAATAAACGCAACAGACACTTTCAGGGATGTGTTTCTGGAGAGCTACCCCGAATCGTGAGTTGAATTCCTAGACGATGGGCCCACATCCCTTCCTGTGAGGCTAGGACAGGGCAGGGGTCCTGTGAGAAATTGCACTGAATAAAAAGCACTTGTACGCATTAAAACCTAATTGGGAATTTCCATAGTTCATATGCCATTTTCTCCGGCTGGTTGCCGAGTTAGTGAGTGAGTGAGTGAGTGAGTGTTTCATGTGATGTACGGGTATGTACGAGTATCTACGGGCAGATGCAGCTGTCTATGTTTCTGGTACTCGTTTTGGAGTCCTTTCGATGTGTCTCTGTGGCATGTTCTACATATTTTGGCTTTGCAAAATGTCACACGCAGCCAACGATGCTCGCTGCTGCCACTGCTGCTGCTAAAGTGGATTTTGCGCTTGGCTATGATAAATTGAGGGTTTTCAGCTGGACAACGAGAGTGGCAGGAGACCGAACTGGAACTGGACCTGGGACCTGGGACCGGGGACCTGGACCTGGGACTCTGGACCCGTGTATCGTTACCTAAACTCCGATGCTTCAACCCTTAGCCACTACATGCCACATCCCCTCATACAGCGGATGCAGCTTCAGTTGAGGATGCGAGAATGAGAAGTGGCCAAATGTCATTTGCAGTTTGACATAGCCAGCCAACCATGTCTCTATGTTTGTGTCCCTGGTTGTACCGTGGGAACCATCATAAATTTGAAATGTTAAAATTAGGATGCTCGTAAAAAATGAAATATGCAAAGCAGGAAACTTTAAGTTGAATTTTTCCAGCAGTTCCCAAAAGGGAAGTGTCTTCTGGCTTTTGTGTGGCTTTTGCAGAAACTTTTCCTTTGTTTAATGATGTTTTTTCCAGGATTTGTTTTATAAACAGAAAAGCTAAACTCCATGCTTAATGTCATTTCTTAACTTATTTTTAATTCACTTTTTTTTGTATACATTTTTTTGGATTTAAAAAAACTTTCAACCACTGTTAATGCTCCCCCACTTAGTTACGAAAATGTTGGTCCTGCTGCACTAAACTCCCAACTGCTGTCGCACTAATTTTATCAATTTTGCAAAACTGGAAAACTGGGGGACAACGTCGATGAAACCCAAGAACTAATCGACTTAATCGGAATGCGGCAGTCCCTGGAAAAGTCCCTGTGCCAGCAACTGCAATGTCCTTGACAAGAACTGTACGGAGAATCCTGTTGACTTTGGCAAGGGAGAGATTGGCGGCGTATCCTGCATACAGCAGCAGGACAGCTGTATCAGCCTGCGATGATGACTTTGCCGCATCGTCTACGCCCCAGATAAGAAAGTGACAAGTCCTGCCACCGGCCCGCAGATGCTTTGATTTATTGTGCGAGGCTTAAAGTTGTGAAAAGGCTGTCTTATCAAGGCTCCTTTGGCTTTTATTTTGTTGTTTCGTCCTTCCCATCTTTGTGGGAAGTGTGGGTGTGGGTGTGGCTGGAACTGGGACTGGGGCTGGGGTGATTCTCGAGAAATTTATTTATATGCAGTGACTTTGAAAAGAAACTTGGACCGTTGCCTGGCGAGGCAAACTTTCGACCTGCGAGCGCATCGATTATAAAACTTTTTGTCCTATCTCGTCTGGGGTTTCCCTTGGCCGGAATTGGCAAAGTTGTTAAATAATTGCGCCGGGCATTTACTGGCCCGTATGCGTCTCGTCATATGCTGTCTCTCTCCGTAGCAGAAGTCCTATGCACGAGGACTCGGAATCAGCGCGGGATTAGCCTCAAACTTTGTCCGGCAGCTTAGCGGGTGAGTTAATTGTGCGAATGTCAAGACAAATTGCGTTAATACGACCAGACTGCCAAATGGCAGAAGCTATATTATATTGCTTGGACCGAGTCCCAGGTCTCAGTTCCCAGATCCCATTTTCCAGCTTCCAGTTCTCAGCTCCCAGCTCCCAGCTGCCAGCAAAAGGTCAGGCGCAGCATGAGTGTCGCAAAAGTTTTCAAAAAGTATTTTAAGCGAAATTTATGCAAACCACAAGGCAAACCGGCAGCAAGTAGCTTCCTCCATGGGTGCGTGTGTGAGCTTCCTTGTTTATGCAAGTATCTGCGTGTATGTGCGTGCCGGGAAGTGCTTTGCTAATCCCCGAGTAATCAAAGTTTCGGTAATGTCACCAGAGACGAGCAGCCAGAGTGGGACGAAAAAAAACCAGGAAAGAGCTGCCACAAAAATTGGGAAAATTCAAGCAACATACTCCTAAAAGATGGCGACTGCGCCACCTTTTTTCCTCCCTTCTGCCTTTTCCCCCCATCGACTGTATTTTTTTTCTTGTCAGGGGGCGGCTGGGAAAACACTTTTCCAATTAATGAAATCTCTAAACTGCCATAAATTTGGCCCGGACGCAAATAATTAAATTTCGTGGCCCACACGCAACACCACACCGACACAGACCCAGACACGGACTCACAATAGGCTCACACAGACAGCCCGACAATGACTTGTTGACTTACAGTTGTGTGGGTGTTGCCGCGCGTGTGTGTGTGTTTATGCGGCTGGATCTGACATTTCTGACCAATTGCGAATTGACCGCAATATAGGCGGTTGTTCGGGGCCAACAAAGGGGCTCTCCATTTGACAAGATTCGCTAATAAATGGGAAAGCAAAGGGGGAAGTGCCTATCAGGAAATGACATCCAAAAAAGTGGATAACAGGAACAGGAACAGGAACAGGAACAGGAAAAGGATCTCTCTTGTTGTATTTAAGGATCTGCCATTTATAGAGCTTTAATAATATCCTTTGAAAGTAACACACACTCACCTGCTTGACACTGGCAACTTCCGTTTCCTCCCTCGCCGCTTCCTGCCGCCGCCGCTGCCGCCTCGGCCGCCTGGCGGCGTTGCTGGCGCCTCGTGAGTTGCAGGTGCGACACATCCCGGCGGAGTCGGTGCAGCTCGCGACGCACATGCAACGCCAGGTGCTGCTGGCTGCCATTGCCATTGGCACTGCCACTGACGCTCTCACCGCTCGCACTGCCGCTGGCCAGGATCTGCGCCTGTTCCGCGGGCCAGTGAAGCAGCTGCTGCTGCTCCAACCGGAGCTCCAGTTCCACAATCCGGGCGTCCAGTTGCTGGAGGCGCTGCATCCTCTGCTCCAGTCGCGTCTGCCGCACATTGCCGTACAGAGCGAAACTGAAGGCGCACAGGCACAGCACGTAGCTGGCGACGTGCAACAAGGACACGAACCGAACTGTGGGGCGAGGTCGCTCCTTGCTGCTGGTGCTGTTGATGGGGGGCTGACAAGTGGGCGGGGCCAGGCGACTAGCTGCTGCTGCTGCTGCTGATGCGGCTGCTGTTGCTGTTGCGGCACTGTGCCCCAGTAGCAGGCACTGATGCTGCTGCTGCTCTTGGCTTTCCGTTACGGGAGATTCTACTGCTCCTGATCCAGTTTCTTGTCGCGCTCCTGCTGTTGAACTGTCCTGGGGCATTGTCCTTGGACTGCCGCTGGGCGGCGCTTTGTGCTTGCGCATCCTGCTGCTGCGTCTTAGATGGAAATGGAAGGCTGTCCCCGAACAAACGAACGAAACTCGCGTATGTTGCTGTCACTTGAAGTGCCCTTGTGTCCTTGTGGCATCACAGAAAAAAGCACAAAAAATAAATACACATATGCTCCTCCTGCTGCTCTTTTTTATGTGTTTTTCAGATTTTCGAGTGATTTTCTATTCGGTTGCTGTATTCGGCCAGGACATTGCGCCCCTTTGCTGCTGCAATTTTGTGGGGGCCATGGAAAACCCGAATCGATGGGAAAAACAACGTACAAGTTTTGTCGCTTGTGCCACTTGAGCTGGAAGTCCTCGTTGCTAGCTGGCTGGGCTTTTGTTTTTGTCCTGTCAATCGTCGCAGTGGCAGCTGCTTGTCGTCGAGTCCTCTGTTCCTTAGTTCGCACTTGTCCTTTCAGGGCTCTTCACATTGCAACTTATTTAGCTTTGCGTTCACTTTTCAACTGCAACGAAAGGAAGAAAAGTGAAAAAGTTGGAGAGATGAACTTTTTTTTAGGAGGTGCTATATACGCATATATATATATATTTTTCCCATTCCCAAGAATTATGTGCAAACTGGACCGTCGGCGGTGTCGCCACATTTTCAATAATCAGCCAGGCTCGGCGGTGACGGAGGCATCTTCGCTAACTTTCGAGGCAAGTGCAACCAGCCGTGCTCGACCCGCAGCCAGGACAACGACACCAAGAGAAATCGTTGCTAAAGTTCTTATTGAAACAAATATTATAAAAGTATATATTTCTCTCAGTGCTCGAGGTACTCGCAAGACTCGGGCAAAGCAAAACTTTTTCGCACAAAACTTTTTTCTAGCTCAAGTAGCAGTAACAGCCACTGACAAAATAAAAAAAGGAGGTCCAGAGAAAAGAGGGCCAAAAACAAGAAACAAATAAAAAGCATCTAAAAAGCAGCAACAAGATGCCTGGATGGGGAAAAAAAGAGGAGAGTACGAGCTCAAGTATTTGACCCATAGACTTGTCGTGTCAAAAACATTTGTTGCCTTCAACTCTGCCCCAAAAAAAAAGTGATGGGGCTGAGGAACGGGGAACGGGGGCGTTTGGCAATACAAAAGTCATAAAGTGGAAATTATAGCAACGGGAACAGTCGAGGGGGATGAACAACGAAACTGAAATGCCCTTTAGAGAAATTAAATGTGCTTGAGAACTTTTAGAAGTTGTTGGAACAAAAAAACAACACTTTTAAAAGTATCAAAAACTTGACCAATATGGAAGCTCAAGTAAAAAGTTATATATGAAAAAAAAACGAAAATTTGAAAACTATTATTAAAGAATAATTAAATAGATTACTTAATAAGTTTTTACGTAATCATTTAATTTACAATAATTTGTAATTTCTATGAGCTTGCTAGGATTTTAATTGAATAAAACCTTTTGAATTTTTTTCGGGGAGGTCAAGTGAAGAGTTTCCGTATTTTGCTGACTCGTTATGCGGCTCATAATTGCTGATTAAACTTTTACACACCCACTCGTAGTGCTTATTTGTATATCATCCAGTTTTACTTATTTTCGGTGTGTTGGCATTGCGCAATGAAGCGCATAACAACCAAAATAACAATAAGCCGGGATCCAATAAAGCTCAAAAAACAATCGCACTTTCCCGGCTTAAATTTCAGCACCGCTGAGCCGCAACCACAAAACAAAAATTGCGCTAACCCGAAAAAAGCATAAAAGTCAAAAGGCCAATATCAAACAGAAGCAGCTTCTGGCATCGGGCTGAAAACAACAATGAACCCCCCCTCGATTTCGATTTAGAGTCAATGGAATGTTTGGAACACCCTAATAAAACTAATTGAAAGTCTTGTGCGCTCCGAAGCCAATAATGGCAAATGAAGAAGACGTCGATGATTACGAAGACGAGGATGATGATGATGATGAGACGCCGCCATCGCCGTTGCCATCGCCCAGACCCTGGACTCTGGCCAAACAACAATAACAAGTGCAGGGCAATGAGGAGAAGCTTTTAATTTAACAAATAAGAGCATGTGTGGAGCTGACTTTTGCGCTGACACTGCAATTGGCTGGCTACTGGGTCTCGCTGGATCTCCGGCGGCATATCGATTTCGACTTTGTACGGCCAAAGGTTAATGCTTTTAGGGGGGACGCTAACTCAATATAAAATAAATTGATTTCAAATTTCAGCAGCTTGGCAGGGCTTGGGGCCTGGTGCAGCTTTTGTCAATTACATGGGAAGTCCAATGACTCGGTCGGGAGTCGGTCGAGCAGCGCTACAAAGTATGCTATGAATTTTTGCCTCAATCACCAGCGAAAATTGAATTAAATCGATCAGGATATGTGAGTTCGTTTTTGGGGAAGCCACTTAGCAACATGGTCGGTGGAGTGTGCGTGCGTCCAGCTGGCAATTGAAAAATTTGATTTTGAATTGAAATGCAAATCAAGCCAGAATTGAATGGCATTAGCCGGACGCTGGACCCGGTCTCGGTCCCTGGAAAAGGGAATGGAATCCTGGCCAAGAGGCAAACGCTTTCTAAGCCAGCACAATGTCGAGTGTTTGGTCCTTCGGTCTGAGTGTGTGAACAGAGAGAAAAACTTCGAGGGATAATACATTTTCTTGCTCGTTTTTCTGAACAGAAAACTGTTTCAATGCATGTTTATTGGAGTTGGGAAAGCGAGTGAGTTTTTTCTATGCATATGGTTGGCACAGTTTATAGTCAATGGCTGTAAAAAGCTCAATTGCAATGCATTCAAAGGGATTATTGTCCTTATTTATTTTGCTAAATTTATTCGTTACGCACAAATGCTCCCCGAACCCTGAACCCAAACCCAAAACCCGAATAAGAACATGGCCAGGGGTCGGATTCGGCTCGAAATAAAAACATGAACATGAAGGCAAACAGCAAATGGCGCACAAAGCAAGCACAAGGGCCAAAATCAAAGCAAATAAACAATAAAAATAATCGGGGCCGTTAGTAACACATGTGCATTTTTCATCATCAATATTCTAACACCACGGCCGGAGCCAGCGCAGTGGCCACCGCCAACATCATCATCATCCTTGTAGTCGACATCAGAAATGGTTGTAGTAGCTTCAGTTGTTCAGTTGCTCCTGCCGCTGGCCATATCAAACAACTTTGTTGCTGCCACTACAAAAGTAAACAGAGGCAGCAGCAACAACAGCCTTAAAAGAAACCCAACCGACAGCTTCGTCTGGGGTCTGGGGCTTGGGCGAGGCAATAAATAGTTGTCGTGCCATAAGAAAAATGCAAGAAGTGTTTAAGTTTTCCCCTTCACTCTCTCGTTTTTTTGGCAGCCAGGACCAGGACCAGGGCCCGGAACCCTCCAACTCGCAACCCCTTTTTTCTGAGTGTTAAGCGTCATTTCCTTTCTCTCCGTTTTTTTCGTCCCTGCTGCTCCATCATTTAAATTGAAAAATATAGAGGAAACTGAAGTGGAAGTTCCTGGAAGTTAACTGAAACGGGGCGAGGAAAAAGCGGAGTGACGCTGCTGGAATGAATTGGGAAACTTTCGATTTTGGAGGACAGCAATGCGAAGAAAGTCCTGAGCCATTTCAATTTTGATTAAGGACTCGCTAGAGTAACCCAGAAAAGAACTTGCAGTGAAACGAGTAAAGGATTTCGATAATCATTGAAGAAAAGCTTTCTTGAGATATCCCTAAAATAGCCTATAAAAAATCAAATAAAGTTCCTAGAATATATGCCAGTCCAGTTGAGGATTAAATGATGCGAGTCACTGTTACAACCGATTCTGGCGTTAGCTTTAATGTCCGTAACAAAACACTTATGGGTATGTAGTTTGTTATTTCCCTATAATTTTTACAGCTTGTTCTCATGTAGATGCGGTTCTGGGAGATGTTCTGGTAGTCTCCCAAAAGTTTAGGACTTTCTTTTTATGTTTCTCCTTCGGGCAGGTTCCACACACACACAAACTATTAGTGCAACTCATTGGCATGCCGGGTTCTTGTCTTCCCTGCTCATGCTCTGGCTCTTGCTGTGGTTGTTGTGTTTTTATGAGGGTCTTCCTTTACAACAAGGCCGACCACGCCCCTTCGCTGGGTGGGTGGGCTTCGGAAAGATTTCCAACAGAAGTTGCCCTTGGGAGAAATTACTTAATTTCGGAATTTCAATTTAGCACTTAGACAGGAAACATGGCACTGAGGAGTTGTGGAAATGGGAGGAGCCATCAGCCAGCAGCCAGGAGCCAGGAGTCGGGAGCCGGGAAAGGACTGTGTCTGGACTTGTAAAAATTCAGCTTACACATGCTGTGACTCTTAAAAATTTCCGGAATTTCGGCACGCAACGCTGGCCTTTGTTTACTTTGGGAAAGCAACTTCCTGTTTTAACCATTTTTTCCTACGGAATCCGTTGTATAGGTATTCTATACCTTTTTTTATGAGCAGATTCCATTACTTCGAGTTGATGCTGGGCTCGATTTTTACAAAGTAACGAGGAATTGTAATTAACTCTAAGGCCACAAGCCCATTCTGACTTTTATTAGCTTTAGTTCACAGTAAAAAATGGGAATAATGCTTAGACTTTTTGTAATCTTTATGATATTTAATAATTTAATTATATATTCTATATTTTATGACTCATCTATATCACTCTTATCCTCAGTGCAATTATAATTAAGTAGTTTCAATCCTCTCTGTTTTCATTTGACACACACGACAAAGTCACACTTACTCTAGGGGCAGAATGTTGCCTACTGCAAACTAGTCCACACCCCCCATGGTTAACCCTTTGCAACTGTGTTTTTTTTCACAACTCCTTTGACTCACTGTGTGGCAGGCGAGTGAGTTTGTTAAACAGTGTAAAGTTACACGCAACTAAGCACTTAACTGCACAAAAGCTCAAGCACATTTAGAGGCGGGATAGGGAGAAGCAAGTTGTGGGTGAGGGAAAAGCCACAGACTGGGGCCAACCTTGGACTTGCAACGCTTGACTTTGCGTGCATTTTTATGAATGAGTTCCTCGGACCGCCTGGCCAGGGCCTGGGCCAGCAACGAATGTAAATCCGCGACCCCGTTAAAGGGTCGTCCAGAAGACTGACCAAGCCTGCAGGCCCGTCTCCTCCTCTGACCCTCTTTCTGCTGCAGACCAGAAGAACATGGAACGACGTCCAGACGGGTTGCTAAAGAGCTATGGCCATGTAAACAGACACAGCTGGACATTCAACGTGGGTTTCCGACTGGGCAGAGTCCTCCCTCTTTTCGTTTCGTTCCTACGGTTCCACCGCCCACTCTCGTCTAGTCTCGTTCACTGGGTGGCTTTGTCATGTTGCTGCCAAGGCGGGTTAAAGTCTGTGTGCAGTTGGCCATCAATTGTGCTCTGATCTGCCTCGGAAGGCATAGAAAAGCGCTTAACTTCTGCTCTGATGGCGCACAAGTTGCAAGTTGCTCCTGGAAGCTACGACATCGTGGGAAATGGCCAAAACACAAGAAAACTGGAGGTAAAGCTTGATGTGATAAGCTAGTAGAGTCGATAAATCTATTGGGATCTCTACTATATCTGCCATATTTCTTCAAGGGAAGTTCTACGAAATACGGTTTCAGGTTTCGTAAACCCGCCTGCACTCGGAAATGATTGGTAATCCAGGAATTAAATTTACCGCAAAGGGCAAACGGATGAACACAGGCAGAAAGGACGATTTTAATCGCATACATATGTGGCATACCGAACCACCCTGATCTCAATCTCTATCGAGTCTGCCACGTTTTTGCAACGAGGTCTGTTTAGAAAGTTTTAAGCGAGATTAAATAAGTTTTGTTAAAGGAAAAAAACAGAAAAAACAACCAAATATTAAAATCTTAATCAAGAAAAATAAAATTCATATTCTCTTGCGGTTATCCCTTGGAAAAAATCCACCTTTTTTATTCTGTCAGCCCTCGTACACGTCCTTGGTTTGTTGCGGCCAAAAGTGCAACTTAACCGCAGTGAAAATCCCTTCCCACCTGCCACAGTCTCGTGCCTCCTTGCCTCCAACCTCGAACCCCCAACCAATTTAAATTTTCACATAAGCTTCTGCCAGACTTTTCGGCTTGGCATTTAAGTAATTTGCTGCCAGCAACCTGTGGGTTGCCACCAGCCCAGCCCCGCCCAGTTCGTCCTTGCCTTTTTTTCTTCCCAGCCACCTCCCCGACCATGCATCCATCCGCTGTCTCTGTCATTGGTTTGGTAATTTTTCACTGCCTGACAAGATGTCGCCGTTGACGGTGTCGCCGCCGCTGCCGCTGCCGTTTTGTTGCCGGGTCGGGTCGTGTGTCTGTCGCCTGGGCGTCTGTCTCCTCTGCTGCTGTCTCCTTTGCTGCTGTGCTGCATAATTGCTTTGTGGTTAAAGGATTATTTACTTTTTTGCAGCTACGCCCATCGTCGGAGCCGCGCCACAGTCCTGGGCTACTGGGACTGCCTGCTGAGTCACTTAAGGCCCAGTTTGTCCTCGTCACTAAGCCGACGGCTTGCGCTGATTTTGGCTTAAATGCATTCAGCTCATTTAATTTGCACAGCACCACAAAAACCCAACCAAGATCGCTTATTTCGATACAGTGACCAAGCAAATGGTCAAATTATATCTTTTTCTGATAGTTTTTGGTAGGAAAATACTAAATCCGTCGGGTTTTATAGCTCTAAAAGATCTTTCTTCTGGTAAAAGAATCATTTTTAAACTCCACACAAAGAGTATCCAATATTTTGCTTTCCGCACTCTAATGTTTTTTCTCATGTTTAAAATATATTTTTATGTTGGTTTGGGATCCCGTACCAGAGCTGCTGTCTCACAAATTATATAATTAAGTTAAAGTGAACGGCGGCGGCGGCTGCTGAGGCAGGCAATTTACGTGCAGCAGCTCCAGCGGCTTGGGAGCCCATCTGGCAGCTCCAACTGGCTTGGGCTCCAGCTCTGGATGGGATCGGGTGGGAGGACACTGGATACCGGGATACCGGGTATCGGGGGTGTACGCTAATTTCTTAATTCTCACCTTCCGCTCGCAGGGCGGACGTGGTCCATTCCATTCCCGTGTGAAGGCAGCCCCAAAAATAGCATTTCCGTATTGCCCTGTCTATCATGAGTTTTATTATTGAATTGAACCCTCCGCCAGAACCAGTTGTAGTCTGAGTCCGAGAGTGCGAGTCCCCAGTCCCAGTCCCAGTCCGATTCTCAGTCCGGATTCAACCATGCCCATAGTCCCTTTTCGAGTCCCGTCCCCCCATTCGGTGGCTGATTGCTGTTCATTCGCGCGTTAAATGTGACTGGTCGAAGGGAAGTGGATGCTGTTGATGCTTTTGAAAACGAAACCCCCTTCACCGGGAACAACACCACCAGTTGGACCCAACTTCAACTATATTTTCCGGGACTATTCTTTGACTATATACCGCTCTCCCTACGCTCCTCACTGGCGTTTTGTGTTCAATTTAGCGTCATAATTTCGTTTATTGCACGGCCTGCGACAGCGTTTCGTTTACTTTCGGTCAGCGAGCAGCCTCCACTTTGACCCCCACCCTAACCGACTACGACTATGACACGGCCCTGTCAAGTGTTTTGTTGAGTTCATCAAAATTGTCGCCAGCCAGCGATGACAACCACTTGACGCAATTTTCAGTGCTCTCGGCGAGAGCATCACTGCCACTGGCAGCTTCATGAGCAGCTCGAGTACCATTCATTCATTGAGTCAAGCCGCTGCTAAGCATCACTCATTTACTCATTCATTCATTCATTCATTTAGTCATTCAGACATTTACCCGCTCATTTCACACCATTTGCAGCTACAATTAATGTTTGTTTGCCTGTTTGCCCGTCTCCCGCATTGTGACATCGCGAAAAACTTCAAAGAAGCCTCCAAAAATCTAACTTAAAGCTGGGAAGCTTACATATTTAATAATTGCTCAGCTGAAGTTCATAAAGACAAGGGTCGCCCCCAGGAGGAATCCAAGCGGCCCCCAGGGGGATTCTCCGCAATGAAAAGGGTCGAGGGATAACAGCAAAAAGCGCAGTCGAGGCTTTTGCTACAGAATTTACACCTCGTCGGCCTGCGGCATCTCTGGGATGCCTTTGGCTCAGCTGCGGCATGCCATAAAGTATCTTGAATATTTCAGCAAGGTGTGTTTTGTTGGATATTTGAGGACCTCTCCTCTGACTGTGCTCTGTGCTCCTTCTGTGCCTTTTGAGGTGTGGGTTCATTAGATTGTCCGGTGCAACTTCATTTGCAGGAGCATAAAAAGGACTACAAATCTTATAGGCAGTTCCGCTGCCAGCTGGTTGGGTGCCAATCTACTCCTTACAGGGTATGACTCCGTCTTTCTTCTGCAATTCTACACAACTTTTGCAATCCATATGTGCCTGAGAAATGAATAAGATATTACTTTCTCATAAACGAATATGTGACTGGAAACTGAAAAGCAACTCTTAACCCTTTGTGGGATTATGTCTGGATTATATAGACACAAGTCAGGGAGATTTATTAAAAGATTCTCTTTATTTAATAACGATTTAAAGGGAAATATAAAAAGGAATAAAAGATTAAAATTCGGTTTACGAATAGCAATTGCTTTCTCCTCCACTCTGCAGTTCAATTTGTAGAGGAACTGTTCGTTATCGTTTTAATTGAATGACAACAACCTTTTGTGTTTTATGATTTTAGCATATAAAAGAAAAATTAAATGAAAGTACCCGGTATCATAGAATCGCAAGACCTTAAAATAGACTGTGTTTTTTTTTATGTTTATATTTTTTTTTTGTTGCTGCAGAGGCTTAGTCGTTTGTTTTTTGTTTTGTTTTTGTTTGGTCCTGGCCTGTTAATCTATTTTTTTATGCGCTTTGCCTTTGCCCGAGCATTCGCCTAAAAGCCAGCACAGGATTTTTTTGTACCTTTTCGGTCAGCTTTTGGTCCTGGCTTGTGCCAGTGCCAGTGCCAGTGCCAGTGCCTGTGCCTTTGCCTTTGATTTGATTTCGTTGTCGTTTTCGTTTCACATTGTGGGTTCTGCTCTGTTTAGTTGGGTTGTTTTTGGGAACAGCCCAAAACCGTATTTTGTTGTTTTCTTTTGTTATCCTGTCCAGCCACCCTAATTTTGTATTTTCATTCGTCCTTTCTGTCAACGTTTTGCATACAAAAACACACACACATACACATACACACTGCCAGGACCTTGCACATATGCATCCTGCTTATTATAATCAAACGGTTTGTTTGGCTCACCTCTTACGTGCTTTTTTGTTTTCTTTTTTTTATTATTTTGCTTGCCCCTCGCACCTTTTCTCTGGTTCTCTGCTTTCTCCTTCGGATGCTGCAATTGTTGTTGCTCTTGCCACAGGCGCTTTTCCCGTTGCTTTTCACTTCACCTTCTTACTGATTTCAGCACTTAACATAATTTAATTTCGACAAAATGCGGCAACTATAAATTTCAACTCCTTGCACTTGCCACACACAAACACTTCTGTTGCTGTTGCTGTTGCTGCTGCTGCTGCCGCTTCGGTTTTCTTTTCTTCCTGTTGCCTTTAATCTAGGAACAACAACCGCTAGGCGGACAAGTATACGCCCTGAGGACCGGATGCCGCCACTCCCGTATAAATGCGAATATATTCGCGGCGCACTCGCGACCACATCCACAAACACCTCCGTACTATGCCCCAAATAAGACTCCCTCCCGGCTTCAGTGTTTTGGTTTCTGTCCAAGACGAGTTTTCGATATTCACTTTCGGATTAAGGAATCGGAATCGGAATTCCTACTTTCTTTCTGCTAACCGGCACCGTTTTTTATTTTGTTTACCGTTCCTCAGTGCAATTCGTTCTTGTAATTGTAATCTGTTCTTTGACGAAACACGAGCGGCTGTTGGTTGCAACCGATGTTACCGATGCAGCCGCTGTAACGATGTAACGCGGTTGAGTGCTCAAACAATTTTGTTCTACGGATTTGTATCTTTGAAGTTTTCAATCTCTTGCTGGCCGCAGTCAAACTCATACTGAAATGGTGGGCCATCAGACCGTGTTCGCTGCTACTACCATGTTCCAACATGAATCGAATCGAACATTGTATCTTCGAGTATATCGTTTATTTCCTTTTAATAATAAATAATCATTTTTTATTTCTTTAACATAACATATTTGTATATAGGATTTTGAAATTTATGATTAAATTCCTTTAAAGTCTAGGAATGGAACATTTTATTCAAGTGTACTCAGGCATACAAGTTCGATGTTGTTTCCAAAGTCTCTCCAAGGCACAGTGGTAGGAAATGAAAGGTTTTTTTATTAAAACTAACCCACGTTAATGGTTTCTTTAAAATATAAATAAAAAATTTTAATCTGGTTTTAATATAATTGAATGTTACGTGAAAATTCGGGGGTAATTAACTCAATATAGAGTTTAATTTAGGATGAAACTTCATATTTTCCCTTTTTAATTTTAACTTAAAATGTTCTTATAAATAATGCATTAATATATGGCTTTAATTATTATTTTTAAAAAGATTTATTTAGTTAAAACAAAAAGCCTCATACAAGTTTGGGAGAGTCTCTCACATACCTGTGTGTTCGAGTTCAAGTTGGATTGATAAGAACACCTCAACATACCAAAGAGCAACAAAAATATAACAACAAAAACAGGATCAACCGGTGGAACTTACCCAAATCCAATGTAAATGTTTATAAAAAAACTAAAAATTAAATTATAAATAGTATTATTGTATGAAAAGTCTGAATACATGCCCCTAAATACGCTTTGGTTACCTTCTATAAATCATTCAAGAATTTCCCTTTCACTTATTTTCTTCCTTTTTAAAACCAAACTTAAGCTTTTAGGTCATGGTGGGGGAAACTACTTATTGCAGTGGCCAAGCCTCTTGATAAATCAAAGGAATTGTTCTGAAAAGCCGGCTAACCCACTTACCTTCTTTCCTTTATTATTTTTTTTATCCTTTGATTTACAGCACGAGTCCCTCTGAGATATTGATGGTGCCAATTATAATTACATATCAATTATAATTGGCAGGCAATCAGTAAGATTAAGACATTTAGTAAAACTTTATTAATTAGCCTTAATTTTAGTAAGACTGTAAGATAACATGCTGTTAAGCCTTAACATTTCGCTGGGTCCCTTTAACATGGCTCGTTTAGGTACACTGTTACACCGCTGTACCATGCACCGAGGTACTCCTTCGGCTTGAGGGTGCCATACTCATTTCCGGTTTCCGTTACTTTGTGTGCGTGGAAAATTTGAATTGCGTGGCAAAGTTTTGGCACCCGCCACCCCTGGTCTTTTATTTTCTTTTTTTGCGCATCTGAAATTTATTGAAAACACATTAAGTCCCAGCGACGACATTTTCCCCGGATGTTGGCAATTTCCCTGACGAGCAGACGGCCAATTCTTGTGGGCGTTACCCATCAGGGAAATCAAATTGTCTGGTGCAATGGTAAGGCCAATTTTCCTATTCCACCGTGTTTCCCGAGCTGGCTAATCAGCATTGAGCAAGAGCGCTGGCATTTTTGGGAATCAGAGAGGGCGAAATTCTTCTCACCTGGCACCCTGATAAGACACCTGCATTGATAAGATTAGATGGAAAAAGAGTAGGAGCTTTCGACTGGGGGCGAAATTAGAATTAGTCACCCGGTGCCAGCGATCGCAGACAGACGGTCAAAGATGGACGACACGGACTTTTCGCTCTTCGGGGACAAGAAAAAGCACAAGAAGGACAAGGCCGATGCCACGCTGGTGGCCAAGACGCCCACCGCGGAGCTTGACCTCAAGCGGATCATCATCTCGCGGCCCACTAACGAGGACACATACGAAAACTGCCCGCGGGCCGGCATCGCCCTGATCCTCAACCACCGGGACGTCAAGGGCCAGAAAGCGCGAGTGGGCACCGAACGGGATCGGGATGACATGAAGCTGACCCTCAAAGGCTTTGGCTTCGATGTGAGGGACTACGACGATCTGACCTTCTCCGACATCAACGACTTGCTCAAGGAGGGTAAGTTTTTGGGAGTTACATAGCTTCCATGGGCATGACAACAGCGGACAAAATAATAGCTTTCATAAATCATCCAAACATGTTATCTGCTTCCATTGTTTTGGGTGCTTCCACACCTAGTCTTTTTTTTTACCTTTTAAAAAGGTTTAGAATTTTTTACAATTAAACATTTATGGGTAACAAACTTTTTAAATGTAAAATTATCATCTATTTAAGTATCTAATCATTAACAAGACTCAAATAAAAGTTCTTTCAAAACTGATTCAAGAGAGTAAAACATTTTGAACTTCATTATCTTATCTTTATCAAAACAAACATACTACTATGATTATTGAAAACAATCTGATAAGGAAGGTAATCGATTTTCTATTCAATATTTATCTTTATTTTCGCATTAAATTGAAATGTAGAACATTTTCGTGAATTTATATAAACATTTCAAATTTTGCAGTGGCTCTCGAAGATCACAGTGAAAACGATTGCTTCGTCCTGGTGGTCATGTCCCATGGCACAGAGGGCAAGGTCTATGCCAAGGACATGGCGTATCCTGTGGAGCGTCTGTGGAATCCCTTCCTGGGCGACAAGTGCAAGACTCTGAAAAACAAGCCAAAGCTCTTCTTCATCCAGGCCTGTCGCGGTGAAAACCTGGAGAAGGCCGTGGAGTTCTCCAGTTTCGCAGTGATGACCCGGGACCTGGCCCCTCAACCAGTTGCTCCAGTGCAGCCCATTACCTACGCCATTCCCAGCACGGCGGATATGCTCGTCTTCTACTCCACCTTCGACAGTGAGTAATATTAAATCCATGTACGAATATTATACGTATACGTACCTGCTTTTTTGCCTGTTTTGTAGACCTTAGTAACCAATCACTTTGATTCCAGAATTCTTCTCGTTCCGCAACGTGGACGATGGATCCTGGTTCATCCAGAGCCTGTGCCGGGTCCTGGACGTGGCCGCCAGTAACGAGGCTGCCCAGCCTGAGGGGGCGGAGCTGCTGCGACTCCTGACCGCCGTCAACCGAAAGGTGGCCTACGAGTACCAGTCGAATACGAAAAACGAGGCCCTCAACCAGATGAAGGAAATGCCCAACTTCATGTCCACCCTGACCAAGACCTTCCACTTGCGTGTCAAGCCAAAGACCTAAATTGGTGTTGAATGCATGTGAGTCAGTGAGGGACAACGCAATCGCCATCACAATCACAATCACAACCCTTTCACCAACCTAATCGTAATGATATTTGCTATTTGTTTATAAAATAAAAGTCTACGCCCGTGTGCGTCTATCGACGGCACTTATCTGGAATTGGCTTAAAGCCGTTGGGAGCGATAGATAGCGGGCTTGTTGAATACCATACATCGGTGTTGACAACTGGATAGCAATGGCAACGGTGGCAACAGGGCCAGTTGGCCACAAAATGTGGCAACTGCCGCATGTCTGCGGTCTGTGTCTGCTGTTCCGGGTTTGGCAGCTGTTGGCCTTGGCTCCGTTTAAATTTAGCCCCCGAAGTGGAGCGAAATGTCACCGTTGGATGACCTTGAGTGCGGTTTTCAGGTGGCTCCTCCTCACCACCCTGGCACCTTGGATTCTGTGGAAAAGCGCCGCCCTGTACAATGCCACCAATGTCCGGCATTCGGAGATCTTTAAGGGAATTGCTTTAGGCACTATGGCCGGGGATGTCGGCGTATCCCTGGCCCTCTTGGGGATTAACATCTGGAATCGCAAGAAATTAGCAGAATTAATGACTGATCTAAGCCGCTTACACCGTCGACGAAAGTTGAGCCGTGGTTGCACCTGGCTGCTATGGATAAAGGTTCTCCTGAGCCTCTACGAGCTCCTCTGCAACGTGCCCTTTCTCCAAAGGGCCGGCGGCCACCTGCCCTGGTCCCAGCTCCTGGCCTACGGAGTCCAACTCTATGTCCAGCATGTGAGCAGTGTCTTTTCCAATGGAATATTTGGTGGCCTGCTGCTCTTTCTCAGCAGTTTGGACCAGTTGGAAAGGGAAAGCCCCAACCTAGACCACCTTTTAACGGCCGAACGAAACCACCTCAGATTAGCTCAGAACTTCGTTCACATTTCGCAGTGGGGGATTTTCCTGCTTGTCATTGGAAACTTTATCAACATTCTGGCCAATATGTACGCCTACATGTCGTACTTCGTGGAAGAACATGGCGTTCCCCTGACCATTTCCAATTACTGCTTAATAATCACGGTTCAATTGTACGCCCTAGTTTTGGCCGCACATCTCTGCCAGGTGCGACACCATCGCCTCCAGAAGCGCTGCCTGGACGAAGGATATCTGCCGGAAAACCAAACAGCCGATCAGGTGGGTTAAGATTTGATTGCTCAAGATTAGAATTTAATTAGAGGCTGTCGGTATCTTTCCAGGCCAAGAATCTCACACCTTTTCCCCTGCTATCGCCATCAGGAAGCCTCAAGTTCGGTGTTCTTGGACTTTTCACGTTGGACAACTCCTTCTGGCTCCTTCTCTTGTCCTATGCCATGAACTTTATTGTTATTATTCTGCAGTTTAGCTTGGAAAATATGAAGCGAACCAAGTTCTGAGAATTCAAAAACTCCGGTACCGTTAATCGGAAGAACTTTTATATCGATTTTAATAAAACACTCAGCTTTTTTGCAACACTCTAATTAAAAGAAACTATCGATACAATAAAAATGCATAACTGCGGCCTGTCAAAATCAAGCTTGTCAAAACTTTTTCTTTAGAAATCAGTTTTGTACAAATCATTCACCCAGTAACACATAATTTTTCAATAGTCCAAACAGTCCAAATTATTGTGATAATTTTTAGCTTCATAGTACACTTTATAGTCTTTTTAACTTTGTAATTTTTTTTCATTTAAATATAACAAAAATGTTCGTAGAGGTAAAAACTGAGCGTTCAGGAAAGGTGAGTCAAAATTTAATCAGCATTGTGTTAAAATTCTTAGTTTCAAATGAAGATGTTCTTCAACTGATTTTTTTAATCATGCTTCCCCTATAAATGGTACATATATAATTCCATAAAAAGAAGAGAGATTTTTTCAAACGGATGTAACCTAAACGCGTGCAAATTTCATAAAAATTCATCTCCACATTTAGCTTTGAGCGCCATTTTTTTTTTTGCAAGTCACGTTGTTCAAATTTAATCCATTCACATCGTCACAACTGCTTATTAAAAATATGTGTGGTATATTGCTTGCTTTCATAATATACGTTATATTCATATTTAATGCTGTATTTTTTGTTTTAAATAAATCAAAATAAGGTTAAAGTTAGGTTGAGGTTAAGTCTTAGCTTGTATGAAAGTTTAGCAAAAGTGGAAAAGTTGGCTTTATTTAAAAAAAAAAAAGGCCGTCGTGTAGATTGTAGATATTCTACGGTAGGAGTTGTTAATAGTTGGCATTTAGTTTATTATATTTATATTGTATTACTCTTTGCTAGTGTAAAAATCTAAAAACGTGCAAGCATTTTTTTTATCTCTCTCTGCAGTCGCCAAAAACAAAATGGCTGTCAAGTTCAGTTCAGCTAGTTACTAATCTTTAAATAAAAGCGGCATCTTAAACAATATAATGAAAATTATGGTGATATTGGTTTAATATTTACATTTATATTTTTAACTTTTTAATATTTATTCGTGCTAACTGTTGTTGAATTTGAGGTAAAATCTAAGCATGTGGGAAAAAGTACAAAAAGTTTGGCGCCATTAAATAGTTCTGAGTAATGGTTGGAAATGTTCAAAGGTTCTAATGGTCAGGATTAGGTTTATGTTGTGAGTATTGTTCTGTGGAACAACCTGAATACAAGCAAGAATTGTATAGCGTGCATTTTGTCAAAAGTTTATAACCTACATATATGTATATCTGCAGCCGCCAAAAAACAAAATGGCTGTCAAATTCAACGTTGTCAAAGTATCATTAGCAAGTCTTTATAGTTACTAATCTTTAAATAAAAGCGACATCTTAAACAATATAATGAAAATTATTGTGATATTGGTTTAATATTCACATATATATTTTTTACTTTTTAATATTTTTTTTTGTGGTAAACTAAAAATGTTTGTTGAATTTGATGTAAAATCTAAGTGTGCGGGAAAAAGTAATGGTTGGAAATGTTCAAAGGTTCTATTGGTCAGGATTAGGTTTGTATTGTTTCTTATTGTATTACCATTTGTTCTGTGAAATAACCTAAAAACATGCAAGCATTGTATAGCGTGACACTTTGTCGAACGTTTATAACCTATACATCTGCAACCGCCAAAAAAAAAAACAAAATGGCTGCAATGGCTGTCAAATTCAGCATTGTCAAAATCTTCTTTGCAAGTCATTCTAAAAAATCGTTTTAAAAAAAAAGGCTGCATCTGAAGCAATTTAATGCCAATTATTGTGATATATTTTAAACATTTATATTTATATTTTTTACTTTGTAATATTTTTTGTTATGGTTAAAAATGTTTGTTGAATTTGAGGTAAAATCTAAGCGTGCGGGAAAAGTGCAAAGTTTGGTGCCATTAAATAGTTCTGAGTAATGGTTGGAAATGTTTAAAGATTCTATTGGTCAGGATTAGGTTTATATTGTTTGTATTGTACATATTACCTTTTGTTCTGTGCAATTACCTAAAAACATGCAAGAATTTTATACATGCAAGTTTATATATCTGCAACCGCCAAAAAAGCAAAATGGCTGCAATGGCAGCCAAAGTCTTCTTTGCAAGTCATTTTTAACTACCAATCTTAAAAAAAATAAGTGGCATCTTAAACAATTTAATGCCAATTATTGTGATATATTTTAAACATTTATATTTTTTAGTTTGTAATATTTTTTTTTATGGTAAACTAAAAATGTTGAATTTTATGTAAAATCTGAGTATGCAGGAAAGATAAGCAAAAAGTGCAAAAATTGTTGGGGTACCATTAAAGAATGGATATGTTCAAAGGTTCTATTAGTCAGGATAGTATACATTTTATTTTGTTAGTATTGTGTAACCTTTTGTTGAGTGCAATAACCTAAAAACTTGCAAGCGATGTGTAGTGTGAACCTTCAAGCGTTCATAGCCTAAAAAGCTGCAAGCGTCAGAAATTCATGCTTTTTTCGGAAACTTATCCTATAATAATCGAAATTGGATAAGCATAATAGAAAACTTTTATAAATAATGAAATCAATATGTTGTTTCTTCTGGTTCTAGACCTACGGGCTAAATAATAGATTCTTCAGTATCGAAATATGTAGCAAGATACAACAAATTTCAAGAAAATTCGACCAAGTATTTGGCCGCGAACTTTCAGCTGTCAATAGTTTTCTTTTGTGAAGTTTCTAGAATTTGTTTCTAATAGATGTTCTAATCTCAATAGGTTAGAAGTTTAAATAGACATACGTATCTTTGTTCTTGGTGTCCTTGCTTTTCCATAGTCTTTACAAAATTTCTGTCCTTGTCTTTACTTTCCCTTAGAAGCCGCAAACCGTCCAGCTAAGAGATTCTGCAACAGTGTTGGACCTAAAAGTCGAAGTTCAACGCGCATTAGGAGTGGTTCTGGACCACCTAGAGCTACGAAGCGCTTCCCGTAAGATAACCAATGGTGAGAAAGTCTCATCTCTTCTCGATATAAGAGCCAAGAATGAGACAACTGCTGGTGGAGTGGATATACGCCTTTATCAACAAGGAGACTTTGTGGCAACCCTGCGCCTCTATGAGGGTGCTTCTCAAAAGGGTTACTCCCAGCCACAGACCTTGGAGCGTTGTCCCTTTTCTAGTAATACCAGCCTACCATCGTCGGAATATTCTACGTCAAGAAGATCCTCAGTTGTTCTGCTCTCGTCTAGCATCGAAGTCGTCGATTTCCGGTATGACATTAAATCTTTGGCCTTAACTAGATAACTTAGATTTATCCCTAATACAGCGAGTCGATCGGTATACCCAACATCAACGCAAGGTTCGGCAATAATGCAACACCCAAGGTAACTGCCCGTCTAAGAGGAGGTGCCTGTGCGGCGCCATGTTGCAAAAAGGAACCGGAAAGTCGTGAAGAAAGTCAAACAAGCGGAGAAGATAATGAGGAGGATAACGATAGCGCGGCGGACACCTCGGAGTGCAAACCTCGGTGCATGGACAAACATCGCGACTGCTGCGTGTCCTCAAAGTGTGGCAAACCGGACACACGACCACCTTATGCAGCAACCCTGCCCGAGAACCGTCGTTTCGGCCTAATCATCTCAAATCAGGATCCATCGGCAGATGAAATTGACGCCCAAGCAATCTACAGCCACCTTTTTACTCTTTTTGAGGGTTGCGACGTCGGCACGTTGGAGTTCTCAGAGTGTGTCGCGATGGCAAACTTCTGTGGAAATATGATGATTGTGGCAAAAGACGATGAAACAGTCGATTGGACTATAGGGGCCATAGCTGGGGTATGCCCGCCCCATTCCTGTGTTCCTTTCATCCAATACTTCGGGTTAGTTCGGGCTACTTTTGTCCTTCCTCTTATCGTGCCCGACAAGCCGCTTTGCGCCATTTTCGATCTACTGGAGCTACAAAACTGCGGCCTAGTCACCCACAAATGGACCGTTATTGGCAGGTATCCTTTGGATCCTTGCGCGGATGATTACGCCTGCAAAGCCGTTTCGGCTCTATGCGACAACGAAGAAATTGATCTTTATATCGACGAGGAAAGCAGGGACCTCATCCTCGAGCAATGCAGTAAATTGAAGTATTGTTTTTGGCGTCTTCGTTTCACATTCATATGTTAATTTCTTCAAAATTCAAAATTGTTAATTATTTCTTTCGGCAACTGTCTTTCGAATTCTCACAATAATTATTCAAAATTTAAAATTATCAGTAATGTTCCGGCGTAAACTCTAAGCATAAACAGACCAAATTCACTTTTACACTTTTAACTTCAAAATCTTACCTTTGGCAAACACCAAAAAAAAATGAACTGAATCTAATAATCATCCATTGCAAATGGTCAATTTGAAACAAGGAACAACACCCTGCATGGTAAGTTAAGCTCTCCAATTGTTGGCATTCATTTTATTTTCATTATATTGCAGCTTGGGCCGAAACTCAACGTTGACCCCATCAAATCAAAGCAATTTCAAACCAGAGAACCAGAAATCCAGAGAGCTATCCCAGTATTATGGAAAACTTTCCTTCCCTTGAGCAGTCCATCAAACATCTTAATTCTCTGTGGCCTTTCTTGTACAGCCAGTGCAGGATTTAAGGACACTCTGGAAATTGGCCTTGGACTTGGATTCCGAAACATTTCGAAGATGTTAACGCCTTCGATGTACTTCCACATTCTACAGCTTACAATTCATATTCGTCAATAACCCATTCAGCTTCTATTACTGGGTTCGATTTTTGCAAAACTCCAAATTTCGGCCTCGCCGAAAATAAAATATTATAACTAAAAACCCCTTAAAAACTGTAGCCCTTCTGGCATCTAAAACTAAACTTAAATGCATTTAAAATCCTTCCTAAACTGTAACCTTTTTGGAATCTAAAACTCAAAATTTAATCCTGCATCAAATTAAAATCCTGAATAAACTGTAACCCCTTTTTGGCATCTAAAACTCAAAATTAAAATGTTTCAATAGAAGTAGAAACTGTTTTAATGGGTAATGAAGAAGAATTGACTTTCCAATGGGAATTTTATCCTGAATGCATAGGAATGAGTTCCTATAAAGTAGGAGTAAAATAAAGCCCCCTAAAGGAAAATATTTCGGAAACAGAGTTGCCAGACTCGCAAAGCAGCGCCTCCTACGTTTAGCTTGGGAACCTAGACTGTAGCTTCAGTCAAAGATGGCGCCACAAAATATAAAAACCAAATAATTTAGGCACACTTTTTAAAATGCTCAAGTAAGGTTTTTGCATTAACAATATTAATGGTTTTAAATAATTTTATAATAGCCCTAATATGGAAAAGTTTTGTTTAAAAATTGGTTTTGGTTTTTAAAGAAAAAGTTCATTTTAAAAATGGCCCTAAAACCTCGTAAAGCATGTTGTCATTTTAATCGTTTTGAACTAGTTTTAATAACTATTATTTCCCATACTAATCAAAAACAAACAAATTTCAATGCAATCTTGATTTTGTCATATGGGCAATAATAAAAACTCCATTCAATAAATTCATTTTTGTGCCTTTTGATTTGGCAAAGGCGATTGACCACTGAATTCGTGAATTTTGATTCGATTTTGTGAAATGTCTTCTGTCACTTGACAAGAGCATTGCGTAAACTGGAAACGAAAGTGGTGGCTACAAATCCAAAACTAGTTGGAATGGATTTTGGAGTCGGGCCAGCACAAAACCCCAAAACTATATATCATTTAATGGCTATAATTGGGTATTAATTACAAACGGCTGGACTAAAAATACAATTTGGCAAAGACGATTATTTTGTAGGAAAGTTTTTACCAAAAAAAAAAAACATTCTTTCGTTTTTAGGCATATTTTCAATTTAATTAGTAGAGTTTCGAAATCCCTTTGCAGCCCAACGATGCATACAAAAATCGCCGCTTGCCCCACTCCAAAGATAATGATTGATGTGTAACCCGATATAGCAGCTCAGCTGATTGATTAGCATATGACGGCTTACCATTGTCTTCCTGCTTTCACTTTACTTATGCACCGACTTCTCGAACAGCCCTCGTTGATTAGCATTGATTCTACCAACAGAAGCATAGCCGGTGGCTACAACCATTGACCAGGTCCAAGCTCTGGCAGAGGAGCCTTCGCACGCGCCAATTTTCCAGCCCGCTGGCTGGATCGGTTCGGAGCTCCAACAGATTACTGATTTGCTGTACACGGTAAGGAAATGTTTTATTTATTTTCCTCTTAAAGAGCTACAAATTCAACATCTTTCTAAACTAGTCTCAAGAAAGATGATGTCCGATTCCCCCGCTTTTTTTTTTACTTTCAGTCCCCTCCTATAAGACAACTTTTTCCAGTGCATGATTTGCGTAGGTTGAGCTGGGCGCTTGGTCAGTGGCTCTGAGAGCTTCTGCCCCAACTTCGTCTCCACTCAGGTGTTATGTAAAGCGATTAAGCCGCATAATGCAAGCGCTGGTGTTGTGTCTTCGCCTTTCTTCACTTACCGCGCTCTTTCTTCGCGGCTGTCTTGTCTTGTTAGCATTCCCTTGATTCTTCTTTATCAAAGTTTTTTTCTGTTACCATTCGCAGTGCATCTGGCAGAACCGTTAAGACGCCTTTTTATTACATATTGCAACTGCAGCGAATAGAGCTGCATGGGGCCTCATTCGATCCATTGGACCCACTGGATTATCGGTCCATTGTCTGGGATGGGTTTTGTTTCGCACCCATTACTGTCTTCTGTCTTCTGTGGGTTTTGGCTTTATTTGATTTTTGACTTGCTGACTCCGGACGGCTTTCCATTGCGGCATCTTAGTCAGCAGCAACAGCAACATCATGGGGCATCCAAAGTGCCTAGGGCTTTGGGGGAACTGGCTGCCTGCATGTTTATGTTTATGTTAATAACTTTTGTGTTTATACTTTTACGAGTTGCTTTTGCTCTTCCTTATTTCTCGCTTTCTGGCTGGCTTTCATTCATTCATCGACTTGGGCTTTTGTCTTTGTTTATTTTGCTTGTTTTTTTTTTTGCCAGCACGCAATGCACCAAAGAAATAATAAATAATAGTAGCGCAACGGTTTCGTTTCTGAGCCAAGGATACTAAACTCCAACTGGAGAGTCAACCCCGCCACCCACTTTTCACCTGCCAGTCTGCTCGCACTGGATTTTCTTCTGCCACTGGCGGCAGTGCCACTTGTCGTGGCTTTTCTTGTTTCCTTCAGTGTGTGAAAAACTAGTCTCATCGCTGGGGCTGGGACTGCGGCTCGGCCTGCAGTTTACAAGAAGATAGCTTCAGTTGGTCGCGAGGTGTTTGCTTAGTCGGTTGCTTGTTGATATTCGCGGAGTGTGATGCCAGTTTCAGCTTCGGATTTGGCTAACTAGCGGATGACCGTTGTGAAAACTAAATCCCAAACAAGTCCAAGTCCCAACAAAGCCCAGGATATGGCCTACTTAGATCTTCAATTTTGGTTTCTCCTACTCGGCTGGTCATTTGTCATAGGCCAAGCTGCGAAAACGGGACAAGTGCAAGGCAAGTGGTTTGGCCAATAGCCGTTATGGCCTTTTTAAGCTGGCCGGGGATCTGATCATTAATCTCCCAGCCAAAGTGTGTGTGTGACAGTGTGTGGCTTCATGGCTCTTTCCACGTCTCAGTGCTAATGTGTTTGTTTCGCGTAAATCAAGTACCTGGACGCAGTTTGTCGCCTAAGTCTTTCGATTGCAACTTGTTTGGCTCGTTCCGTTAAATAACCCAATTTTCAAATTTAAATGTTGCTGCGACAGCTTTTCCTCAGGGGTTGACCAAAAGCAAAGCCGAAAACGACAAAAAAAAAATGTGCAAGGAAATCGATTTTGTATTGAGACAACTATCTCAATTTTGTTTATGCAACAAACTGACAACTGTGACCCACTTGTCGTCCGACCAGTTCGACCCATTTCGTCAACCTGCTCCTTGGGTCCACCTCAGTGTCTGGCTCTTTCCGGCTCTGAACTCGAACTCAAAAACCCCCAACGCGACGGCAATGTTCTAATTAAAAACATAATTTAATTCGTTTGTGTTACTTGGAATGACCGACCGCCCGAGCTTTATGTTCTAGTTGATGGCTAAACTCGGGCGAAATACGAATGGGTTTCAGTTAATTGTTGTTAGACAAGCTAAACTAACACTACTTACTAAGTCGCGGGTCGTATGTGAATGGTGCATATGAATTACTTATAATTTCTGTTTTATGAGAACAATGAGAATGACATTTATGTTGTGGGAAATGAGTTGAAGAACCGTTACGAAAAGAATATCCAATCTTGAAAGTGTTAAGTGCAATCGGAATGGAACTTCTTAATTAAAAGAATGTGGTCACTTGTGCATATAAAATGGGAAATCTTTTCAATATGCTCAAATTTTATTGAGAATTTGATGACAAACCTTCTTCTACTTTATTGGATATTTTAACTGTTTTCTAATTAGCCATTTGTTTTCTGTGAGTATTCGAATGAAGTCTTTTTGATCTACCATAAAAGCAGTCACAAATGAAAGTCAATTAATCCTCTTGTATTTTTATTAACTTTTTCTAACTTTTCTTAAGATTTTGTTTTCATTTTTGTGGATAATCCCTTGTTTTTCCTGTTTTGTGGAATATAACAAGACTTTTTAATCCTATACCAACCACTTAGGTAGTGACTTCTTGCAAATAATCATTGAATCCAAATTATTTTATATATATTTTATCATAGTTATGATATATGATTAGCGATACCTCCCATATTTCCATCTTTAATTCAATTTCTTGCCAATTTTGACGGGGGAAACCCTGCAATGCAAACCGTTCACACCGGGCTGGGCCCGAAACTGCAAGTAAATAATAGAAATTGCAATCTCAAATTACAACTGCTGGGGCAATAGCAACCAGAAACTAAACTAAAACCAAGCCACAAATAAAACAATAAGCCAAGGGGCCACATAAAAAATCTACGGCTGCAGAGAAGATGCTCGACGATGGCCAAGATTTCACTGAATCTGAAGCTGAACCTCCAACTGCATCTGCATCTGCCCCAACAATGATAATTTCTCGCTGAGGGGATCTTCCGAAAAAAATAAAAAAAAAAAGAAGAGAAACGCCCAGAGAAATGTCAGCGAGTTAGACATTGTGGTATGGCAGTCTTCTTGTCACTTGGAACGCATTCGGGCTGTGTTTGCTGGGGCAGGCAGTAAAAAAATGCTTAATTATGTCATGAGGGTGGGAAGACAGAAAATAATTTGCAACAGGCAGTGGCAGCAGTAGAAGCAACAGCCACACTTCAGATTGAAAGACAGTTGAATGCATGTGGAAAAGTGTTGCAACTGCACATGAAAATCCACGCGACAAACGTAGAAAGTTTTCGGTTAGGCTGGCGCCAGTTCTGCCACGCCCCTCCACAGCCATCCGTGGCCATACCGCCTCTCCTTTAGATTCGCACGTCTACATAGTTTTTTGTTTGTTGCATTTGCAATTGTTGGCTGACATTTTCCGTTTTCGGTTCTCAGAGCGTGAGCGAAAATTTGCATGCCCAAATAAACAACACAACAATTTGTCAAAGTTTTACTTTTCTTCCATGTAATCTGTAATCTCGTGGCCCACTTTTAGCCAGCCCCAGTTCCTCCGGCTCCACCGCCAGTTGTGCCTTTCACACGCTCGATGGCGTGGCGGCGGAAAGCGAAGGTGTTCGCTTCATCCGGCTCCGCGAGGATGCCCCGGTGGGCAAGGAGATCCTCCGTTTGCAGGCCTATCCCCGGTCCACGGCTTCCCTGAAGGGGGCCGATCCCAGCGCGGACCACAAGTACTTCAACCTGACGGAGCACAACTCCACCACACTGGTGGTAACCTTGGCACGCTCCCTGGAGCGCCTTGTGGATCGCGATGTGCCACGGAACCTGCTCAAGTTCCGGATTCTGTGCGCCGGAAGGCAGGAGAAACTAGAGGAGGTGAGATAACCATTTCAAAGCCAACTTACACTTCACAATTAACCATCAAATATCTTATTTGATTTCCAGGGCAGCTACTTATCCATCACAGTCTACATCGAGGATGTGAACGACAACGCCCCCGAATTTCTCAACACACCCTATGTGGTGGACGTGGATGAGAACACATCCATCGAGAGTATTGTCTTCGAAGGAGTACAGGCATTCGATCGTGACAAGCCCAATACCCCAAACTCGGAGGTGCACTTCAGCATGTCCACAGTGCCGGAACAACTGTCGGCCGATGGTAGTCCGTATTTTGCCCTCAAGAGTCCCCACCGACCCTTGCTAATTCTGAAGCGCGAGCTGGACTTCGACAATGGCATCCGGCAGTTTAAGCTGCCTATTTTTGCCTGGGATCGGGGCACCCCTGCCAATCAGGCCAACACGACAATTACCATTAATGTGAGAGACGTGGACGATCTTCCGCCGAAGTTCACGGAGGGAGTCTACAGGACGAGGATCAACGAATTCTATCCGATGACTGGAGTGCCTATCAGGATTCCTTTATACTTCGCCCCTCCGATAATGGCCTTTGACCAGGACTCGCTTAATGCCACCCTCGTGTACGATATCATCTCCGGCAATGAGCGGCAGTTGTTTAGGGTGAATCCTCACAACGGGGTCATGTATCTGCAAAAGGAAATTGATTTGGAGGAGGAGAGTCTTCCAGGGAATAGTTTTGTGTTGCAGTTGGAGGCGCGGCAGAAGGATAATCCTCTAAAGAAAGCCCTGGCCCGGTGAGTTTGAATCGTAATACCAAAAGTTTAGAAATTTATACATATCTTCCGGCAGCATCGAAGTGGAGGTTATGGATTTAAATGATAATGTTCCGGAGTTCGAAGCCGACTTCTACAACATCTCCATAGTAGAAAACCTGCCCACTGGCTTCAGTGTCCTCCAGGTTAATGCCGTGGACCGGGATCAGGGTGAGAACTCGGAGTTCCTGTACAATCTAGTGGAAACCAAGGATGCTGCCGGCGCCTTTCGCATCGATTCTCGGACCGGATGGATCACCGTTCGGGACGATCGTTTATTGGATCGCGAACAGCGCCGATCCATTCACCTGAACGTAGAGGCCTTGGAGAGGAATCCCTCCTACCTGGACGACAAACATTTGAAAAAACCTGGACCCAGTAGGGTTCAAGTGGAGATCACTCTGTTGGACACCAACGATAACACGCCGAAATTCGAACACGGAAATCTTTACGAGTTCAAGGTGCCAATCACTGCTCCCATTGGGTATGTGATTGGTCAGGTGGCGGCCCACGATCCCGATGAGGGCCCCAACGGCCAGTTGCTCTACGAGCTCCAGCGACCCAAGGGTAGTGGATACATACCCTTCCGATTAGACAACAAGAATGGCACCATCTACGTGGGCGGTCCCCTGAGAAGAGGTCGCATCGCTGTCTTCGTTGAGGCCAGTGACCAGCCCACGAATCCCTCAGAAAGACGTTTCTCTTTGGCGGTCATTACGATCGAAGTCTATGCCACTATTGATGACCAAGCCATTGACTTTGTGGGCGCTCCCTATGAGTTCTGGGTTGGGGCCAATACCCCGCTAGGCACCTCGGTGGGTCAGGTCCGCACCAGTCTTATCTATGACGGCGAGGATGAGATCATGTACGACCTCTTGCACACCTATTCCGAGGGAGTTCCCTTTGCCATCGAGGAGCGGTCGGGTATTATCACGGTGATAAGGGAGCTGTCGGAATTCAAGAGAAAGGTTTACCAATTCGAGGCTGTGGCCAATTATGTGAGTAAAAATCTACGATTTTCCTTTGAAAACCTAATACTCAAAAATCATTTTAGCTCTTTGCCAACTCCTCGCAATCCCTGGTTATGTCACGCAGCTCCAGTTCTCCCCTGACCACCATAGCCTCGCCAGCGGAACTCAGTGACGAGGGAGTCCTAATAACCAATCTCACCATCCACATAGTCAACAAACCAGAGCAGAAGGTTCCCCTAAGACCAGTTATTGAGTAAGTAACCTAATGACTCAAAAAAATCAAGCTGGAAAAGTAAAAACGAATTCTTTAAAGGGAAATCAACATGAATGTGATTAATTTCCACGTGGAGGAGAATGTGGTGGGAGGCATAATTGGCCAGTTGCTCTACAAGAATGGCCTTAACTTGGTCAACAACGAACTGGGCAGCTTCCGGGAGATGCCCTCCCAAGGAATCAGTTCCGGACGGAATCTAACCATGGGCAGCAGGTTCCGGAGTCGCAATCGCAGTCGCAGCTCCAAGTCGAAGAGACGTTTTCCCAGACGTCTGGCTGGTGACACCAACCTCAAGTTGAGATACATAATCGCTAATCAGCAGGAGGTGGTTAACAAGATTTCCATAACCGAAGACGGCACTTTGCTGACCCTAATCGGACTGGATCGAGAGCAGCAGGACAGTTACGAGCTGACGGTGATTGTGGAGTACAGCACGGGTCTGGTGAGTGGAGCTGGAATCTACCAGGTGAACATCAAGGTGGACGACGTCAACGACAACGCCCCCAAGTTTAATGGCCTCACCTACGTGGGTTTGATCAACGAAAACTGCGCCGTGGGCACGGAGCTCTCCATGAACCATGCCATTCTGATACAGGATGCGGATGAAGGAGTGAATGCTGAATTCCGAGTGCAACTGCAGGGCGACTACAGCGAGGAGTTTACTATTGAGTATGTGAATGGCAGCTCCTTGGAGAATGCCACCCAGCACAAAGTTCCGCAGAGAACCGGGGCCTTTAATATCTTCAATCTCACGGATCAGTGGAACGACGAATTCAAGTACCAGGAGCTGCACACCACCTTCATGCAAACGAACTTTAAGATGAGTTCGGGTCCCTACTTCCGCATCTCGTACACTGGAAAAAGAGGCTTGGACCGCGAAAAGCAGCAGCTTTACAATCTTAAGATTATAGCAGCCGATACCGGAGGTCTCTCGGGCTATGCCCATCTTACCATTCTCGTGGCTGATGTAAACGACAATGCCCCGGTTTTTGAACGTATCTCGGTGTTCAAGGACTCGCGCCTGGAGATCCGGGAGTACACCACCGACATGGAGATCTATTTCGTGGAGAGTTCCAGTGGGATGTCAGCTCCCCAGGCCACGGCGGCGATGATGCTGGCACCCCCGCCATATCACATTCCGGGATCTCCGCGACTGCACAGGGACAACGAGCGTTCGATCGGAGTGGTGGCCAGGGCCAAGTCAAGAAGACGCCTAGCAAGGGCCGTGTCCATCAAGTGTCCTCTCTTTGCCATCTACGAAGATACCCCGGTGGGCACCAAGCTGCTCCAGCTGAGCGCCAGTGACGAGGACTTCGGCAAGAACGCCCAGCTACACTACGAGCTCCAGGGAGAGCAGGTAGAGCGGGCACCCGGAATGCCCATGGTGAGGGTCCAGGGAGTGCGGTACTTCAACATAGATAAGCTGAGTGGCGAGGTATCGGTTAACTATCCCCTCTCGGCGAACATAGAGATCTGGCTCAACCTCACAGTGACCGACATAGACGGCCTGAAGGACTCCACCTGCCTACGGTTCACCGTCATGGATGTGAATAACCACGCTCCAACTTTTAAAAAATCCTGGTACAGTTTCGACACTCCCGAGGGGGAATACAAGGACAGTGTTTTGGGACAGCTGACGGCAATCGACATGGACTTTGGGGAGAATGCCAATGTCACGTATACGCTCAGTGATCCAAAGTTACCATTTACCATAAAGCCTGCTTCGGGAGTCCTCAAAATAAATGGTCAGCTCGATAGGGAGCTGAAGGAGAAGTACAACTTCCATGTGATAGCCACGGATAACGCCCCTCTGTTGCAACGGATGTCCAGTAGTGTGGACGTGGAGGTAAATATCCTGGACATCAATGACAACAGTCCGGAGTTTATAGGCTACGATGACCAGACAAAAGCTGTCAAGTACATTCCGACTGTGGCGGATCGGACTTTGATGCTGCCGGTTTATAAAGCGTACCTCGATCGGAGCACCCAACCGGGCACTTTTGTGAAGCAACTAACTGCTATCGATAAGGATAATGTGGGAAATGGCAACGGCCTGGTCTTGTACTCCATCCGGCATCAAGAGATACAGGCACCACTCTTCCAAATCGACTCCCGCGATGGCACAATCTCCACCGTGTCGCGGATTAATGGCTACAACGACTACGAGCACCTGAATGTCTCGGTCATTGCTTCGGATGTGGGAAGTCCCGCTCTATCCGCCACTGCCGTGGTCATAGTCAATCTCCAGGGCCAGGCAGTTACCGATCCTCCCAAGTCCACACCCAAACCAGAGCCACCGGCTAACGTGACCATCTTCCAGCACGCCTACTACGAGGTAAAGTTGATGGAAAACAACGAGGCACCAATCGAGGTGATGCGCCTGAACCTCACCACGGGTCTGAATCCCGAGAACTACAGATGGTCCTTGTGGCTGGAAGAGGGTCTGGATGAAACGGATGCCCATCCCCCTTTCGAATACGATGCCAAAAACATGCTTCTCTACGCTCTGAAGCCCTTCGATAGAGAGCACATTACCCGGTACCAGTTGAGGATTCGGGCTGACAGGCTCAGTCGTGAGGCCAGGAACTTTGCCAGGGTGTCGTATCCAGTGGTGGACGAACGAATCGAGGGACTTTCACCCAACGAGTGTAGAATCCTCGTGCACATAACAGACGAAAATGACAATGCCCCCAAGTTCAGGGGAAACGGACAGCCAATCGTTGCCGTTCTGCCGCAAAGTGCTAGCTTTGGATACCCCGTTACCAAGGTCATTGCCACCGACCAGGATGAAGGTCTAAATGCTGAGATACGATATCGTCTGCTCAACGAACCCACTCGACTGTTCGGCATAGATGAGTTCACGGGTAATATTCGTCTTTTGGGAGACCTTCCCAATGATGAACGGCTCTATGGGTTTGATGTCAAGGCCACTGATCGAATGGGCGAGGACGATGGCAGGAGCGGCATCGTCAACGTCTTCGTTTACATCATCGACGAGGCTAAGCAGGTGCGTCTGGTGGTGGCGGGGATGCCCGTGGAGGTGGAGCGCCGCATCGAGGGACTCATGGAGGCGCTGAGCGATGCCATTGGCAAGGATGTTAGGGTTAGACTGCTGGAGCCCCATTCCGGAGGACTAGAACCATCGTAAGTTTAATTTGCTCATCTTAATTGATTTTACTTCGGGATTTTTGGGAGTTTTCCGTAGGAGTCGCTTGGAAAACTGTGGAATTTAATGATTGGCAAGTTTATGGCCCATATCCATGTCTATATCTCCACTAATATTCATCCGATCCTTAAGCGGCATATCTCAAAAGATTTTTTAATCGATTCCCTATCCTCATCTGCACTAAAATCCTATAACATAGTTTCGTTTAGATTTTTAGTCAATTTTTCTGATGGTCCCTTTCAAAATTTTCGAAAAGAGTAGATGCGCCCAATTTGGCCCGCGCCGATGTCTATATCTTTGCCAATAAATATCAGATCCTTGAGCGGAATATCTCAAAAGATTTGTTAATCGATTCCCTATAAATCTGCATTCAAATTTTGTAACATATTTTTGTTTCGATTTTTTCTTAATTTTTCTGATTGCTCGCCTTTGAAAATTTTCGAAAATCGTAGATGTGCCCAATATGGCCCACGCCGATGTCTATATCTTCGCCAATATTCATCCGATCCTTGAGCAGAATACCTCAAAAGATTTGTGAATCGATTTCCTTTTATTTTGCGTTCGAACGATCGCACCAATTTTTAAATAGATTTTTTGTTAATTTTTCAATGGGACTCCCTTGAAAAATTGGTGAATTCCATTAGCTTCGTTTATTTACATCTGATCTTTTAGAAAAATACATTGAACGATATGTGTATTGATTCTTTATTAATCCTCTACCAACCTAGAAGTTTGGTTTAGTTTTCTATGGTTTTTCTGCCACTCAGGCTTTCAAACTCCTTGGAATAACTCCATTTATATGCAAATTGGTCATTAGATCGAATCAAGCCATCGCAGCTTCTAACGGGTTCCACCTTTCTCTTCCACTTGCAGCACCAATGCCTACATCTACGCCGTCGATCCGCACACGAATTCCATCGTGGAAATGGAGCAGCTCCAGGAGTAAGTATCCCCTTTCCCTCTGGCAGATGAAAACCCATTGACCCAAAAATGTCACTTTGGAATATTAATGGCCATGACTGGCTCTTTGCAGCTCCCTGGCCGGATTGCAACTGGATGCATTGCAGTTGCAACAACAGAAACTGGATGGCAGCAAATCGATGCCCCGGATTATAGAGCTGGCTGAGTTTGGGCAAGCCGCCCGGCCCGCCCACGCTTCGGCGTCCGGATTCATGGGCGGCCTGGAGTTCGTGACGGTGATTTTGCTGACCGTGGTCAGCCTGGGGGCCCTGGTGGCGGCTTGTTGCTACATGTGCATGCGCCAGAAACGGTATGAATAATTTGTGGATAGTGCAACTGCAACCGAAAGACTGCTTACGGCTTACTGGGCGCACTCCCAATATAGCTCATAAATGCATTTTATATTAGTAGCCATAATGATTTAGTTTAATCCGATCGTCGCACAATAAATCTCAAGTCAATTGCAAGTCATGTTGTTGCTAATGTTGGTATTGTTGCTGCTGTTGCAAGTGGTACGGCTTTCTAGCTGTTTTTTGCCTTTGAGGAAACCTGCTGGCCGGCATTAGGCCTCTCCTGTCCGATTAAATTATAACGGTAAAAAGCAACAAACACAGCATCAGCAGCAACAATAAAAGCTGCAACTTCAACTGCAACACGAGGCAATTAAACGAAGATCTGGCGACAACTTCAACTGCAAATCCCCCAAATGGGAATGCCAATCAAGCCAAAGCATCATCATCAGATGAAGACATTCTATCCCGACACTGAGAGAATATTATTGGCATTTTCAATACACGTGGAGAGAGAAACCTGATACCTCTTGCATAACCTGAATTATACGATAAACATTGATTTTTCCTTTTCAAGACGTCTCTGGTCGCAGCGTGACTTTTCCGCCTCGGATGCCGGCCTCACCTATACCATCGCCGGGATTGGATCGCCCAGAGGTCAGAAGCAGCGCCGCCAGAGACAGCAGCGTCACCACACCCAGCGCTGCAGCAAGGGCAGCACAGGGAGCCAGCGTCCCAATAGCGCCTTCATGCCGGAATCCGTTTGCTCCTCCGCCCAGACCCAGTCGACGGCCACCGCCACCGAGAAACTGGAGCAGCAGTTGCATCACCACCACCAGCAGCAGGCGATGGCCACGCAGCAGCAGCACCACCAATACCTGAACGAGTAAGTGAAGCCGGTTGGACGTGTTTCCTATTCTGGATTTCTATCACTCGACTTGTCTCCGTCCCATCTACTTTTCAGACAACAGCGGCAGCAACAGCAGCAGCAGCGGGAATATATCGATGTACCACTTCCCAAGTCCATAGCAGCAAAGGCGGCAGCGGCAGCGGCGGCGGCAGGAGGAGGATCAGGAGCCAACGATGGCACTGGCAGCACTCCGTTTGTTCTCAAATACAATGCCTGCCAGCCAGTCAGCAATCTGTAAGCCATTCATCAATCTGTGAAGCTTCTGGATATAAGTTTTTGCCGTTTTAGAAACAATTATGAGACTTCGCTCTTCTCGCTTCACTCGACGGGGCAGGACTCTGGCGTGGAGTTCCTGAGCAGCCGCGAGCTGTACGAAACCTCCCCGGACTCCTTCCAGCACAGCGGCTCCAAGCGCAGCAATCCCGAGGTGCTATGTCCCAGACATGCCAAAGCTCACCTAGAGTTACGACAGCAACACCAACCCAACACAGACAGTAGGTAAGGATGAATACTATAATAGTTTTACCAAGTCCCTGGAATTCTTAAAATTTATATTTTGACTCCCTTCCAGTGACACCTATGAGGATTCACTGAAGACCGACGAGCCGCTGGTGGCCCACAATTGTCGCAGTAGCAACTGCGAGCACCGGCAGCAGCAGAAGCACCACCATCTCAGCCAGAGCCACCAGCCCCACTACCAGAATACGCGCTTCGAGAAGCGCTCCGGGGTGCGGCACTCCTTCTCCGGAGTCAAAGACGATCTGATGCAGAGCTCACCCCAGATTTCCCTGCGCCCCCGAGGCCATGCCCTACGCAACTCGATGAACGACCTCGAGCAGCGACTCCACAACCTGGAGCAGTCCTTCCGGCGACCCCTCGAATTTAGCAAATCCAATTCGTTATTTTAGTTAAAATGAAAACAAGTGCAATCCTTAGTGTTTAGACGTCCTAGTTAAGTTATTTTTTATTGATAAGTACGCAGTGCAATATATATGAAAATTTAATTATCAAAATATTTACGGAATTCGAGACATCCCGCCCAGTTTTCCTCCCAGCCAGGTGTGAGCTTCTTGGCCGCCTCGTACCAGCGAGTCACATTGGCGTACTTCTTCAAATCAAAGCCAGCCACGTCAAAGGTGGACACGGTGGACAGAATAGAGATATCGGCCAGGCTATAGGTGCTTCCAGCCACGAACTCTTGGCCCTCCAGAAAGGTGTTCAGAAACTCGAAAGCCGTCTTGATTTTCTTGTAGTTCTCCGGGTTGGCCGGCTGCTTTTGGAAGATCTGCGGGTAGTAGTAGTCGGCGAAACTCTTGTACAGGGTGCCCAAGTCGAAGTACAGGCGCTGGTTGATCAGGGCCTGCCTTTGGACATCCTTGGGGAAGAGCTTGTCGTCCTTGCCGTACTTCTCTACCAAATACACTAAGATGGCACGCGACTCCCACAGGGCAAACCCGTTGTCGTTGAGCGTAGGGATTGTGTGCTGGGGATTGATCTTGAGGTATTCCGGCTTGAATTGGTCTCCGGCCCTAGTGTTAATGAAGATCTTCCTATCGAATTCCACGCCTAACGCCTTGGCCGTCATCAGAACGGAACGACAGGGAGCAGATCCGGGTCTATAATAAAAATCCATCTTTTCAACGAAAAGTCAACGATCCCTTGAAAAAAGCAATTCATCAAGATCAAGTTATTTTTCAGTACAAAAAAAATCTAGCTAATCACTTTCTTTGATGGCACCTGCTGGAGCGCGGTGACATAATCTCCATGATGAGCCCACAAAACAAAAAGTAAATAAAAATAATCTTACCAGATAGCCAAGCAACAAATTTAAGAGAACCGCTGTTGACGAAGAACGACAAACAACTAACAATACTTGGCTAGTTGTTCGATTTTTATACACAAAAGATAGCCGAAAATAATATTTTTTGTGGGCTGATAGTTCAATTAAGTTCAGGTGATAATTGACAAATATTTTGATGGGCTTAAACAAATAATAGGAGAGTAGCTATGGAAGTATAAGAGAGAAAAACTAATCAACACAGGGGAGCACTTTTATGGTCAATTTGGGACAATATTATTATATATTATTTACGTAAGTACAGTATATTTCAAACATTTTTATTTACCAGCTTGTTAACTGTTGTTTTCCCTATTTATATCTGAGTTGGGAAAGTGGCACGTAGCATCATCTTATCGCTCATAAAAATGTTTAAACGGAGGTACAATCCCAAAATGTATTTCACAACTAAACATTTTCTAGAATGTCAACGACTCTTTGAACTGCCGTATCTCTTTTTATATTTTGTTTATTCAAACAATAAAAAAAAATACTCTCGTATTTAAATAAAAATACATTAGTTCTTTAGGATGCCGGTCAGATACAAGTCCTTGTAGTAGACACATCCTAGCCAGCTCTCTTCCCAGCCAGGAACCACCTCCTTGACATTCTTGTACCACTTGACCACATTTGAATATTTGCTAAAATCATATTCGGAGATCTCGAAAGTCGAGACGGTGGCCAGGAGAGCCACATCGGCCAGAGTGAGCCTGTCAAGGACAGCGTACTGATGACCGTCCAGGAGAGTATCGAACATCTTGAAGGCGGCATCGATCCTCTTGAGGTTCTCGGGATCCGCCGGCTTCTTTACATCCTCAAACAACTGGGGATAATAGTAGTAGACGTAGCTCTGATAGAGAGTTCCCAGATCGAAGAACAGACGCTGGTTGATGACGGCCCTCGCCTGAGGGTCTTTGGGGTAGAGCTTCTCGTCCTTGTCGTACTTCTCCGCCAGGTAGATTAGGATGGCACGCGACTCCCAAATGGCAAAGTCCCCATCTACCAGAGTGGGAATCGTATGCTGGGGATTGATCTTCACAAACTCCGGCTTCAGATGGTCCCCGGCATCCAGGTCCACCTTCTTCTTGTTCAGTTCCAGTCCCAGGACTTCGGCAGTCATCAGAATGGACCGGCAAGGAGCCGAATAGGACATGTAGTAGAAGTCCAACATGATTCCAGAACGAGCTGCAAATAGTTCATGAAATAGATTATTTTTCAGGCGGATATTTATACCTACTTGACAGCTAGATTAACAAAGCACCGATGTCTCGGTAATTGAAACCCTTTACAGAGGTAACTTTGTTTTCCTATGAAAATATTTCACAACACAATCAGTTTCAAAGGTATTTGTATAGGTTTTGTATAAATAATCGACACAGACATATTTCTAAAGTAAAGTTATAGGGCTTTGTTGCTTCTTCAAAGTATTTTTATTCAGAATATGGCGCTGTTTACAAACTTTAGTTGAATTTTCAGAAGACACGTGTTTTGTTACAAAGTAGTAATCAACATTTTCGTATATTAAAAGCATTAACTTTGTATTGAAAATAAAACCGAGATTCTACAGTTTCCAGAAACTCTTGTTAGTAATTTAAAGTAATATTTCACCTTTCTCTACAGATGATTTTTATTGGCGGCTTCCGGAACTCTCCCTTCGACTCTGATGAAATTCAACTGAGGAATGAGCTTTTATTTCTGTTTGTCGGATAAGAGAAATTCGCAAACACAGTCTCATTCCCCAAAAAAAAATGAGCGAAACGAGCTGCTCCCCAACCCACAGCCTCAACCGACAACCGACAACCGACAACCGCCATATTCCATATACTATATACGATATACGACAAGCTATGGTATACATATAAAAATCACTTAAATCGGTTTATGCATTCAAAAAAGCGAACACTTATTTATTGTGCACTGAAACATGCGAATTTGGAATTGTTTTGTATTTTGTTTTTTTTTTTTTTGTTTGTGATCGAGAATAAATATTAGTATATAAAATAAACACGAATATCAGGCTTATTCAAAGAACTTCTTGAACTCCAGGCAGCCGGCCCAGTTCTCCTCCCATCCGGGAGTGACCTTCTTGGCGTTCTCGTACCACTTGTTGACATTGGCGTACTTGCTAATCTCGAATCCGGCCACCTCGAAGGTGGAGACGGAAGCCACCAGGGCGATGTCGGCGACGGTGAGCGAGTCACCGGCGGCATACTCCTGTCCTTCGAGGAAGGTGTTCAGGAACTCGAAGGCGGCCTCGATCTTCTTGAAGGCCTCGGGATCGGCGGGCGCCTTGGCGAACACTTGCGGGTAGTAGTAGTTGGCGAAGCTCTGGTAGAGGGTGCCCATGTCGAAGTACAGGCGCTGGTTGATCACGGCGCGCTTCTTGGGGCACTTGGGGTAGAGGGAGTCGGTCTTGCCGTACTTCTCCACCAGGTAGACCTGGATGGCGCGCGACTCCCACAGGGCGAAGCCATTGTCCACCAGGGTGGGTATGGTGTGCTGGGGATTGATCTTGATGAACTCGGGCTTCAGGTGCTCACCGGCCTGCAGGTTGAGCAGCTTCTTGTTCAGATCGACGCCCACGGCCTTGGCGGTCATGATGACGGAGCGGCAGGGCGACGAGCCGGGCAGGTAGTAGAAGTCAACCATTTTGCTGCCGAAATAAGAAAATGGCGTTAGGGGGATCTGTTATTTAAATATGTAGTTTTTATAAGCCATATAAGAGCCCTATAATTTCTTTAAGTACCGCCGAGCAATCACACCGAATAGATCAAAAAAGATATGCCGTAATTAGACGCGCTCTATAATTTCAGACTCAGACAATGTCTGGCTTTAATTGACCTGCGATTAACCGAAAAAACACAGTCCCAGGCCATGATGTCATGCCTGAGACTTAGGCCAACTTCTTTGGTAATTTTCCACTAATATTTCTTTTGCACATTGTTTCTAACTAAATTTCTGTTGGCCAAGACAAATATTTTCCTCTCAGACACACACTGACACTGGTTTGGAGTTGGAACTTACAATTTAGTTTGGGGTTTGCTGGGAGCTCGCGGTGTACACTGTACCAAAAGAGAAGCAGTAGTGAACGGAACCCCAGAGCGACTCGCTTTTATATCTCGCGAACCCGGCCGCCATAATGCCGGCAAACAACCGGGGAGGCGCGAAAGGGGGACTCACCATTAAGAGAGCTTGCTGCGGGTTTTTTTGGTGGCATTATATTATATAGGTATATAGTTTGTTTTGCCTACACGAACGGCAAACAGTTGGCAACTAATATCTGAAAAATTGTGACGTTAGTGGCGTGATTAATATACATGACTGTCTGCGGGTGTTGGTAATTTAGTGGCACCCATGGGCGCTTTTATGCACCCCCTAGCACTCCTTCTATTCCAATCCCCCATCTCAATAATAAAAGTGCAACTTTCTAATGATCTTTCAATCGGAACACTGCTCTTTTTCCTCTCTTAACAAATATTTTAGATCGCTTTTTTCAGCCCCCTTAGTTATTCAAATTGAAAAGCTTGTATACACATTTTTTTAGGTTTTAATGCACATCTGTGCCAGAGCAAATTGCGCTTAAAAATAAACGGGTTTATCGCTGAAAAGCTGCAAAAATATGTGCAAAATAAACAGCAGGCGATATATTGTAGAAAGCCGGCCGGCAAACATTCATATCAGTGAAAGGAAACACAAAAGCTGAAACAAATATTAAAATTCAATTACAAATAAGCCCATGCGAATAATAACGAAACGAAATATATCCAAAAAATTAAAGAAATTTTGATTAAGGCTTATGATCAAATATTTAAGGAACATGCAAATATCGAATTACAGCTGTAATTATCCCAAAATTATTGTAAGGGTCTTACCAATATATCGATTAAAATATGTTTGCCCGACCTTGGGCAGTTAGAACCGATTATAATGGCCATATTGTTTGCAAACCTTGTTTTTTGTGAAATACTTGTTTGTTTCCAAGACATGTCTGGAACGTTCCAACAATTATTTGCTGGGGGTGGCTGTTATTTCAAAACATTTCCATTTATCAGCTCTCCAATTGGGAATAACAACTATCAGCATGACCCAGCAAAATATACAATAACAAGGGAAAATAAAATTATAATAGAAGAGCATTTCGTGGGCGACACGTCAGTGGTATTATTCTCTTAAAGCCCAGAACAATCCTCAGCATGAATACCTGCGAAATCGGAACACGTAAAACCCCAAGCCCCCAGACCCCCAGAGAAGTTACTCATTTGTACATAATGTTGAAATACACTGAATCATGGGAAACACGATCGTAGACAATAGGGTTTTCGTCAATATAAACTGGTTTGTTTAATTCACTAAAAGCCGGGCCGAAAAATGTAGAGAAAGGTCACAGACACTGTGTTTGGTCCACTCCTGATCTGCAAGAGAACCAGTTAGACGGCATTGGCCAGGTATGCGTCAGTAACAATTAGAAGAAAATTAAAAAAAAAAACAAGTAAAGTGAGTAATGCAGGCAGAGTCGAACTTAAGATTCACTTGGAGTTATATTCAACCAGTTCCTCATAATAAGCTCAAGTTTCTATTCCCAAACAAACATGAAATTGTAAACATTCCCTTTTAACTCATATAACACCTTGATAGATTTCGCACAAAGTAACATTCGAAGGTATTTCTAAACAATAATATTTATACCAAATAGGTATAAATAACTCTCCCCTTCTGTTGCACATTTTTCGAAAAGATTATAATACCTTTTGAAAGGGTATAAACATAAATCTACTCCAAGAGGCCCCCACTTGAAGAGATACTTTTCTCGCCCCAAAGAGAGTGGGGCTAAGAGAAATAAAGCAATGCCTGTATTGTATATATACTAGTTTATACCCAAACATATATATTCTTGATTCTTATATTGGGTTCATCTCGCCGGCTGCAAAATAATTATTCTGTACAGCTGCGCTTTAAGAACGAGCTTTTTTATGAACGAGCTGGACTTGGTAAAAGGTAAAAAAACAATCTAAGAATCAAGAATCATAAATTTGGAACCAAATTAAAGTATATTTTGGCCTTTAATCTTAACTTAGTCTTAAATAAATGAAGTACATTGTGTCGATGATTCAACGAGGTTTATCAGTTAAATTATCTTTGTAAATAATTTTTATCTGATTTATGGTAATTGAAAAACAACGAATCCCTATAATCTATCTATAAGTTCAGGCTCATTCAGAATCTAATAAAAGGGATCATTTTATGATAATAAAAATAAAATTAACTTAATCAAACAATAAATAAACAATGCCCTACTAACTTTGTTACCAACAACATTATCTTTTGACAATATATCAGGGCAATACCCCCAATTCGTATATCTGGACTTAATGCATCGCATAATTAAGGGATCATTAATAAATGGATTATTAATAAAGGGATCTTATATTAATCACATGTGTTTTGTATCTCATGTCCTTATCTAAGTCTTTTATGATTTTTGCGATTTTTGAAAGGTTATCCATCAGCATTGTTAACCGTTTTTGATGCAGATTGGTGGGGAATCGATCTACAAATCTTGTAAGGTATTCCTTTCCGCAATCGAATGCAAATTATAAAAGATATACCCATCGTTGTGCTCTATAAAGTCGACTTCTATGACTTTCCCCATTTTTGAAAGGTTATCCATCAGAAAACATGGAAAAAATTGAACTTTCAATATGTTAACAGATTTTGATGCAGATTGGTAGGGAATCGATCTACAAATCTTGTAAGGTATTCTGTTTTACAATCGAATGCAAATTGTAAAAGATATAGACATAATGGTGCTCTATATATGCTACTTCTATGACTTTCCCGATTTTTGAAAGATTATCCATCAGAAAACATGAAAAAAATTGAACTTTCAATATGTTAACAGAGTTTGATGCAGATTGGTAAGAAATCGATCTACAAATCTTTTAAGGTATTCCGTTTTACAATCGGATGCAAATTGTAAAAGATATAGGCATCGTGGTGCTCTATATATGCTACATCTATGACTTTCCCGATTTTTGAAAGGTTATCCATCAGAAAACATGAAAAAAATTGAACTTTTAATATGTTAACAGAGTTTGATGCAGATTGGTAAGAAATCGATCTACAAATCTTGTAAGGTATTCCGTTTTACAATCGGATGCAAATTGTAAAAGATATAGGCATCGTGGTGCTCTATATATGCTACTTCTATGACTTTCCCGATTTTTGAAAGATTATCCATCAGAAAACATGAAAAAAATTTAACTTTTAATATGTTAACAGAATTTGATGAAGATTGGTAAGAAATCGATCTACAAATCTTTTAAGGTATTCCGTTTTACAATCGGATGCAAATTGTAAAAGATATAGACATCGTGGTGCTCTATATATGCTAAATCTATGACTTCCCCGATTTTTGAAAGATTATCCATCAGAAAACATGAAAAAAATTGAACTTTCAATATGTTAACAGAGTTTGATGCAGATTGGTTAGAAATCGATCTACAAATCTTGTAAGGTATTCCGTTTTACAATCGGGTGCAAATTGTAAAAGATATAGAAATAATGGTGCTCTATATATGCTACTTTTATGACTTTCCCGATTTTTGAAAGATTATCCATCAGAAAACATGAAAAAAATTTAACTTTCAATATGTTAACAGATTTTGATGCAGATTGGTGGGGAATCGATCTACAAATCTTTTAAGGTATTCCGTTTTACAATCGGATGCAAATTGTAAAAGATATCGGCATCGTGGTTCTCTATATAGGCGACTTCTATGATTTTCCCGATTTTTGAAAGGTAGTCCATCAGAAAACATGGAAAAAATTTAACTTTCAATATGTTAACAGATTTTGATGCAGATTGGTGGGGAATCGATCTACAAATCTTGTAAGGTATTCCGTTTTACAATCGGATGCAAATTGAAAAAGATATAGGCATCGTGGTACTCTATATATGCTACTTCCATGACTTTCCCGATTTTTGAAAGATTATCAATCAGAAAACATCGAAAAAATTGAACTTTCAATATGTTAACAGATTTTGATGCAGATTGGCGGGGAATCGATCTACAAATCTTTTAAGGTATTCCGTTTTACAATCGGATGTAAATTGTAAAAGATATAGGCATCGTGGTACTGTGCATATGCTACTTCCATGACTTTTCCGATTTTTGAAAGATTATCCATCAGAAAACATCGAAAAAATTGAACTTTCAATATGTTAACAGATTTTAATGCAGATTGGTGGGGATTCGATCTACAAATCTTTTAAGGTATTCCTTTTTACAATCGGATGTCAATTGTAAAAGATATAGGCATCAAGGTGCTCTATATATGCTACATCTATGACTTTCCCGATTTTTGAAACATCAGAAAACATGGAAAAAATTGAACTTTCAATATGTCAACAGATTTTGATGCAGATTGGTTGGGATTAGATCTACAAATCTTGTAAGGTATTCCGTTTTACAATCGGATGCAAATTGTAAAAGATATAGACATCATGGTGCTCTATATATGCTACTTTTATGACTTTCCCGATTTTTGAAAGATTATCCATCAGAAAACATGGAAAAAATTGAACTTTCAATATGTTAACAGATTTTGATGCAGATTGGTAAGAAATCGATCTACAAATCTTGTAAGGTATTCCGTTTTACAATCGGATGCAAATTGTAAAAGATATAGACATCGTGGTGCTCTATATATGCTGAAAAGCTTGAAAGGTAATCCATCAGAAAATAGAGAAAAAGTTCCAGTATTCGAATGTTCTTGGAAGCATAATCTCCTTGGCCTATAAACTAAGGATGTGCATGTTATTCTCCTATATTCTAAGAAGCAGTTTTTTCTATATTTAAAAAATTGTATTTTGTTTTGAACAATATATTTATACATTCACCGGCTTTCACCACTTTTGATATATGAAACAATATATATTGATTTCATATAATACTATCCCTCTGCTCTGAACGGTAAGCCAGGATCCAATAAAGATTTATCGCTTATCGAAGCTTATCGAAACTTCCATTGGGGTTCTCAACAGTTTCCTGAAGGACCAGGACTATGAAGTGAGCGATCACATTGCCGTGGGACATATAGCCATCCAAACCTTTATTGCCACCTTCGATAACACGGAATTCGACGTCAGCAAGAACCCGAACTTGGATAGATAGTACCAGAATGATAAGAAAGTTACTCATGGATGGGATGAAAAATGGGAGTCTTCTGGAAATGAAGGCCTACTTCAAGACCACAATTTCCCAACGATCTCAGTAACAAATTATTCCGTTCCTTCTTACTGTACTTACAAATTCAAAATAAAAAATAAATATTAAGCTTAATTGATATACACTTCTGGAAGGAATACAAATTGGAAGATTCTCCTGGAAATGATTGCCTACTTTAAGACCAAAATATCCAGAAGGACCCACTTATAATTTAAATACTAGTATTATTCCTTTCCTTCTTACCGTACTTACAAATTAAAAATAAATAAATATTAAGCTTAATTGATGTACAAAATCTTTTTGTTAAAAAAAATATCAAACTAAACAATTATCAAAACAAAGATATATTAATTTTCACAAGTGGTATAAGAAAATAAACCTCAAGTTACATAAATTGAATATTTATTGGTTCAAATAGGTCAGTTAATCCACGAGTATAATCTGTGTTTTTTCATTGTTTATAAAAAGTGACTCCTAAATTAATATGATTCATACATTTTTTAGAGGTCAGACAAAGGTTTTAGAAACGCTTTTTCATATTTAGAAAGTAAAAAAGGAAAGCTAATACCCGGCGGATTAAATAGACAATATACCGGTATGTAATCCACCTTTAAATTGGAAGTATAAAATAGTCGATAAATATATATATTTTTACAGCAAATGTAGTTTACATTGGATTAGTCAACATGATTCCACGAGGTGTAATTCGCTTTGAAGGGCTAGACCAATCTAGAAGATATATATTCATTATTAAGTTGTCTATATTTATCCTGGGTCGTTCCAAAAATGGGAACTTTCCATATATACATAATTCCAACACAAACCTATCTAAATCCGCTGCAGTCCGTTTTTCTTTTCGAAAAAATAAAAGACATTCATCTTACCTTTAATAATTTATTTAAATTAAGCAAGCCGTAATGAACTTTATTCTATTACTACAATAAAATGCTTACATTTTCGGCAATTTTGAACGAATACACGCAAAGTGATACTTTATTATATAACAATAAACATATTCATGTATGGTGTGGTATGTATTTAAATTTTCCTTTCCAATGTCGCTGCGTTTCTTAGCCGTCCCTGCTAGTCTGGACGCACAGCTGCCGATTTAACAATTTTTGAGTACTCAGAAGCTGAGGATACTTAGTCCTTGCTCTGCATGTACTTGATCAGATCGATGACACGGTTGGAGTAACCGAACTCGTTGTCGTACCAGGAGATAAGCTTGACGAAGTTGTTGTTCAGAGAAATGCCAGCCTTGGCATCGAACACCGACGAGTGGGTGTCGCTAAGGAAGTCGGTGGAGACGACTTCCTCATCGGTGTAGCCGAGGATACCCTTGAGGGGTCCGTTGGCAGCCTCCTGAACCTTAGCCTTAATGTCGTCGTAGCTGGCACCCTTGCCCAGGCGCACAGTCAGATCCACAACGGACACGTTGGGGGTGGGCACGCGGAAAGCCATGCCAGTCAGCTTGCCGTTGAGGGCGGGGATGACCTTGCCGACGGCCTTGGCGGCACCGGTGGATGCCGGGATGATGTTCTGGGCAGCGCCACGTCCATCGCGCCACAGCTTGCCGGAAGGTCCATCGACGGTCTTCTGGGTGGCAGTGGTGGCGTGCACGGTGGTCATCAGACCCTCAACGATCTCGAAGTTGTCGTTGATGACCTTGGCGAGGGGAGCCAGGCAGTTGGTGGTGCAGGAGGCGTTGGAGACCACCTTCATGTCGGGGCTGTAGGCATCCAGGTTGACGCCGCAGACGAACATGGGAGCATCGGCCGATGGGGCCGAGATGACCACCTTCTTGGCACCGCCCTTCAAGTGGACGGAGGCCTTCTCGATGGTGGTGAAGACACCAGTCGACTCAACAATGTACTCAGCGCCAGCGCTGGCCCAGTTGATGTTGGCCGGGTCGCGTTCGCTGAAAACGGTGATCTTCTGGCCGTTGACGACCAGGAAACCGCCCTCGGCGGATACGGTGCCCTTGAAACGTCCATGGGTGGAGTCGAATTTGAACAGGTAAACCATGTAGCTGACATCGATGAAGGGATCGTTGACGGCCACCACGGTGGCGCCCTTGTCGATGGCGGCACGCAGAACCAGACGACCGATGCGGCCAAATCCGTTAATTCCGATCTTCGACATGATTATAAGTATAAGTTAATATTCTTTAGCCTTTGCAAATTTGACTTCCGCTCCTTTCGACTGCGACTTTGCGACTGTGAGGAGCACTTTCGCTTGTACTTGTACGAGAAAATTTTCAAGGTCAGTTGAATGTCATCTACTCCAAAGGGGCAAAACTGCCATAGAAAAAAGCTTTTTCTCTCATCTCTGTGAAAGCTACAAGCTTTTTATTGTGCGCGTGTGCTTAACCTATAGTTGACTCACTGGGACTCACATTTTCGATGACACTTTCTCGATAAAAATTTGTGTATACAGGCTTAGCTTTCATGAAACTAATATTTATTTTAAATTGAATTTATTTCTATATTCTTAAAAAATTTATTTTAAATGAGAATAAATATAAGTTATAGCTTCCAACTGTTTTTAAGACTTTGTAGATTTGGTTAGAAAGTATATTGATTAGCTTAAAGGTTAAGCTTAATTTATCACTCTCTCCCTTACTGTCTCTCAACATTTACTCAACATATACTCTCTTTCGTGAAATAAAAAAGCAAAATACATACATACATTAAAACTGTAATTGATTTATTATTTTACTTTCAGGCATTTCTATAATATAGAAATAGATAAGATAAAAAATGCATAAAGCCTAGAGCAAATGCCAATTGCTCATCCAGTCCAGATTAGTCTATTTTTACTTAGTCCAGGAGCTTTCTATTTATAAGTAAACGAAATGCAACGAAAGTGCTTGCATAACACAGAATGTCATGAAAATAAAGCTAAAAGTGAGGTAATAAGCCGGTACAAAACGAAATGTATTAAATGCCTTTTTTATTTCTATTCTAAACGTGCACATTTACAAAATATGTTATACAAAATATATACGTCACATGTTCTGGGGGAATGGGGTTTTTGACACGGCGTGCTTTTTGGGGGTCAAATGTAAGTGAACTGGGGTTATGAAACAGGAAGAGAAAAAGGAGGCAGAAAAAGTTACGTAGTCGCAGGACTACCCCTATTTTCAGGATTCTGTAGCAAGCTTTTTATACATAAAATACACAAAAAAGAAACAAATTAATTTAAACTAAACTAGTTTGGAAGATTTGAAGATTAACTGGATCCGGGGGCTGGTCCAATCTAGCTTGAACTTTCATATAAACTTCTTATCAATTTAGAATATTTAAAAAACAATATATTGACGTCACACACTCCCACTTTACATATATTTATACTTTGAAAAAACATGTAGAATGCAAAGTTTCCATATTAATTCTCATCGAATGACTAAAAAAAAGGATTATAATTTACTATCATCATTTATAATTATTTTGTAGCTTTTTGTACGATTTTAAATAAAGTTTCGAGGAATATACCCAGAATATTTTTGGAATTTCGTCACCTACCGGAACCCCCAAATACGGTGGATTCACATCTTCTATATTTGAGCAGATTTGACCCAACTATAGATTCTGTTTTGTTCAAAAACTGGAAAGTAATTTATATTTAAGCTTAAGAAAATTATTTTAAAGGTAAAGTTTTTTGGTCGGAAACATAGCGTCTAAAGCTTTGCTAAATATGTTTTAATTGTATTGTAAATATGTTTCTAGATACTTTTTTAAAAAGTGTTATCAAATATAATGCACTATTGACTTGCATAATCCAACTGAAATTCTTTTCAATAGAATCTATTGTAATAAATAAAGTGTCATATTGTAGACTTCACAGAAAATAAAAGCCATCTGTCCCAGCTGCCGCTCAGCGGAAAACATGGCGATGAGATCAAATTCAAAGTTGTTTATACATTCCCGCTCTTAAAATTTCACGCTATAGCCCATAGAACACACACAGAAAATTCAATTAAAATAAGAGAAAAAATAGCAAATAAATTTCGCCATATAAACCCAAGCATGGGGGGTCCGCAGTTAGTTTTAGTTTGGATCTCCACAGTAAACGAACTTGATCGAATATGGATTTCTATTATTATAACGCTGTTGCTGCCTGCCGGTCCGTTATCATGGTGGCCAAGACTCTCGGCGTTGAGTTGAACAAGAAGCAGGTGAACACCCTTGAAGGGGAGCAGATGAACCCGGAGTTCATAAAGATTAACCCCCAACACATGATTCCAACCATCGTGGACGATGGATTCGTTCTCTGGGAATCGCGCGCCATCGCCATTTACCTGGTGGAGAAGTACGGAAAGGACGATTCACTCTACCCCAAGGACCCCCAAAAACAGGCCATCGTTAACCAGCGTCTATATTTCGATGTTGGCATATACACCGCTATGGCCAAATACTACTTCGCGCCGTTCTTTACGGGTAAATATGGATCCGAGGAGGACTATAAGGGCGTGGAGACCGTCATTGGACACCTGAACACCTTCCTGGAGGGTCACGACTATGTGGCCGGCGACCAGCTGACCATTGCTGATATTGCCATTCTGGCCATGGTCACCAACTTGGCCGTTCTGGGATTTGAACTCAAGAAGTTTCCCAATGTGGACAAATGGTACAACAACGCCCAGAAGGTTGTTCCCGGGTTTGATGAGAACTTGGAGGGAGCTCAATTGGTGGCAAAACATGTCGCTATGAAGTTAAAATAAATTAGAAAATAAATAAATTTAAAATAAGCATGACAGAGCACATTTCTATTAATTCACTTTTTATGGATCGGATGAGAATTGGCATAGATATAGACATCTCTGTGGGTTATGTGTGAACTGTGGAATCAATTTTTCAGAAGCATCTGCAAGGGAATGCAGACTTTGGCTTTGTCAGGAGATAGCCTTTCTCGGTAACAACAGTTAACTTATAAAAGCAGGAGATAGCTTTCCTTGGTAACAATTGTTGACTAATACAAGCGGCGTTATCTGTTTTTCTATTTATATTATTCTAAAATAAGACTTTGTTAAGAACTTACTTTTACTCTTCAACTCTTACTCTTCAAAGATATGAGTATGAGAGTATGAAAGATTCGCTTAGATTCAATCAGCTCATAAATTTCTACTGTCGCTCCTATATAATTGAGAGCCCCAGCACCGGCATTTCAGTAATCGAGTTCCCCCGGAGAGATATGGATTTCTACTACAGCCCTGGCAGCAGCGTTTGCCGAACGGTTATCATGACCGCAAAGGCTGTGGGCGTAGAGTTAAACAAGAAGTATTTGAGCGTGGGCAAAAATGAGACCCTCAATCCGGACTTCGTGAAGATCAATCCCCAACACACCATCCCCACCATTGTTGACGATGGATTCGTGCTCTGGGAATCGCGTCCCATCGCCATTTACCTGGTGGAGAAGTACGGCAAGGATGATTCTCTCTACCCGAAGGATCCCCAAAAAAGGGCAGTAGTCAACCAGCGCTTGTACTTCGATATGGGAACCTTGTACGCAGCATTCTCCAAGTTCTACTACTCCGTTTTTCGACCGACTAAGCCCGGAACTCTCGAGGATTATCAGAAGGTTAAAGACGCTTTTGAGTTACTGAACACCTTCCTAGAGGGCCAGGACTACGTGGCTGGTGACCACCTTACTCTGGCTGATATTGCCATTGTTGCCACGGTTTCCACCTACGAAACCGTCGACTTTGACTTCAGAAAATATCCAAATGTAGCCAGGTGGTACGAGAACGCCAAGAAAGTAACTCCCGGTTGGGAGGAAAACTGGGAAGGCGTACAGGGATTCAAGAAACAAGTTGAACCGGGGCTGGTGGAGTTCAAGAAAAAATTCAATTTATAAAATACTAAACTGTTTCAAAATATTTATGCTTTCTTAAATAAAAATTGACTTATTTATAATTCAGAATAATCCATGTTTTTTATTGTTTATGATTATTTGTGATTGGACCAATCGAATATTACCATATTCTTGTAGATTCATGATGACAGTTTTCATAGATAAGATGGCTTATTCAGTGCCTAATTTAAGTACATTCGAATATATAATAAATTTGTTTGTTGTCTGCCAAGTTCAATTCATCTAAAGGATCGAACAAAATATTATTTTTTACTTCAGGTTTCCATACACTCCTATATTTTAATAAGGTATACGTTCTCTTCATTTTTCTGACACTATGGCAGGTTGTTATTCAAATAATAACAAATACAGTACCTTAGGTGGAGTATTTTGAATGACACATAGCCATGTTATCGCAGGTTTGGACACAAACATGCCTCTTATCTTTTTGTTGGCTTTCCCAATTATATTATTGTACTCATATCTGATAAACCACAACGCGTAGCTGCGAATCCAAATCAATTACCCCAGAGAAATAGGAGAGAATATTCCAAGCATGACGAGCAACTTTTATAATTTCACAACCTCTGAGCTATATATAATAGCAGGCCCCAAGCAAACGAGTCAGTTTACGATTCCCCCAACAAACCGCAGACAACATGGATTTCTACTACAGCCCTATGGGAAGCGGATGCCGCTCCGTTATTATGACCGCCAAGGCTCTGGGTGTTGAGCTGAACAAGAAACTCCTGAACCTACAGGAAGGAGAACAGCTGAAGCCGGAATTCGTAAAGCTCAATCCCCAGCATACTATCCCCACGGTGGTGGACAACGGGTTCTCCGTGTGGGAGTCGCGTACCATTATTGTTTATCTGGCAGAGAAGTACGGAAAGGACGACTCCCTCTTCCCCAAGGATCCCAAACAGCAGGCGGTGGTGAACCAGCGCTTGTACTTCGATTTGGGTACCCTGTACGGCGCCTTCTCCGCGTACTACTACCCATTGCTGAGGACGGGTACTGCCGGAACTCCGGAAGACTACAAGAAGGTCGAAAACGCCTTCGACTTTCTGAACACCTTCCTCGAGGGCCAGGACTACGTGGCTGGTGATCATCTCACCGTGGCCGACATTTCCATCTTGGCCTCTGTGTCTACCTTTGATGCCGTTGAGTTTGACTTCAGCAAATACTCCAATGTGTCCAGGTGGTACGCCAACGCTAAGAAGGTCACTCCCGGTTGGGACGAGAACTGGGAGGGTCTGGTGGCTTTCAAGAAACGTTTTGCCGATCGGTTGGCTGAACATAAAAAGCAATAATGTTATTTATATAAAAATACTTTACTACATTGAATAAAAACCAAGTTATTTATGAAATTTATGAAATAACTCGTATTGAAAGACATTGTTGGAGGAGTTTTCTAGACTTTTTTTTAGATTTTTTGAACTTTTGTATACATTGCTAATGTGCCTGAAAATGTCTACGTTTTGTAAAATGTGCAAATTATTATAAACAAGTCAGTCAAATATAAACAAATGACAGAATAAAAGTTCTCTAATTTCATGGGAGAACTGTTATTGAGTCTCATTAACTTCTTTTATCTTCTATATTTTTTAATATATACTAAGTTTTATTTGCCATCATTTCAGGTGATTATTGAAATTTTTTTTAAATTGCTCGGAACCACCTCTTCCCACAAAAAAAATAGATTATAAGAGAGGTATAAAAACTCATACACATGAGTAATTATCACATAGGTAGAATCTCAGAAAGTTTGTTATTTTATAAAAGAGGGAGTTTCGGCTACTACCACATCAGTAGACGGATTCTATTTCATCAGACAGGTTTATTATAGGTTTTTTTTTGCCATGGATCTGTACAATATGCCGGGTTCGCCGAGCACTCGGGCCATTATGATGACGGCCAGGGCTTTGGGAGTTGAGCTCAATTCAAAGTTTTTGAACACGTTTGCAGGAGAGCAACTGAACCCGGAGTTCGTGAAGATCAACCCACAGCACACCATTCCCACTCTGGTAGACAATGGATTCGTCGTCTGGGAGTCGCGAGCCATTGTTGTTTACCTGGTGGAGCAGTACGGACCACATGACTCTCCACTCTACCCCAATGATCCCCAAAAACGGGCTCTGATCAACCAGCGCTTGTACTTCGACATGGGTACCCTTTACGACGCTTTCGGCAAATACTATTTCCCACTTTTGCGAACCGGGAAGCCGGGAAGTCCAGAGGCTTTGGACAAACTCAACACGGCCTTTGTCCTCCTCAACACCTTCCTGGAGGGCCAGGACTTCGTAGCTGGACCTGAACTAACTGTGGCCGACATCGTAATCCTATCCACTGTCTCGTCAACAGAATTAGTTTCAGACTTCGATTTTAGCCCATATCCGAATGTGGAAAGGTGGTACCAGAATGCCAAGAAGGTTACCCCCGGATGGAAAGAAAACTTGGAGAGTATTGAGAACGCTAAAAAATTCCTCGCAGCCAACATGATAGAAAAATTGAATATTTAAATTTTTAATAAAAATCAACTGAAAGTTTATTTAAATTCAGACTTTTTTAAGGGGTTATTTTTATAAGACATATGTATATTCATCATTAAATGAAATAACGAATGCGATAACAAAATAAGTATAAGAGCTTGTTATATTGTATGAAGATAAGATGGTAGTTTTCAAACATATGATAAGATTGTAATATCATAATATGGTTTAATATATATTATATAATAATATATAATATAGTATATAGTACAAAAATGACTCATTTCACTATTTTGTAGAATTTCTATATTTATGTTTTCCCAATCATAACCAATATTAATGGAACCAATATTAAAAAATTACATTTTTTATTAAATATAAATATTACAAAAACTTTAAGCCGCGTAAAATAAACAGCAATATTTATAAACACATATATATATATAAAGAACGGCATATATATTATATTTTATTTATATTAATTGTATAGAATATATAATTGTATATAGTATAAAAATGACTCATTTCACTATCGTCTAGAGTTTCCATATTTATGTTTTCCGAATCGAAAAAGTTCATAAAATTGGTTTACTAACAATGACAAGCATATTCCATGCTATCGTAGCAAATGAGAGAGCAATTTCGCCTTATATAAGGTGCTCGCCGTTTGGAGGCAAGTCAGTTTACTTCGCTCTGTCGTTCCAGACCGGTATACAAGTACATTTTTAAAATGCCCCAGTTGGATCTCTACAACATGCCCATGGCTCCCACCAGCCGGGCTCTCCAGATGGTTGCCAAGGCCATCGGGGTGGAATTGAACTCCAAGGTGGTCAACACCATGGAGGGTGAGCAGCTGAAGCCGGAGTTCGTGAAGATCAACCCCCAGCACACCATTCCCACCTTGGTAGATGACGGTTTCGCCATCTGGGAGACGCGTGCCATCGCCGTCTACCTGGTGGAGAAGTACGGCAAGCCCGACTCTGCGCTGTACCCCAAGGACCCCCAGAAGAGGGCTCTGATTAACCAGCGCCTTTACTTTGACATGGGCACCCTCTACGATGCCTTGAGCAAATACCTCTACCCCCTCTTCAGCACTGGAAAGCCGGGCAATCAAGAGGCTCTGGACAAGCTCAACACTGCCTTTGGTTTCCTCAATACCTTCCTTGAGGGACAAGACTTCGTCGCCGGCAAAGAGCTCTCCGTGGCCGATATCGTCCTCTTGGCTACGGTCTCCACCACCCAAGTGCTTAACTACGACTTGGGAAAGTACCCGAACGTGCAGAGGTGGTTTAAGAATGCCCCCAAAGTGGTTCCCGGTTGGGATGAGAATGTGAAGACCCTGGAGGAGGCCAAGAAGTTTTTCGACGCTAAGGTAGCAGAAAAGAAGCAAACTCTCAATGCTTAATTTTTTATTATTGTAAATAAAAATTTTTATATAATATAAACTATTTAAATTGGTTTTTCAATGAATTACGTGGCGCAATGACTTAATTTTTGTTCTGGCATGAAACTGGTTGGGAGCTTTCAAAAAAACGTAAGTAAATGGCTTTTAATGGTTTTTGTTTGTTCTTTGGAAAAAATGTCTTTAAAACAGTACCTTTCAGAGGACTAAGGAGTTCTGTGGTAACCCTCCATTTTTTAGATTTAATAATCATTAATTCGTAATTGACATTTAATTAACTCTATTATAGGGCCTGACCTTAGACCTTTCGCGTACTTTCCAGAATCGGAGAAATTATCATTATCTGGTCATTAGCTAAGCACCTCCACCAACTGACAAAAGCTCCCACCCAGTTCTATGGAGTAAGTTTCGCAGAAGTGCCAAGTCATTCTATGACTATATATGGAAATCGATATGAATTCGGTTGCCGGTGTCGCGGCGTATAAAAGCAGTTTCACCCACTTAGATTTGGTCAGTTGTGTATACCTCTTGCCAAGCTTATTGTCACTAATCATGGACTTATACTATTTTCCGGCGTCGGCTCCCTGTCGTTCTGTAATGATGACCGCCAAGGCTCTGGGAATCGATCTCAACATGAAGCTACTCAATCCCATGGAGGGCGAGCAAAACAAGCCGGAGTTTTTGAAGCTCAATCCCCAGCACACCATTCCCACGTTGGTGGACGATGGTTTCTCCATCTGGGAGTCGCGGGCTATTTTAATTTACCTGGTGGAGAAGTACGGCCAGGACGATTCCCTGTACCCGCAGGATCCTCAGAAGAAGGCGGTGGTAAACCAACGGCTCTTCTTCGACATGGGAACTCTGTTCCACAGTTTCTTGGTGGCGATTTATCCTCAGTTTAAGAATAACCAAGCAGCCGATCCGGAGGCCATGAAAAAAGTGGACACCGCCTTCGAGCATCTGAATACCTTCCTAGAGGCTCAGGATTACGTGGCAGGCGATACTCTCACCATAGCCGACATAGCCATACTGGCTTCCGTATCCACCTTCGAGGTGGTGGACTACGATTTCAGCCCCTTTCCCAACGTGGTCAGGTGGTACGAGAACGCCAAGGAGGTCACTCCCGGATGGGACGAGAACTGGGAGGGAGTACTCATTATCAAAGACTTCATTGAGAAGCAACGCCAGAAGGAGTGAACCTAACCAGGGCAATATTTCTATGCTAAAAAGTATCCCCAAAACTAATGCCAAATATGGTTATCAAAATCTAAATAAACAATAAATGGCTATGCGATTGCGTTTGTTTTTTACCAATCTTATCTGAACCATCATTTTCCATTAGGGCTTTATTGCTTTTATCATATCATCTGATTTTAAATATCTATCTAAATGTGAGTTATATCTGATTTATTTAAAAATTCATTTACACAGTGTAATCATGGACATGTAGAATTTGAAATGAATTTCTTTCTGCAAATTGCAGTTGAAGGCACGCGATATTTTCTTGTTCCCCCTGGAATCACCTTCCATATAGAGAATACGTAGACCCCTAGACCAGACTGGGCCGTTGACCGCTCGACGATTAGAACAACTGCAGTTCCGAGTTTTGTTTGTGGCATTGAACAACAATAAATTACATATTCAACTTAGCTCAGTGTGTTATTCTAATTACATGAGGGTCGAATCAAGACTTACCTAATCGGTGTTTACATTTATTTGTCAATATTTGAATAGTTTCCGAATCCATGATTCATGTTCTTCCCATTACCTTTAAATTAAACATAGGATTGTTTTATTTTTTGTTTTATTCTTGCTTACAAACTATTAGAGCTTTCCCTGTGGCAGACAAAAGTGAAATCGTTTTTATGGCGTCATTAAAGGTATTGTTTTGAATTCCACTTAATTTACGAGCCGGCACTTAATCTACATATATCCCATTACATCACCTCCTAGTTTGACACCTCCGATGCGTCCACTAGCTTCTGCAGTTGTTGGTACTTCTTGATGGCATTCTGAACAAAAACACTGGCACGTCGCACCCTATCCGGGGTTATTTCTTCGGCCAGCATTCGTCCCACATCCTGGGCGCCACCCGATCGCAGGATATTAACAGCCTGGACGGGAATGTCGCAGATCGGTGTCACCCGGCACACGGCATTGGCGATAGCTCCGCCAAACAGGATGATTCCCACAGTGGACAGCACCACTGCGATGATTCGGAAAAGCGAGGACATCAGTATCGAGGGCAAAAATTTGGAGGCAAAAGCCAACAGAGGATTCAAAGAGGAGGACGAGGAGCCAGCGGGCGTGGCAACCACCGTGGTGCTATCAGACGGTCCTGCTGCATTGGCGGGCACCAGGAATCCTTCGTAGCCCGTCTGGACGACAATGGGTCCCGGATAGGGATAAATGCCCGGAGCTGCCGCACCCACCGGAGCTGGATAGGCTCCTACGAATGGGGGATAGGCACCGTACTGGGTCAAGTACTGCTGGAAGACCTCCGGCGTAAGGACTCCTCCGGCATAAATGGTCGTGGGGTCAATGCTGCTGGCACTAGCCACATTATCAGGCTGCAAATATAACATTTAAGGTATTCTATCTTAATATGGAATTACACGTATAATGGGATGTTGCTTACAGTGGATGAATCCGATGTTTCTGGTTCTTGTGCCGGTGTTTCCTTATGAGTGGTCAGAGTAACATCATTGGTTAAGGACTCCCCACTGCCTTCGGGCAACTTATCCGACTCGTCGATGGTATTGGGAGTGGCAGCTGAAGGGGAACTATCCAGGGCAGGAACACAGAACCCTTCATTAACCGCCAAAAGCAAAAGCAAGAGCACTTGAAAATGACACCGTTTCATCTCTGTGTAACGTTAGAAGTCAACTGATCGGCACTCCAGCAGGTTCATCCTTTTTAAGGATATTCATAGCCTTCGACGTAGATTTCCTAGGATCATTTTGCAATTTATGTCACATTTTCCTGGAATTTCCCTGCTAGCCAGGGTATCCCTTTATCCAGAATCCTTTAAAGACCCTAGCTTACCTGCGCGACCTTTCACAGGTAGACCAAGCAGATGCCCTGAGACCTGTCAGCTGGATAATTTATGCCTTTGCTAATTACCTTAAGAACCAGCCATGTCCTTGAGTGTCCCTGGAAAATGTCAAACACGCGATGAAGCCGTTGCTGTCGAAAATTTTCCAAAATGAACACTCGAATCGGATGATGGCGCTTCAAGGGGTGCCAATCAAAATCCCCATCCCAACGCCCCATCCACCTCTTATCAAAACTGGTGAATTGGAAAATCTGTTGGCAATCAATAAAAAGGTAAAAAGGAGAGCATAGCTGTGGAAATGATGTAGTCGTATAATTTTAGACACGAACAGGAGCATTTTGACCGACTTTCGGCACCATCCGGTTACCCCAACCCCGGAGTGGAGCGGACAGGTGAACACCCACCAGGACGTCGGTCGTCCTGGCAACCATTTTCGTTACGAAAACTAAACGAAAACAAAAGGCGCCCAAAGACAGCGCGGACAACAAAACCGAGTCGAGACAACATGCTCTGAAAATTGGCTAGACAGCGGACGGATACATCCGTGGACAGCGAGAGAGATTCTATCTGCCGTAAGGATCCAACGCAACACACCGGCAGCAGCCATTCGCATTTCCATCTGCCGCCAGGACGAACGCGAACGGGACACACTTGACGGCATACTGGGGAACTGCATAGACATCGACTCGGTGGCCGTGGTGCAGCACAAGCTGGTGCACAGGATTGTGTGAGTAGTGGGAGTGTTGGTACGAGTCCAGTGTCCTTTAACCCTAACACCTTCGGTGATTGTTCCCTAATGAATAAATAAATGAATGCAATTAAGCGTGGCGCGCTGCATGGACATTTCATATTCCTTGATAACCGCAGGCAGCAAGGATCCGAAGTCCGGCGTACCCAGGATATCCAGATTTTCGAAAATGAATTTGTCCGATTGGCATTTGATTTTTTTACAACCGTAATTTTACATTCACTCGTAAATCAATTTTTCAAAGCCTACCTTTAGGCAGACGTCTAAGAAACTGTCGAAATTTTATCATTAAAATAAATTATTTTAAATGAAAAGCCTCTTATGAAAGAATCTATGTTTTGCTGTACCTTTCACATAAATAACAAAATAGAAAAAAAAATATGATGAATACAACATTACATAAAATCTTCCAGTAATATTCCATTACTAGCATTCCCCAGGACATGCAAAGCTAGAACAATTGTCATTAATTAAATATATATTTCGACGAATAAAATCGATGAATTGATTTTTTGCGTTGACCACTAACATTTTTTGGTGGAGAGGCCTGCAAAAGTTTCGGCCCTTCCGACCAGGCCGACATTCCAGTTTCGGCCAATGAACGAGACAAAGCAAATTGTAACCGAATTCGTTTATTGTCTTCTTCTCAGAGGCGGGAAGATGTCGCCTCCCGTACTTTATTATCTGCCGCCCAGTCCGCCATGCCGCAGTATTCTGCTCCTGGCCAAAATGCTGGGCCTGGACTTTGAGCTGAAAATCGTGAACATCCTGGAAGGAGAGCAGCTGAAGCCCGACTTCGTGGCCATGAATCCGCAGCATTGTGTCCCAACCATGAACGACGAGGGACTGGTGCTCTGGGAGAGGTGAGTTCCCTTCGGATTTCAAGTATTTTTTTATGATCTTTTGTTTCCTCTCAGTCGGGCCATACTCTCGTATCTGGTAGCTGCCTATGCCAAAAGCGACGAGCTGTATCCCACGGACATTCGGGTGAGGGCTTTGGTGGATCAGCGATTGCATTTCGATCTGGGAACTCTCTATATGCGACTTACGGATTATTATGTGAGTGCCTCAGCTGACTTAACATTTCACTTAATATTATATTTATCTCGTAGTTTCCCACGATGTTCATTGGAGCTCCTTTGGATGAGGGGAAACGTGCCAAGTTGGCCGAGGCTGTTGGCTGGCTGAACATCATCCTCGATGGCAAGCAATACGCCGCCGCCGAACACTTTACCATCGCGGATCTGACGCTCCTGGTCACAGTTTCCCAGCTGGAGGCTTTCGAATTCGAACTGCGACCGTACAAACACGTTCGGCAGTGGTTGGATCGCTGCAAGGATCATATGGCTCCCTACGACTACGAGGAGGTAAACGCCAGCAAGGCGACTCTGTTGGCCGATATGTTTAGAGCTAAGATGAACCAAATGGGAGGATCTTAATCAGACCACTTGGTCTGAATTGTTCTTATATCTTTATCTATAAAGTAAAGTCAGTTCTGTAAGTGTTGTATTAAATAAAAGTATTGTTCTATCTTAGAAGTTTTTCTAAAGCTTCACTTTAATCCTATTACTGGGTATCTATCGATCGAGTTAAATTGATATTTAAAATGTCATTTTCACCCCAAATGGCAGTTAACTTAATTGAGTGAGGGTCCTTGTCTGAGATGCCTCCGGAGGTGTCACAATCTAGATGAATTGACTGCCTTCATAGTGGTTAAAATGAGCTGTTAACCGGCGTCCTTTGGCCCAAAACAAAAAAGAGTCGACACACATTTTAAAAATATCGCCACCCAACACCCAAAAAAAGGACACTGCTCCAAATGGCTGCAGGCAAATGTACAATATTAACGTGTGTTTGAAAATGGCCAACGAGAGGGCCAACAGTGGTGGGAGAAGAGACCGGAGAGGTGGGGATAGAGGTCAACTAGCGGATGCTGATGGTGGCACCTGGAAAACTCAACTGAAATTTAATGGGACCACAACAAAAAAGCAAAGGAACCGAGTTTGGTGAGAGAAGGTGGCTATTTTTATATCACACAGAAAATAGCCGGACAGAGCCAGCCCCAAGGTATCCGTTCACGGCAGGATAATGGAATCTGGCTTCACAGTCTCACTTTGGCCGCGGACAATGGCGGCAGCGGCAGCTTGGTTGGCTCTGGGATTAGCCTTGGCTTTAGCAGGGATCGGAAATGGTCAGCAGGAGCAATCGGCCACCAACAAGCAATCGCAACTATGGCTGGGTAATCATAAATCGCTTCAAAAACTTGTGATTTAATAGGAAGTTTTTGTCTCCAGATTGCCCGTGTCTGCACTTTAACGAACGCAACTCCAGCCAGTGGGGACACATGGAAGTCAATGCCAGCCGAGCTCTGGGCGCCAAAAATAACTGCCTGATGATCTTCGTCGGCGGTAAGGAGGATGAGTTGGTGGCCTTTCAGCTCCAGCAGTTGCAGCTGCGTTCCGGGTGAGTAGCACTACTTCCGGCGATCGAACTGATCTCGAAATCGACGGACAGCTGCCGGCGACAGCCATCAAAAATGAATCCGCGATGGATAAGGCTGGCAGCCGTCCGTCCTTCACTGAAAATTGACGATTGCCAATTGCCGATTGCCAAATGCGGAATGCGCCAAGAACCCAAGGAGCCGAGAATCCCAGAAGCCAGCGGCAGGCGGTAATGTAATTAAAATACCTTGCGAAGGCCATGTGGGCGGTCCGCGGTGCGGTACGTTGGAGCCGTGGCCGTTGCGGCACGCCTGTTTATTTATATAAATCCCGCAAATTTGTGTCAATTTATGCAGCCAGCCATTTGCGCCATTAAAAATAACGCACACACAATATTTCGGAATCGATTTGTCAATAAAATTGGATAGCACTGGCCAAGCACATTTCAGTGGAGCTTGGACCGAGTGCGCCGCTGAACGTTGCAACTGAGCTGGCCCACCAGACGTATGAGTAATTCTTGAAGTGCAACACCGGAAAGTGCACCAGCAGTCGCCAGGGAATCGCGTCCGAGTCGCTGGGAAGTCGCGCGCGTTTCTCGGTGGTTCAAAGTGTCGGTGGTGTCATTGAAAAAATGTTAATAATAAAAACCAATTCATATAAAAGCCAAAAGAGTTATTAGCGTTAAAAACACGATTGTAAAAAAGTCATACAAAAAGAAATAGACAGGATTATTTTGTGTTCAAAAGGATAATGAAAATACATCAAAGATTTTAGTCTCTTCATTTATTGATTAGGTTCCATTCATTACCAATCATATTATTTAGTTAGTAAAGTATTCATGTCCTTTCATTTCCATTTTTTTATTTTACTCATAAATAAAGTAAAAAAAATATATTCTTTACTCCTTTCTTTGATTTGAAAAAAAACTCAAAATGTGAATTAGTGAACGCCAAAAAAGGACTGAATATAATTTGAATCTTTGTGAATTACAAAATATCTATCAAAATGTCTATGGACCCTTCGGTTTCCTTCGAGGATCTGGAGCGAGTGAGTGCAAGATATGAGTGAAAGTTCTGTTTCAAAGGAAAGTAATCGATCACACAAATTCCAATCTCAGCGTCGACGTCGTGCCAGTACCGCTCGAAAGCAGTCACAGACTCCTCAACCGCCACCACACCTCGCGGACTCGGAGGCCATGGCCGTGATCAATGAGATTTTCAATCCCACGCTGAAATTGCCGGAATCCAGCGGCCACTACACCCTGCCAGAGGAGATGAGTGCCGATGACCATGTGTCACCCCAAGACCTGGACAATGCCAAGTTAGCCGAACTGAAGGAAGTAAGTTAAAGCCGTGGAAAAGGTCCTTACAAGTACAAGATCCAACCTGTTGCAAGGTCTTTTCTCTGTTCGACACGGACTGCGATGGACTGATCACAAAGGACGATCTCCGGTTCACGTACACGGCTTTGGGCAACGAGCCAAACGAGCAGCTGCTGGAACAGATGATGCAGGAAGCCAACGAACCACTGGACTACGAGGCCTTTGTCCGGCTGATGTGCCGACGCACTCAAGAGCTGGATCCTGAGGACGTACTCCTCGAGGCATGGAGCAAGTGGGACGACCACGGCACGGGCAAGATCGACGAACGCAAGTGGGTGGCAGGAAGAGCAAACTGCTCCTGAACTAAATAATTTTACCCGTAGGATCTACGAAGAGCTGACCAACTATGGCGACAAAATGACTCTCAACGAAGCCAAAGAGGCCCTAAGTCATGCTCCGATGGCCAAGCCCAAGTCTCTGGAGGAACCACCCATGATCGATTATCCTGCTTTTTGTCGAATGCTGAGTGGAATGCGAAAACGAAAAGGAGAATAACCGGAAGCGGTTTTGGGAAATGCAATAAAAAAAAAACTTCATAAAAGCAACAAAAATTGTGTTAGATTTCAAAACAGAAAGGCTTCCTTCTTCCTTTTGCACTTCAAATTTTTCTCTATTGAATATCCTTATCCCTTATTATAATTTACATACATTGTTTCTCTATAAAAATTACTTTAATATCCTTCTCGTGGCAGCTGTTTCGATATTTGATAATCGTATTTGCCTTAACGCCAACTTTTGTTCGACTTTTTATCAAAATAAATCGTGAAGAACCAACAGAGCGTTGGAAAATATTTCTTAATGGCCATTTGCTGGTTGGCAAGGGGATGGATATTTATAGGCCAAGTGACCAACGAGCCAGCCCCAAAAGTATCGGCCAATAAATTTTAGACATCATTACGCTTATGCTCCGACCAATGCAGGCGAAATTCCTCTTAATTTGTATTTTATTTTATAATTCTTTTCATATTTCATTTTTTTTCAAACTCTGCATCGAATGCAATTTGGTGACAGCTGCTTGGACAGCGTGGAGGTCTTTCCGTATTTGCGCGAGCCCGTCATCGAGAATTCAACTTTGGCGGCGGACACTTTTTGCCAGCACAGCCGGAACCGCAGTGCCACGCCTATTTATAGCGCCGGTCGATTGTTTGGATTGCGACTCCGGTTCCAACAGCCACCCACCAAGGAGGAAGCCTGGAACTTGACCCTCAAAGCCAGCTATCGATTTCTGAAAAGGGGTGAGCTTAGATTTTAGATAAACTAAACCCCTCATTCAATCAACTTTATTTGTCTAACTAATTTTAATTTGAATCTTAAACTTTAAAGAAAACTTCCGAACCGAGGGCCGTTTGGTTCCTCACAGCTATTGCGACTTCTACTTCTTCGCCAGCCTGGCCGGAGAGGAAGGCAGCCTGGGTCAGGGCTACTTCCACTCGCCTCGGTTTCCGGCTCACTATCCGGCGCACATCAAGTGCGCCTACAAATTCATTGGCCGGCCTGACACTCACGTGGAACTCCTGTTCGAGGAGCTCCAACTACCGCCGGTGGCTAGTGGAGGCTGCCAGCTGGATGCACTGACCATCTTCGATGCCGAGTCCGCCCACATGAGTGCCGTCATCGACGTCCTCTGCTCGCCTTGCCCCACCCGCCGTTTAATGAGTAGTGGGCCAGATCTGCTCCTTGAATTCAACGCCAGCTCCAATCGCACGGCAAAGGGCTTCCGCGGCAAGTACAAGTTCGTGCCAAACGAGCCGGGGATGCCGCTGTCCTCGCCCCCGGTCGTTTTGGAGGCAGCCAGTGTGGCGGTTAAACAGGAAAAGCTGCAGCACAAACAACTACAGCATTCCATCGGCGTCAAGGCCAACAGTTTGCCGACGGATGCGGAGGTCTGGAAACCGAGTCGCTCATTTGGTAAGTTGGCGCCCCATAAATTAGGATTATATTGAAGGAGCACCCAATCAAAGATGCTTCTCACCCCAGAAAGTAAAATAATAATATAACAGGGAGTTCTCAGCGAGAAAATGTGATGCAATCTTTGACTAAATTAGATGTTAGTTCTATAAAGCATCAAAGGTTCATGCCAGTAATAAGCTTTAAAGCTATTTCCTGGTAGATAAAATATATTACTTTGAATGTCCTTTTTACCCTCAATCCAATTGAATTATATTAATCGATGAGAAATGGCGGCAAAACTAGTTTCCTCACGCCCCTCCGGCATGACAGCTTCCGTCTGCTTTCCTCCGAGTCCTGGGGCGGAAACGGATGTGGCCAATCCACGGAGTCTGAGTGAAAGACCATGTAAATGCTGATAGACTCTTGGTTTAGTCTTTTCCAAGCTCTTGCTGTGTTCAAATGGCGCGCTTCGTCCCTTTGCTCGTTCAGTTCATTTTATTGTGGCTCTTTATTAGCGAATCATTGGCATTGTGTAGTGGCCAACCCACCAGTGAGTCGATTGGTAACTTAATTACTTGGCCATAAACATGTATTTTATTTTCTTAATTATAAGACTAATATTTGAGTGTTTAAACTTTGCTTAAAAGCTAACCAAGCACTTGACTAGAGACCAGAAAAGGACCGCAAACCCACTGCACAAAATAAATTGCAAGATCCGATGAAGGATTTTGAATCTGTTAAAAGAAAATATAGCTTCATTAAAAGGATATAGGAGTTCCGATTCTTACGCACCGCCAGAAGATCCTCTGTCCCCGCTCCAAGGACTCTGCTCCGGGCTTTTCCTTGCCCAGATAGAGGCGGATACCCGCAAGGGCATGCACAAAGTAATCGTCCCAATTAACACATCGCATATCGAAGTCAAAGAGCTTCTGGTCCACGGCGGACATGCGTCTCCACAAGCGCTGGGTGTTCTCCGAGTCAAAGTGCCATGAGGTATCCACAAACGGAGCCAGTATTTCGATGGTCTTGTGTATCTTGTCGTACAGTTTAATCATCCGGGGTTTCCGACCACGCAATCTAAGAAAGATATCGATGGCATACCCAGGCAGGAGGTGATAGAAGTAGGACACCAGTCGGAAGAGCCAGGGTGTGGTGGTGCAGTGCAGGAACGGCACCCACATCATCCGTGTGAGCGGATAGTCGTGACTCAGCCTTTGAGCCTTATCCCGGAATCCTCCCCAAGTGATGAGGTTCTCCTCGCTAGGTGTGAAATTGTAGATGGTCGGCTCCGATCGGAGACTAGGGCTTTCTACTGCCGTGTGCCAGGCACAGGTCAGGACCATGTTTACACAGTAGTCCACTGGCACAATCCCAGCCTGTGCCTTAACGTTGAGCCTTGTGATCCGAAGGACTCCAAAGGCGGCTCCATACAAAACCGCAATGGGTCCGTACAAATTGTCGATCCAGCCTGATACTGGTTCTTTATAGCTGGCAATAACTAAAAAAAAAATCAGGGTCAAAATAGCTCCACGGGTTTTAAAATCCCATTAAAGCCAAGAACGAGCTGACGTTAAACGAAATTTCCCTTTTAATAACCCTTTCAATATCGACTCATTCTCAACTCTAATTCATATCCACCTACTAACGCCAGGACGAAAGATGCAGATGGGTAGATCCGCCGCTTCCTGTTGGATCAGCTGCTCTGCCAGAGCCTTCGTGTAGGTGTAGGTGTTGGGATATTTTCCGAGTAAAGCAGGTGCCATGTTGTCCACCAGTTCTGGGCTCAGGGTCTCATTCAGTTCCAGGACTTTGGCAGCGGGACAGGTCAAGTGTTCCGGATAGAAACGCTCCTTCACATGGTCCACCACACAGTTGGAATAGGCCGTGGAAACATGGACAAAAACCTCAAGATTCTTTATTTCCCGAGCCAGTTGTAACATTAGGCGGGTGGCCCGCGTGTTTATGGCCAAGGCAATGTGCAATGGCTCCACAAATCTCACAGTGGCTGCACTGTGGAGCACCACCTGCACCTCGTCTACCAGGAGCTGGCGGTCTGAATTGCTTAGACCAAGATCCGGTTCCTGGCAGTCGCCACAAAGTGGAGCCACCCGTTGCATGGCTTTGGGATTCGATTCTAAAAGGATATTAAAGACCTGGGGACAAAAATTTTATTGAACCATTCGTTTTCAAATTTAAAAACCTATTTGATGGATATGTGACATCGGTCTTTTTTGGAAGATGCTCCCTGAATTACACTAACCGGATGACTTTCCCAGGCCGAGAAACGCTCCTGGATATCCTGACCACTCTTGGAGCGTAACAGCACATAGATCCGCCTCACCTCCGTGGTACGGAGCAGCTTCTCAATGATCACTGAAAAGGCAATAAACTTGATCTTGAACTTGAACTGGTCTCGATTGATGGCCATGTTTTTTGCCGGTTTTGCGCATCGCTTATTGTTTCTTTTTACATTTTTTGTCACTAATTTTTTTTTGGTTTTCAACTCAGAGAGTTGCATGTGGTGTATAATTCGTATAATTTTTGCAAAAAGCATCTCAATCAAACAAAGATCACCGGTCTTTGAACTTCATGAATATTCTTTAGTCATTTTATTGGGAAGGCAAGGGGTACACATTAGGAATTAGTCATTGCACAACATTTTCTACCACATTGTGTTGATTGAACATTTATGGGCCATGGCTTGTAAATATTTTCCCATCGTAGTTTATAATTTCTAATGCACATATGCGAAATGGAGGTGGAAATACCTTTGCCCAGAAAGCCACTGCCCCCGGTGAGAAAGACGACTTTGTCTTTGTAAAATGTTTGCACTTCCGATGCCATTGCGAGTTGGCTTATACGAGGATCCTTGGCGAATCACACGGGCACATTCACACACAAGGTTTCACTTTTCCGTAATGCCAGGTCCAAGATTTAAGTTCCGAGATCCGATTTCCGTTATCCGACGACGCAGACTGATACTTGAATGAGAGGTGTGCAGTATTTTTAGCCGTTATTTATACCCGATCCGTCCGTTAATGGCAAAACAAAAAAATAAGCCAAATCGTGAATATATCCGTAGGAAGACAAGATCGTAAATATCGCGTAAACATTGACTTACCTGGCCAACCGGGAGAGGATTCCCAGCAACAACCGGCTGCATATTACGTATACGCATTTATGGCCCATTAAAGCATGAGTGCCCCACCCTAATGGCTGACCTGCTAAACAAACAATTAGCTCGGGCTTTCGCATCTTGCATTAGAACGGTGATAGTTTTCATGATTGTTTTTCGCGATCAGGAGAAAATTTTTCGCAGTTGCAGGGAAAACGGTTTCCACAGCTCTCGTTAAGTGGCGTACCACTCTCTGAACCCTCCATTAGCCATTTAGCTAATTAAAAAACGGTGTTACTTTGGCCACCGCAAAGTACGTTTCTAGTAAGGAGAGCAAAACCCGGTAGTTGAATAAAAGGTAATTAAAGTCGAGTACCCACAACCCAACTAGCAAGTGATCCTCAAGCACGAGGTGTCTGCTGCCTAATGAACACGTTTGCAAAATAAACAGCTTAGCCTTTTTAAAAATATTTAAATATTCAGATAATTTGTCGCATGATGAGCTTTTGATTCTTCTCATTAACTTTTATTAGCAGGACAATGTACATTTACGGACACAGAAATAGGAATTGAAAGATAATAATTCAGATACAAATTTTTAACGAACCAAAAATCGCATGAAATACAAATTTGTAATTGTTATTATTTGTTATTATATTAACAAACACTAAACAATTTACTGATTTGACTTTAATGAATCAATTAAAATAAACAATTTAACATTTTTAACAATTCAATTACGCGGTACAAACTTAATCCAAAATCCTCCCTTGGGTAACAATTGGAATCCGCTGGCGGAGAGCTCGAGTGGCACACAGGACTTTTTGGCAGGGACAAAGTGGTAGTTCTTAAGAAGGTAATAAATGACAGCCTTCGCCTCCAGAAGAGCGAAACGAGATCCTGCAAAAGATTGAAAATTAATCAAACAATTTCCCTTTGAACTATCTCAAATAATTTACCAATGCAATTTCGTTGGCCAATACCAAACGGATAATAAGTGAATGGCTGAATTTTATCCTTGTTTTCTTCACTAAAACGCTCAGGATCGAACTTCATGGGGTTCTCGAAGAATTGGGGGTCGCGGTGGAAGCCACAGGTGGGCAACCAGATGACATCACCTTTCTTAATCTCCACGCTCTGGCCATCCACATCGTAGGTAATATCCTTATTGCACTCCCGATCAATGGCAATAGCTGCTGGCCATTTGCGTAGAACTTCCTGGATAACCTGGTCCAAATACTTCATTCCCATGATGGCTTCATAGGTTAGTTCCTTGCCCTCCAGGTCCTGATCCACCTGCTGCACCTCCTCGTACAGTTTCTGCTGCACATCCTCGTTCTCCATCAGCTCATGAGCGGCAAAGGACATCAGCACCGCCGAGGTCTCAAAGCCGGCGAAGAAAAACACAAAGCACTGGGCTACGATGTCTCGATCGCTCCACTCCCGAACGGGTGTAGTCTTTGTCTTCTCCGTTTGGAAAATACCCTGGGCCTCCATCAACATGTTTATCATATCGGGACGGATAATATTGTGTTCCTGGCGATACTTCATAGCATCCAACACGAGGCGCACAAAGTACTCTGTGCTCTTTTTGTCGAAAAGTTCGAATTTGAGAATCTAAAAGGGTAAAACAAAAATTAATACAAAATAAAATGCACTTTTCATATTCCACGAACCTTATTGAGCTTTTTCATGTTGAAAAAGATCAAAAACTTAATGTTCTGCAAAAAGGTGAAGGTAGTTAATTTTTTGCCCATCAAATAGAAGGTGTTTTCGCGCTCCTTGAAAGAGTTCACATGAAGACCAAAAGCAGTCGAGGCAATCACATCATTTGTGAAGCGTGTACAATAGTCCTTCAAGTCCAACTCAATACCTTGGTCGATCTTCTCGGACCTATCCAGGCAGTCAACAGCCTCCTTGGCTACTTGAGTTATCAGCGTGAACATCTGACGCATTTTGCTGCCCGTGAAGGCAGGACTCAGGGTGCCGCGCATATCCTTCCACCGGGCATCTCGCATAGAGAACAGCGAGCTACCAAAAAGATTGCTCATGTCATGTGGATCATCGTCACTGCCGGTGCCGAACACATTTCGATGGTTAATGAAGTGATCGAAGTCCTTGATAGTGATTTTCTTTAGTAGTTCAGGATCACGAACCATCAGAAGTGGATTTCGCTGCTCAAAGATTCCAAAAACCCTAAAATATTAAACAAAGCAAATTAAAATATTAGTTTGGAAGGGTTTCGGACTGGGAAAGGTATACAATCATATTTGAAACCCTTGAAAATAATCATAACCTGGCCAATGTCTTCTTTCTTAACTCTTAAAATTAAGAGCTCTTATCTACTTTCTTATAGAGAACTATAATTTAGCTGCCGATTGCTTCCGATTGACAAGTTGATTATGAAAATTAATAGATAATATTTTTTTAACCGACACATTTGTGTACCTTTATTCTTTCTTCTGCTTCGATAATACATATTTTAGACTGTAAAAAAGAATAATTCAACAACTATGCACTCAACTGAAGCATAGATAACTTTTTCTATTTCTGGTCAAATAAGTTTGTTTACCCCGCAACAAACAACAACTAAAGCTGTCGTATAATCGATAAGATTAAAATAATTTAAACTGATAAATGTAACAAAGCATTTCACAACATTTACCTAGCTTTTCGTCGTCACTTTTTCTGATAAAATATTCTCCTTTTTTCTATTTTATGCACGTATCAAATAATTCGATTGAACTTTTTTCAGTATCCAGATATTCAGTAATTACTCAAACAGAACCCCACCCACCATAGACACACACATCGTATGGCGACGCAGCTTAAAAAGCAGATCATTTGACCTTGACTGGAATCTCTCTATCATGTTTATATCGAAATACTGGTTTTAAATGGCCTTAAAACGCATTTTCCGTAATTAAAGACGTCATATTTAATTAATTTCAATAAAATCAACTTACTTGTTGGAGCCGCCTTGATTATAAAGTTCACAGACAATATCAAACATGGATTTCTTTCTAAAAAATATTTGGCCCATGTTGCCGAAATAAACAATCGGTTTGGCAAAAGGTAAATTTTTTTTTAAGAAAAAATCATTGTTTGCGGTTGCCCATCGGTAGAACAACCCGCAGGCGATGGCCAGTAGACCCAAAAATTCCCAGAGCATATTGGTGTCGTCTACCTCGGGCAAAAATAGAGCACGTTCAGCGATCCAAGCGTCCAGAAAATAACTAACGACGCTACAAACAATCTGGGATCGTTTTGTTTCCACAACCAAGAGCTTTCGAGCTTACATTCTGTCGCAAAATATAGGCACACCGCCGCTTTTGATAAAATACTTTTTTCTATAATATATGTCATTCTATATACTCGGTTTAATCAAGCATGTATTTATGATTAAAAACAATTTCAAAACAGCTCTCAGCGTTTCAACATCACGGCAAATAACGGGTATGGTTGCCGACTTCGGTTTTCGAGTGATGTTTGCATCCAACTAGCATTCAGGTGACGACAACTACGACGGTATAGGGGCCTAGAAAGAAGCAACACAACAAATTAATCAAATCACATTTATAGAATTAACAATTCGGTGACATTTACCTTAGTTTTTTCAGGTCCACGATCTCGTTGGTGCTATAAAAAACTAAATTTGCTTTTTGAGTGTCGGTGGTGACAGATCCTCCATGCATTTCGAATAGCTCGCCCAATTTTTCCCCATCTTTTTCCACGACAAAGTGAGCCACTAAACCTGCAAATAATTGGCTCTTTGCAGTTGTTGGCTCCTTTTTAACCTCAAGTTTTTCCTTTGTAGGCTTGAAAAAATCCTTTAAACCCTTTTGAGAGGGCGATAAACTCCGTTCCACTTTCCTTTTTCTTGGTGTTGAAGATTTTTCCTCATCTTCTGAACCAGGCTTCGATCTCTTTGCTTTCTTTTTGCTACTTGTTTGGGAACCACTTGGTTCAAAAGCTTTTTGAGGCGATTTTTCAGAATCACATTCCTTTTTTTGGCTACCACAATCTGCAAGGAGTAAATCGACATTGACATTCTTTTTTGAGGCTTCAAAAAGGTCTTCCAAATGAGCCAGGTCATTGGCCTCTTTGGCGGATTTATCACTCCGTCTTCGAGTAATCCGTGGAAATCTTATAGATATACCAGATGCCGTGTGGGCCTCAGACTTTGTAAACTCTGCTCCCGTTATTTCCCAGACTGGCATTATCATTGGATCCTTCGCCAACACGTCTGGTACCAAGGACTTCTTGCACAAAAGCCAATTGGGTGTTTGATTGGCGTCTGCCCGCTCTGTTAGTTTGATGAGTGAATCATGAACCTCTTCGTTGGTAGCATCGTCTAAGCCAGAGTGAACTTTGGTAACAGTTTTCCAAAGACGATCCTTTGAATCGTAGCACCCCATAAGAAAAATGCTGAGTATGCCACCCTTTTTTCTCGATCCATACCAAGCACCCAGAACTACCAAATCAGCCGTGTCGGCCATTTTGCCATCAAACAGATAGTCCTTCTTGACTTTTAACCAATTTCGCTTGCCGGGCTGATATGTACTAGACGGGCTCTTCAGCACCACTCCTTCGAGATTAGCATGCAGCACTTTTGCTGTCATCATAGCCAGTTCCTTTTTGGTCTTGAGAAATTCCGACTCTGAAAGCTGAACATGGGACTTGATGGGTTTAATGTTCTCCTCGAGAATCTCACGACGTTTGCGGAAAGCCCTAAAAAATAGAAAAGAATAAAGGTAATATATATTGACTACAACCTTTCACGTACATTTGGGTCAAATCTTCGCCGTCGTAAAGAATACAATCAAATACAAAAAGGCAAACTGCAGCATTCGCAAAGGTCTGCTTCTTATGGGCTCCCAGCGATCCAAATGGCAACAATCCTCCTGTATCTGTATCCACCAAGATAATTTCAGAATCGAGAATCATTTCTTCTGCCCCTGGGAAAGCACACGGAATATAATCCTTAAGATCTTTGATTTTGTGATCCATAACGGGTTTCAAATTTCGGCTAAAAAACTTAAATTCCTTGCCCTGCTTGTGGATTTGTACACGCTCGCCATCGTATTTTATTTCACTGTACAGACCGCCCGGGCTTTTCTTAAATGCTTCTTCCACGGACTTGCAGGCGCTGGCCAGCATAGGCGATATCGGAGTCATCACCTGGATTCCACTCGCATTCACTTTTTTCACCTTTTTAGGGGCACTTTTAGAATGCGTTGTTGTACCCTGACCAGCGAATTGCTTCACTATCGCCGCCAAGTCTTGAGATGATTGATAAGCGGGATAGGCCTCGGGCCCAAAAGCATCCAAGATATGTCTAGCTCGAGCGTTTATCCGCAAATCTTGTTTTACAAGTCGAATAAATGTCCGCAAATCCAGGTCTGTGGCCTTCCTACACAGTTCCTGCAACACCTCCGTTTGTTCATCTTCCTTGGTGCGCTCCTCCAGTTTTAAGAGCAACTCTTCCACCTCCTGCAGGTACAGTATGCTCTGTGCTTGCGGTTTTAGTTTAGTAGAAGCTGCAAAGTGTTTACGAAGCGTCTCTGATACATCGCCATCTATAGAATCAAAGGTTATTCAGTGATTTGGACATTTTCATAATGCTATGTCTGTACTTGCCCTGTTCAAGATCAAGGTGCATTTTCTGCTGACTGGCATTAAATATCCTAGAGAACAGTTTGATAAGCGCCTTGTTCTGGAGATTATAGACGCGCTGATTGGCTGCCGGAATAAGAAACTGCACCCAGAGCAGCGTATCGCCCTGGAATCCGGAGCCATCTATTCCTTTCTGAAAAAATCGCTGTAGCTTCTCGGCCTTTTTCAGGTAACTTGCCTCGCCGGCAATTTCATCACAGATTCGCCGGAAGGTGTCCAACTTGTTGTCCTCATTCTGAGCGCTGGCCATTAGACGAGAAAAAAACCGGGTCGGTCTGACCGCTTTTAGCACACTAAGCATGCACTAAATAAATAATAAATTATTTGTTAATTCAAGTAATAGAAATAGTTGTTTTTATTTCAGAATCTTGCAAACAGCTGTTCGACTCCCGAGTAAACAAATCAGGAACATTTGATTCGAATCAGCTGTTGTTGACCAAGCATGTTATCGGCAACGGTGTTATCGGTGGATCGAAAGTTTTGCAATGCCGTTACGAATTTGAAGCTCAGCCGCCAGAACACGTTCAAATTAGGTTTCATGACTTCAACATTCCCACAGAACACGAGAATTCTACCGGCTGCCAGCCGGGGGATGCACTTCATGTGGTCAGTCAGGTGCGCGGGCGATACGAGACCCAGGAGCTGCTTTGCGGCGCTTTTCTGCCAAAGCCTCTCATGTCCAATGGTCCAAGACTACAGCTCCAATTTGTGGGTCAGCATCCGCCGGCAATGACAAACAAGGTTCAATACTACGGATTTCGAGCCGAATATCGTTTTCTAACCAGTAAGTAACACAGAACACATTAATTTATGAAGTTTTTATTGAGTATGCTTTGTCTTAGATTATGGTATCATGTCTGGTGTCCAAAGGGGCCAAGATTGCGCTTTTGTCTACAACAGCAGTGAGCGTATAAGTGGGCTCTTCCACTCTCCCAATTTTCCCGGATACTACCTTGAGAATGTGGAGTGTCACTATTATTTCTATGGAGCCAGCGATGAAAGAGTCGTGTTGCATTTTACATATTTCGATGTCGAGGGAATTGGAACGTAAGCAACCCCTTTATTTTATTTTAATACATATTTAAATAATCCTTATTTAAATCCCCCAGATGCGACCATCAGACAGCTAGCGATTACCTTGAATTTTCCAATTTTATGAGCACGGATCGAAAATACAGCAGGTACTGCGGAAAACTACAGAATTTCGAAATGCGATCAGATGGGCGCTTTTTTCGAGTCACCTTGCATTCCAACGATCGCTTTGTAGCTATTGGATTCAGAGCACTATATACATTTGAGACGATCCCAATGAATAATTCTGTTAATGCTTTCCGGGAGACCGCATCCATGCAAAGTTTTGTGTCCTCAGCGTCCTTGCAACCGCTCCTATTTAGATTTTTGCAATTACTTTTCTTGGTTGTAATGCTTACAGCTAGCATTTAAAAACATGTCATGTTGAAATGTTAGCATTATACATTTCAAATTAAATAAGAATACCAATAAAATAAGGAATTAAATAAAAATAAATAAAAAGAAGTAAGGAATAAAATATTTATTTTCAATTTTGCTTTAATGCGTATAGGTGGCAACCTTGCGGTGCTGCCACACCCAAAAAGTCGTTTGTTTGGAAACTTTTAATCTTTTATTTTTAATACATTACAATACATTTTGAAACAAATAGACGTTTGAATTATAAATTATATCTTTAACATTCAACCTTGTTATATTTTTAACAATAAAATGTATATTTATTTGTTGATATTCATGAAATCTTTACTAGTATAAACGAATCACCTGTTGCTATCTTGAACACATCGAACAACGATTCCGTTTTTGAAGAGTCACTCTGGTTCCAACTATCTGCAATAAATAAAGCGGTTTGCAGTCAGAGTAGCATTATTACTATTTTGCGAGTCTAGCGAAGCAGCCGAATTCTTTCGAGCGGCTCGATCTGATAAAAAGGAACAAGTGTTATCATTGTGACCTCTGGAATGGCGGCTAAAAAACTGGATGCCATTATCTTTGGAGCCACTGGCTTCACCGGCAAACACACAGTTCTTGAGGCAGTGAGCGTGCTAAAGGGTCTGTCATGGGGTGTGGCCGGACGCAATTCGGAGAAGCTGCAGGCGGTGCTCCAGGAGATTGGGGCGAAGTCCAAGACGGACCTCTCCCAAACTCCAGTCATCATAGCAGACGTCAGCAACGAAACCTCACTGCTGGAGATGGCCAAGCGGTGCCGAGTGGTAGTTAATACGACAGGACCGTACCGCTTCTTTGGCGAAAAGGTCGTCAAAGCCTGCATCGACGCAGGAACCCATCACGTGGATGTCAGTGGCGAACCGCAGTATATGGAGCAAATGCAACTGCGCTACAACGATCTTGCCAAGGAACGCGGCGTCTACGTAATCAGCGCTTGTGGATTCGACTCCATTCCCGCGGACATGGGAGTTACCTTCATAGAAAAGAATTTTGATGGTGTCGTCAACTCTGTTGAGAACTTTGTTCATATGGGCGTCAAGGGCGGCACCAAGGGAACTGGAAGCGCTGCCTTGAACACTGGCACATGGGAGAGTGCCATTTTTGCAATCGCCAACCGAAGTGAAAGCTTGGCTATTCGCAGGAAACTGTTCCCAGAACGCCTGCCCAAATTCCAGCCAGTGCTGAAGAATCGTTCTCCCCTATCCCGAGCCTCTGAAGTGGACAATAAGGTGATCCTGCCATTCCCAGAAACAGATCGGTCAGTGGTCTATCGCTCGCAACGCTTCCTTTACGACCTGGAGAAGAAGCGTCCCGTTCAGATGCAGGCCTACATGATATATCCCTCTTGGTTCGCAGCCAGCGTGGTAGTCCTTTTTGCTATGGTGATTGGCATAATGAGCAAGTTCGCTTTCGGTCGTCAACTGCTCCTGAAGTATCCCCGCATCTTCTCTGGTGGCATGGCCTCGCCAGAAGGCCCCAGCGAGGAGCGCATGAATCGTTCCTTCTTCAGAATGACCATGAAAGCCACTGGATGGCCGAAATCCGAAAAGCTGGCTGAGAGCTCGGATCAGTATAGCACACCGCCATCGAAGACATTAATCGTGAAAGTGACGGGCCCAAATCCCGGCTACGGATCCACCTGTGTAGCCCTGTTGTCTACCGCCAAAACCATTCTGAATGAGAGTGACAAGATGCCTGGAACTGGAGGTGTCCTGCCACCAGGAGCCGCCTTCCGGGACACCAGTCTTATTACAGAGCTGCAAAAGTATGAGCACGGTATTAAGTTCGAGATTGTGGGAAATAATAAACTGTAAATTAAATATGTTGTCAAGTGTACTCCAATCGGCTATAAATATTTTATTGTACTCTCATATGTATTTTATTATCTTTGTCTAATATTTTATACACGATTTATTTAAAGAAATGACAGTATATACCATTATTTGTATCGGGTATTTACTGTAAGAAGTATTTCACCATTTTTAACCAACGGTCACTCTAACAGCGAATTGTTTTGTTTTTGGCCACGGCCATCGCTAAGGCCTTTCTTGTTTACCTTTGCACCACCATTAGTTGAGAAGCAGAGGACCACGGCACGGGCCGGAACACCGAAGAGGGTAAAACACCCAAAAAGAGAAAGGGAAGCAGAGCAAACAAACAACAAACAGTTGTAGGATCCAAACAACAGAGGAGTAAACAAACCAGGACTCACTTCCTCCAACTAGTACCCACTTTGGACATCCCGGACGCGAAAATATAGATTATGAGTGCCGAGCTATCCGGCTTCCGGCGTTTCCTTCATTGGGGTCCCATCACTGCGTTGAGTGAGTAATTCTACGTTCCAAGAATAATCGAGTCCAGTATCAGTCTTGTGTCATGGTAAAAACTAGTTCTAAAACAAAATGGTCAGTTGGTAAATGGGCCAAATGAAATGAACTGCCACTCCACAGAAAACAAGTGGCAATTAAGCCTTCTAAGTGATGGGCAGCGGTTGTGGAAGGCAGCCACACCCGGTTTGGGGCCCTTTCGTGTTTCATATTTTTTACTCCCCCGTATATGGGCCCAGCCTAAGTCCGACTTTTTCCAGGGTATGCCCCATAATGTCTTAAAAGTTGTCTCCTAAAAAATAATTCTATTAATGTTTCCATTACGATCAAGTACTGCGCCTCATTAAGTTTTTTTTTTTTGGTTCTCGGTCCCACAATTTTATTTCTTCGAATCCCCCGGGTACCAAAGAATTTTACGGGTCCACCGATTGGTGGCGTGCAAATTGGACGTTTGGCCGCCAGCCGACCAGAAGGTTTAATACTTCCGATGTAAGCTTTATAAAACTGATATGCGATTTTCCCTTCTTAATGGCTTTATTAGACGACGAACGCTTGTTGCAGGACACAGTACTTGTATATTACCATTTCCAGTAGACCACGGTCTACCGGTTACGGTCCCGGTTAATCAACTCAGAAAGCGACAATAAACAATATAAATTACCTTTATTTCCGTAGCACGGTAGTGCCAGGCGAGGCATAACCACCAAAACCCACCCCCACCCAAACTTATCGCATTTCCTCAAATTCTCTGATCCGATTCCATATATATAATATGTTAAATGTTTACTTTTACTTTTCTGCTTTAATCCCATTAATGTTTACCGACCTCTCCGTTTACAGGCATTATCAAATGCATAACGCTGACAACGCTCTACATGAACTCAATGTGGTGGCCACCGAATGAATCATTTGCCGCTTTTGCCCACCAGGCCCTGTTCCTGCTTCTTTCTACTTTGGCCACCTTCAATTACGTCATGGCCACGTTGACAGGTCCTGGACTGATGCCCAAACAGTGGAAACCGAAGGTAATCGAGGAAGCCAGAGAGGTGTGGAAACAGTTTGTCGTAGAACGGGTCCGAGAAAAATGACTTGTACGCCCTCAGCTTATTATAGGGGTGGGTGGGTGCCAGACACCTGTTACCTGTTACCAGTTACCAGTTACCAGTTACCAATGATAATACCTTCTAGTGGCCCCAAAAACAGTTGACCAGTCACGAACTACAAAATGTACTTTGTCCGGGGTGGTTTCTACACCCTACACTCTTTTTGTGCATCGTCATTCCGCAGCGGAAGCTATTGTTTAGCACACAAAGAGACGGTTCCATCAACACCAATCCAGTGACCCTCTAGGGGTTTCCTGTCTTGAATTCCTAACCTAGACAAATGGGCCAAGCCAGCCCAATGGCGTGTCCAACTGCTTATCGCTCCATAATCCGCGCCAATTAAACGCTGCAATTTATTTTAAAGAATCCGGACCGGACCGAACTGGAAAATCCAAATGTGTCGTGTGGATGGCGACACCGTCCTGGCATTGGCAACGTTTTTCGGTTACCATTAATCTTTTTTGTTGGTGGTGGCGCGACCCAAATATAATTTATTAGCGACGGCCCCTACATTATGACCGTGCCTTGCACGCGAACGCATTCAACGTGGACCCAAAGTCCGTAATGCAATTACCCGAATTTACATAAATGTTTTGTAGGCGAGTCCAGACGCAGAAGAGGCGTCTAGGAGGCGCCTGATAGCCAGTAGCTGGTCCTCACTTGCGTCGTTAGGTTTTTGTGAACCTTGCTGTTTTGCATGGAACGCATAAATCATGCATAATATACCCATTCTGAATAGCCTACTAATTGTTTTCTATTTGCAGGATCCCAAGGACACGCAGTTCCTGCAGTACTGCAAGAGGTGCGAAGGCTACAAGGCACCTCGTTCCCATCACTGCCGCAAGTGTAAGTGCAAATCCAAATTCAAATTGAAGTTTTTAGTGAAAAACAAAGTTTCCTAACGAAATCAAACTCTTTATAGGCGATCGCTGCGTAAAGAAGATGGATCATCACTGCCCCTGGATCAATCACTGCGTTGGCTGGGCCAATCATGCTTACTTCACCTTCTTCCTGCTTTTCTCCATCCTTGGCAGCATGCATGGCACCGTGGTGTTGGTCTGCTCCTTTTGGCGCGGTATATATCGGTACTACTATCTGACCCACGGCTTGGCCCATCTGGCGAGTGTCCAGTTTACGCTGCCCAGCATTATTATGTGCATTCTGGGAATGGGCCTGGCTATTGGCGTTGTCATTGGCTTGAGCATGTTGCTGTACATTCAGCTAAAGACAATTGCCACCAACCAGACCGGTATTGAAATATGGATAGTGGAAAAGGCCATCTACAGACGGTACAGAAATCCTGACAGCGACGATGAATTCCTGTATCCATACGATCTGGGATGGCGCGAAAATTTGCGACAGGTGTTTAACGACGAGTGCCAAAAGCAAGGCGATGGCATTGAGTGGGCCGTGGTGGAAGGTTGTGATCAGTTTACTTTGACGGTAAGTCTAAGGTCTTTTTTAAAAAGGGATTTTCATCAGAAAGTTTGACAAAAAGTTTAAACCCAAATTTGTTACAATATTTTAATGCAGAATGTAAGGGAAAGGGAATAGGGATCAAGGATTGCTTAAAAATTATAAATAAAAACTTTTCAATGTTCTATTTCCTTTCAGCGCGAACAACTGGCCCAAAAGGAGGAGAAACGGGCCCGAACCCGCACCTACAAGTGCATTAGCCCAGTCACGGGTCGATGGTTGCCGCTGTTTTCCCAGGGCTGGCGAGTGTGTGTGGGAGCTCCGTGCTCCGATGAACCGCGGATCCGCCTGCGACCCGACGACATCATACGCGTCACTCGATTCCGATCGCACTGGCTGTTTGGAGAACGAGTGCTCTCTGACCAGGAACTTCGTGGAGAGAAGAAGCACCAACGAAAGGGTCCCATCCGGGGATGGTTTCCTCGCCGGGCCACTGTCGAACTCATTGAACCCGAACAAGAAACGATCGGAGATGGCTGCCACATCGATAATTCGTTGTCCCAAAATAGCAACGGGAACCACAGTCATTTGAAGCAGCAGCAAAGAAATGGACACGCCAAAAAGTACATGTAGCTCCGATGGGGCCTGAAGCAATCCATGGCTTGTAAATAGATTTAGAAACCGCTTAATGACTCGACTCTCTCACGCTTAGCCTGCCCGTCGTCTCGTTTAATATGTTAACACTGTCGACCAATAAAAACAAACTCAAAAGTTATTTATCAGTATTATAACTAAAGGCTTATCAGTTCAGTATCAGCAGATGGCCGTCGATTATTTCTCCTACAAGTTATAGCATGGATTTTAGCTACAAAATGTTCTTTTTCTTCTCCCCATTTGTGAAAATTGAATGATGTTTTTAGTTAGAAGGTGATTAGGCATTTATTGGATAAAACATAATTTCATTATGTATCAGAATATATTACATATTGTATCAATATTATATATTGTATTGTGTGTACAGCAGCTTGGTGGATAGAAGGCCTCAAAGATTAAGGAGAAGCCATGACTGCCTCAATTTCCTCAACAGTTCGAGGCACAATTGCAAAGTTTTCGGTGCCCGTAGCTGTGATGAGCACATCATCTTCAATGCGTACTCCACCGAAGGCACGGAATCGGTTGTACATCTCAGCGTTAATATATTTAGCAATATCTGGATTAGCTAAGGCGCGATCCATTAGCCATGGGATAAAGTAACATCCAGGTTCAATGGTCACGTACATGCCAGCCTTTAGAACTCGTGCAAAGCGCAGCTTACTAAGCCATGGCTCGCTCGGACGCTTTGGCTCCGTGGGCAGATAGCCGCCCACATCGTGGACGTCCAAACCAATTAGATGCCCCAAACCATGTGGTTGGAAGAGTCCAGAAACCCCGGCCTCGAGCATTTCCTCCACATCTCCGTTCAGCAAGCCACCAGCTTTAAGATTTTGCAAAAGAACCCGGCCCGCGAGCTTGTGCATGTCCACCCAGGACACTCCGTCCCGAGCAGTCTCCATCACTGCGTTACGGGCAGCCAGTACGGCGTTGTAAATAAACTTCTGGTCGTCGGTGAACTTTCCATTGGCTGGGAAAGTGCAGGTAATGTCCGCCGCATACCCACAGTAGTTGGCACCCATGTCGAACAGGCAGAGATCGCCATCCTGGACAGGCTTGTTGTTTGGTGCTCCAGCGTGCCCGTAATGCAAGATGGAAGAGTTGGTGCCGCTGCCGCATATGCAAGTATACGAGGCATGGCGACACCCGCCCACAGAATAGGCGTGATGCAAGAACAAAGACTCGCCCTCAAATTCCATACGACCCGGGCGCATGAACTTCATCACCTTAATGTGGGCATCGGAGGAGACTTTGGCCACATATCGCAACACCTCGACCTCAGCCGGCGACTTGATAACTCGGCATTCCGAGAGTATGGGATAGAGAAGATCGCAGTCGGTTACGTACTTCTCCTTGCCATCGAACTCTGGCGGCTGCAGGGTTAGCCCGCTATCGGAATTTGTGCCGCTCAGTGTTAGTATCAGCTTGGGTGCAGCTTTCTCAAGATAGTCGTTGAGTTCGTCGACATAAAAGACTTCGTCCACCTCATACATGCTTTTGAAGTCCTTAGGCAGGAGGAGGTCACCCATCCAGGTGCCGTACTCCTCGGGAAGTCGCGGGACAAAGAGCAAAGTCTTGTGGCCACCAGCTTTCACATCAATCGTTATGATGCCATAACATGCCGGCTCCTTGACTCCAAAAAGGTACTGAAAGTACGACTCCTGCCGGAACACGTAGTCAACGTCTGTGTTGTACAGGCTCTGGTCCTTGCCGCCCTCGAGCAGTACCAACAAGTTTCCCGAGTCGAATTTAAGGCCACTAGCAATCCTTTGCAGGATTGCTGTGACAGACCGTTCCCTGTTGTTCCTAAAGAGAGTCATAGGAACTGCGTGCCCCGATCCCATCTGGTAAGCGGCCATGTCGAAGCGAAACGTCTGTGCTTTGGTAGGCGAAAGGCTTTACTGACTGCAATGGGCAAGTGCCCGAGATTAGCTCACTTATATCTGGGCGTGGAAACAATGGCTGTAAATTAAGACGGTTTATCTGTGGTTTTGTGATAATGTTTTTGTTTTTTGTTTGTAAATGGCCCGAAAGTGTGCCCGTCTCAGTTTCTTTAAATTTAAATTCTTCTCGTCATAAAAGTCCTAGAAAAGTTTTTTATTTCGAAGAAGGTTTTTTGACAACTTTTAATAAAAAAGGATACGAAATTATCCTAAGATATAATAAACATAATTTATTTCTTATTTGATAATAATAAATTTAAATAGGAAAACAGTGTTGCCAGACTTGTATTTCTTATCAAAAACAAGCACCCTGTTTCACAGGTTATATGTTGAAGATTAAATACTTTTCTTTGTATTCTAAAAAAATTTCATTATTTTAAATATAAAATTCACTCTTTTCCTGAAAAGATCGAATTGTTAAATTAAAAAATTTATTTGAGTTTTAATATTAAAATAAATAATCTATTAAATGGTTCTAACTATCGTATGTGGCACAAATAGACTTGCGCCGACTGGTCACACACAAGCAAGTTTTTTTTGCAAATTTTTTCCATAATTTCCAAAGAATTTGCATTTTAAATCTAAAGAAACCCTCTTTATCGCAATAATTTCATCGCCTGACGCGGTAGACTCTCATACATATTGGTGGTGCGATTACGGAATCAGTTATTTACCCACTTGGAGCCTCCAGCGACCGTTACTGATCCGGTTCCAATGTCGGCGTCACAACGCGGCCTACAGCCAATGAGTTAAATCATCGCCTTTCTGTGCAAATACCAATCCTAATGCGCCTCTAGCAGTGGCTCTGGTAACTTGGCGCCATGTCCAGTTCGGTGTTCACCGAGGCGCCGAGCCGGCCGGCGGCGTTAGACGGTGACTCCAACCTTGTGGTGGTTTACGGCAAAAATGGCATCTCGTTCGACGACCGCGCCATCGAGAACATCATGGGTATGAGTAAAGCTAATTGTCTTATCTAGACTCTAAAAATGGGTTTGGTTTTTTTCCAGAGGAAAAATCGATTTCCACCATCAGCGTGGTGCGGCTCACCTCGCCTACGCCCAGCATGGTTGAGCAGGAGGAGACGGAGCGTTTGGAGGAGTTGAAGCGCTTCCTGGAAACCGCATCGGACTCGGAGTTGGACAGTGACAATGCTAGCCAAAGCGGCGGCGACGAGGCCAAAAGTGAAGTTGAAGATCTCGACGAGGAGAATGAAAACTCCAGCGACGAGAACAACGTTGACTCCACCGAATCTGAACCAGATGTACCACGTCCCAGGAGGCGGCCGGGTCGCAAACCCAAGATCATAAAGAAGAAAAAGCGCCGAAAACCTAAAGAGCGCCCACAAATTGTGGGCCTGCGGGTGGAGCAGTTTTACGCCGATGGTTCAGCCAATATGGTCGTAAAACATGCCCTTAGTAAGTACTATTACCGTTTGAGAGATACGATTAAGTTAATCAACAATTATTTGTAGAGCTAGCTGGGGTACCCATGTACAAGCGAACCCCGGAGTCGGACGCCCTGCTGGAAATTATCCGCAACGATCATAACTATACGCCATTCACATCGCAAGAACAGCTCAACAACTACAAGCGAGCCGAGAAGATGGCCACGGAAATGGAGGCCCAGAATCGCAACATCATAGTGCAAGCCCCGGGAAATATGAAGGTTATCAACGCCAAAAAGAGAGTCCAGGCCATGCCCTTGAGTCCGCTTCAGGTTAAGATCCAGAGACTGCCCACAAAGTTTCCCCCGCAGCAGCATCAGAGTCAACCCCAACCGAACCCTGTCCAGGTTCATCCTGTCCAGAGGAAAGCCAGCCTGCAACCACTGCCAAAACAAAAACCAGAGATTATTTCAAACAGTGTTCACCCCAACATCAGAATGAGGCCAGGTGGCGTTCGAGCTCCGGTGAAGGTAATAGCACACGTGGAGGAGAACATTGAGGACGATGAGGATGCCCAGAGCTCGGATGCAGCGGATGAAGATAATGTCGATAAATCCTACGACACGGAAGAGCCTAGCGAGGAGAGTGACGACTTCCAGGACTCGGATAATGACCGCGACAGCGACATCGACTTCGACATGAGACGCAGTGGCGGTCGGAATGCGAGCAAACGAAAGCGGGTGCGAAAGATAGTGAAACTACCTGCAGTTAGGCCATCGAAACTATTGACCACGCCTCCACCGGCCACGCAGCAGTTCCCAGACCTGAAGCGACGCAAGGAGCCAGAGCCTAAGGTGCCGCAAATCGGACAAATTATTCAGCTTCCACCTAGGGCACCACCCGGAGTCATTGCGCTTGGCAGGAGTATACCTAGTACGTCTTTCCTCAAAATCCGGCCACCTACCCATCAGGCGCTTGCTGCCAAGAAACTTCCCTTGGCAGGAAGCACCGCGTCGGGAGCCGTTGTCACCAAAGTGGAGCTGCCACCTTCCCAAGTGCGTCGCACTCCTGTTGTCCAGGTTTGTTTTGTTTTCAGTAGTTTTTTATTTATTATCAATTATTTAATTTATTAAAATTGCTGAAGGTTGGTCGAATATTGAACAATGCAGCTCGGGGTACCTTCAGGAACTCGCCGCAAGAGGTCAAGGAAATTATCATTAACAAAAACATGCCCAGCCCAAAGGGTGTATTTACTAATCTCAACAGTTTGCTGGGCGATAAAAATAATGCAACCATTAAATCGTCGCCGAACCCTCAACTTCATCGACAGATTATGTCGCCCAGCACTCCGAGATCTAGTTTCAGCAATCAACAGTCGACTCAGGATGTAGTGAAACCCTTGACACCAACACCGTCTAAGGGCTTCATGCCCATCAGCGTAAACACAGCCCACTCGCACAAGCTGCCCGCCCAAATCGTTATTGAGACGCACCAGAGTTCCTCCGAGCTGGCGGCTGAAAACGATAAACAGCTTGATCTCATTAATTCAATTGTACAGGATGAGCTTCTGAAATCAACTCTGGTGGAGCAGCCACCGGTGAATGCGGACGAGAACATACCAAAGCTTGTGAAAATGCTGGAGAGCACGGCGGCGAGCTTGGATCCGGCACCGGCGAACCCGGTATTTGGTGAACTGGACAGCCAAGGAGCCATTGATCCCATTGATGAAGATGAGATTACCGCCGATTTTCTGCAGCACGTCGAAAAACTAATTGAGGAAGACAAACAGTTTGAGGCGGAGGTTGTAAAGCAAGTGCTGGCCAGCACTGAACCCGGCGAGCTAGATGCCATTGTTTCCTTGCCCACTCCCACTCCGGCGGCACCACTTGCTTTACCACATCCAGTAAATATTCAGGTATAAAAAGGGCAATTTATTCTTTTTACATTTTTAAAACTTTAAATCTATATTTTAGCCACAAACAAATCTTCCTGTTAACTCAGTTATAGTGGAACCAACTGCACCGCTATCGTCCGTGCCGATTGCATGCAGCACTCCTTCTAGGGCTCTTACTACTCCGAATGCCACTTCGGCAAAGATAGTTCGTGGCAATGGCCGTGTAATCTACCTGCCTCCCATGGAAGCGCCTAATACACGGGCCAAGCGTCGGGCACAATTTCCAACCTCTTCCCCAAATGCCGGGGACCAGTCTATTGATGAATCCATTCTGGATACCAGTTCTGAACAGTTGGCAAATACCAGCAACCTCAGCATCGATAGCCAGTCGGGTGCCGGACCAAAAAGACCGAATCCCAGAGAACCTTCTCTTGCTCGGCGATCAACGGCGCCGCGAAGAACGAAGAAGTTAAACACGAATCATAACACTGATCCTGATGCTTCTGAATCTCAAGACGATGACGACGATCCCAACAAGTGGGTTTGATAATAGAACTTATCTATACAAAAATAATATTTATTTATTTTAGGCTGTGGTGCATCTGTCGTCAACCTCATAATAATCGTTTCATGATATGTTGCGATATGTGTGAGGATTGGTTTCATGGCTCCTGTGTGAGTGTTACCAAGGCGATGGGTACAGAAATGGAGAACAAGGGTATCGACTGGAAGTGCCCCAAGTGTGTCAAACAGTTGGAGGAAAAGGTAAAGCCACTATATTTTTATATAATTTTATTGTTTCAAATTTGAAAATTAATCCATTTTCAGACCCAGCCACGAATTACTGAAATGTTGAAACCTGCCCTTTCCACAGAAGAGAAAGCAATGGAAACCAAAGTTTTGAATTCGTCTTTGGATTCTGATCAAGCTCTATCGCCTGCTGTAAAAAAGAGGACTTTGCCTGTGGGCGTTACTGTAAGATCCCCTCTGCGAAGTCCTTTGTCTAAACCTGCTCTGAAGAGACCGACGGGTGCTATTACACACCAACAGCAGCAGTTAAAATTTATCAAACTTGGCACAAGCCCTGGCAACCGGACAGAAACACTCTGTGTTGTTTGTAAACGACCAGCGAGCTCGAACACCGTTTATTGTAGCGATGACTGTATTCGGAAATATGCCCAAATTGCTATCCAAGCACATCCATCTTCCAGGCAACCTGATGGTCCGCTGTCACACAAGAAAAAGGATCTCTTCGAGGATATGCTTAGGCAAGCGGACTCCATGTCAAAAGTGGAAAGGGTGAGATGACCAACACGTTATTCATTGCTTGCAAAGATATTAACTTTTTAACTTTCAGATTAATGTGTTTGAGCGTAAAAGTGGACGCGTCCTCGTTGGCCACTTGGCACCCACGTTGCATCAGTTTCGAAAATGGCTGCAAGACAACCCCACCTTTGAGGTGCTGCCCTCGGGAATCCTTCAATCTGCGGACCCTGAGGTAGGATATAGGTTTTATCAGTTACGAAAAAATTAAGAAAAATACCATATCATCTTTTTTATGTCTAGAAGCGACCGCTTAAACCAATGCCAGAGTCATCCTTCGCGCCTGAATTGTTGGCTCAGGTTGCAACAACATCAACAGGGGTCAAAAAGCCTCTAGAAGTCGTAGCCAAGACGACACAACCTGCCACACCAAACACCTTAGTCCGAGCGTTGCCCAAAAGGGACAAGGAAAGTGAATCAGTGTCCACTTCAAGCCGTCCCGTCACAAAGCCAGAACCAGTTCGCATTGGAATTCGACGCTCCCTTAGGGAACAGCTTCTGGCCCGGATCAAGGAGGCTCAGGATGAAGAGAAAGCTTCCAGCCAAAACCCAACTACAAAGTGGCTGACGGCTGCCGAAGTCGAGCATTTCGTCAAGACCGTCGAGTCGGAAATGTACAACTCGTTCGGACGGGATGTGGGTGCCAAATACAAGGCCAAATACAGGTCGCTTATGTTCAACATAAAAGATCGCAAAAACCGGACACTATTTGAGAAGATCTGTGCCAAGCAGGTGGAGCCCAAGCAACTGGTGCGGATGACACCCGAACAGCTAGCTAGCCAAGAGTTGGCCAAGTGGCGAGAGGAGGAAAATCGCCACCAGTTGGATATGATTAAGAAGTCCGAATTGGATATGCTGTATGTTGTGAAAACCCACAAGGGCGAAGATGTGATTACTGGTAAAGTAGATGTTACACTGCCGGAAGAAGAAGCCACTGAAGCTTTGCATGTGGAGAAAAAGCCGGTTCCAGACGCTTCGGTTACGGAACGTTCGAGTTCGAAAGGAAAGGAAAGACGCCACAAAAGCCACAAGCACCACCACCATCGCAAGAGGAGTCGCAGTCGGTCCAACAGTCGGGGTCGCAGTCACGATAAGCGCCACCGTAAACATCTCAATGATGCGGAGGCGGTAGACTCACCAGTAGATGGGGAAGACCTACACTCCCAGGAGAAGCACAGGAAGGATGGTGGCGAGGGCGGCGTTCCGTCTCCCCTACCTAAAAAAAGGGAAGAAAGCAATACGTCACCTGTCAAAAAGCTGGAGACTCCGAACAAAAGATCGGAGGCAACTACGTACAACCTTATCGATCAAATTCTGGAATCTGAGAAAACGGTTGAGCAGGCGGCGAATCTGGAAAAACCGACAAAGCCCGCCCCTAAACCACTTCCAACTCTTCCGCCTTCGATGGATAACTATGCTCGATACGTTCACAGTTTGTCCACGACATCGCTGTGGTCTGGTAACCTCAAGATGATTGACGTCACCGACTTTAATGTGGTCATGCATCCTGTTCTGGGCGACAGCACCCAACTGATCAAGCATTTCCCGATTCAGCTAGATGTGATTGGCCGCATCACCCGCGTAAATGTCTGGGAGTATGTGAAGAAGCTAAAGAAGAGTCCTACCAAAGAGGTGGTTATCGTTAATTTCTTTCCCGCCGGACCCAGCGAAACTCCAAAATTTAATTTGTTCTTCGAGTACCTTGACTCACGCCAGCGGCTAGGTGTCTTAGGTGTTAATTCGGATCAGATTCGAGACTTTTACATCTTTCCATTTGGGGCTGGTGATGTCTTGCCATCAGAGCTGAAACCCGCGGAACGGGTCCCGTTTTACGAGGACACTCACAGACCCAACACTCTATTGGGGATAATAGTTCGGTGCTTAAGTAAGCGCCAGGCAATGGCGACTCCAGTTTCGCATTCTCCTGCTTTGCCATTGGCTTCTTCGGTTTCAGCGGTGGCCAGCATCAAGGTATTTGAATTTCTATCTATCAGAGAACCTTTTATAACATTTTTTATTTTTCAAGAAAAAAACACGCAGCGCTACGACGTTCACGCCACCCAGCAGCCCTAAGCGTAAGCCCAGCACTCATTCCACCAGTTCGAAGGATGAGGAGTTCGACATTGATGCCATCATCAAGGCCCCCATTGCCAATTTGCAGAAAGGTAAGATAAAACTCGATTTACATTTCGTATTTTTAAGTTTTATTGTAGCCTCCACAGCAGCCCCAAAAATTCCGATTCCACAACCTTTGGACGATGCCGATGAACCATACTCGCCTGGGGGCTCCGATGACGAATTGCCACCTCCTGCTCCGAGAATCGCAAATGATCTCGAGCGGCAGGTGGATGAAATTAACAAACAAATCGCAGCTCAGCAAATGGAAATCGCAGGCTTACTTAAAGTGGAGCCCACTGTAAGTTCGGAAAGATTTATTTCTCAGAGAGTGGAGTTCACATCAAACTTTTAAATTCTTGCAGGGATCTGCGTCTTCATCAAAGGTACTGGCAGGCATATCGATTCCACCTAATCTTTCAAAGATTCTGGCTAGCATAAAGGACAAGGGGCTTGGCGATGAAGACGAAGAGTATAATCCTGAGGACGCAATCACCACGCCCAGTAAATATGGTGAGTAATTTGAACAGCTCATTCTAGGCCCATGTATAATGCATTTTTTGTAGCAACGAAGCCGAAGAGCAAAGGTCGTTTGGCGCAACTAAGTGAAGCAGAGCTTCTTAGCATGGTCCCGGATGGTGAGATGCCCAGCACGTCAAAGACACGCCATCAGCAATCACCGCCACCGCTTCCGCCGCCGCCTCCGGGTGTTTAGCAGAATTCTCATTTAAAAACATAATTGGAAACCCGCACGCTAGTTGTACAATTGAATGTTTTTTTCTGAATGAAATCCATCTTCTATTAATATCGTATTTCTGTTCATATTGTGTACATTCTCATCCAGCGAATTTGAAACCATCTCTGTATTATAACAGGCAAACGGAACAATTTAGTTTTCAACCCCATCCCACATCCCCCAAAGTTAGGCATATCGCTTTTCAAATTTAAACTCCCAATCCTGTAAATTTCCAAGAAAATAAATAGTACTACGTAACATTTGTTTTGGAGATATGATAATTGCAATCCTTGGTTTAATATTTGCATACATTTAGTTGACTTCGCAGGGATCATCCTTACCGCTAAAATGGGCACACGAAATCTTGGGTCCGTTGTGCACCCGGGGAATGGCGATGCGGAACAGTGTTCCGTGGGGCATACATACGCATATCTTGTACTGAACACTGCCTGTACGGAGACCCATTTCAGAGCTGACAATAGGAATACGGTTCATGTCTAGGAAGATTCCAGCTCCGGCCTCCAGAACAATGCCACCCTGAGTTGAGTTGATGGAGACATGGTGTTCAGCCTGAATGTCGATGCTGGCACCGTCCAAAAAGACACCTTGGGCGCCTCTGATGGACAACCTTCCGTCGCTCTCCAGCCTAAGGGATTCGTCTAGGGGACTTGCGATGCCACTGGCACTCACAACCTTAGCTTGCAGCGAGTTCACTCCTCCTGGAATATTGTACTGCGGACGATGGGTAGTGAAAAGTGGTTGTCTATCCGCCGGGTCCTTAACTTCGAAGAGATTGGTGGCCTGGATAAGAACTCCCTCCTTGTTTAATACAATCCGATCGCGTTCGTTGGTAGCTCCATTGCCATTGCGAAATACCCGTATATGAACACCTTCCTCAGCATCGCTAGTAACAGTCACGGGCACATCAGTAAAGCCGTGAATCTGACCAATCGAATTAGTGAGGATCCGCTCCAAATCGGTGGACCCGTAGAATTTGATAACATCAACCTCAGGAATCACCTCCATGCCTTGTACTCCCTTGCCGAGGCGCAACACACCGACAATGGTGAGCGTGAGCACAAGATTGCCCACAGTCAGTGCCAGTAGAATGACCACAATCGTCCAGAAGGCGAAGGAATTCCGTCCCTGATGACCAGGGTGCAAACGAGAGCAGCTGTCGCTGTTATACTTCTCGTCAAAGTAGTCCGCCGTATCTGTCTTGGAGTCATCGCGACAGAAATCTAACTCTGGAATGGGTCCTCCGATTGGAAGAGTCACTGAAAGAGCATTCTCAGAGTTAGCATCGTCGGAATAGGATGGCGACGGTCCTCGAATGAAAGTGTTTTCAAACGAATTTATCATTTTTTGGCCTTAGTTCTTGGAAAACCGTTTTCACAATTGCTGTATCCAGTGGTACGAAAATAGTTCGTGTTCATAAATGGGGTGCGGGGTCGTAATACAAATATTGGATATGCGCAAAGCTTCTTGGCGCCAAAATTCGAATCAATCCTAAAATTATGGTTTCTACTCATGTTTAATTTATTTTCTATGTATCTATTTTTATTGAAATACTGTTATCACATCGCAGATTAAGTAAACTAAGTAAAGGGGACGTAATACAAATATTAAATATGCCAAAGCTTCTTGGCGCCAAATTTGAATCAATCCTAAAATTATATGGTAGTTCCTTAAGTTTTATTTACAATCTATAATTTATCCATTTTTAATGAAATATTCTTATCACTTCGCATATTAAATATATTATAGATCAATTAATTCAATTTTTCTTCCTGGTTTTTCGCTTAGCTCTGATTTTTATTTTTCAAAAAACGAAGTAGTTTGAATACTTTATTCGATCTTAGTTGATAATTTTATTAAATTATCAATTTGTTGTATGATTATATGAAAATAAAAACTTAACAAATAATTAAATTGATTATTGGTAATAAATAATAAAACTTAATTTTTTGACATAATTATATACAAAAATTAATAGAGAAGAATATATAATATATTCGAAAGCTTTCATGTGGCGGACTTGAAATGTGACCATAGCTGCATTTGAGATCTTTCTAAAAAAGTCTTTCGGCCACATCATTTATATTTTTCAAGATGTCCTTTAAGGTAAGCCTTTTCACTAAAAATCTGAATGAACAGGGGATAAATCGATTCCTCCTCTGACCATGACCCAGCCCATCGATCCAAAGCGCGACGAGATCCGGCGCTACCTGGAGCGCGGCAGCGTGCTAGACACGCTTACCAAAATCTTCATACGCGTGATCAAGGAGCGCCCAGAGAATCCGATGGAATACATCCGGAACAACATCGGGGTGGTGCGCCACCAGCATGATAAATACGAGCGCCTCCAGCAGGACCTCCAGTCGGCCAACGATGAGATCCAGCGTCTTCGTGGAATTATCAACAGCATTAATCCGGAGGTGCTGCAGGGTCAGACACCCATTATCCAGGCAGAGTCTAAGGAATCTTCGGTCGCAGGTGCGGAATCCATTGAACCAGTCGAGCGGCAAGACAATGCTGTTCAGGCAACAGCCTTTCCAGAGGTCCAGGAGCTTGCCGCTGCAGTGGAAACCTGCCAAATCGAAGATAAGGAAGAGAAGGAAAGTCCAGCAGTCGCAGTGGCTGCAGCTAATCTAAGCACATCCTCCGTCCAGACCGAGGCCAAAACCTCCACCGACAATACCGAGTAGATCTCAGAATCTCGAAACCAAAACCTACATTCCCATAAGATTACTTATCCATTTACAAAAGTGTAAAGTATTTTCTTATAAATTAAAAGAATAATGTAAATAAAGCTAAGAAGCTCAACGTACAAGTATTATGAATTTTTCAAATATTTATTGAAATCAGTTTCATACACGTTTTATATCATTTGTTTATTAATACAAAGGATTATTGATAATACATATTAATAATAGTTAATTTTTAAAAAACACATCTTAAAAACGATAGAGGAGAGAGGATGGCGAACGGAAACAAGAGTTGCAGTTCTATGATTGCAGAATTGAATGCAAATGTAAATAATGTAAATTTCGTATATTTCGGGCTTTGTATTTTTGGGTTCCATTTGATCTAATCAGACTGCTTGGGGTGGACGAACAAAAAATGATCAATTTCTCTTTTAAATTGAAGGTCAAAATATAGTGTTTATATTTCACTTTTTTTTTGGCAAGCGTTCTTCTCCTCAAATTAACGTTTTTCCTTTTTCGATTTTTCAATTTCTCTTTTTTCATTTTTTGCTTCATTATCCTAAGGCCAAAGAGCACTACTGGGCCCCTTTCTAATATATGTTTTTGTGACCGACTATGACCAGTCACTGTCCGTATGTCTAGTCCAATATTCTGTGTCTGGGTGCTCTTCTTGTACTGACCGACCTGTTTTTCTAGTGTTTAAAATTTGGACAAAACGCATTTTCTCAGGTCTGTGTATGTGGGTGTGTATGTAGTGTGTGTGGTGTGTATAGATGTGTGTGTATAAATGTGTATGTATAATGTGTGTGGGTGGATAGGTTGGTCGGATATAAAAATGTAAAGATATAGATTTAGGGACTGGAGCAGTTATTAAAAATAAATATGTTTGTATTTAATCATGGTTTTTGTCAATGTGTTTTTTTGTTTCTTTCTAATTGCGAATTGCGAATTGCGAATCAAATCTCAATGGGTTAAAACTTCATTTTTATTTTGGAGTTGGGAGTTCAGAGTTTTGGAGTTCTACGATCATGCTCCTCCAGTCATCCAGTCATCCACCAGGGGCTGGCTGCTGACTATGTTGGTATTGGTATTGGGTTTCCGTGCAATTAGACTCGCCCTGGCTGTCGATAAAAGTGACCAAAAACAGAGATAAGGTTGGCATGAGTAATTCATAATTCACAACTAGTTGGATTCTTTTGTTAGCTGCCCACTTACGTTCCGTCCATGATTTGATGTGTTTTAAGCATTTTTATTTCTGGTTGCTGTTGTTTGTTGGTTGGTGTGTTTTTGTTGTTTTGTTTCTTAGTTGGTTTGTTGGTTGTATTTTGTTGTTGTATAGAAAAGGACTGTGTATGCGATATTACTTTTTACGTTTATCGGCCGGCTTGAGGATCTGGAACGAGCACATAAGCGTTTCGTCCACGGACATCATGGCGCCGGCATTGTCGAACTCGCCACAATAGTTGGGCGCCGAGAAGAGTGTAACCAGTTGGCGCTTCGCGAAGAACTCGTAACCGTCCTCAACGACCTGATGGGCGCGACAGATGAGATCGAACTCGTGCTTCTGCAAGAACTTGGCAACCACTTCGGCGCCGAAAGTAAAGCTAACGCCGCGATCGTTCTCTCCCCAGCCCATAGTGTCTTTGTCCGGATCGGACCATAACAGATCGCAAAGCAGACCCTGGTCCGGCACGTCGGTGGGGCGCATAATGCGTCGGATTTGCTCCATGGAGGTCAGATCAGGACTAAGACCGCCGTGGCAGCAGAAGATCTTCTCGTCGACGATGGCCGCCACAGGCAGGCAGTTGAAGCAGTCGGTGAACGTCTTCCACAGCTTAATGCTGTAGCGGCGCTTGCACTCGTCGTAGAAGCCATAGATACGATTGATGCTGGCGCACTCGTGGTTGCCGCGCAGAAGGAAGAAATTCTCCGAGTATTTAATCTTGTAAGCAAGCAGCAGGCAGATCGTTTCCAGCGACTGCTTGCCGCGATCGACGTAATCGCCCAGGAACAGGTAGTTCGACTCCGGCGGAAAGCCACCATACTCGAAAAGACGCAGCAAATCGTAGTACTGTCCGTGAATGTCGCCGCAGATCTTGAGCGGGGCCTCCAGTTCCAACAGTATTGGCTGCGAGAGGAAAATCTCGCGCGACTTCAGGCATAGGCCTCGAATTTCGCCCTCCGAGAGCTGTACGTTCTTGCCTGGCCGTGCCCCACGCACCTCAAGAAGTCGCGATATTATGCTGTCGATATTCATTAAGTCGCCCATGTTTCCTCAGTTGCTAGATTGCGATGCTGGTGCTCCTGCTGCTGCTGGTGTCGTGAGTGCCGCGAACGATGGTTGCTTTCGCCGAAATAGCCTCCAAATGTTTAGTTTTCCAAATCTATTTCTGCAAAATACTTTTCACAGCTAACTAGTATGAAAAATTTCTCCAGTGTGTCCACATTGCCCAGTCACACTTTTCGATTATCTGGCAATACCAAGGACGCCATTTTGTCCAATCGATAGCTCTTACTCGATTTTCATTACCTGTGGGCTACTTTTTCAGAGTTGGAAATCACGGAAATGCGCGGAAATAGGAAAAATTTTAAAGTAGTCAAAACGGGAAAAAGCTTTTAAAAAAAAACTGGTTCATAACTTACATATTTTTCTTGAAATCAATCAAAGAGCGACAAAGCAGTTGTCAATTCAGCTAATAAACCTTTAAATATGTATGAATAACAAACAATTTTAATTTTAATTGCACCCCAAAAGATTTCTAGATAGTTCCAAGCAACCCGGTGAAAAAAAAATATATTTTGGATTTTTCTCATTCAAACAAAATACCCAATTACCCATTTTATTTAAAGGGATTTTTTAAAGTCTGGCATTGTTTAAGCCGCCTATTCGATATCTTTTCGATTTATTTTGTCAATTAATTAATTAACTGTTAAATTAAGCGGGCTTGATTTGGTGAAAAATGCTTTTAACCGATATTACTAGTGGAAAAGAAAAGAATTCCGTTTACATTATTGCGGAAATTGGACAGAATCATCAGGGTTGCTTGGAAATGGCAAAAAGAATGATTTTAGAAGCTAAACAAGCTGGCTCTAATTGCGTAAAGCTCCAGAAATCTGACTTAAAAACCAAGTTTACCCGATCTGCTTTAGATCGGAAATATATAAGCGAGAATTCTTGGGGGAAAACTTATGGGGAACATAAGGAATACCTTGAGTTTTCCAAAGATCAGTACCTGGAGCTACAGGCTTACTGTCGGGAAATAAATATAGATTTCACAGCATCCGCCATGGATGAGGTACAAATAGATTCGTTAATTGATCTTCCATTTTTTTAAATTCTAACCTAATTTATGTATTTTATAATGTTTAAAAATCCATGAATAACCATCACTTGAAAAATGTAAATTTGTTTCTTTATTCTTTCTATTTATTAGCTTTTATAAGATTTTCTATTGACTTCTAATTGACTTCTTAATTACGATTCCAAATTTTTCGAATTTATCCTTATATTTTTATTAATATTCTTCTTTATTTATTATGAAATTTTATTAAATACAGAATTCCCTGGACTTCTTGGTGGACTTAAATGTTCCTTTTATTAAAATCGGTTCAGGCGATGCTAACAACTTTCCGTTAATTAAGAAGACAGCTAAACTACAGATACCATTGGTGATCTCCACGGGTATGCAAACCATGGAGACGGTTGAAACAATTGTGAACATCATGGAGGAAGCTGGGAAAACAGACTACGCCCTCATGCACTGCGTCTCGGCGTACCCAACTTTGCCTGAAGACAGTAATCTTCAATTAATTCAAATGTTTAAAACGCGTTTTCCGAATGTGGCTATTGGATACTCTGGTCATGAACTGGGTATTCTGCTCACCCAGGCTGCCGTTTTACTCGGAGCTCGGATAGTAGAGCGTCATTTTACCCTGGATAAAAGTCTAAAGGGTTCAGACCACCGTTGCTCTCTGGAACCTAATGAGCTTCGAGTTTTAATACAACGAATCAAACAATTTGATTTGACCAACTCACTGTCTGTGAGGGACGTAAAAAGGATCCTAAATGGAGGCCAAGATCTTGAGGAAGCTCTACGAGATGTCCGACAGAAAGAGATTTTACCCTGTGAGCTACCATGCCGAAATAAGCTAGGAAAATCCATTGTAGCAGCTCGCAATCTTCCCAAAGGCCATATTCTGGACCCATCGGATATTGCAATCAAAGTAAGCCAACCCAGCGGCGAAACAGCAGAAAAATACCCCGATTTAATTGGTAAAGAATTAAGAGTCGATGTTGGTGAGGATGAGCCCATAACTGGGAATATGCTATTTATTTAGGCCAATAAGATATTGCAAATACATGAGAGGACGTGCTTTGTGAAATAAATATGAAATGGCAGAAATTATTTATTCGGCCCCGTCATCGCTGCCATCGTCCTCGTTTTCATTTTCAATCATCTCAATGTCCTCCTCAAGATCACCTTCTTTTTTGTCCGTGGGTTTCTCGTAGACGGCGGTCAGCGGTGAGACGCAAACACCGTTCCAGACGGACATCTCACGCACGATGCTTGTGTTTCCTTCAAGCCCTAGAATGTGCTTGTACCCTCCGTGAGCCAGGACACGGAGTAACGTCTGAGCGGTATAGCAGCACACATCCTGCTGCTCAAGCGTCATGGCTGTGTGCACTCTGATGTGTCCCGGTTCAGTTGGATCAGTAATGCCAGCAGAGCCCGGCAAGAACAACCCAGCAGATAGCAGCTGGAAGACGCGTCTGAAGGCGAGGTTGATTGGCAGTGCTTGGCGTGACGGGTTGTTCATGATGGCCAAGTGTGCAATAAGGTCGAGCATCCAGGCGGAGAGCGGCGTGAACGCCTCAAACCGTCGCGTCAGATCCTTAAGAATGCGGATTAATACCTTAATGGAAGAGTGATGAGCGTTTTCCTCAAACCATCGAGTGTGCCGAATGGCGGCCAGGTGACTCTGCATGAGCTTGTGGTCCATGTGGATCTCCGGCTCTAGCTTGCGCAAGTTCTGTGGCAAAGTGGCTATCATAATGCGAACCTTGGCGTGCATGTTGGCAATATCGAAACCGCGCTCGTGCGTCTGAATCGTGTGCTGGTCGCCTTTGGTCAACACTTCGGTTTTCATGCTAGCCTTCAAATCAATCTCCACTTTCTTAGCCAAGGCATCAACGGCCTCCTTGGTGGGTAGAGTCTTAAGAATGACCACAATATCGGCCACATTGTTGCCGGTAAGAATGGTGCCCTTTTTGAAGGAACCCACTTGCCGAACCTCCTCCAATTGCTATGAATTTCAGATAGAAAAGTTAGATTCAAAAACTTCCCTTGTTCTGCAATAACTTACACATGTGGTGAGATCTCCAGGAGCTAACACAAGATTGTCCAGCACCGCCTGCACCTTGGTAACCAGATTGCCAATGGCTGTCTGTTCAGTGGGAGTGGGACTCAAGTCCTGGTTGCGTTTTAGTAGGGCCTGTAAAAAAGAAATTAATGTAAAACAGACTCCTCCATCCAGTTGCGTTTATTGATTTACCGCTGTCAAGGCAGAGTCGTCAACAGAACCGGCTTGAGGCACTTTGGGAAAGAAAACCTCCGCCAGAGTCAAGTCGAATGGATGGCGCGGCACGAAAGTCTTCTTAAACGGTGGCCGGATGCCCCCACGCATGGGACGTCCCCCTCGAAGAGCTCCGCGAACCATATTCCTGTGAGGATGAATTTTTACTTATTTTTTAGAACGCCGGAGCGTTTTTTGGGGATGATAAGAAATTAGTGAAGAGCGGAACTCAATAGGCTATGCTATCGATTATATCGGTCAGAGCGTGCCCAGACATGTTCGGCATTTGCTAGCGCTACATTTGGTCACACCGACATTCAATTGCTGTGTCATTTTTGTTTCCCTGAAAAGTCGGCGTTTCTATTTTATACATCAAATTACTGCTGCTAAGGCCTATTAAACATGGCTAGTGAACGGTACAGCTTCTCTCTCACCACATTCAGGTATGTGCCATTTAACGGCGAAGAGACTTTAGTCCCTCTGGAAACTTAACCTGCCGCCATGACTGGCAATAAACACAAATTTTGCATTTTAGTCCCTCCGGAAAATTGGTCCAGTTGGAGTATGCCCTAGCGGCTGTATCCGGCGGCGCTCCTTCCGTAGGAATATTGGGTAAGTGCCTTGTTATTCTAACTGTGGGCTGTACCAACTAAAATTTCATTCATCAGCTTCCGATGGCGTTGTCGTTGCGACTGAGAACAAACACAAGTCGCCGCTTTATGAGGAGCACAGTGTGCATCGCGTTGAAATGATCAACAAGCATATAGGCATGGTATACTCGGGCATGGGTCCGGACTACAGGCTACTGGTTAAGCAGGCCCGAAAGATCGCTCAGACCTACTACCTGACCTACAAGGAGCCGATCCCGGTGGTCCAGTTGGTGCAGAGGGTGGCCGCTCTTATGCAAGAATACACCCAGTCCGGGTAGGAAACCCATTTAATGAACTAGTTTGGTTTGATTTCTAACAAACGATCTTTCCCCCAGTGGTGTGCGTCCGTTCGGAGTTTCCTTGCTGATCTGTGGTTGGGACAACGGTCGCCCATACTTGTATCAAGCTGATCCCTCAGGAGCTTATTTCGCATGGAAGGCCACTGCCATGGGCAAGAATGCAGTGAACGGCAAAACTTTCCTCGAGAAAAGGTAACTTTCTGGCAGGTCACGGGGCAACAATACTAAAATATAATCCCATTTTTTGTAACAGGTACAGCGAAGAACTAGAGTTGGATGACGCTGTACACACCGCCATTCTAACCCTTAAGGAGGGATTCGAGGGAAAAATGACTGCCGACAACATTGAGGTCGGAATCTGCAATGAGGAGGGATTCCAACGCTTGGACCCTGCCCAAATCAAGGACTACTTGGCCAACATCCCTTAAATCCTTATTGATAAACGCCCTTTTAGAAGAACCCAAGCTAAGCTTTCTTTTTGATAAGTTCGGGACATTAAAAACGAATAAAATTGTCATCTGTGGTGTTATTTGAAATGAATGAAAATACAAGTGTTTACGATTAGGAATTGAGATTAGTTGGCTTCGATAGTTTCAATATATCCAGCACAGGTCTGTGGATCAAAGATGAAGAGATTTCGATGAGGCGCTTCCAATTTGGTGACTACCTTGATAACTTCCTGGGCTACTACGCCACCAACAATAGCAACTGCGGGAGAGATCTGAGCAAATAGAACGCCTAGATTTTCATCAGTCAGTGTAGAATTGGCAATCTGCGCATCGCGAATACCGCGCAGCAATTCCAAGTCAGCATCCCGCGTCTTATAGCTAGGATCTCGCTTGTGCGTGGTACGGAACTCCTGGAGAACGGTCAGCAGCAGAATTCCTGGTCCAGACTTCTTCAACTTTCGCTGAAAACTGCGCGAAGTAGTCTCAAAATCCAGCCAGGTAGAGTAGCCAGGGTACTCCATTTCGCGTTGCACTGGAGTCGAAGATAGCTCGTACTTTGCCTTTTCATTGGGCTTGGTAGAGGCTTTGGGTACGTATTTCACCACATCTCTGTAAAAGGAAGTTACAGATTACACATACCATAAAGAGTTTCATCGTCAAAAGCAAGTACTTACTCGACGTATTTGTGCTTTTGCAGACTGGCAAAGTAAAAACCAAACATTCCCCAGACATCACTGGCATAGAACTTGACTCCCAACTCCCGGCAAATGGTGTCGACCCGCAGAAGCTCATCGTTGGTCTCGCCGCTCACCACAACCACGTCGAAGTTGGCAAAAAACTCGATCGACTTCTCCTTGAGCGGCTGTGTATCGGCCGATATGTCAACCATAGGATTAAGAGCACGTGCCCGCAGTAACGATGCCTCGGCGCGGTTGCTGCCCAAGGATTCGCGGGCAGCCAGGAACTGGGAACAAAAGTCCGCCTCGGTGACAAGCTTATCGTCGAGCAACTTGACCGAATTCACTCCGGACAGAATGATGTTCTTTGTTATTTCGGCGCCGAGACCGCTCAAGCCGGCAATCAAAATTTTGGCAGTGCGCAAACTGAAATCATTTTTTATGAAGGTAAAAATATGGCAAAAAGCCGGTTGTACTTACCGTTTCTGCGACTCCAGGCCCCAAAGACGAATCTGTCGATCGTAGAGCTCGTTTTCCGCCTCCGTTAGTTCCACGGCTGGCTCGTTGGTATCCACATGCATGCCCATAGTTTTTCTTTTATATTTAAATACGTATTTTTTGCAATAATTTTTTTTGCGAGAATTCAGAGACGCCGCCAAAAAGTCCTAACGCGTCACAAAAATCCCAAAAGAAATAAAAGTGTGGCGCCCGTGATTGCGATAGCCGGCAACCCTGTAATAGAATTTCGATTAAATTGTTTTTAACAAACTTGACAAATAATTAACTTTCCGGTAAGCTTAGTTTACTATTTCGATCTTTGTTTTACATGTTTCGTTTGGTGTCACAGACCATGTTGCGCAAATTCGGTAATCTAGCGGCAAGTCAACTGAGGCAGCAGGCACGGTTTCCGACTATCCGCACATTCTCAGCTGCATATGCGCTGCGTAAAGGTAAGTCCGTTATGGCCAGAAGGCAGTGACATAATATGAAGATATAGCCATTCTATCCGCCTTTCGCAGATGCAGCTCCCCAGGCGGCGGCCGATGCGGCTCCGCCCAATAACATTGTGGTGGAGAAGGACAAAAACATCACGTTGATCGGAATCAACCGGCCGCAGCAAAGGAACGCCATTGATTCGCATACCGCCTCTCAGTTGTGCGACGCTTTTGCCAACTTTGAAGCGGATGATACTTCCCCGGTGGCAGTTCTTTACGGTGTAGGAGGCTCCTTCTGCTCCGGCTTCGACATCCTCGAGATGAGCACCGACGACAAGGAGGAGATTAGCGTCGACATCCTCATGCGACCCGAAGGATCAGTGGGACCGACGCGTCGTCAGATTAAAAAGCCGGTTGTGTGCGGCATCAATGGCTATTGTATAGCCAATGGCCTGGAACTGGCGCTTATGTGCGACCTGCGCGTTATGGAGGAATCCGCTGTTCTGGGTTTCTTTAACCGTCGCTTTGGCGTTCCAATGTTGGACGGCGGCACTATTCGCTTGCCTGCCATGATTGGATTGTCGCGTGCTCTGGATCTGATACTCACTGGACGTCCGGTTGGCTCTCAGGAGGCCCACGATATTGGACTGGTCAACCGCATTGTGCCCACGGGCACAGCGTTGGGCAATGCCCTACAGCTGGCCACGTGCCTTGCTAAATTCCCTCAGCGCGCTCTAATTCATGACCGAACCTCTGTCTACTCGGCTGCCTTCGAGACGAGCTCTTTCCATCAGGCCGTCCAGAACGAAGTGATGTACACTTCTCGCGAAATCATTGAGGACATGCAGAATGGCATCAAGTGGTTCAACCAAAGTGGGTGTCCTTATTTTTTAATTTGAAAATAAATTTAATGAATAATATCTTGAATTTTCTTCAGCTTTCAAGCCGGAAACCACTCATTCTTGGCTGAAGCGGGATCGCTCAATGGCCGATTGGGATGATGAGGAAGTGGCTGAAGCTGCTGCCGAAAAGGAAAAGCAAAAACAGGCCAAGGAAGCTGCTTTGGCGCAGGCCGAGAAACAGAAGTTGGACGAAAAGAATCAAAAAAAGACAACTAAGGCCGAAAGTAAGCCAGCAGAAGCATCTAAGGATTCTAAGGACAAGCCAAAGGAATAGTTGCGCCCCATCCAAACTAAATTTATTGTTTCAAATCATAAACTGTACATAACACCCTCATTAGAAGCCTGTAACTTATTACAATATATGTAACTATAAAATCGAACTAATCTATTCGTTTTGAATTGGGTTTAATCCCATGTAGATTAAGTTATTCGGTAAGATGGGCCTTTGGATTACGCCTTAAAGGGAACTTAAAATTGTCGTCACATTTTATTTTTGAAAAGTTTACGTACAGAAAGCTTAAATATAATTGGATTTAAAGGCCAAATTGTAAAAGAATAGTCAAATAAAGAAAGCATTTAAATTAAACAGAGTGAATATTTTGAATTTTTCTGATGCAGAAGATAAGCATTGTTTAACAAATTAATAAATAATAAAGATATTAAAACTAGGGCAAGGTACTAGGGCAAGCGCTCTTCATGTACTTTAATATATAAACAAACTTGTAATACAATAGAAACTGATTCACTTATTGAATATTTCCTATCGAGAGAAATAACAATATTTACAAATCATTAAAACGTCGATTTTCCCAGAAAGTTGTCTGGATTATAGTTTATATAAGTACGTCCATTCTACGTTTCTAAATCGTACCACTTGACGTACCAATTGTCTCAATTACCTATCGAAGGGCGAAAAGTCAAACAAACCTGAAGTAGGGACTTATTGAGAGATAAGACAGGCGGAACCATTTTTGAGCCTTATTTAAGTTAAATATTTAGTTTCAATTCAAATACAGCGTTAATTGTAAATTGATTTCAAAGCGATCGGACGTGTTTTTATTAAACAAGGACTACATTAATTTTAAAAAATAGATCTATTAGAGGGTAAGCGTGTGATTTTTAAATCAAAGGACTATCAAAGGACTAATGACTAAGAAAACAAAAAGCGGTTTGTGCTCTTTGCCTGCTTGACAGTGAACTCTTATTGAGACGTGTCCATTAAAAATTAAACAAGTTTGAAGTTCATTTGTCAGATGATTCCCTAGGCTATTTTTGATAATCGAGCGATCAACATTCGAGGATGATTCACATTTTACATATGCGTCTGGACATAGTTCAGGTGTTAGTCTCGTGGAACGTAGGACGAACTTTGAGCTTTTGAGAACTAATGTCAAGCAGGTTTCACTTATCAACAAATTGAATGTGTAACAGGAGATAGCAAAGATGGTCAAATGAGTTAATTGAAAATGCTAATCGCTTAAATATGAGCTGTGATTATTATTGAATTTAAATTCTGGAAATAGTTGTAAAACAGAACTTGTTCTTAACGGTCGTGAAAAGAACTTAATTCCGAGAGAAAGTACACCCAAGTGACATAAATTCCTAATTTCCCTTGTGGTTATCCTGGAACAAACAGAATATACAAATTTTATATAGTAAGAGTAAGTTTGAGCGAGTAAATTCAATTTTAAGTATGTCGTTTTCTTCTGTATTCACATTTAAAATTAATTACCTATTCAATGTCATAATGATAAATTCAAATGTGAAAAAACATTCTTTTCGCATGCAAAAAACATGCGCATAATTAACTAAGTGCATAAGTACGTTTCGGGTATCGTAAGGGAAATCTAATGGGTAACTCATTTCAGTCGTTGGAAAAATGCCACCAAACTCGAAGGAAAGCACGGAGAACGGTACCTCGGTGCAAAGTAGCTTGGCTTCGATGATCCCGGAAAATGCAGATGATGGATCGTCCAAGCAAACTGGAGTGCTCTTCGAAGGCGACGTGGAGACAAATGATGGTGCCTTGGCCGAGTGCACTGTCCAATTCAAGCGAGCCGAGAAGAGGAAACTGGAACTGGTCTGGCGAAACATAATATTATTCGCCTATGTCCATCTGGCTGCCCTATATGGCGCCTACTTGATTTTCACCCAAGCAAAGCTGGCCACCACACTATTTTGTAAGAATAAACCCTTTTTTCATGGGCTTTTCTAAAGTTATATTCTGCAGCTGCTGTTCTCTATGTGTGCGGAATGCTTGGAATTACTGGCGGTGCCCACCGACTCTGGGCCCATCGAACCTACAAGGCCAAGTGGCCCCTCCGCCTCATTCTGATCGTTTTCAATACGATCGCCTTCCAGGATGCCGCCTACCACTGGGCCCGAGATCATCGGGTGCATCACAAGTTTTCAGAGACGGACGCGGATCCACACAACGCCACGAGGGGGTTCTTCTTTTCACATGTTGGATGGCTGCTCACCAAGAAACATCCTGATGTGAAGGCCAAGGGAAAGATTCTTGATCTGTCCGATCTTCACGCCGATCGCATTCTAATGTTTCAAAAGAAGTAAGTGTGGATGATTTGTTTTTTTTTTTCTTTTTAAATCTTTTATTCAATTGATCTTATTTCCTGCTAGATACTATTATATTCTAATGCCATTGGGATGCTTTATCCTTCCCGCGATAATTCCGGTGCTCTGCTGGAATGAATCGCTCACTTGCGGGTGGCTGGTGGCCACCATGTTTCGGTGGTGTTTCCAGCTGAACATGACATGGTTGGTCAACAGCGCAGCTCATAAATACGGCGGTCGCCCATATGACAAGTAAGGGATCAAGACTCAAATCTGTTCCTCGAAATGTTTAATAGTATAATTGCTTATTTGTATCTTCTAGGCACATGAATCCTTCGGAGAACGCCTATGTTGCGGCAATGACCTTCGGAGAGGGTTGGCACAACTACCATCATGTGTTTCCCTGGGACTACAAGACATCGGAGTGGGGCAACCGCCTGAACATGACGACTGGATTTATAGATCTTTTCGCCAAGATTGGCTGGGCCTATGACCTCAAGTCGGTGGCTCCGGACACGATCAAGAGGAGGGTGTGGCGCACAGGCGATGGCAGCCACGAGCTTTGGGGCTGGGGTGACAAGGATCTCACGGCTGAAGACGCTAAGGATGTGCTTTTTGTCGACAGGAAGCAGGAGTAACAGTTATGATCTCTAGAATTATAAGAAACATGGTGTGATTACTTTTTTTGTTATACATAATTATTATATATTATAAAGTTGTATAAAATTATATAAAGTTATAAAAAATACTTGTTCTCTTTTAATTTCACCCAACTTTTAAAAGGTAAACATCCCCCAAGTTCAATGGCTGTTTTAAATTAGTGGCTTAGTTCATTATTTTAATTAAATCTTTAAGCTTTGTTTAAATGTAACAGTTGGGAATAAAAAGAAAGTAGGTCGTTTCACTAAGCACTAAATTTGTATCATTACAAGATACAATTTGAGAAGTGACTTTAGGTAGAAAATTTGAATTTCAAATTAATTAATTGCTTCCACCATTAAATCTTTCCCAATCTTGAAATCAATTGTAAAGTTGCAATAAAAGAAAGTGTTCGAGCCAAATCGAATCAGTGTGTTTAAAGTTAGATAAACTACAAATATAAGGATTCCCCCTCTGTAAAATTAATGGTAAAAAAACAAATATTTTTCCCCTTTTTTCGTACCCTTCCCGATCCTTTTTTTGGAGGCTAGAAGTTTTCACAACTTACAATAAGCCATCATAAATTTCTATTAATGGAAACATATAGATAACAGTGAAGACATGCCTCCGTATAGCAGAACCTATGAAGCACCAGACACTTGGGAAAGTGACGTCAACAACTCGGAGCAGACGGGTGTGCTCTTCGACTGCGATGTGGAGACAATCGACGGTGGACGACGGATCGACACCTGCCACCTGAAACGGGCTGACGATCGCAAACTGGTGTGGGTCTGGAGGAACATTATCTTATTTGCATTGGTACACCTGGCCGCACTTTATGGGGGATACTTGATATTTGAAAAGGCACAAATTTACACGACTTTATTTGGTATATTAATGTACTTATTAAAAACTGAACCCTACTAACTACTATCTTAGGTGCCGGTCTGTATACCTGTGGCATGCTGGGAGTAACAGCTGGGGCCCATCGTCTCTGGTCCCATCGAGGCTACAAAGCCAAGTGGCCACTGCGCCTGATCCTGGTTGTGTTCAATACGATTGCGTTCCAGGACTCAATCTTCCACTGGGTGCGCGACCATAGAATGCACCACAAATACTCCGAAACTGATGCCGATCCGCACAACACTTCCAGAGGCTTCTTCTACTCGCACATTGGTTGGCTTCTGTGCAAGAAACACCCGGAGGTGATGTTAAAGGGGAAAGCACTGGATCTATCCGACCTTAAAAAGGATCCCTTGGTGATGTTCCAGCACAAGTGGGTGATACGCTAAAGTTCTCCTTCAATCAAGTGATCATTGTACACATTTCTTCAGGCACTACAGCACTTTGATGCCCTTGTCCTGCTTCATCCTGCCCACGGTGATACCCATGTTGTGCTGGAATGAATCATTGGACTGCTCCCTGTTTGTGGCCACGTTGTTCCGTTGGTGTTTGCAACTGAACATGACGTGGCTGGTCAATAGTGCAGCCCACAAATTTGGCGGAAGGCCGTATGACAAGTGAGATTGGAAACCAATCTAATACAGGAGAATTTCAATTGATTTTTCTTTCCCGCTCAGGACTATGAATCCATCACAGAATGCCTACGTTTCCGTTATGACTTTTGGAGAAGGCTGGCACAATTATCATCACGTTTTCCCTTGGGATTATAGAACCTCCGAGCTAGGCAATATCACCATGAGCTTGGGCACCATTTTCATAGACTCCTTTGCCAGACTCGGTTGGGCCTACGACCGCAAGTCAGTTACTCCGGACATGGTCCAGAGGCGGTCGCAACGGACTGGCGACGGCAGTCATGCACTGTGGGGATGGGGGGACAAGGACATGACCCCAGAAGAAAAGCAATATGTGATAGTTCATAAACGAAAAAAGACGCAGAGATTACCTTCCAGAATGTCGTAAACCCATTCCGCCAATTACCGGACTCAATTATAGGCTTCTTATGATAGTGTTAATGTTTTTATTTGTGCTAAATATAACTGATATTCGTTATCGAAATATGGATTTTTTGTGTATGAGCGGCAGGCGGTGGATGGGAGAGTGGACGGAGAGTGTTGAGGGTAAGTCAGGTCGGAAGTGATAAGGCTAATCGTTCCGATGACCGACGTGTTATGTCTGTAGGAAAGTTTTCGTTGGAAAGCTTGTGGGGATTACTTCTTCTGCATCTTTTCCTTTACGGCCAGCACATTAAGAACTACATCGGCCAAGGCCTGCGCATTGACCCCTGCCTCTAGGAGCTCGAGGCAGAGGTCGAGACCCGTCTTAGGAAGTCTGGAGTTTATGAGCGACGACATTCCATGAAGAGCTATATGCAACGGCGGCGATGTATGCAGACTCAGGAAACTACCACTGCTCTTGTAGCCCCACGGCTTCGCCTCCGAGTCCCTGTTCCAGTTATTATTTGTTCCTTGTGACATTGTTAGCTTTATACTCGGAGATCACTGACAAATTAAATAATGTAGTGACGAGATTTGCTATGTGTGGCGTATAGTGTTAAGCCTCCTATGATCGTAACCTTGTTCCAGAAGTGGAAACGCTTCAGGTCGCGGATGGGAAAGTTTTCCTTGGTGAAGGGCACCCGCCAAAAGGCAAGGGCATCCAGACAGTGAATTGCTATAAGCAGGATTACCAGTAACGCAGTTACTTTCTGCCTGTAGCCAACCATCACTAAGATCAGGAATAGTTTTATTATGTACTTGTAGAGTAGGTGCCAAAGTGGACACTCCACGTCATGGCAATTGAAGTATGTGATCAGCAGGAATGTGATGGCTGCCTGGTGGCGGGGCTCCAGCATGGTCATCACCAGAGCACTGGTTATACCAATCAGGTCAAAGTATGATCCAAGGCTCCACAGTAGCGGATTCGAGCCAAGACGAAGGTGAGCCGCCATCCACAGAATCCCGGTGGCAAAAAATCTCTGCCGTTTCGCCACAATTAAGAGAGATGCCACTAGCTGAGCTGTTCCCAGCAGGAGCAGATAAATTTCGGCGGCTCCAACACCACAGTGCCACTTCAAATTCAGGATACTTGCCTGCAGGTGCCAGTTTCGCAAGATTTCCATTGCATCCGCAAAAAAGTTTGCTACTATAAGGCAACGGGCTACTCCGGCAAAGAAAGTCTTAAGGACATGGCGTTGATGTACTTCCAGGATATGGGGATCCATTATTTCTGAATTGAACGATCTCTTGGCTTTCTGGATTCGAAGATATCCTTGTCTTTAAACTTGGCTATATTTATTCTGTCATTTAAGGTTTTTGATTTGTCAGTCGAGGGAATATTGTTAAGATTAAATAATCGAGGAAAAAAACAAAGTTATCTTAATATTCCTGCTAAGGAAATACCAGTTATCTTTCAAGCTCAGACAGTCGTGTATTGATTATCTTTAATAAATTATATAATAATAATAAATAATAATACAAATATTTATCTTAAATAATAAACTTAAATAAATTTCTTAAATAACTGATATAAACTTTAACTCCCTATGAAATTTATTAACTGGCTAATAGGATTTTGTTCAATATTATTGAAAAATTAAGAGAATACGTATATTTAAGCAAAGCGTTTCAAAAAATTCAAAAAGTAACTGTAAGAAGTGCAATATCTTTTTAAGCGCCATATATCTATCGATAAAACGATACAACTTCGGCTTGCATATTCTTCTTCTTGCATATATAAATTGATGTCATCTCTATAACGAGCAGCCAGTCCTTAGACTAATATAATTTGAGCTATTTCTACAGGCTTTAAGGACATTTGGGTGAGTTTTGTTTGGTGACAATAAAACCTAAACCACAAGCACAATTAATGTTCAATAATTTAAGCATTTGTTGAAGTGTGGCACGCGTAAACGTGACTTTGGCTGCTGGCGGCGTATTTCTTTTTGTTCAGATTAGATTTTCATGTGATAAAGCAATGGAAATTTATTTAGTAATTATTACATTAAGGTGATGCCTGGGCGATGCACCCCAAGCTGTTTACATGTGACCTTAATGCGCGCACGCCGCTGTGACGTCTTACCACATGTCCAGCGGGCTTAACCCTTTCAGGGGCATTTGGCATCACGCGTTCCTCAATAAGATGTTCTTACTCCTCCATTGGCTATGGTTACATTTTGGCCACGTTTTACACGAACATGTTCTTTATAATAGTTGCCCAACGAAATTGTCAAGTTAATTGAGCCATATATCATCATTCAGCTTCCCACAATCGGTGCTTGATGTTCTCTTAAAGTTATACATTTTCTTAAAAAAAACTTCCTGTAAATATTTCACTCCAAGAATATTTAAATCTTCGATCCTTGAAACCAGTCTATTTGTCCTCATTATTGTTCTAGTTTAGAAAAACAACATCCAATATTCTACCAATCGATCCTGTAAATATTTCACTCAAAGAGTATTTAAATCTTCGATCCTTGAAACCAGACTATCTGTCCTTATCATGTTTTAGTGAAAATCAAAAGTTTTGCGCTTGACGTCCAGAGAAATTATTGTACAGCATCAGCGTTGCAAAAACGCATAGCTTATTCATAAATGATTAATTCAATCACACATCATTTAGTACACAAAGTACGATTAAAAGCCAGATATTCTGTCAACTGCGCAACTGCGTTTGACACAGTATTAGTTGAAATGTATTTTGATTAAAATGGAATGTCTTTAGAGATCAGAGAATTACTTTTTATTGCGATTCTTATGTCACTTGTGAAGGTTAAAGATTTTGTAGGCCTCAATGAATGCTTCTATTTGATGGCCCTACGTCCTACCTAGAGATAATCAATTTAATGCAAACTCAATCACATCTAACCTAATATTCTCTATGCAAAACAGATTCAGTAACACAAAACAATATGCAAATGATCATGTCTTCGTCTGGCTTTAATCGAATATGTAAAGTTAATGGCCAAAAAATTGCGAGAAGCCGATCCGACAGACTGGTTTGGACCGGCCAAAGTGCGAGAACCGTATAGTTATCTATAAACAGATTATGAGAAGGCCAGGTGTATTCACGGATAACCCATTATCATGGAAACAAACCAGCAAACCAGAAAACATCGATTAGATTGGGTAAAACAGTACCAAACTAAAATGGTCCAAAGTGCGAAGGCTGAACCTGGGTTCTGGGTTACTTTCTGAAAATTGCATTGTTTACCGGCTAGCTAACCGGCTTGATTTACCCACCACCTAAAAATAACTGCCTGACTCCCTCTTGTTTTATTTTAGATTCAATTACCCGGCTCACTTAGTGGTTATGGAGTATGGAGTGTATTTGGAGCCATTACTCGATGATGAGGAAGATGTTTACAATTTCCCTAGATTAGGACCGAAGATTGAGCTACGTGCATGTCGCTAATCTGGGGAACCTCTCGGGGGAATAACAACAAAATGCAAAGACCGACAGAAAAAGCTCTGACGTTGCCTCGTTCGCCTTTTCCCGAGACCAATGTTTTCGTTTTGGCAGGTGTGCGAAAGTTTAGTCAGTTCGAACTGAATTCGTCTATCGTGTGGACGTGTGCTCTAGGCACTCTCCTCATAGCCTTATAGCCAAACAAGAATCAAATAGTACAAAGACATTTTTATACCAAAGACAACTAGTCTTGGTTTTTGAAACTGTGCGAAAAGAAATCCGCGAGTTTTAAGAAAAGTCGTTTCACTTTTGGAAAATCAAACAGGTTGGTCTCGCCTACGACAGGTGCATTTTTTGGCGACTTGTTGAGCCAGTGACCAGTGTTTACGTAAAAGCCCCAGGCAGAAAAGCAAGAAAATACACTTTACTTAATTCTGCAGTAATTTATTCAACTGCTTGTTTTATCTTCCTAAAAGTTACTTTTGTTAGGCCCGAAGCAGTCGATCTTGGCTCAAGCTCACTCGACGGTTTGAAGGTTTCAGTTGAGCGGTCAATGGGTCTTTAGGAAGGTTGACTGGTAGTTTTTGTATACCTTAGCAGAGGTTACCATAAAAGTTAGTAATGGTTTCTTAAAAATACGTACAGTCTGCGGCATAAGGTTAGCAAGAAAATGTAGATTTTTAAGTCATACTTCCCGGTCCCTGTTTTATTAAAATTCCAAGACTTAAAGTATATATCTTATATAGTTGACCTTACGTTTGTGTACTAAAACAAATTAATTCTTAATTCTAATCATTTCCCCGAACGGCGATTTGTTCTGCGTTCAATAAACATTTATTCAATAGTCGCTTTTTATACGGTTAATGAACTTTGCCAGAAATTATATAACGTATACGCAATGTTAATTTTCTGCTTAAATTGCAAATCAAATGTGACGAATTGAAGAAAATGAATTGCACTTGTTTTAGTGCAAAGCCCCATGTCAGGCGAAACTAGTTTTAGTTCAAGTCCATTTGAAATACGAGATAACGTGGAAGTGTGTTTAATTTCTAGATGAACCATCTCAACAAAACGTGATGCAGTTTTATAATAAAGAATTTTAATTTATAAATTCCCTTTCCCTTTAGAAATGTTCTAGTGACCGCTTTTATCATCTAGAAAATTCTATTAATTTTATCCGATGATCTCTCAGTGTAAAGTCGCAAAAAGCAACACGCTTTTGCAACGTGATACGTTTTCCCAACAAAAACAATTGCTCTCTTAGTACTTTCTTTCCGTTGCCACTCTCCTACGTAGCACTATAAGCTCCCACGCTTTGTGCCCCTAAAGACTCAAACAATGAACCAAATCTGCAAAGAGGCCACGAGTCGGTCAAATTCAAGTTCAATGTGCGCCTCTCCATGAGTAGTTGGGGGCTTTAAGTTTATTTGAGTTGCCAAGAAGGCAGCTTGCCGGCTTTTTGGCCACATTTACCCAACAAGAACAAGAACAAGAACAATCTGCTGCTTTGTTGACATAACGCCACCATAAGCTTTTGCTCTGCCCCTGTCTTTTCTGCGTAGTGTTGTGGCTTTCGCCATATTCCAAAGCTTTTGTGATCTGCTGTTTTTGCAGTAAACACATACAGTTGTTTTCAGAATACATAGCTTATTATTAATAATAATCTTAAAATATTTTGGTACTGAAATTTTTTTTGCTTTAAAAATTTATTTTCAATATTTTTAAACCTCCAATATATTCGCATAAAAGTTCCTTTCCTTAAGAACTTAAGAACTAAGAACGGTACAACGTGTTCATTCTAATCTCCTCCTTATACTTGCTCTCAAGTCAGCATCGTATGATTTTTTAAGCTTCCGTTTGTCTACGGGTTCACGTGTCTAATTGAACAACGGTCACTCATATCTGAGTCGAGTGTAATAATTGGTGTTCTGATGAAATGCAACAACAACATTGATTAGGGTGTGAATCACATGTGATTGGCTAGATAAACCCACGCCGCCTGCACGCTACCTAACATTAACTACCTAAAATCGGCGATAAGATTGAACAAAGTCTTCTTGTCTAGACGCCGCCAATATTATTAATACAGCCATTATTAACCCTGACCTTAGCAATAGGCAAATCGCCAAACTGGCCAACATCTAATCTGCAAATAACACACCTGCAAAAGCTTTGGCTCCCTCCCTAATCTTAATAGCTTGAGTGAGAGAGCGAAAAGCTCTGCGGCGAGTCTTCTTTTGACTAAAATTCCACACATCATTTTTAAAACTCAACTCAAGCGGACAGTTAATTTGGTAAAGAGCTGCGGCAATTTTAAAAAAATTAAACACATTTTTAGTTAAAAGTAAGCATCGGGTGTAGTTCTTGGAAAGCACAACTACAAGTGTTTTAACTGGCATCACAAATTCTTGCTAATTGGTGGGCATTGAATGGGTGTTGGTGCCAAATTTCAGCAAGGAATTTTCCACGAGCTTCCATATATGGCGACATATTAAGATTAAATGTGCCAGCTTTGGCTCCTAACCTTGAGTGAAGGTTCCCAGTCCCCCATTGACCGATTTGTGGGTCCGACAATCCAACACCTGGTCTCCAGCGTATGCTTTTTTCTCACACCGGCACCCCGGCATTTTTTTTTATTAGTCATGTTACAAGGACATGGCTAAATCGTATCGATATTTTATTCAGCAAGCGGTTAATAAATTGGTGTTATTCAAGAAAGGCAAAGGTGGCTGGCTAAGACTTAGAGTTAGAGCTGCCAAAAGCGTGTCAAGTTCAGCTGGCTAATTGCCCAAAACACCAACATTGCACACACTAATTGCTCTTTTGTTTATATATAATCTTTTTTGTTTTGTTTTGCGACTTGGAGTCACTAATTTGTTTCCTTTTTTATGTACAGTTGACGCAAGATGCCACCAAACGCCCATGCTGGAGCCCAATCCATCACGGATTCGCTTCTCGCCGCGGCTGCTGATTCGAATCAGAGTCCCACCAAGCTGCAGCAGGATTCCACAGGAGTGCTGTTCGAGTGCGATGTGGAGACCACCGACGGTGCCCTCAACAAGGACATTGTTTCCTTGAAGAAGGCCGAAAAGCGCCGCCTGAAGCTGGTCTGGCGCAACATCATCGCCTTTGGTTATTTGCATCTGGCGGCTCTCTACGGCGCCTACTTGATGATTGCCTCCGCCAAGTGGCAGACAATTGCTTTCGGTAAGTAAATCTCGAATAGAACACAGCTCAGTCCTAGTCCATGGGTTATCCTCCATGTCCTATTTCCTTTTTTCAAAGTCATATTGTTTGAGCATAAATGAGAATATGATTTCCATCATTCTGGCGCGTGCCTTCAGGGTTATCGAATTCCCAAGACATTGATAACCTTCACAAAGTCTCATTTATGGGCACCCAGACGGGCAACAGGTCGGACACGAACCAAAAGCGATTAAATAAACGCATGGACGTGCCAATGCTTTTTCCAGATTTATTAATCAAGTCAGCTTAGAAACTAAGGTTCTACTACTATCCAAATAATACAAATACAACACACAACAACATTATTCTGCCTGGAACGCATATATCCCACATTCGTATATATTTTTTCCATTAAAAAAAATATGGACGAATTCAAAATACCTAAGAAAGTGAACAGACATGTTCTAAAAGCTGTTCACCAATTAACTCATGTTGAAAACCAGAAATTCGCTGACTTGGAGGATATTACAAATGAAGCCATGTATACCATGCGTAACCTGAATCCGGTGAGAAATCTGGAAGCAGTCATAGAGAGCTCCGTAATGAATCTAACCTCGGCTGGAATACTAAAATGCGAGGATCAAAAATACGCCTTGGTCAAGGCTGATCTGAAGCCGCCAGGATTTACATGAATTTCGCTCTGAAACAGATCCCAAGACACCGAATCAAAATGTTGCAGTTAATTACCCAAAGAATGGCGCCAGCTTTCAAAAATTATGATTCTATATCTTGGTCCTCTTTTCTAACTTCTGATTTGTTTATGTTATAATCGAAATTTAGAAAATGTTTCTGCCACAATCTGTGTAATACAAGAAACCCTTTGAAATGTGCAGAAAAAATAAATAAAATTTATTCGTTATCCCCAAAAATATTTAAAAAATCAACCACCAAATAAATGTTTTTATTATTTTTGTAGCCTACATCATGTATGTGGTGTCCGGTCTGGGCATCACTGCCGGAGCTCATCGCCTGTGGGCCCATCGCTCCTACAAGGCCAAGTGGCCTCTGCGTGTCATTTTGGCCATCTTCAACACGATCGCTTTCCAGGATGCCGCCTACCACTGGGCTCGTGACCATCGAGTGCACCACAAGTACTCGGAAACCGATGCCGATCCGCATAACGCCACTCGTGGCTTCTTCTTTTCGCACGTCGGCTGGCTGCTGTGCAAGAAGCACCCCGAGGTAAAGGCCAAGGGCAAGGGTGTTGATCTATCTGATCTGCGTGCCGATCCCGTCCTGATGTTCCAGAAGAAGTAAGCCAACCCGAAAGTCTTTTCAAACAAGTCATCACGAGTCTTAATCAATTCCATTCAACTTTGTAGGTACTACATGCTTTTGATGCCGTTCGCCTGCTTCATCCTGCCAACGATGGTGCCCATGTACTTCTGGGACGAATCCTTTTTGAACTCCTGGTTTGTGGCTACCATGTTCCGCTGGTGTTTCATTTTGAACGTAACCTGGCTGGTCAACAGTGCTGCCCACAAGTTTGGCGGACGCCCCTACGACAAGTGAGTTTCTTACTTAGTTTACACGATTGTTTCTTTTTATTAAATGGCTGAAATCTTTGCAGATTCATTAATCCCTCGGAGAACATTTCGGTGGCTATCCTTGCCTTCGGCGAGGGTTGGCATAACTACCACCATGTCTTCCCCTGGGACTACAAGACGGCCGAGTTCGGAAAATACTCTCTAAACTTCACTACCGCTTTCATCGACTTCTTTGCCAAGATTGGCTGGGCCTATGACCTGAAGACCGTCTCCTCGGACATTATCCAGAAGCGCGTTAAGCGCACCGGCGACGGCACCCACGCCACCTGGGGATGGGGCGACAAGGATCAGTCCAAGGAGGAGATGGAGGATGCTGTAATTACACACAAAAAGAGCGAATAAGCAGATCGGGAGCAGGGCTAATCAAGGGAGAATTTAGCAAGAAATCAATCAAAACCAATGAAAAATATGAATTATAATTTTCCATTTTGCACATGTCCGCGGATTGAATTTCATAAAAACCGCAGTAGCAGAAGCAAAAACATCCCATTTAATTAATTCTAAGATGAAAAAGTTGATAGAATTCTTTATTGTATCTTGAGAACTTTGTACCGTCTGTGTTAAACCTAAACTTGTATTTATGAATACGTATGCATACGATATAAAACGCTTTAAATTGTATATTTATGTACAATGGACGGAACATTGGAGCTTTTCCATTCACTGTTATCTCGAAGTCACTTTGGTATCAGAGAAAAATGATCAGTTTACAAATTAAAACTTTATACAACTATCGAAAATATTCTTTCCGTTTCCGTTACTGTTTCAAAGTAAATGAAATACCTGCAAAAGAAAGATTTTAGTATTTAGCATAAGCCAAAAAACCAACAGAATAATCAAGGAACTAATATAAATATACGAACTAAATAAACTATACGATCTATGTTAGAAATGGCACCTTCACATAACACATGATATTTCTCAAAATGTTAAAAATAAATTTGGAAAACGCCTCTGGGTAACAGATCCTAGTAGACCTTTCCGTAACCTGAATAACTCACAATTTGTTTCCTCTCAGTTTGATATTTTTCTTCCTACTGGAAACACGTATTTATTTTCTTAGAAAAGAAATCGGCTTTAAGTTGAAATCAAATTTATTGTTTTTATATAAATAGTTTTTTTATATTTGTGAAATGGACGCGTTTAACGTACCAAAAAAAGTGAATCGTCATGTGGTTAAGGCAGTGTGCTTCCTGCAGGCTAACGCGAATGATTTTGTCCATTCGGAAGTGATTATCAAGCGGGTGAAGCGTCAAATGCGCAAAGTACGTGGCGGTCCGAACGTGGACGCGGTCATTCAGCAGTCACTGCAAAACCTCACCAACATCGGTATCATAGCCAGGTGTGGATCGGAGTACGCGATGGCTTATGCGCTTACAGCTCCTGGATTTGGGAGTGTGGGCCGGGCTTTACCAAATCCCGATGTCAATGTACCGGGCAATCCTGGGACTTCTGCTCGCCGGAATGCGCAGAATGCAGTAAGTTAAATTGAAGGTATGTTTCTGTGATGTCAATCCATGGTGACTTTTACTTTTGCAGCGCCGCAACCCGAGCCTTGGACGATTGGACCCGTGGAAGCCACCCACACAGACCGTCAGTCAAGATTCTATTTCCGGCGACGAACAGACAAGAGCCATAAAAATTATGCGCACAAACGCAAAGCGCCTGGTCAAAAGGAAGAAACAAGTCAGGAATCCGCAGACTGGACCCAAGGCACCAAAACGGAATTGTAACCATAATGGCAGTATATCTAGTCTACACGTCTGCAAAAAGACTAGCATGAAGGCAAAGGATAGAGCTAAACATTGTAAAACAGTTGTATGCAAAGAATGTAGCACTGCTGTTGTTGCCTTCCTTGATTCCGAGCGCTTTAAGTTACCTGGCAATTTCCCAAGGAGCAGTCCGAACGATCCTAACATCGAAGTCGGTAAAGATATTAAATCGAATGTGTCTGAAACAACTGTGAATGAGCCTAAGGGAGACCCAGCTAGGACAGCTTCACCTTCGAGTAATGCTCCTGACAGGCCAACGCATGTAGATGACGATCTAGAAATGATGCTCCCAAATCGCCTAGACGAAATGAAGAAACAAGTCACGCATCTACAGACTGGACACAAGGCACCGAAAGGTAGAGGTAACAATAGTGCCAGAATATCGAAGACTTGTCTAAGCATCTGCAAAAAAACTAGCATGAAGGCAAAGCCCAAAGGACCTATACATTCTAAAACCGTATGCAAAGATTGCACTTCTGCCATTGTCGCTTTCGTTGATGCCCAACGCATGAAGTCCTCTATTAGTTTCCCAAAGACAAGTCTTAACGATCCCAGCATGGGAGTTAATGAAGATGACGGTAAATGTGAAATCCATGAATACGAAGATGAGAATAATGACAAGGACTCCGAACATTTATCAAATGGTAGTGACAGCGAAATATTTTTTAAACCGAATGTGTCTGTGGAGACGCTTAACGGAGACGCAGCTAGGACACCTACACCTGAACGGACATACAAATGGAATGAGTTAACACCTTCGAGCAATGCTTCTATGAGGGAAAGGTGTGTAGATGACAATCTAAGCGGAAAATCATCTTGGAATGGGACCAACTTTGAAAGTTCTTCAAATTCTTGGAGTAACACCTCATCGGTATTGCCGGGTGTATCTAATTCCCATTTACCCCACTGGAAGCAAGCAAAGTCGGAAGAAGAACATTTTTGTGAAGAATGTGAAGCACATTGTGCGCAGTATGAGAACAGTGCAAATTTGGAATCTATTGAAGCGCCTGCTGATTCGTTGGTGAGAAATGCAAATTCTATTTCACAAGGAATTGAGGTTTGGGGGTCCCATTTAGGCGCGCCAAATTCAAATGTTCCAAGCACGTCGGAGTCTAACGGTAACGATAATACAGCAGCGCCTACTTTTTTCGATTCGGAGAATTTTAACTCGCCTTATATGCGAAAAAGGTTCAACAATGAAGTTTATAATGCAGATTTACGCAATGAGACGTCTTCATCTACCTTTCATTCACAAACATCGACTACAGACCAAAATGCCAGTAGAACCGAATCTCCGTCAACTCCTAATGCTACAACTCCTAAATCATCTAGGTTAGATTTTTATAATTGAATTGAAATTGGAATTGATTTAGAAATATGTTTTTACAATTGCTATACTTTGTAGGGAAAATTTTAAATTAAAGTTGTAACGGTTTTGGTGAGACCATTTGAAAATATACTGTTTTTTTACTGATTTTAGAGGTGGACCTATCGAGTACCACATGAGTATCTCCAGCTTTGTGTATTTGTTAGGTTTTTCTTTCGTACCACTCACAGATACAGATACTTTTAATACTCTTTATAGAAGCCTATCTACTGCTTGATGTATGTACATATATTGATTGTTTTCTTGATAGTCTATGACAAATTTGTAATGACCTTGTAAGGTATTTTTTCCACAGCTATATTTAAGGTAAAATATTTTGGCCTATAAAACAGGTATAAAGGTAGTCCCTAGTCGGTGTGGTGGTTAATTTCCGGCCTCGGCTTCCCTGGCTATGATTACTGCTCTGCCACAAAGTCTTTTCAGTCAACTCTCGGCCGTCGACGTAAACATTGCATTTGCGTTCCCAGCTCTGTTTTGTTTTGAGTTTTGCGTGTTTACCCCTTTTTTCACCTGTTCTTAAACTCGGTTTTTGTTCGCGACAAGACTGGGATTATCTAAATGTTTACAGCTATATTGCTACGCTTTAGTGCCAGTATCTTTCGGTGTATTGTGTTAACTAATTGAGAGAGCTATCCGAGTCGACGCCCCCTCATTACGCGGCGTCGCAAATGTAAATGCAGTACGCGGATACCTAATCTAATTCGTTTTAATTCCTCCATCGGCAAACTGAAAGTAATATCTGCCAGCAATCACGATGGATATGAAATTCCTGATGATTCTCATCCTGGGCGTCGGTTTTATGTTCGTCTTTACCGCGTTCCAGACCATGTGCAACATTGAGGTAAGAACACTCACTGTGTACTGTCTCTGTCCCACCTTTCACTTTACTCTCTCTCGAGCCCAGAGAGTGTGTATGTATGCGTGGGCGTTGTTGACGTATCCTTGCCATTGGTATTTTTGTCCTTGTCCTTGCCAATCGACATCGCAGTAGCCTTGGTCCTTTCCGCCACCCCCACGCTTTCTTGACGCACGCCACAGGGTGGCAAACAGACCTGGTCACAGCAATTGGGGGCCCACAAATTGCCTTGATTTACGGCAGTGTAAAGTGTAAGTGGCGAGGAGTTGGTTCATTATTATGATTTAATGCACAGCTCAAAGGTCGTGCCTTTGTTCGCTTTGTTGGATGATTCTTGAATGATAACAGAATAGGAATCATGCATTGAATCACGCAAGTGGCTGCTCTTGGAGAGTTATCACAAGACACCAAATAGAAGTCAGTGGGAAGTCAACTGGAGCCACAAAAATTGACCCCAATAAGCAAATGAGACTCTGGAGCAATGAATTACCAAAGTAACACACGGCGTATACGTAACATTGTACGATTCTATGCATTATCCGACATTCCAACAATATAATTAATAAAAAAAAGGTTATTTTCGACCTTATTAGACTTCATGCCATAAATTTAGGTTTGACGAAACAGCTGATGGAGATCCCAGATTCCTAGGAACACTCCGATAAAATGATTTAATCAAGTGACAACGATTAACCAATTAACATTTGACAATAACTCCACTACAAGCAGTTATCCGTAATGATAGGAAAAGATAACGCCTATAACTGTTGATATTGCGAATTATTTATTGCGGTTAATTCAAGCAGTAAGATCAAGGTCAGAGCAGCTAATCAAAAAAACCAGAAAACAGACCTATACCTATACTACAATATATAGAATCTGTATGAAATGGAACAGCTGCCAGTGACTGGATTGGCAGGTATTCGAAAAAAGAAACATTCTTTCAGCTTATTACGAATGCGAGTCATTTTTTTGGTATAACCGAAACTTGAAAATGAAACGACTTTGTCATTGTTTTGTATTGAAAGCAAATTTATCAAGCATTTTGTTATGGTTCAATGGACTTTTTGAGTACCTTCGGATAAATCCCGTGAAAATATTGCGGCACGAGTAATTGCTTGTTTAGTTAGCTTTATGATTTTATTTTGGCCTTTCGCGCATGCGCAATAGGTACTCTGTCTTTGTGTAAGTCTATTTCTGCCCTCTAGTTGGTGTTTTAGTTGAAAAAAAAAACAACAAACAATTTACCATGGCAGCAGCGAGTGCGGCATGCGGCTTGAAATTCCAAACAGGGCAGGGCGTGCTGCGGCGTAGTTAGAAAAACTTATAGACCAATAGACCACCAATCGACCGATCGATTGTTCGGCCAACGGTGCTGGCCTATTAGAAAGCAATTTTCAACCGGGGGCCTTGGCTCGGGTGGTGCAACCGGTGGAAAGGAACAGAACACTTGATGCCGATGCTGATGTCTGCTTTCCAACTGATTGCGCAATCGAATCGAAATCGAAAACGAGACACTGTTCACACTCACTGGCTCACTCGCGTCAAACGCCAACTCTTTCAATGTCATTGCAATTGCAAGTTCGCTCCTAAACAAACACACACAGAGGCCTCAAGGCCACGTCAGCAATATAAGCTGGCCAGTTGACCAACATTCATACAATATGCACACATCAGTTCGGTTAAGACAGTTGGCGGGGAGGAGCTCCAGCGAGCATAACACATGGCGAACAGCCGCTAGGCGCCTTCGCCTTCGCTTGCACAACAACAAACCGAAAAGTGGGTGTGCGCCGACGAGCCCACCACGAACGGTGTCCCAGTCCCCCCTACTAGCTTCAACCGCCGCCAGACTGGTCTGGCCAAAACAGCAGAAAAACCAAGTTAGTTTGGAAAGTCTCTAACAACCGATGTTGACTCTGCAAAAGGGGTTCGCCTTCCTATATAATACAATATTTTCATTACAATTTGTATTATATTTATATAGACTGAAATTATATCGTTTATTTATATTATTATATCTATTATTTATTATATAAATAAAAATGTAATGTAATTGTGGAATCGATGGAACAACTCGAAAAAGTGTGGAGCGGAACGAAGTGCATATATAAATTCTATCCTTCGAGAAAGCGAGGTACAAATGCAATAAATGGTAGGTAGCGTTGGGACTGCCCATATAGTATACAAAATAAGTAACATAAAGGGGCTTAAGTCCGAAAAGAATGTAAATAAGATTTTTAATAAAGAAGGCATAGCGAAACCCTTCAAATATTTAATAAAAGAAGGCTATATTAGCGACAGCATCAAAATTAATAGATATGTTAAAAGTACCCTCATTCCGCGGCGTCGCAAATGTAAATGCAGTGCGCGGATACCTTATTTAATTCGTTTTAATTGCTCCATCGGCACACCGAAAGTAATATCTGCCAGCAATCACGATGGATAAGAAATTCCTAATGATTTTTATCCTGGGTGTGGGTTTTATGCTCATCTTTACCGCGTTCCAGACCATGTGCAACATTGAGGTAAGAACATGTACTGTCTCTGTTTCACCTTTCACTTTTCTCTAACATCTGATATGAACTCTGCTAAATATATCTAAAATTCAGGGGTTCGCCTACCTATAATTTATAATTTTACAACGTGAAAATATATCTTTTATTTATATTATAATATCTATATAAATAAAAATGTAATGTGATTGTGGAATCGATGGAACAATTCGGAAAGTTCTAAACCGATTATTCAGTGGATTACGCATGTATTAATGCTATCCTTTGAGAAAGCGGGGTAATAATGGTATATAGCGCATGTAGGTATAAAAGCTATCCTTCGAGAAAGCGAGGTAAAATGATATATATGGTATACCTACCATATGGGCCTGCCCTTATAGTATACAAATTATGTAACTTAAAGAGGCTTAAGTCCGAAAAAAATCTGAAATCATCTGAAAGTTTAAAAATCATCTAAATGCCTTGATTTTTACTTAGTAAAATATTCAGTTTGAACTGATTGTTAATCAAGAAGGTAGTGCACAACCCTTCAGATATTTCATAGGAGCAGACTATATTATCGAAAGCATAAAAATGAAGAAATATACTAAATGTACAGATTTTAATAAAAACAGTTCAGTGTTTGCGGGTTCAGATGCTCGTACCTATGGATTCATTAAGCCGCTCAAGTCGAATACACCGATTCCAGCTGCCAGGACTTCCGTGAATCATGAGGAACTAATGGAAAAGTTGCGGCTTATGCAGTTGGAGGAAGGGGACTCAAAAATAGCCCTTGAATCTGCAACCGATTCTGTCAATCGCTCCACTATGTTTTCTAGTTTTTCCCTGCCTAACCCAAAGGTTCAGGCAAAAATGTCCTTTGCAATGAAAAGGAAACTATTTGATAAAGCTGAGTTTACCATCACGAAAGGCCTCAAACTGAATGAATATTGGATGCCGCCACAATCTGGTTTGAAACGTAGTAATAGTCACTGTTTGATGTATCGAGACAGCGACAGTGAATCCAGCAGTGAATGAATATTGCGTATTTTATTTTTGTATATTTGTAAAGGGAAATTAAAAATTAAGCTTATGTAGACGATTTAAAGTATAGTGCGTTTTAAATTAAAGAAATTTCCGGCTTACGAAGCGCTCACAAAACATTACTAAAAGTCGGGATACCCTGTTGAAGGGATTCAAACTTGTTTCTGTAGTTTTTGCTACGGTTTATATTCGTTTTTTAAGTCGATGTGCCAGTTTCTTTTGCGTAATAAATAAACAATATAAACGCAATCGAAATAATCGCATTTTTTCATGTGTTCTCCTGCAATTCCGCATACGCACATGACTTTCTTTCGACTGCATTGCATTCGACTTTCTTTTAGCTTTGTTTGTAGAAAACTTGACCCAATTCCCGGGTTAAGTGTCCCGTCAATCGAATAATAAAACCAAGATGATCAACTTATGTTCATGGACACCTATTAAAGCAATATAACTGATAAGCAAGGAGTGATTGCACTTGGCATTTCTTATCACAACTTTTAGGTTTCAATCAAAAAATACAATAAAAATTTGGTCTCGATTTGTGCTTATGCAATGATCGGTTTATAGTACCTCGGGATGATTGTCATAAATCTAGTTTTTAGCTAACAGTTCCTGTATTAGTTCCTAACTTTCACTTGATTGAAAAAAGTAAAAACCTAACATAATTGAGAATAATTCTAAAGTAGTAGGGACACTTCCAGCTGGCTTTACTGATAATGCAACTATCGCATTGGAATTCGAATGGGCACAAGGACCATACCAGATCTACTAGAGCTACTTAATTGATGCATACAGTAATCGAAATCGGGTCAGAGTCAGAATTCTACACTGAGATAACGATATCATTCGACAGTTGCGGTTGACAGTGTCCTTTAGAATGGAAAATTTTAAGCCGCAAACATGTTTCGCGTATGCATTCTGTAATTTTCCATTCACAATATCACACTGATCAATGCAAAGAGTTGAAATGTTGCACTTGAATCTTGAATCTAGTTGCAGACTCGGTTTCAAGGCCTGCCCATAATCGAAACACAGATGAGGGTAAAAAGGTAGTCAGAATTATTATTTTTTTGTTTCTAATATAAATCATACATGAGTTATTTATCTTTCATTATAAGCATCCACTTATTTTGATCTTAAAACCTTGAGGTGTATTGAAACCTTGAGCTTAAAATATTTCCTACCAAAAAATAGGCAACGGAAGCTCAAAAAGGTTTCCTAAAATCGTATCCAGGCAGGAAATACCTGTATTACTATGTACTTGAACCGATAACACGTTTTTCGTATGATATTAACAAAAAAACACAATAAAAGTTACTACCGGTTCATTAAAATGCAACGATCAAAATGTGTCTGACACGTTTTCGAAATGCTAACCACTCTAATCGATTGATTCCCCCTTCCTATTCACCCCGTACCCGTAGAAAACCATACTGGACAGCATTTCCCAAGAGGATGAAAGCTTCAAGGGTGAAGGCTACACCAGCCTGGCCATCATCTACTTGTTCTTCTCTCTCTCCAACTGGCTGGCACCTTCATTCATATCGTTTACGGGTCCCCGAGTGGCCATGGTCGTGGGAGCGTTGACCTATACGTGAGTAAATCCGAGTTCGAGTCCCAAGATGTCGCATAAAGATCGGTAACTAATGATTTCTTTTTCCAGCGCGTTCATGATCACGTTCATGTTTCCGTCCACCGTGCTGTTGTACGTGGGCAGTGCCGTTCTGGGGTTAGGGGCCTCGATCACCTGGACTGGCCAGGGCACATACCTCGCCCGATGCAGCGACTCTACAACCATATCCCGAAATTCCGGCGTTTTCTGGGCTTTGTTGCAGTGCAGCATGTTCATAGGGAACTTGTTTGTGTACTACCAGTTCCAGGACAAGACGCGCATTGACAAGGACACCCGGAATCTGGTCATCGGTGTGCTGACTTTAATAGCCGTCCTGGGCATTGTCTTTCTGGCGGCTCTACGCTTCATGGCGGACAATGCTGAGCATGATAATGAACTGGAGCAGAAGCACACGGGTTGTGGTCAGGCCATGTACGCCCTGAAGTCGGCGGGTCAGCTTTTCTGCACCAAGAAAATGTTGCTTCTGAGCTTGGCCTTCTTTTATACAGGTAAGTAACTTTATGGTTTTAAAATGAATGAAAATCTGAAAACTACCTCTACACAGGACTGGAACTATCATTCTTTAGTGGCGTTTTTGGCTCCTCCATTGGATTTACAACGAAAATAGCCGAAACGCCCAAGGAAATCGTGGGCCTGGTTGGCATTTGCATTGGGGCCGGTGAGGTCTTTGGAGGCGGACTCTTCGGAATACTGGGCAACAAGACGACGCGGTATGGACGCGATCCCATCGTAATTGTCGGTTATGTGATGCATATGGTGGCATTTTTTATGACCTTTATCAACTTGCCGAACAGCGCCCCATTTAAAGACACCACCGAAATATCTTATCTGGATCCGCCCAGCGCACCCATCGCACTGATCTGCGCCTTCCTGTTGGGTTTGGGCGATGCCTGTTTTAATACGCAAATCTATTCGATGCTGGGCGGAGAGTACGTTAACAATGCCGTGGGGGCTTTTGCCCTCTTCAAGTTCACCCAGTCTGTGGCAGCAGCCATTAGCTTTTTTTACTCCTCGCACTTTGGACTGTACGTGCAACTGGCCATCCTGGTGGTCACGGGAACGATTGGAACCATCGCGTTTGTTTTCGTAGAATGGGGATTCAAACGAGAGCACCGGGAGCAGGAGGCCCTGGAGAAGTAGATTAGTTGTTCTTTAGAGAGTTAGGTCTACAAGTTTGGTTCGCAATTGTTAAATAACCCTGAAGTGCGTTAGATTTGTGCGACTGCGTAGTCTTCCTAGACAATAACTGAAAAGTTTGTTGTGCGCTGCTGTTGCTACATATTTATATTTTAATGTTGGCATTCCAAACCGTAATTGTAATTGTAAACTAGTTGTCTATGTTTTTATATGTGTGTATTGTATATGTGCGTTTATTTATTGTAAGCAGCGATTGTGCAATTGTAAATTAAACCACAGAAATTGAGTATTAATAAGTAAGCTGGCCGGCGTGCACGAAACGCATATCCGCTCAATTAAATATTTACAATTTTAAGAAATTCCAAGTAGTTTTATTTATTTTTTGAAATTGGAAAATTTAATATATTCGATTTGAATATAAGCGCCTCGAGGTCATGCTATCGATATCTAAAAAGCCGCGCATACGAAAAGGCATTGCCATCCGTTCGATTAATCGGTCAATCGGACCGCAATCGTAAATACCAAAAATACCAAATACTAAAAATGATTGAAAAACATCGATGTTTCCCCCACCCACCGGGTGTCGTATTGAGGACCTGAGACAATACCCCGCAAAAGATGAAAAATGGCAAAGAATAAGTCAACGGTGTACCTGGGATTCGACGATGAGGAAATATCGACAAAGCAGGAGCAGTTCCTGAACAGCTGCACCAACAAAATAGGCGGCACTCCCGTAAGAATAATTTTCTCAGGTTAAAATGAAACCGAAGCTAATTGAAATTGATTTTTACCCATATTTGCAGGACTGGCCCGGACATGCTGTTACCGTTCCCGTCTGCCCGCTATGCGGTGCTACGCGGCCCCTGATTGTCCAGATGTACGCTCCATTGGACCGTTCCCAGTTTCATCGCAGTCTCTACATTTTTGGCTGCGTCAACCCCGCGTGCTCCCAAAATTCAAGGAGCTGGGTCTGCGTGCGCACCCAGCACTTGGACCATCAGTTCGAGGTCATAAATGAACCGTCGCCAAAGGCCAATAAACCGAAGAAGAAAAGCAAGTCCGCCAACCTCAAAGCATCAAGCTGGTGCAGTGGAGCCGACGACTGGGGAGACAGTGGAATCGTCGTGTCAGCTAAGACCGAGAACGAGGACGAGGCAATGGACCTAACCGCTGACGAGGAGCAAAATGGCAATGTACGATCCAATAATTTGGTTGGAGCGGATATCGAGGATCCTTTGAAAGTGGACCATTTCAAAATAAATGTAGATGACGACGAGGAGGATGAGAGCACCTCACTGGAGAACGACTTGATTTCAGGTTTCCACCAAATGGACATGGTCTCGCCTCAAAAGATTGACGACGATCCCAATGCAAACTGTGCTGCGGCAGCCGCTCCCAGTATGGATTTGGCTGGAGCCAGTGCTGCGTCTGCGACTATTTGCGCCGAAATCGAAGGCCCGGAAACTGACGTAGTGCTAGTGGAATCGCCCAACAAGCCTGAACGGGATCTAGTCGCCCTACTTAAGCATACGTCTGTATCGCTGTCTCAAATAAAGGACCTAACCCTGACACCATTCTATGTGGCCGTCGATGTGGAGAACAAGAATAAAGCGGAAGAATTTGAGAACTACGGGGGAGCCCTGTCCATTGACCATATACGTGATCTCTATCAGGAGTACAAGTTGCGTGACGGGGACGCAGTCAATTCACCCACTGGAGTGGCCGCGGGCTCCGGGGAACCAGGCGAGGAACACGAGTCCTACGAGAAAGCATTACCAGCTCACGGGGATATAGTTTTTCACAATTTTATAACAACCATCCAGCAGAATCCGGGCCAAGTCTTGAGGTAAGTTTTGTTTAAAATTTTATACACCAATAAATAAAATAAACATCTTCATTTACAGGTATTCGCGAGATGCTCTTCCATTGCTGGTGGCTCCACTGACAGAGCCACTGCCCAAATGTCAGAACTGCCGGGGTGAAACAATTTGCGAAGTTCAGCTGCTGCCCACTCTTATTCCCAAGCTGAGGTTCCAGCAGAATGGCTGCAGTGCACCAATCGAATACGGCAATGTGCTGGTCTTTACTTGCCTCAAGAGCTGCTGGGACACGCCCGACCTGATGCGATACGAGCACGTGATGGTGCAGTCAGAGTCTTAGAGTGACGCTCCTCCAGTGATTACCAGAAAAGCCATAGAAACTTTACGCCGTAGCTGCTAAGTTGCAGACGAAGTGCAACGAATTTTAAATGCAAACTGCAGAGGAAAAGCTAAGCTTCTCGATTGTCCTAGGAAGATTTTACGCTATAGTTGTTAAGAACGTTGTACGCTTTTAGACACGCCGAAGAGGATAGTTGCTAATAATATCTCGTTATTTCCACTCCCCCTCTAACAGGGTTTCAATTAATATTGTTTTATTTCTACGGTTCCCCGATCCCCAGTAATGGGAACCGTTGTTAACTTAACTTAAAGGTGCATCGGCATCAAGGTGATAGCTTTTGACTGTTGAAAACCACAGCGGCGGATATTTAGCATCCGTAAGATCGAAATCGGAGGTGGTATCCACCTTATTGCGTTTTTGAACGAGCGTGTAGTGGGACCACACCAACTGGGCGCACTTGCGTTTGGGCGAGTTTGTGATGCGTAGCTCGATAAGGAATTCCGTAGAGCTCTCATCTATCGGCATCACGCTTCCCCGTCTCTGTCGTAGATGTCCTGTCACCTTGCTTTGTGATTTCTGTAGTACCAAGGTTACGGTATTACCGAAAAGCCGATAACGGCCTCGCAAAGTGTCTGGCCTTGTATTGTGGGGCTGCTTTAACCTGTTCACTCCTTGCGCTGGCTCATCGGCACTGGTCATCATCAGGACCTTGCCGTCGGGCATGAAACGTATATAGCGATAGTACTCCACCAGCTGCACAGGACGATAATATTGATCCTGAAAGCTGTTCTCGCCCATACGCAGGTACGTGGTTTTGCTTATGTAGCAGCCGTTAAAATGAACCCTTTCACGCCCAATAAACATATCACGCCAGGAGTAATAGGCGTTGCTAGTTTCTGTATCCTGTGCGGAACCTAAGCTTCCGACGTTGTGGCCCCATACCCTAAAAATATTGGTTTTTTAGAAATATATATAAAAAACAAAGCATCATTGCTCACTTAGCGCAGGCTAGCCTCCATATTTCCTCATCTCTCGCGTAGACGTAGAAACCTTTGCAGACCGCAGAACATTGCTCCAGGGAGCGCATATCCAACTGAGCGGACACCACCCAGCGAAGAATACGCATTACAATCTCGGGCGGCAGGTCTGAGAAATGGAGCCCTGTGGTTAGCACACTGGCGTCTCGACTAGAAGCCATCATCTTTCCATTATAGCCGTTATCATGGTGCAGGTCGAACTGGAACTTTTCGTACAAATTGTCAGACACTTCATCCCTTGCCTCAGAGGTGTCTGATTTTCCGAGATCCAACTCATTGGCAAAGTCAACTGGTAGGCTATTGAACTTTTTGGTGACCTGGTCCCCACTAAGCTTCTGCAGCTCATAGTACTTGAACTCGATGTCCGGCATAATTTGCGTAGCCTTCCGGTAGAAAGGCACTGCGTCATACACTTTTCCCTTCTGCTCCAGTAGAACGGCGGTGCGATAGAGACTTTCCGCCTTGGCCTGCAGCAGTTCCGCTTCGGTTACCCCACCAGGCTCCCCTGCTTTACCGCCACCTCGTTGCCCAGGTTTTAGCTGTTCCTGGAGCTCGCGCTGCCAGTTCTCACGAAACTCGTCGAGAGCACTGGGTCCGTGTCCGTGACCTTGGTGCTCATCGTCTGTTTCGGCGTCCGACATGGCTAAGTTTAAACTGATCTAAAAGCTACACAGATAGAGATTGTGGCAATTAATTGGTACTTTTGTTATCTGACGCAATTTCTAACCTGTAAAGCGTTTAATATTGGTGGCTAGTGGACAGATGGGAAGAGAAGGCAATCAAAATAAAGGTTTCCGGATTTATAATAAAGGGCCGCGCGTATTGCTGATAGTGTCCGCGGGCTTCACCCCAGAATTTCGAAGTTGTACGCAACTGGGAGCAACATGTGGCCATTGGTAAGACCCCAAGATTAAGTTAATTCAGATACGGCGAACGGAGCACTTCTAGCTGCGTAAAACTTATTGTATGCGGTATATGGTTGCCAGCTTGGCTGTTTTCCTGTCAAATTTAGCTATTCTTAATAGTTTGACTTGGAAAAATAATGAAAGATAGTCAAAGTATATAATATATATATTTTTTTTTGCATAAATAAAAACATCCTCTTATTTTATATTTAAGAGTATTTTAGTTCTCCTTTTCAGCTATAATAAACAACGATTGATGGCAACACTGCCTGGGTGGTAACACTGCCACGCGCTTTTGTTTTTGTTTTGATTTTCGAGGTAGTTGAGTTATTTTAAATTAAATCATGAATAAATATTAAACCATTTCGTAGCAAAAACCATGTCGGCGGATTACTCGCATCTGTGCTCTGCCATTCTGGAACAATGTTTCGGAAAAGTTGTGCAGTTAGTGGCTGATTGCCTCTTTACGGCCACCACGAGGTCTCTATCGCAAATTGCCGGTTCCACGAAGTTATCCCGTAGGGAGGTGGCCCTGGCCTTAGCTGTGCTTGTCAAGTACCGACTGGTGGACTTTAATGCCTCCCAGCAGAACCCCTTCGTCGCTGAATATGCTCTCAGGCGCGAGGATGTGCTCTGTCTCCTGCGGTATCCACGGTAAGCCGTTACATAGATCTTATGTTCAACTAACCCACAGGATATTTTACTTTCAGCTACGTCCACTTGGTGCAAACAAAGTACGGCAACGTGGGTGCCTCCATCGCTGAGGAGCTTATCAACTCTGGTTCGGATTCCGCAACTGGGATTTTGGTCAAGTGCCTGACTGAGGGCGAGAACAAATCGGAGAGTGCCGAATCCTATCGCAACACCTTTCTTCAAATGATAACCGACCATTATATTATCAAGAGACCAGAGCTCTTGATAACCGAAGACTCAGATGAAAGTGTACCCAAGTTCGAGGTCAACGAATGCGACTATTACAGGCACCCGAACATAGATCTTCACTTGCTGGCAAAGATTCGAAAGGGCGAAGCAACAGTAAATGAATCCAAAGATGGCAATATGGTATGGAACCTTAACTACGATCGATTTCATCAGGACTTTCGGGATTCCATCATGATAGATGCTATTGAAAGAAAACTGGGAGAAAACGCAGCCGAGTGCTTTCGTTTTATTCTAAAACTAATGTACAACACCACGGATCCGTGGCAGCGAGTATGTGTAATTTTGTTGTCTAATTTCTAAAATCTAATGTCATTATTTTGCAGAAACTCTCAAACCAAATAACTTTCGTGGAAATCAAGCAAACCATCGAGAAGAAATCAAATAATCTCGACCTTATGAAGTACCTGGATCAGTACATAAGCTTAATAAGTAATTTTCTTCAAACAAAAATGATTCATATTTAAAACCTTCCGTTTGACAGCCGACGATTCCCTAGGATTCCTTCGGAGAGTGGGTGATATGGGCGGTGGTCTTTTTGTGGTCGACATGGAGAAATCATTTGAATCGCTTGCTTTTGCATGTGTCGAGTCCGTAATAACGGAACGCTTTGGATCGAAAGCAGCTCGCATATTTAGAGTTATCCGATGCAAGAAGTACATTGAACAGGAGGACTTGCAGAAGGAAGCAATGATTCCCTCCAAGGAGGCCAAGTCACTGGCCTATAATTTGTTCCAAGAACAATTTATACATGTTAAAATTATCAAAAAACCCGGAGGTGGAAGCAATGGACCTGCGAAAGCCTTTTACCTATTTCAAGTCAGAGAAAAAGATGTTAGTACACACAAAATTTCAATGTATTGTTTATTTAACCACCTGCATATTTTAGACTGTGAGAATGTTGTTGGATATCAGCTATAAGTCACTTTATAACGCCATCGAGAGATCTAACTTTGAAAAAAGTGAGCATAAAGGTCTAATTGAAAAATCTCAAAGGCTGGACAGCATTGTAGAGACCATGAAGGAACGTGGGGAGTCGGATGAGTATATTGCCGAGGTAAAAATCTTAAACTTGTTCATACTATGAAAATTAACCTTCCTGAATTTCAGATTGTAGAGACTTTTACACCGCCTGAATGTGAGATCCTTAAAAAGGTGAAAAATCGTATAAAGACCTTGTCAAAGGCAGAACTGACTTTGGATGATACAATCTTCCTGCTTCAAATGTATCAGCATCATTGCACCACTTTGCCAACTGGCATTAGAAAGTTTAAATAAATATATATTTAAGAAATAGGTAAAATAGACAAGAATTGGGGATTATGGTAAGGTTGTATAAGATTCACATTTACTAAAACACGGGAGAAATAACTTTTGGCTTAATCACAGGTTATATAATTAGTGTTAAAGAACACTAATTACTTTCTGGAGTAATTATACTGCGTTTCCGATGCACAATACGTTGTTCTCGGTGTGCTTTTTGTAGTTTAATGAAGTGTTGTTCTAGGGCATCAAAATCAATGCCGCTTTTGTACTCCAACGAGTTGCGTTCATCACTGCCACAAAGAAAATACTGTAAATAGGCTTAAAATTAACTTATTTGAACATCTTACATGGGATTGTGGCCCCAGTAGTTGGGCACACATTGCAGGCGGTTCCTTAGTGTATCAAAGGCCTCCGTTTGTGGGAGCAACATAAGAATACCAAATAGAGCATGTGCTAGGTACTGGGCATCAGCAAAATTGTTTGCCTTTGAAACGAGCGTTAATCGTAGAGGCCCGAAGATAGGTGACTCTATCAATTGTACTAGTTTGTCCAATTCGGTAAGAAGCTCTAGGGTAATTTCCACATCAGCACTAGAGAAAAAAAGTGTAGTAATAATAATATTTTTAGCGAAGTTTTCTTACAATAATGTCACCAAACGAGAGACATGCTGGTAGCTTTGCGCTAGAAGACACAAGGACAGTGTGGACACAGGACAATGGGCCCAACTTTTGTAAAGGCATTGGAAAAGATCGGCAGACTTTTCGTTGGAAATAGATCGCAAGCTGGTACGCAACTCAAAAAGTTCTGTGGACGTTAGCAAAATTATATTCAGTAAACGGACGACCGTAGAGGCAAACTTCAAGTTAGGAACCTCTTCTGCTATAATTTCCGCAAATGTGCGGTATATGTATTCGGCATTCAGAAGAACACATAGTTTTCTATAATGAAAAAAAGGCATTATTTCCCCTTTAATGTCGAAAACAACGCTTACCTTATTATGAGACCTGCCCTGTTTTCCAAGATGAGTTTCTCCTCGCTGAAAAGATTTAATAAGCTAAGTAAAAACTTCCGATAATGAGTTTTTTTGAAGTCATTCTCTGAAATTTTAAAATATTCTTTTTAATTATTCGCTTTTATGGTATTTAAATCAACTTTTACCTCTATTATCCTGGGAGTTAACAATTTCTGCCAAGACAGATAAACTCTGGAGTACAACTTCATCGGAGTTGTCAGCCAGCGTTGATAAGAGATTATTGTTCAAGTTGCTAGCGTGTTCAGACATTTCGTTTGGAAAGTTAGTGAACAAATGATGGATCCACTTGAGCACAGCAATTTTGGTGTGCATGGAATTGTGCGTTAGATACTGAGAAAGTACATCCATGATTGACGACAAGTCGATCTTATCACCCGTTTGCGTTTTTAATTCCTTGGTAGATACAAGCAACATCATCGAGTTGTTAACGGAAACGGCACTCTCCTTAATAGCTGAAAACAATGTATCTTTAGTCAATATCATCTTATAGCTGCAAATAGTTTCTTACTTCGCTTGGATTCCAGATTATATTCAAGGCAGGGCAGGATTGCAGTAAAAATTCCACTGGCATATGGAAGGACACTGGTGCCAAATATCTGGACAAATTCCCGAATCCAATTTATGGCAGTTGATTTGATCAGTTCGTTGGGCGATTGAGCATGTGTAATCAACGTGTTAATAGTATCCTCCATCCTTACGGAGGAAGAGTCATTGCGTATTGACTTCAAAAACTGGCTGATAGCGTTCTCGCACATTCGCTGAATCTCTGGTGTGTTGTCCTCCAGCATGACGAACAGACCGTCAAGAATCTCAGTTAGATAGTTGACCATGTTAATGTCAGGAACGGCATTTAGTATGGAAATCCATGAGATCACATACTGACGAGCAAAAGCATCCTTTACGTAGATGTGCTCCCTTAGCAAAGGGATAAATGCTTCCAGGTTAAAAGTTTGCGACGATTCTGTAACAATGTCCTGCAAGAACCAGAGGTAAGATGGGAAGGGAAGGATCTGGATACCCCACCTTAAGCAGCCGATCGAGAAGCTCGCTGCCATCCTTCACCGTCTGGTCAGAGTCGGTGACCAGTCGAGATAGGGCAGCAAACAGCTCAGGAAAGAATGGTATTATGGCGGATCGAGCCACTTTGACCACATTGTACAACGATTCACAGGCAAAGTAACGAACTCGAAGATCGGGATCATTTAGGCACGTAAGGATTGGGGTCACCAATTCGTTTACATACTTGTCAGAGTCCTAAAAATATGAGTGACACTTAAGTAAAATACCGGCACTCTATGACTAATAGTACCTTGGCCAGCCCTATTCCCGTGGCAGCCAAACCGATGAGCGCACCCTTCCTGCGGTTTGCGTCACGAGACGTCGCGTAGTCTGTGGACAGCACGTCTATAAGCTTCCGGATCTGGACCGAGTTGTTCTTGTTGTTGAACTCTGTGACCATTCTATTAGGGAGTATGAAGGTACCAATGGGAATGACGAATCGGCATAAGGAAATTTTTTTTTCGCTTACTTCTCGATCTCCTGCGAAGCCAGCTTCCGTTTTTCATAAACTTTGTCACCCAGCGCCTTTGCGCAGGACTCGCTTAGCGGGGCGTACGGTGGATCCATAGCTAATTTAACAGTCACAAATATAACACAAATATTATTTATTTTGTTGGGCGGTTTTTTTGCCAATAACAAAAATCAGCTGACTTTTTGCAGTTATTTTAGAGCACAGAAAACTGGAGAAAGTTCGAGTGTTTTCAACACTGTTCTAGAAAAATAAACAAATACGATATATACATACGTGGGGTATACATAAATAATATGTGTATACAAATAGAATCTAAAAATAGTTATGGTTTAATCATTCAATATGAGAAAGTGCCAAAAATAAATCGAATTTTTAATAACTATTGCCGACCTGCGACAACTAAAACTACCCCACAATTATTCCAGAAATTTCCTCCGCTGCTATCCCACTTACACTCACATGAAAAGTCTTGAGCATTCGAGAAGGGATATCTCGAAATTTCCCCTCCCAAGCAGTCGGGTATAAATAGCGGCGCAAATTTCCCAGCCAGCACATTTCAAAAGTGAAAACTAAGTGAACAGTCAAAAGCGACGAAAGCTGTAAAAAGCAAAAAACTGAGCAAGCTATTCAAAAAATATTAAAAAAAACCAAGTGACAAGTAAAAAATAGAAACGATTAAAAAAAGAAGACACAGATTTTGTCCGTTACATAGAAAGAAAAATTAAATAATCAGAACAATGCCAGCTATTGGAATTGACTTGGGCACCACGTACTCCTGCGTAGGTGTTTTCCAGCACGGCAAGGTGGAGATCATCGCCAACGACCAGGGAAACCGGACCACACCCAGCTATGTGGCCTTTACAGACTCTGAGCGCTTGATCGGGGACGCTGCCAAGAACCAGGTGGCAATGAATCCCAAGAACAGTGTATTTGATGCTAAACGTTTAATTGGACGGAAGTACGATGACCCAAAGATCCAGGAGGACATCAAGCACTGGCCCTTCAAGGTCGTTAGTGACTGCGGCAAGCCTAAGATGAGCATAGAGTTTAAAGGCGAGGAAAAACGCTTTTCTCCAGAAGAAATTAGCTCTATGGTTTTGACCAAGATGAAAGAGACGGCGGAGGCTTACTTGGGCACTTCAGTGCGCGATGCAGTCATCACGGTGCCCGCCTACTTCAACGACTCTCAACGACAGGCCACCAAGGATGCTGGTGCCATCGCCGGGTTGAATGTGCTGCGCATTATCAACGAGCCTACAGCAGCAGCTCTGGCCTATGGACTCGACAAGAACCTCAAGGGGGAGCGCAATGTGCTGATCTTTGACTTGGGCGGCGGCACTTTCGATGTATCCATTTTAACCATCGATGAAGGCTCCCTTTTCGAGGTTCGCTCCACAGCCGGCGACACTCATCTGGGTGGAGAGGACTTTGACAACCGGCTGGTGAACCATCTGGCAGAGGAATTCAAGCGGAAGTTTAAGAAGGACCTGCGAACCAACCCCCGGGCTCTGAGACGCCTGCGAACTGCAGCTGAGCGTGCTAAGCGAACTTTATCCTCTAGCACCGAGGCTTCTATTGAGATTGATGCCCTGTTCGAGGGTGATGATTTCTACACTAAGGTGAGCCGAGCACGTTTCGAGGAGCTGTGCGGAGATCTCTTCCGCAATACACTCCAGCCCGTGGAAAAGGCTTTGAACGATGCCAAGATGGACAAGGGCCAGATTCATGACATTGTTCTGGTCGGAGGATCTACCCGCATCCCGAAGGTTCAAAATTTGCTGCAGGGCTTCTTTGGCGGTAAGGCTTTAAATCTCTCCATCAATCCTGATGAGGCGGTGGCCTATGGAGCGGCAATCCAGGCAGCCATTCTTTCCGGCGACGAGAGTAGTCAGATTAAGGACGTGCTACTGGTGGATGTAGCTCCTCTATCCCTGGGCATTGAGACTGCTGGTGGAGTGATGACCAAGCTAATCGAGCGCAACAGCCGAATTCCTTGCAAGCAGTCCAAGACCTTCACCACCTACGCTGATAACCAGCCTGCGGTGACCATCCAGGTGTTCGAGGGTGAGCGTGCTCTGACTAAGGACAACAACGTGTTGGGCACTTTTAACCTCACAGGCATCCCACCTGCACCCAGAGGAGTGCCAAAAATTGACGTCACCTTCGACTTGGACGCTAATGGTATCCTTAATGTAACCGCCAAGGAGCAGGGCACCGGCAATGCCAAGAACATCACGATCAAGAATGATAAGGGAAGGTTGTCGCAGGCCGACATCGATCGCATGCTTAGCGAGGCGGAGAAGTATGCCGAGGAAGATGAGCGGCACCGCCAAAGAATCGCAGCCCGCAACCAGCTGGAGACCTACGTGTTCAGTGTTAAGGAGGCGGCCGAACAAGGTGGGGACCGCATCAGCCAGTCTGACAAGAGCAGTGTGCTGGAGAAGTGCAATGAGGCCGTCAAGTGGCTTGACTCCAATACCACTGCCGAGAAGGAAGAGTTTGAACATAAGCTGGAAGAGATTACGAAGTTCTGCAGCCCTATCATGACCAAAATGCACCAGCAGGGAGCCCAAGCTGGAGCTGGAGGGGATGGTTCACATGCCAACTATGGCCAGCAGTCAGGAGGCTTTAGCAACGGAAGTCACAAGGGACCCACAGTGGAGGAGGTGGACTAATTCCAAATATGAAAGCATACTTAAACTAGTATTAGTTGAATCTCAGCCAAAGATCTTAATAATTAAGGATACGTTTTACCGAATTGAATAAAAAAAATATAATATTATTCTCCTAAAATCACAAAAATGGTTTAATTTTTCAATGTTTTTATAAAGTTGCAAAATATTATTATATAGGATTTGTTAAATTGGTTTTTTTAAAGATGTAAACGGATTGGCGACCGACCTCCTTGTTGGGGAAATATCAAATTATTTGTAGATATGCATGTGGTTACTTTAACTATATACCGTATTTAAATTTCTAATTGGCCAAATAAGACGTATTGTTCGAAATTTCAGATGTTTCGATACAAATTCTCGGAGACTGGAGCTCTGATTCAGAAAATGTATTTCTTTCCTAAATCAGTTGAGAAATAATAATTATATTCGCTATTAAGCGAATAACAAAATGAGTGTATACCAAATAATAACCTTCTGGGTTTTCCAGTAAAAAAATCGCAATTTTTTAAACAGTTTTCAGTACATATTTTTACTATTTCTTAACCGATTTGGAAATGGAATGCCATTTATGAATCAAAGGTTCAATTGCCTTCGTTTTGGATTACACGATTGGGAAATGGAATCAACAAAATTTTTGTCAATTTTTGCGAAATTTTGTGATTTTGTGAAAAAATAGGTCGAAATTTTCTTGTTCAAATTTTTGGTTTTTTTTATCACAGTTTGACAGAGACTGAAGTTCTGATTCAGAAATGGTATCTCGTTGCAAAATCGGATACAAAATGGCAAAAATATCCTAAAAAAACTTAAGCAAAGGAAAAGAAATAGGCATTTAGGCTCAAACGTGATACTTAATTTCGATAAATTTGACCGAATTAGCCATAACTTGATTAATTTACCTCCAATCGCCAAAAGTTATACCTTCCCGATTTTGTATCTTCGAGTACTATCTAATTACCATAGATCTATAAAGCTTATTCCTTAAAAATCTAAATTAAAATGTGAGAAGGGGACATTCGGGCGCATACCTGATGTTTGAAACGATTTTATTTAGTTTATGATTCCATTAAATATAATCTATAATATAAAAATGAATCGCAAAATGGCGCATAGCTCAACAACGCATGGACCAATTTGGCCAAATCTTTTTTTAAAATGTTCGTTGAAGTTTAAGGATGGTTTTTACGGCGAGAAATATTAGAATTATTGCTGGTAAAACCTTAAAAAAAGCCCTTTTCTTTTTCCCATAAAAATGATTTGTAACTACAACGTAGTCAATTCGAATTTAATGCCCAGATGGCGGTTAAATTCAAAAAACAAATACCAGATGCCAAAATTTCAAATTCAAATTTTAACGGATTTCCGCCAAAAATTAAAATTTTGGCATCCACCTTCTGCTGATTTCTGTTCGCCTGGTTTTTGGATTTTTAAAATTCTTAAATTTCCCAACCTTCCCTCAGTTTTCCACTTTTTCATGCTGTTTTCAAACTTTTCTGAATTTCCTGGATTCGTTTGACAAATGGCTATAATATCGGCTAAAAATCTTGGAATTTTGGAATATTATAGCAGCCACTTCGAGTACTATTATTTGCAATCAAACTCTTGCAAATGTAAGTAAGCCCTTTTTGATCGAATTTTAGAATATTTAAATGCACATAAACGAAGATTGAACCACTGGTTCCTAAACTGTATTTCCTTTCCTAATCCGATGAAAAATGGCTACAATATCGGCTAAAAAGTTTGTGATTTTGGAATATTCCTTCAGACACAGTTTTAAGTTGGTCAACGATGCTTTTTAACTGTTTTTATTAACGAATATTATCCATAACTTGACTAATACTTGTCAGATCTCAAAATGTTACCCCTTCCCGATCTTGTATTTTCGAGTACTATTATTCCTAATCAAAATCTAGCAAACTAAAATCTGACCCAATTTTCGCAAATTTTGAAAGGGGTTACATCATGATTTTTTCAAAAATCGCTAAAAAATTTTTTGGTTAATTTTAAGAATATTTTAATGCAGTTAAACAAAGATTGAACCACTGGTTCCAAAACGATATTCCCTCTTCCAATGCGATGAAAAATGGGTATCATATCGGCTAAAAAGCTTGGAGTTTTTGGAATTTAATAGCAGCCACTTCGAGTACTATAATTTGTAATCAAACTCTTGCAAATGTAAGCCTTTTTTTAATCGAATTTTAAAATATTTTAATGCACATAAACAAAGATTGAACCACTCGTTCCTAAACTGTATTTTCTTTCCTAATCCGATGAAAAATGGCTACAATATCGGCTAAAAAGTTTGTGATTTTGAAATATTCCTTCAGACGCAGTTTTAAGTTGGTCAACGATGCTTTTTAACTGTTTTTATTAACGAATTTTATCCATAACTTGACTAATTCTGGCCAGATCTCAAAATGTTACCCCTTCCCGATCTTGTATTTTCGAGTACTATTATTCCTAATCAAAATCTAGCAAACTAAAATCTGACCCAATTTTCGCAAATTTTGAAAGGGGTTACATCATGATTTTTTCAAAAATCGCAAAAAAATTGTTTGGTTAATTTTTAGAATATTTTAATGCAGGTAATCAAAGATTGAACCACTGGTTCCAAAACGATATTCCCTCTTCTAATGCGATGAAAAATGGGTATAATATCAGCTAAAAAGCTTGGAATTTTTGGAATATTATAGCAGCCACTTCGAGTACTATTATTTGCAATTAAACTCTTGCAAATGTAAGCCTTTTTTTAATCGAATTTTAGAATATTTTAATGCACATAAACAAAGATTGAACCACTGGTTCCTAAACTGTATTTCCTTTCCTAATCCGATAAAAAATGGCTACAATATCGGCTAAAAAGTTTGTGATTTTGGAATATTGCTTCAGACACAGTTTTAAGTTGGTCAACGATGCTTTTTAACTGTTTTTATTAACGAATATTATCCATAACTTGACTAATACTTGTCAGATCTCAAAATGTTACCCCTTCCCGATCTTGACACAGTTTTAACTTGGTCAACGATGCTTTTTAACTGTTTTTATTAACGAATATTATCCATAACTTGACTAATACTTGCCACATCTCAAAATGTTACCCCTTCCCGATCTTGTATTTTCGAGTACTATTATTCCTAATCAAAATCTAGCAAACTAAAATCTGACCCAATTTTCGCAAATTTTGAAAGGGGTTACATAATGATTTTTTCAAAAATCGCAAAAAAATTTTTTGCTTAATTTTTAGAATATTTTAATGCAGGTAATCAAAGATTGAACCACTGGTTCCAAAACGATATTCCCTCTTCTAATGCGATGAAAAATGGGTATAATATCAGCTAAAAAGCTTGGAATTTTTGGAATATTATAGCAGCCACTTCGAGTACTATTATTTGCAATTAAACTCTTGCAAATGTAAGCCTTTTTTTAATCGAATTTTAGAATATTTTAATGCACATAAACAAAGATTGAACCACTGGTTCCTAAACTGTATTTCCTTTCCTAATCCGATAAAAAATGGCTACAATATCGGCTAAAAAGTTTGTGATTTTGGAATATTCCTTCAGACACAGTTTTAAGTTGGTCAACGATGCTTTTTAACTGTTTTTATTAACGAATATTATCCATAACTTGACTAATTCTTGCCAGATCTCAAAATGTTACCCCTTCCCGATCTTGTATTTTCGAGTACTATTATTCCTAATCAAAATCTAGCAAACTAAAATCTGACCCAATTTTCGCAAATTTTGAAAGGGGTTACATAATGATTTTTTCAAAAATCGCAAAATAATTTTTTGCTTAATTTTTAGAATATTTTAATGCAGGTAATCAAAGATTGAACCACTGGTTCCAAAACGATATTCCCTCTTCTAATGCGATGAAAAATGGGTATAATATCAGCTAAAAAGCTTGGAATTTTTGGAATATTATAGCAGCCACTTCGAGTACTATTATTTGCAATTAAACTCTTGCAAATGTAAGCCTTTTTTTAATCGAATTTTAGAATATTTTAATGCACATAAACAAAGATTGAACCACAGGTTCCTAAACTGTATTTCCTTTCCTAATCCGATGAAAAATGGCTACAATATCGGCTAAAAAGTTTGTGATTTTGGAATATTCCTTCAGACACAGTTTTAAGTTGGTCAACGATGCTTTTTAACTGTTTTTATTAACGAATATTATCCATAACTTGACTAATTCTTGCCAGATCTCAAAATGTTACCCCTTCCCGATCTTGTATTTTCGAGTACTATTATTCCTAATCAAAATCTAGCAAACTAAAATCTGACCCAATTTTCGCAAATTTTGAAAGGGGTTACATAATGATTTTTTCAAAAATCGCAAAAAAATTTTTTGCTTAATTTTTAGAATATTTTAATGCAGGTAATCAAAGATTGAACCACTGGTTCCAAAACGATATTCCCTCTTCTAATGCGATGAAAAATGGGTATAATATCAGCTAAAAAGCTTGGAATTTTTGGAATATTATAGCAGCCACTTCGAGTACTATTATTTGCAATTAAACTCTTGCAAATGTAAGCCTTTTTTTAATCGAATTTTAGAATATTTTAATGCACATAAACAAAGATTGAACCACTGGTTCCTAAACTGTATTTCCTTTCCTAATCCGATAAAAAATGGCTACAATATCGGCTAAAAAGTTTGTGATTTTGGAATATTCCTTCAGACACAGTTTTAAGTTGGTCAACGATGCTTTTTAACTGTTTTTATTAACGAATATTATCCATAACTTGACTAATACTTGTCAGATCTCAAAATGTTACCCCTTCCCGATCTTGACACAGTTTTAACTTGGTCAACGATGCTTTTTAACTGTTTTTATTAACGAATATTATCCATAACTTGACTAATACTTGCCACATCTCAAAATGTTACCCCTTCCCGATCTTGTATTTTCGAGTACTATTATTCCTAATCAAAATCTAGCAAACTAAAATCTGACCCAATTTTCGCAAATTTTGAAAGGGGTTACATAATGATTTTTTCAAAAATCGCAAAAAAATTTTTTGCTTAATTTTTAGAATATTTTAATGCAGGTAATCAAAGATTGAACCACTGGTTCCAAAACGATATTCCCTCTTCTAATGCGATGAAAAATGGGTATAATATCAGCTAAAAAGCTTGGAATTTTTGGAATATTATAGCAGCCACTTCGAGTACTATTATTTGCAATTAAACTCTTGCAAATGTAAGCCTTTTTTTAATCGAATTTTAGAATATTTTAATGCACATAAACAAAGATTGAACCACTGGTTCCTAAACTGTATTTCCTTTCCTAATCCGATAAAAAATGGCTACAATATCGGCTAAAAAGTTTGTGATTTTGGAATATTCCTTCAGACACAGTTTTAAGTTGGTCAACGATGCTTTTTAACTGTTTTTATTAACGAATATTATCCATAACTTGACTAATTCTTGCCAGATCTCAAAATGTTACCCCTTCCCGATCTTGTATTTTCGAGTACTATTATTCCTAATCAAAATCTAGCAAACTAAAATCTGACCCAATTTTCGCAAATTTTGAAAGGGGTTACATAATGATTTTTTCAAAAATCGCAAAATAATTTTTTGCTTAATTTTTAGAATATTTTAATGCAGGTAATCAAAGATTGAACCACTGGTTCCAAAACGATATTCCCTCTTCTAATGCGATGAAAAATGGGTATAATATCAGCTAAAAAGCTTGGAATTTTTGGAATATTATAGCAGCCACTTCGAGTACTATTATTTGCAATTAAACTCTTGCAAATGTAAGCCTTTTTTTAATCGAATTTTAGAATATTTTAATGCACATAAACAAAGATTGAACCACAGGTTCCTAAACTGTATTTCCTTTCCTAATCCGATGAAAAATGGCTACAATATCGGCTAAAAAGTTTGTGATTTTGGAATATTCCTTCAGACACAGTTTTAAGTTGGTCAACGATGCTTTTTAACTGTTTTTATTAACGAATATTATCCATAACTTGACTAATTCTTGCCAGATCTCAAAATGTTACCCCTTCCCGATCTTGTATTTTCGAGTACTATTATTCCTAATCAAAATCTAGCAAACTAAAATCTGACCCAATTTTCGCAAATTTTGAAAGGGGTTACATAATGATTTTTTCAAAAATCGCAAAAAAATTTTTTGCTTAATTTTTAGAATATTTTAATGCAGATAATCAAAGATTGAACCACTGGTTCCAAAACGATATTCCCTCTTCTAATGCGATGAAAAATGGGTATAATATCGGCTAAAAAGCTTGGAATTTTTGAGTGTTATAGCAGCCACTTCGAGTACTATTATTTGCAATCAAACTCTTGCAAATGTAAGCCTTTTTTGATCGAATTTTAGAATATTTTAATGCACATAAACAAAGATTGAACCACTGGTTCCTAAACTGTATTTCCTTTCCTAATCCGATGAAAAATGGCAACAATATCGGCTAAAAAGCTTGGAATTTTTGGAATATTATAGCAGCAATTTCGAGTACTATTATTTGCAATGAAACTCTTGCAAATGTAAGCCTTTTTTGATCGAATTTTAGAATATTTGAATGCACATAAACGAAGATTGAACCACTGGTTCCAAAACGATATTCCCTCTTCTAATGCGATGAAAAATGGGTATAATATCGGCTAAAAAGCTTGGAATTTTTGAGTGTATAACTTGGTTACTTTTAGGCAGATGGACACATACCCTCCCAATTTCGTATCTCCTCCCCTTTCCTCCCCTTATTAGCTAATTAAAACCACAATTTTTATATTTTTATTCCAAGTTTATTGTTAATAAAAGAATTCCAAATTTATACAGTAAATGTCCTTAAATTATCTATATTAATATCCAAAACAACTATTGTATGCTAAATTTAACCTACTCCAAAGTTTTAATATTATATCTACAGTTAGTTACAGTTATATATTACCATAAGATATTATATCCATAATTATATATTTAACTAATTAAATACATTATATGTATAACTAATCCTAAACCTTTATTTCTCCATTTCAGGCCACAACTGCACCGCGGAATTTCTTTTCATCGTGCCCTGTGTTGCCGGAAACTTTATCATCCAGTAACTTCCTGGAGCATCTGGTACATCGCCTGGTGTAGACCTTCGAACCACTGGATGACATCCCCGCCTAACATCCGCATGTTTTTCTGTAGAGTGCAACATTGCGTCGACCTTTTCGCAGCAAGACATCACTACATCTGCAACTCCAGCCCAAGGACATGCAAATTAAATTTGTTATTAGTTAAAAATATTTAAAAAAATATTTTTTTTAATTTATTATAACTTTATTGAAGATTTTCTTTTTAACTTAATTCACAATTACAAGACACTTTTCAATCTTTGAACTTTTCTTTTCTTCGTCCCGAATCAGACTGATCTTAAGATTCTAAGCCTTCATCCAATTAACCTCGGCCAGGAGCTTTTCTTTGAAAACTTCTTGGGCTTTCGATAAAAGCTTTATGCTGAAATTAATCCACTGCGTTGTGAAATTCAATTATGCTGATCGATGCAATTTTGATTGAAGCGCAATTAGATCTTTGTCACCTAGAGGAGGCTGTGTTTACGTTACGAAAGATTGTTTACCCAAGTGGCCAAGCTGTGGACCGGCAGCGGCTTGGTTCTCAAGACTTGGTGAGAAGATTTGAATTTGTTTATGTAAACAGTGGCAGGCCGGCGAAGTGCGACTTTTGAGAGCAAAGGAAAGAACAAAGGAAGTCAATCGTTCAGATTGGATTTCAAAAAATTGTTTATAAATTGGGCAAGGGCCCCTGAATCATGGGTATGATAACTCTCCCCCTTCTAAAATGGAGCGTCCCGATTCATTTCGAGTTTCATTTAGGTGGGCCCTTAATTCTGTTAAAAATTCTTCATGATTAAAGCTTTCTTCTATATCTGGCCGATGTTTTTTGGTTACAAATATAATGTGAATATATTTAATAATAATTAAAAAAATTAAATATATAATGATTAAAATTAATAATATAAAGGAAAGTGATATCTTGGTATTATTAACTTTAATGAATGGATTTAAAATTTTAATATTATCTAAGGAGAGTTCAGAATTATTTGACAAAATGTAATCGGAAATTTCATAATTTGTGAAATGGTTTGCAGCTATATATTCAATAATTTTGTTTTCAATATTTGTATAAGAGATGTTATTAATGGTGGTTGTACCGTTAAATGTTATAAGGAAAGATCCGTTTAACTGGGAGTTGTTAACAATATTGTTACCACTTATAAAAATGGCACCGTCTTGAATGATATCTATTTTTTGATTTTTTTCTCTAATTTTCTTACAAGTCGATTTCTCTCCATTTAATAATTTTGTGAAACAGGTTTTTACTTTACTAATGATACAGTAGTTGTTAAAAAGTTCGATATTAAATGTAGACATTTCATAATAGGTATTATCGCATTTTGCGACTTGATTGCTTATAACTAGTTTTCCATCTGATTTGGAAATGGCTCTGGCATAGTATATGTCACATCTGTTAGAAATTATAGGGTATTTTATATAAATAATAAGTAGGTCTTTATGAATTACAATTTTGAACACAGAGATATCCATTAAATCGGTTATGATTACCGGTCTTTGTTCGTGACTTAATATTTCTTTTATGTCTTCCGTGTTTAACATTTTTGTATTGAAGACATCAATTTTAGCCAATGTAATAGTATCGATTAAATTTTGCAGGTCAAAAGTTAATAGTCTTAAGCGATGTTTTCTTAATGGTAGATCTTGATCGATAAACACATGTTTAAAGTCATCAGAAAGAGATTCTATTTCTTTGAACAATTTGGAGTTGATAATAGATTGTTTATTATTATTAACTATTAAGTCATTGATTTTATCTTGTATTTTCATGAAGTCATCATGATCCGGAGTTCCAGCAATCCATTTCCACATGGTGCCTATTTCATTAATTCCCCTTTTGGATCTAGATGGTGTTAACTGAGATAATAGTAGTTTGATAACTGCTAAGTCGTATTTGATTTCCCATTGTGATCTTTTATTAGGGTCTCTATTTATGTTTTGAGATTCTACATTTATTATTTCTTTATAAAAGCTTAAATTGGTTACGTGAAATAATTCGTTATAGGATTCGTAAGTAAGAACATCCTTTTTGTCCTTGAACAGAAAAAACTCATGGTTTGAATAATCAATGATTTCGCTTCTTGCGGAAGTGATAAGGTAGGGAATGATCAGTAATAAAATCATCTTACTGGAAATTGTAAGAAAAATAAGAACCAATAGTTTAACAAATAAAAAATAAGAACCAATTATTTAACAAATAAAAAATAAGAACTAATAATTTAACAAAATGGTATCATGTAGGTAAACACATTTAAAACTTAATGTTATCTTTATGAATGATCCTATTCCTGTTGTTAATTATAATTTTATTAGGTTTAACCTCTTTAACTATTTGTTTTTTATATCTTGGTTTGAGTTTATTTCGTTCCCCGTGTTTTTTCTCGTAAACAATTTGACCGACATGGTAATTTTTGGTCTTTCTATTTTCATTGTGAACTTCTAACATTTTAGTTTGAGCAAGCTTTAAAGCTTGTGGGTTATTTTCATGTTCAACTCTATTGTACAGTATGTCGAATGGTTTTTGATTAGTTATTGAGTGTATAGTTTGATTGTACGCTTGGGCGGCTCTAATCAGAATTTCTGAATGATCAATTATATTGAACTCTTCCTTGATACAGCGAGCTAATTCTGTTAAAGTTGAATGTGCTCTTTCTACCTGTCCGTTCGTTGTACTATGTCTCGGATCGGCATAAATTAATGCTAGTCCGCTTCGTTGTGCAAAGGATTTGAATTGAGCCGAGGTAAAGCTTGGCTCGTTATCAATCATGATTAATTTAGCTCTTGGAAACTGTTGCAATAATTCCAATACTTTATTTTCAATATTTAATTTGTTTTGAATTTCTTTGATGACCAAATATTTCGAATAAGCATCGATACAGGTTAGAAATGTTAAATGTTGAGCGTAATATATGTCAATGTGAAGGTTTTCACCTTCTTTTGTTGGAATTTGTGCCTCTCCTATGGGAATTTTCACCGGATGTCTATTATATTTATTTTCGTTACAAATTTGGCAATTTTTTATGTACTCTTTTAGTTTAATAAATAGATTTGGCCAATAGTATAATCTACTAATTTGTTTATAATTTTCTTCGAGTCCCCTGTGAGCTCGAGAATGTGTTTCTTCAATAATTAAGGCTTTATCTTCATTATTTTCAACATCTTGTAAAAATAATTTTGTAAAAAGAAATTTGTTTGAAAAGTTACTTTTTAATGGTAATTGGATATGATATAAATCTTCGATTGTACAGTGTACTCCGACTGTTATGTTAGGAGGAAGATATTCCTTTAATATTGTAATTAAGTTTTCCGGTGTGTCGTATTCTATTATGTGTCTAATTTTGCCAAAGACTGAAATTGATTCGTGTACCGTGAACCTCCCAGTAGTTAGCAACAGTTGTTGTTTAAACTGGTTCAGGGGTTTGCGCGTTTCTTGAATAGTATTTTCGTAACTACTTTCAGCAGAGTGCTGAGTATTTATATCTGAGCTTGATTCATCTGATTGATCATTATTACTTTCAGTAATATTGTTCAACTTTATTCTTGATAAAGCGTCGGCTACCACATTTGTTGTTCCTGGTTTGTAGACTATTTTAGGAGTGAAGCTTTCTATGAATGAGTACCACCTTTTCATTTCTATGTTAGGATTTTTGTCAGAAATTGTAAATGACAATGACTGATGGTCAGTCTGAATTTCAATGCCTACTACTCCATATAAATAATTTCTCAGATTTTTTAATGCCCAAACAATTGCTAGTAGCTCCTTTTTATTCGTAGCATATAGTTGTTCGGTTTTATTGAGTGTTTTTGAAATAAAGGTAATTGGTTTATTCTCTTGGGATAAAACTGCTCCTATAGCTATATCTGATGCGTCTGTTGTTAGAGTGAACTTTTTATTGTAGTCGGGTTGTACTAATTCTACCTGAGCAATTAGGTTTTCCTTAATTTCATTGAATGCTTGTATAGCTGAATTGTCAAGTTGTATAGAAATTTTTAGCGACATACGTCTAGCTACTTTTCCATTTTCTCCTCCTAAATATTTTGTCAAAGGTTTGGCAATTTGTGCGTAATTACGGACGAATTTTCTATAGTATCCGGCTAAGCCTAAAAAGCTTCGTAACTCTCGAATATTTTTTGGAATTGGATAACTTTGAATAGTTGCTATTTTTTCGGGGTCAGTTTTAATTACGTTGTGAGAAACAATATAACCAAGAAATGCTGTTTCTAATTTGAAGAATTTAGATTTTTCAAGAGAAATTTTCATATTTGCCTGTTGTAAAATATTAATTATTTGAATTAGATCAGTATAATGTTGTTCCATTGTATTGGAAAAGATTATAATATCATCCATATAAACATGACAAGTTTTTCCGACTTGTTCTCTTAATATATCATCCATTGCTCTTTGAAATATTCTAGGGGCGTTTGTTAACCCAAATGGCATACGTAAGAATTCAAACTTCCCATTATTAATGGAAAAAGCAGTTTTTTCAATATCGGAATCTTTCATTAAAATTTGATGGAAGCCGGATTCCAAGTCGATGGTTGAGAAGTATTTTGATTTTCCCAGGTTCGCTAGTATGACGGATGGATCTTGCATTGGATACCGATCAGGTATCGTATTTTCATTTAATTTTTTATAGTCAATAACTAGTCGATGTTTTGGTGTTCCATCTTCGTTTTGACCCTTTTTGGGTACTACTAAGACTGGCGAATTGTAAGGGCTTCTACTTGGTCTTATAATTTGTTCCCTTAGCATTCTATCGATTTCATTATTAACGAAATCTGAGACCGACATAGCATAAGGATATTGTTTTCCATAAATTGCTCTGTCATGTTCGGTATTTACTTCACCTCGAATATCGGTTCGAAATGGGATTTGCATATCTATTTTTGAATGCTCCCTTTCGATTGTGTTTATAATGTCATTTTCTAAATCCTTTATTTGATTTGAAAATATTTTAACATTATTTAATCTTTGCTTGTCGGATAATTCTACGACGGCGTGTTCAGGATTTTCATTTCCCAAACTATTCAATTTTAAATTGACGGAATTAACATCGTCGGCGTGTTCAGGATTTTTATATCCAAAACTTTTCGATTTTAATTTGACGGAATTAACATCGTCGGCGTGTTCAGGATTTTTATATCCAAAACTTTTCGATTTTAATTTGACGGAATTAACATCGTCGGCGTGTTCAGGATTTTTATATCCCAAACTATTAGTTTTATTAATGACGGATAATTCAACGTCGGCGTGCTCAGGATTTTTTGATCCCATGCTATATAAACTTCCTTCAGCAATTACTGATTCATCTTCATACTCTTTTTGAATATCGAAGTATTTTTTTATAATATACTCTTTTAATGGAAGAGTATTGTTATCCCCAATTAAACACAATTCGTGTTTTTCTTCCTTGCCATTGTATACAAGTTTCTCTTTTACCCCGTTATATTCCAAGATGCCGTTTTGAATATCTAGCTTAGCACCTATTCTTCTTAATAAATTTATCCCAATTAATAGATCGGATTCTAGACCTTCGATTTCATAAAATAAATATCTAACTCCAAATATATTTATCATATGATAATATTTTATTATAGAATGCCCATGGACTGTGGATATTCTTTTATATATTGATAGTTCATTTTTGTTTTCATAAATTCCCTTTTTAATATAACAGGCCGTGGCCCCTGTGTCGATTAATATATTTAATTTTCTTTTAGTTTTTCTATCCACCCTTAATATATGGGGCATTCCTCTGTTGGTTGCTGATCTAAAAAATGGTCCTCGTTAATGTTGTTTACCCTCATAGTTTTTTGAGCTGGTTGATTAACTGTCCCAGTTGATTCCCTTTTTAATGGGGCTTGCGGTTCAGTTTTTTGTGTTTGGGTTTGATTATAATTATTTCTTTGAGAAAAATTATTATAACTCTGCCTGTTATTATTGTACCCGTTATAATTTCTATACGGACGATTGTAGTTATTATTCGGACGATTTTGAATCCTAATGGTGCTATCAACTTCCATAGGTTCTGGTGGGGGTTGATTTTTGGAATTGTTGTGAAGATTCCAATTATTGTTTTGCCCATTGTTACCGTTTTGTGGCCAATTATTATTCATTCTATTTGAAGTGTTGATATTCAGTCTAGAATTTACTGAGTTAAATCTAAGGTTATTACCCTGATTTTTATTTTCAATTTTGAACCCATAGTACTTATTTGCGAATTGGGCTCGAAAGTTATTTGATTCTAATTCTTGGCACTTAGCCAAAGCGTTCGGCAAGTCCGGTGGGTTAAGAGAAAAGAGAGTTTCTGAGATAGATCCATTCAATCCAGAAATAAAAATTCGAAGAGCGTTGCTCCTAATTGTTTTATTAGTTTCTTTGGTTATTTCGCTGTCTTTTCCGTATGTCATTATAGTTTTATTTACGAGTAATGTCATTTTCTTGTTAACTTCATTGTAAAACTCTGTAATGGTCATGCGTCCCTGTCGAAGGACGCTTAATTCTGATTCCAGAACATGGATTGGTCTTTTATCATTATAAATAAAATCCAATCTAGAAAGTATTGCTTGAAAGTTTAAAACAGTTCCATGGTTAGTTAGAGCATCGTGTGCTGCTCCCATGATTTTATTACGAAGAATTGTTAAAGCGATAAAATATTGTTCACTTTCAATTTTATACAGACTCATGGCGATTTCTGCCGCTTCTCTCCAGCCTACATATTGGGTTATTTCACCCGTGAACTTTGGTAAAGATTTAACTACCTCTAGTGTAGTTTCGCATTTTACAGTTCGGTCAAATGTTTGGGTTTTATAATCTTCAACTTCATTATTGTTAGCAGTTAATTTTACCTCTATCCCTTCAATTTTTTTGGTAACTTCACCTAATTGTACACTTATTAATCTGTTTATTAATTCCATAGTCAGACTGCTGGCGCTAGATAACCCGCCCACAGAGTTGTTTGGTGCTGAACCTCCGGTTGCCATTTTTAAATTTAAATTATCAAAACTTTCTATTAAATTTTCCAGATTGTTCTGTTTAATTAATTTTTTTTTTTTTTAAATTAATTTAGTAATGTTAAATCTTCGCAATGTTCTATTTATCTTGATCTTATTTTATTAATTTAAAGTCTTAATATTACTTTTTTGCTCACGATACTTTCTGATGGAATGTCAGTGTATCTTCCGTTGGGGTCTTCCTTTAGTTTATCTTCCGTTGGGGTCTTCCTTCTGTTTAATTGTTCTGCTTATTTCCCGTTGGGGTCTTCCTTCTCAGAATGTAACTTGTTTGTATCAAATGGGCTTCCTTCTTTCTTTAGTTTATATCTTTTTATCTTGATTTGTTAACTCTTTAGTCACTCGTAGTTTTTGGTTTTTGGTTGATGTTGATTTTTAGATTTGTTATCGTGTTCTTGTAAATTGAATTAAGTATTCAGTTCTCCTTTTTTATATTAAATTCTTAATTGGGTTATTGCATTAATTAATTTCCAATTAAGTTTTTCCACGATCACTGTCACAGTTGTTAGATGTCGTTGGATTATTGTGGATGTTTTAATTTTTCCACTAAAAATATGGGTTGTTGGCGGCGCGAGTTCTGTTTTGTATTTAACTTGTTATCGTTAATATTTATTTAGAACTTTTAAGTACACCGCCCCACGTTGGGCGCCAATTAAATTTGTTATTAGTTAAAAATATTTAAAAAAATATTTTTTTTAATTTATTATAACTTTATTGAAGATTTTCTTTTTAACTTAATTCACAATTACAAGACACTTTTCAATCTTTGAACTTTTCTTTTCTTCGTCCCGAATCAGACTGATCTTAAGATTCTAAGCCTTCATCCAATTAACCTCGGCCAGGAGCTTTTCTTTGAAAACTTCTTGGGCTTTCGATAAAAGCTTTATGCTGAAATTAATCCACTGCGTTGTGAAATTCAATTATGCTGATCGATGCAATTTTGATTGAAGCGCAATTAGATCTTTGTCACCTAGAGGAGGCTGTGTTTACGTTACGAAAGATTGTTTACCCAAGTGGCCAAGCTGTGGACCGGCAGCGGCTTGGTTCTCAAGACTTGGTGAGAAGATTTGAATTTGTTTATGTAAACAGTGGCAGGCCGGCGAAGTGCGACTTTTGAGAGCAAAGGAAAGAACAAAGGAAGTCAATCGTTCAGATTGGATTTCAAAAAATTGTTTATAAATTGGGCAAGGGCCCCTGAATCATGGGTATGATAACTTGCACATCAATCAATGCGGCCCCTTCTTTTCCTGTAAACAGATCAAATAAATAATGTTTACCTATAATATAAAAATGAATCGAAAATGTGTTGGTAAGCGCATAAATCAACAACGCCCTGACCAATTTGGCCAAATCTTTTTTTAAAATGTTCCTTGAAGTTCAAGGATGGTTTTTACGGCGAAAAAAATAAGAATTATTGCTGGAAAAACCCTAAAAATAGAGCTTTCCTCTATCCCATACAAATGATTTGTAACTAAAACGTAGTCAATTTGAGCTTTATTGCTATGGTATAAAGTTCATATTAAATTACAAGGACTCACAGTTGTCTAAGCAATGTTTCCCGATTTTTCCTAAACCTTTTCCGAATTTATTCCAGATGGCGGTTAAATTCAAAAACCAAATACCAGATGTCAAAATTTCAAATTCAATTTTAACGGATTCCCGCCAAAAATTAAAATTTTGGCATCCACCTTCTGCTGATTTCTGTTCGCCTGGTACTTCAGAAGTGGCGGAGGTCGATTTTTGGATTTTTAAAATACTTAAATTTCCAGACTTTCCCTCAGTTTTCCATGGGTTTAAAAGTTTTTCCAATTTTCCGAATTTCCCTGAATTTTTCCGAATTTTCCTGAACTTCCTGGATTTTTCCGGAATTTTCCGGATTTTTCCTGAATTTTTTCCGAATTTATCCCAGATGGCGGTTAAATTCAAAAACCAAATACCAGATGCCAAAATTTTAAATTCAAATTTTAACGGATTCCCGCCAAAAATTAAAATTTTGGCATCCACCTTCTGCTGATTGCTGTTCGCCTGGTACTTCAGAAGTGGCGGAGGTCGATTTTTTGGATTTTTAAAATTCTGCAATTTAAAATGCTCAAAAACGTATGCAACATTTTAATTTTTGCAAATCTCAAAAAAGTATGCCACCTTTTATTTTTTGCAAAGCTCAAAAAAGTATGCCACCTTTTAATTTTTGTAAATCCTAAAAAAAGGATGCAAAATGTTAATTTTTGTGAAAGCCCTATAAGTATGCAGCACTTTCATTTTTGCAAGGCTCACAAAAGTATGCAGCATTTTAATGTTTGCAAAGCTCACATAAGTATGCAACATTTTAATTTTTGCGAAAGCCCTAAAAGTATGCAGAACTTAAATTTTTGCGAAAGTCCTAAAAGTATGCAGCATTTCAATTTTTGCAAGGCTCACAAAAGTATGCAGCATTTTAATTTTTGCAAAGCTCACATAAGTATGCAACATTTCAATTTTTGCGAAAGCCCTAAAAGTATGCAGAATTTTAATTTTTGCGGAAGCCCTAAAAGTATGCAGCATTTTAATTTTTGCAAGGCTCACAAAAGTATGCAACATTTTTCCTGAACTTTTTCCGAATTTACCGCCCAGATGGCGGTTAAATTCAAAAACCAAATACCAGATGCCAAAATTTCAAATTCAAATTTTAACGGATTCCCGCCAAAAATTAAAACTTTGGCTTCCACCTTCTGCTGATTTCTGTTCGCCTGGTACTTCAGAAGTGGCGGTGGTCCAATTTTTGACTTTTAAAATTCTTAAATTTCCCGACTTTCCCTCAGTTTTTCATGGTTTTCAAAGTTTTTCCAATTTTCCGAATTTCAAAGAGTTTTCCTGAATTTTCCCGAATTTTCCTGAATTTCCTGGATTTTTCCGGAATTTTCCGGATTTTTCCTAAATTTTTTCCGAATTTATCCCAGATGGCGGTTAAATTCAAAAACCAAATACCAGATGCCAAAATTTCAAATTCAAATTTTAACGGATTCCCGCCAAAAATTAAAATTTTTGCATCCACCTTCTGCTGATTTCTGTTCGCCTGGTACTTCAGAAGTGGCAGAGGTCGATTTTTGGACTTTTAAAATTCTTAAATTTCCCGACTTTCCCTCAGTTTTCCATGGTTTTCAAAGTTTTCCCAATTTCCCGAATTTCCTAGAATTTTCCTGAATTTTCCCGAATTTTCCTGAATTTCCTGGATTTTTCCGGAATTTTCTGGATTTTTCCAGAACTTTTTCCGAATTTATCCCAGATGGCGGTTAAATTCAAAATCCAAATACCAGCTGCCAAAATTTCAAATTCAAATTTTAACGGATTCCCGCCAAAAATTAAAATTTTGGCATCCACCTTCTGCTGATTTCTGTTCGCCTGGTACTTCAGAAGTGGCGGAGGTCGATTTTTGGATTTTTAAAATTCTTAAATTTCCCGACTTTCCCTCAGTTTTCCATGGTTTTCAGAGTATTTCCAATTTTCCGAATTTCCCTGAGTTTTCCTGAATTTTCCCGAATTTTCCTGAATTTCCTGGATTTTTCCGGAATTTTCTAGATTTTTCCAGAACTTTTTCCGAATTTATCCCAGATGGCGGTTAAATTCAAAATCCAAATACCAACTGCCAAAATTTCAAATTCAAATTTTAACGGATTCCCGCCAAAAATTAAAATTTTGGCATCCACCTTCTGCTGATTTCTGTTCGCCTGGTACTTCAGAAGTGGCGGAGGTAGATTTTTGGATTTTTAAAATTCTTAAATTTCCAGACTTTCCCTCAGTTTTCCATGGTTTTCAAAGTTTTTCCAATTTTCCGAATTTCCCTGAATTTTCCCGAATTTTCCTGAATTTCCTGGATTTTTCCGGAATTTTCCGGATTTTTCCTGAACTTTTTCCGAATTTATCCCAGATGGCGGTTAAATTCAAAAACCAAATACCAGATGCCAAAATTTCAAATTCAAATTTTAACGGATTCCCGCCAAAAATTAAAATTTTTGCATTCACCTTCTGCTGATTTCTGTTCGCCTGGTTGTTTATAAATAAATATGCTTTAAAAATTATATACTACGTGTTTTATTTAGGGGGTATTTTGGGGTACTGGTAAGAAGGTCCTGCAATAGGAAATATTAAATTAAAGTCTTAGTTTGATAGATTTTTAGAATATTTGAATGCATATAAACGAAGATTGAACCATTGGTTCCTAAATTGTATTTCCTTTCCTGATGCGATGAAAAATGGCTATAATATCGGCTAAAAAGCTGGGAATTTTGGAATATTATAGCAGCCACTTCGAGTACTATTATTTGCAATCAAACTCTTGCTTACATTTGCCTTTTTTGATCGAATTTTAGAATATTTGAATGCACATAAACAAAGATTGAACCACTGGTTCCTAAACTGTATTTCCTTTCCTAATCCGATGAAAAATGGCTACAATATCGGCTAAAAAGTTTGTGATTTTGGAATATTCCTTCAGACACAGTTTTAAGTTGGTCAACGATGCTTTTTAACTGTTTTTATTAACGAATATTATCCATAACTTGACTAATTCTTGCCAGATCTCAAAATGTTACCCCTTCCCGATCTTGTATTTTCGAGTACTATTATTCCTAATCAAAATCTAGCAAACTAAAATCTGACCCAATTTTCGCAAATTTTGAAAGGGGTTACATCATGATTTTTTAAAAAATCGCAAAAAAATTTTTTGGTTAATTTTTAGAATATTTTAATGCAGATTAATAAAGATTGGAGCACTGGTTCGTAAACGGTATTCCGTTTCCTAATGCGATGATAAATGGCTATAATATCGGCTAAAAAGCTGGGAATTTTGGAATATTATAGCAACCACTTCGAGTACTATTATTTGCAATCAAACTCTTGCAAATGTAAGCCTTTTTTTAATCGAATTTTAGAATATTTTAATGCACATAAACAAAGATTGAACCACTGGTTCCTAAATTGTATTTCCTTTCCTAATCCGATGCAAAATGGCTACAATATCGGCTAAAAAGTTTGTGATTTTGGAATCAGACACAGTTTGAACTTGGTCAACGATGCTTTTTAACTGTTTTTATTAACGAATATTATTCATAACTTGACTAATACTTGTCAGATCTCAAAATGTTACCCCTTCCCGATCTTGTATTTTCGAGTACTATTATTCCTAATCAAAATCTAGCAAACTAAAATCTGACCCAATTTTCGCAAATTTTGAAAGGGGTTACATCATGATTTTTTAAAAAATCGCAAAAAAATTTTTTGGTTAATTTTTAGAATATTTTAATGCAGATTAATAAAGATTGGAGCACTGGTTCGTAAACGGTATTCCGTTTCCTAATGCGATGATAAATGGCTATAATATCGGCTAAAAAGCTGGGAATTTTGGAATATTATAGCAACCACTTCGAGTACTATTATTTGCAATCAAACTCTTGCAAATGTAAGCCTTTTTTTAATCGAATTTTAGAATATTTTAATGCACATAAACAAAGATTGAACCACTGGTTCCAAAACGATATTCCATCTTCCAATGCGATGAAACATGGGTATAATATCGGCTAAAAAGCTTGGAATTTTTGGAATATTATAGCAGCAACTTCGAGTACTATTATTTGCAATCAACCTCTTGCAAATGTAAGCCTTTTTTGATCGAATTTTAGAATATTTGAATGCACATAAACAAAGATTGAACCACTGGTTCCAAAACGATATTCCATCTTCCAATGCGATGAAAAATGGGTATAATATCGACTAAAAAGCTTGGAATTTTTAGAATATTATAGCAGCCACTTCGAGTACTATTATTTGCAATCAAACTCTTGCAAATGTAAGCCTTTTTTTAATCGAATTTTAGAATATTTTAATGCACATAAACAAAGATTGAACCACTGGTTCCTAAACTGTATTTCCTTTCCTAATCCGATGAAAAATGGCTACAATATCGGCTAAAAAGTTTGTGATTTTGGAATATTCCTTCAGACACAGTTTTAAGTTGGTCAACGATGCTTTTTAACTGTTTTTATTAACGAATATTATCCATAACTTGACTAATTCTTGCCAGATCTCAAAATGTTACCCCTTCCCGATCTTGTATTTTCGAGTACTATTATTCCTAATCAAAATCTAGCAAACTAAAATCTGACCCAATTTTCGCAAATTTTGAAAGGGGTTACATCATGATTTTTTAAAAAATCGCTAAAAAATTTTTTGGTTAATTTTTGGAATATTTTAATGCAGATAAATAAAGATTGGAGCACTGGTTCGTAAACGGTATTCCGTTTCCTAATGGGATGATAAATGGCTATAATATCGGCTAAAAAGCTGGGAATTTTGGAATATTATAGCAACCACTTCGAGTACTATTATTTGCAATCAAACTCTTGCAAATGTAAGCCTTTTTTTAATCGAATTTTAGAATATTTTAATGCACATAAACAAAGATTGAACCACTGGTTCCTAAATTGTATTTCCTTTCCTAATCCGATGCAAAATGGCTACAATATCGGCTAAAAAGTTTGTGATTTTGGAATCAGACACAGTTTGAACTTGGTCAACGATGCTTTTTAACTGTTTTTATTAACGAATATTATCCATAACTTGACTAATACTTGTCAGATCTCAAAATGTTACCCCTTCCCGATCTTGTATTTTCGAGTACTATTATTCCTAATCAAAATCTAGCAAACTAAAATCTGACCCAATTTTCGCAAATTTTGAAAGGGGTTACACATGATTTTTTCAAAAATCGCAAAAAAAATTTTTTGGTTAATTTTAAGAATATTTTAATGCAGATAAACAAAGATTAACCACTGGTTCCAAAACGATGTTCCATCCTCCAATGCGATAAAAAATGGGTATAATATCGGCTAAAAAGCTTGGAATTTTTGAAATATTATAGCAGCCACTTCGAGTACTATTATTTGCAATTAAACTCTTGCAAATGTAAGCCTTTTTTTAATCGAATTTTAGAATATTTTAATGCACATAAACAAAGATTGAACCACTGGTTTCTAAATTGTATTTCCTTTCCTAATTTTTTGGTTAATTTTTAGAATATTTTAATGCAGATAAACAAAGATTGAACCACTGGTTCCAAAACGATATTCCATCTTCCAATGCGATGAAAAATGGGTATAATATCGGCTAAAAAGCTTGGAATTTTTGGAATATTATAGCAGCAACTTCGAGTACTATTATTTGCAATCAACCTCTTGCAAATGTAAGCCTTTTTTGATCGAATTTTAGAATATTTGAATGCACATAAACAAAGATTGAACCACTGGTTCCAAAACGATATTCCCTCTTCTAATGCGATGAAAAATGGGCATAATATCGGTTAAAAAGCTTGGAATTTTTGAGTGTCATAGCAACCACTTCGAGTACTACTATTTGCAATGGAGATCTAGCAAACTAAAACCTTTCCTTGATCGTTTCTTAGAATATTATTATGCAGATAAACAAAGACTGAAGCACTGGTTCCAAAATGATAATCCCTCTTCTAATGCGATGAAAATTGGCTATAATATCGGCTTAAAAGCTTAGAATTTTGAAATATTATAGTAGCCACTTCGAGTACTATTATTTACAATAAAAATATAGCAGGCTAACAAACATTTTTTTATTCAAATGTTTAGTAAGCCCCATGGCTTAAATAATATTAAGTGAACGCATCGATTAATATTATAGAATTATGTATAACTTGGTTACTTATACTTAGATGGACACATACCCTCCCAATTTCGTATCTCCTCCCCTTTCCTCCCCTTATTAGCTAATTAAAACCACAATTTTTATATTTTTATTCCAAGTTTATTGTTAATAAAAGAATTCCAAATTTATACAGTAAATGTCCTTAAATTATCTATATTAATATCCAAAACAACTATTGTATGCTAAATTTAACCTACTCCAAAGTTTTAATATTATATCTACAGTTATTATATTACCATAAGATATTATATCCATAATTATATATTTAACTAATTAAATACATTATATGTATAACTAATCCTAAACCTTTATTTCTCCATTTCAGGCCACAACTGCACCGCGGAATTTCTTTTCATCGTGCCCTGTGTTGCCGGAAACTTTATCATCCAGTAACTTCCTGGAGCATCTGGTACATCGCCTGGTGTAGACCTTCGAGCCCCTGGATGACATCCCCGCCTAACATCCGCATGTTTTTCTGGAGAGTGCAACATTGCGTCGACCTTTTCGCAGCAAGACATCACTACATCTGCAACTCCAGCACAAGGACATGCACATCAATCAATGCGGCCCCTTCTTTTCCTGTAAACAGATCAAATAAATAATGTTTATTGTTTATAAATAAATATGCTTTAAAAATTATATACTACGTGTTTTATTTAGGGGGTATTTTAGGGTACTGGTAAGAAGGTCCTGCAATTATTAAATTAGTGTATTAGTTTGATGGGTTTTAAGAATATTTGAATGCATATAAACGAAGATTGAACCATTGGTCCTTAAAATGTATTTCCTTTCCTAATGCGATGAAAAATGGCTATAATATCGGCTAAAAAGCTTGGAATTTTTGGAATATTATAGCAGCCACTTCGAGTACTATTATTTGCAATCAAACTCTTGCAAATGTAAGCCTTTTTTTAATCGAATTTTAAAATATTTTAATGCACATAAACAAAGATTGAACCACTGGTTCCTAAACTGTATTTCCTTACCTAATCCGATGAAAAATGGCAACAATATCGGCTAAAAAGTTTGTGATTTTGGAATATTCCTTCAGACACAGTTTTAACTTGGTCAACGATGCTTTTTAACTGTTTTTATTAACGAATATTATCCATAACTTGACTAATACTTGTCAGATCTCAAAATGTTACCCCTTCCCGATCTTGTATTTTCGAGTACTCAAAAGAAGTAAAAGAGTAATCAAAATCCAGCAAACTAAAATCTGACCCAATTTTCGCAAATTTTGAAAGGGGTTACATCATGATTTTTTCAAAAATCGCTAAAATATTTTTTGGTTAATTTTTAGAATATTTTAATGCAGATAAATAAAGATTGGAGCACTGGTTCGTAAACGGTATTCCGTTTCCTAATGGGATGATAAATGGCTATAATATCGGCTAAAAAGCTGGGAATTTTGGAATATTATTTGCAATCAAACTCTTGCAAATGTAAGCCTTTTTTGATCGAATTTTAGAATATTTGAATGCACATTAACAAAGATTGAACCACTGGTTCCTAAATTGTATTTCCTTTCCTAATTTTTTGGTTAATTTTAAGAATATTTTAATGCACATAAACAAAGATTGAACCACTGGTTCCAAAATGGTATTCCGTTTCCTAATGGGATGATAAATGGCTATAATATCGGCTAAAAAGCTTGGAATTTTTGGAATATTATAGCAGCCACTTCGAGTACTATTATTTGTAATCAAACTCTTGCAAATGTAAGCCTTTTTTTAATCGAATTTTAAAATATTTTAATACACATAAACAAAGATTGAACCACTGGTTCCTAAATTGTATTTTCTTTCCTAGTTTTTTGGTTAATTTTTAGAATATTTTAATGCAGATAAACAAGGTTTAACCACTGGTTCCAAAACGATATTCCCTCTTCTAATGCGATGAAAAATGGGTATAATATCGGCTAAAAAGCTTGGAATTTTTGAAATATTATAGCAGCCACTTCGAGTACTATTATTTGCAATTAAACTCTTGCAAATGTAAGCCTTTTTTTAATCGAATTTTAGAATATTTTAATGCACATAAACAAATATTGAACCACTGGTTCCTAAACTGTATTTCCTTTCCTAATCCGATGAAAAATGGCTACAATATCGGCTAAAAACTTTGTGATTTTGGAATCAGACACAGTTTTTATTAACGAATATTATCCATAACTTGACTAATACTTGTCAGATCTCAAAATGTTACCCCTTCCCGATCTTGTACTTTCGAGTACTATTATTCCTAATCAAAATCTAGCAAACTAAAATCTGACCTAATTTTCGCAAATTTTGAAAGGGGTTACATCATGATTTTTTCAAAAATCGCAAAAAAATTTTTTGGTTAATTTTTAGAATATTTTAATGCAGATAAATAAAGATTGGAGCACTGGTTCGTAAACGGTATTCTGTTTCCTAATGGGATGATAAATGGCTATAATCTCGGCTAAAAGGCTGGGAATTTTGGAATATTATAGCAGCCACTTCGAGTACTATTATTTGCAATCAAACTCTTGCAAATGTAAGCCTTTTTTGATCGAATTTAGAATATTTGAATGCACATAAACAAAGATTGAACCACTGGTTCCTAAATTGTATTTCCTTTCCTAATTTTTTGGTTAATTTTTAGAATATTTTAATGCAGATAAATAAAGATTGAAGCACTGGTTCGTAAATGGTATTCCGTTTCCTAATGGGATGATAAATGGCTATAATATCGGCTAAAAACCTTGAAATTTTGGAATATTATAGCAGCCACTTCGAGTACTATTATTTGCAATTAAACTCTTGCAAATGTAAGCCTTTTTTTAATCGAATTTTAGAATATTTTAATGCACATAAACAAAGATTGAACCACTGGTTCCTAAATTTTATTTCCTTTCCTAATCCGATGAAAAATGGCTACAATATCGGCTAAAAAGTTTGTGATTTTGGAATATTCCTTCAGACACAGTTTTAAGTTGGTCAACGATGCTTTTTAACTGTTTTTATTAACGAATATTATCCATAACTTGACTAATACTTGTCAGATCTCAAAATGTTACCCCTTCCCGATCTTGTACTTTCGAGTACTATTATTCCTAATCAAAATCTAGCAAACTAAAATCTGACCTAATTTTCGCAAATTTTGAAAGGGGTTACATCATGATTTTTTCAAAAATCGCAAAAAAATTTTTTGGTTAATTTTTAGAATATTTTAATGCAGATTAATAAAGATTGGAGCACTGGTTCGTAAACGGTATTCCGTTTCCTAATGGGATGATAAATGGCTATAATCTCGGCTAAAAAGCTGGGAATTTTGGAATATTATAGCAGCCACTTCGAGTACTATTATTTGCAATCAAACTCTTGCAAATGTAAGCCTTTTTTGATCGAATTTAGAATATTTGGATGCACATAAACAAAGATTGAACCACTGGTTCCTAAATTGTATTTCCTTTCCTAATTTTTTGGTTAATTTTTAGAATATTTTAATGCAGATAAATAAAGATTGGAGCACTGGTTCGTAAATGGTATTCCGTTTCCTAATGGGATGATAAATGGCTATAATATCGGCTAAAAAGCTTGAAATTTTGGAATATTATAGCAGCCACCTCGAGTACAATTATTTGCAATCAAACTCTTGCAAATGTAAGCCTTTATTTTAATCGAATTTTAGAATATTTTAATGCACATAAACAAAGATTGAACCACTGGTTCCTAAATTTTATTTCCTTTCCTAATCCGATGAAAAATGGCTACAATATCGGCTAAAAAGTTTGTGATTTTGGAATATTCCTTCAGACACAGTTTTAAGTTGGTCAACGATGCTTTTTAACTGTTTTTATTAACGAATATTATCCATAACTTGACTAATACTTGTCAGATCTCAAAATGTTACCCCTTCCCGATCTTGACACAGTTTTAACTTGGTCAACGATGCTTTTTAACTGTTTTTATTAACGAATATTATCCATAACTTGACTAATACTTGCCACATCTCAAAATGTTACCCCTTCCCGATCTTGTATTTTCGAGTACTATTATTCCTAATCAAAATCTAGCAAACTAAAATCTGACCCAATTTTCGCAAATTTTGAAAGGGGTTACATCATGATTTTTTCAAAAATCGCAAAAAAATTTTTTGGTTAATTTTTAGAATATTTTAATGCAGTTAAACAAAGATTGAACCACTGGTTCCAAAACGATATTCCCTCTTCCAATGCGATGAAAAATGGGTATCATATCGGCTAAAAAGCTTGGAGTTTTTGGAATTTAATAGCAGCCACTTCGAGTACCATAATTTGTAATCAAACTCTTGCAAATGTAAGCCTTTTTTTAATCGAATTTTAAAATATTTTAATGCACATAAACAAAGATTGAACCACTCGTTCCTAAACTGTATTTTCTTTCCTAATCCGATGAAAAATGGCTACAATATCGGCTAAAAAGTTTGTGATTTTGGAATATTCCTTCAGACGCAGTTTTAAGTTGGTCAACGATGCTTTTTAACTGTTTTTATTAACGAATTTTATCCATAACTTGACTAATTCTGGCCAGATCTCAAAATGTTACCCCTTCCCGATCTTGTATTTTCGAGTACTATTATTCCTAATCAAAATCTAGCAAACTAAAATCTGACCCAATTTTCGCAAATTTTGAAAGGGGTTACATCATGATTTTTTCAAAAATCGCAAAAAAATTGTTTGGTTAATTTTTAGAATATTTTAATGCAGGTAATCAAAGATTGAACCACTGGTTCCAAAACGATATTCCCTCTTCTAATGCGATGAAAAATGGGTATAATATCAGCTAAAGAGCTTGGAATTTTTGGAATATTATAGCAGCCACTTCGAGTACTATTATTTGCAATTAAACTCTTGCAAATGTAAGCCTTTTTTTAATCGAATTTTAGAATATTTTAATGCACATAAACAAAGATTGAACCACTGGTTCCTAAACTGTATTTCCTTTCCTAATCCGATAAAAAATGGCTACAATATCGGCTAAAAAGTTTGTGATTTTGGAATATTCCTTCAGACACAGTTTTAAGTTGGTCAACGATGCTTTTTAACTGTTTTTATTAACGAATATTATCCATAACTTGACTAATTCTTGCCAGATCTCAAAATGTTACCCCTTCCCGATCTTGTATTTTCGAGTACTATTATTCCTAATCAAAATCTAGCAAACTAAAATCTGACCCAATTTTCGCAAATTTTGAAAGGGGTTACATAATGATTTTTTCAAAAATCGCAAAAAAATTTTTTGCTTAATTTTTAGAATATTTTAATGCAGGTAATCAAAGATTGAACCACTGGTTCCAAAACGATATTCCCTCTTCTAATGCGATGAAAAATGGGTATAATATCAGCTAAAAAGCTTGGAATTTTTGGAATATTATAGCAGCCACTTCGAGTACTATTATTTGCAATTAAACTCTTGCAAATGTAAGCCTTTTTTTAATCGAATTTTAGAATATTTTAATGCACATAAACAAAGATTGAACCACTGGTTCCTAAACTGTATTTCCTTTCCTAGTTTTTTGGTTAATTTTTAGAATATTTTAATGCAGATAAACAAGGTTTAACCACTGGTTCCAAAACGATATTCCCTCTTCTAATGCGATGAAAAATGGGTATAATATCGGCTAAAAAGCTTGGAATTTTTGAAATATTATAGCAGCCACTTCGAGTACTATTATTTGCAATTAAACTCTTGCAAATGTAAGCCTTTTTTTAATCGAATTTTAGAATATTTTAATGCACATAAACAAATATTGAACCACTGGTTCCTAAACTGTATTTCCTTTCCTAATCCGATGAAAAATGGCTACAATATCGGCTAAAAACTTTGTGATTTTGGAATCAGACATAGTTTTTATTAACGAATATTATCCATAACTTGACTAATACTTGTCAGATCTCAAAATGTTACCCCTTCCCGATCTTGTATTTTCGAGTACTATTATTCCTAATCAAAATCTAGCAAACTAAAATCTGACCTAATTTTCGCAAATTTTGAAAGGGGTTACATCATGATTTTTAAAAAATCGCTAAAAAATTTTTTGGTTAATTTTTAGAATATTTTAATGCAGATAAATAAAGATTGGAGCACTGGTTCGTAAACGGTATTCCGTTTCCTAATGGGATGATAAATGGCTATAATATCGGCTAAAAAGCTTGAAATTTTGGAATATTATAGCAGCCACCTCGAGTACAATTATTTGCAATCAAACTCTTGCAAATGTAAGCCTTTTTTTTAATCGAATTTTAGAATATTTTAATGCACATAAACGAAGATTGAACCACTGGTTCCTAAATTTTATTTCCTTTCCTAATCCGATGAAAAATGGCTACAATATCGGCTAAAAAGTTTGTGATTTTGGAATATTCCTTCAGACACAGTTTTAACTTGGTCAACGATGCTTTTTAACTGTTTTTATTAACGAATATTATTCATAACTTGACTAATACTTGTCAGATCTCAAAATGTTACCCCTTCCCGATCTTGTATTTTCGAGTACTATTATTCCTAATCAAAATCTAGCAAACTAAAATCTGACCCAATTTTCGCAAATTTTGAATACATCATGATTTTTTCAAAAATCGCAAAAAAATTTTTTGGTTAATTTTTAGAATATTTTAATGCAGACAAACAAAGATTAACCACTGGTTCCAAAACGATGTTCCCTCTTCCAATGCGATGAAAAATGGGTATAATATCGGCTAAAAAGCTTGGAATTTTGGAATATTATAGCAGCCACTTCGAGTACTATTATTTGCAATCAAACTCTTGCAAATGTAAGCCTTTTTTTAATCGAATTTTAAAAAATTTTAATGCACATAAACAAAGATTGAACCACTGGTTCGTAAATTGTATTTCCTTTCCTAATTTTTTGGTTAATTTGTAGAATATTTTAATGCAGATAAACAAAGATTGAACCACTGGTTCCAAAATGGTATTCCGTTTCCTAATGGGATGATAAATGGGTATAATATCGGCTAAAAAGCTTGGAATTTTGGAATATTATAGCAGCCACTTCGAGTACTATTATTTCCAATCAAACTCTTGCAAATGTAAGCCTTTTTTTAATTGAATTTTAGAATATTTTAATGCACATAAACAAAGATTGAACCACTGGTTCGTAAATTGTATTTCCTTTCCTAATTTTTTGGTTAATTTGTAGAATATTTTAATGCAGATAAACAAAGATTAAACCACTGGTTCCAAAACGGTATTCCGTTTCCTAATGGGATGATAAATGGGTATAATATCGGCTAAAAAGCTTGGAATTTTTGGAATATTATAGCAGCCACTTCGAGTACTATTATTTGCAATCAAACTCTTGCAAATGTAAGCCTTTTTTTTAATCGAATTTTAGAATATTTTAATGCACATAAACAAAGATTGAACCACTGGTTCCTAAACTGTATTTCCTTTCCTAATCCGATGAAAAATGGCAACAATATCGGCTAAAAAGTTTGTGATTTTGGAATATTCCTTCAGACACAGTTTTAACTTGGTCAACGATGCTTTTTAACTGTTTTTATTAACGAATATTATCCATAACTTGACTAATACTTGCCACATCTCAAAATGTTACCCCTTCCCGATCTTGTATTTTCGAGTACTATTATTCCTAATCAAAATCTAGCAAACTAAAATCTGACCCAATTTTCGCAAATTTTGAATACATCATGATTTTTTCAAAAATCGCAAAAAAATTTTTTGGTTAATTTTAAGAATATTTTAATGCTGATAAACAAAGATTGAACCACTGGTTCCAAAATGGTATTCCGTTTCCTAATGGGATGATAAAAGGGTATAATATCGGCTAAAAAGCTTGGAATTTTTGGAATATTATAGCAGCCACTTCGAGTACTATTATTTGCAATCAAACTCTTGCAAATGTAAGCCTTTTTTTAATCGAATTTTAGAATATTTTAATGCACATAAACAAAGATTGAACCACTGGTTCCTAAACTGTATTTCCTTTCCTAATCCGATGAAAAATGGCTACAATATCGGCTAAAAAGTTTGTGATTTTGGAATATTCCTTCAGACACAGTTTTAACTTGGTCAACGATGCTTTTTAACTGTTTTTATTAACGAATATTATTCATAACTTGACTAATACTTGTCAGATCTCAAAATGTTACCCCTTCCCGATCTTGTATTTTCGAGTACTATTATTCCTAATCAAAATCTAGCAAACTAAAATCTGACCCAATTTTCGCAAAATTTTGAAAGGGGTTACATCATGATTTTTTCAAAAATCGCAAAAAAATTTTTTGGTTAATTTTAAGAATATTTTAATGCAGATAAACAAAGATTGAACCACTGGTTCCTAAATGGTATTCCGTTTCCTAATGGGATGATAAATGGGTATAATATCGGCTAAAAAGCTTGGAATTTTTGGAATATTATAGCAGCCACTTCGAGTACTATTATTTGCAATCAAACTCTTGCAAATGTAAGCCTTTATTTTAATCGAATTTTAGAATATTTTAATGCACATAAACAAAGATTGAACCACTGGTTCCTAAATTGTATTTCCTTTCCTAATCCGATGAAAAATGGCTACAATATCGGCTAAAAAGTTTGTGATTTTGGAATATTCCTTCAGACACAGTTTTAACTTGGTCAACGATGCTTTTTAACTGTTTTTATTAACGAATATTATCCATAACTTGACTAATACTTGCCACATCTCAAAATGTTACCCCTTCCCGATCTTGTATTTTCGAGTACTATTATTCCTAATCAAAATCTAGCAAACTAAAATCTGACCCAATTTTCGCAAATTTTGAAAGGGGTTACATCATGATTTTTTCAAAAATCGCAAAAAAATTTTTTGGTTAATTTTAAGAATATTTTAATGCTGATAAACAAAGATTGAACCACTGGTTCCTAAATGGTATTCCGTTTCCTAATGGGATGATAAATGGGTATAATATCGGCTAAAAAGCTTGGAATTTTTGGAATATTATAGCAGCCACTTCGAGTACTATTATTTGCAATCAAACTCTTGCAAATGTAAGCCTTTTTTTTAATCGAATTTTAGAATATTTTAATGCACATAAACAAAGATTGAACCACTGGTTCCTAAACTGTATTTCCTTTCCTAATCCGATGAAAAATGGCAACAATATCGGCTAAAAAGTTTGTGATTTTGGAATATTCCTTCAGACACAGTTTTAACTTGGTCAACGATGCTTTTTAACTGTTTTTATTAACGAATATTATCCATAACTTGACTAATACTTTTCAGATCTCAAAATGTTACCCCTTCCCGATCTTGTATTTTCGAGTACTATTATTCCTAATCAAAATCTAGCAAACTAAAATCTGACCCAATTTTCGCAAATTTTGAAAGGTTACATCATGATTTTTTCAAAAATCGCAAAAAAATTTTTTGGTTAATTTTTAGAATATTTTAATGCAGACAAACAAAGATTAACCACTGGTTCCAAAACAATGTTCCCTCTTCCAATGCGATGAAAAATGGGTATAATATCGGCTAAAAAGCTTAGAATTTTGGAATATTATAGCAGCCACTTCGAGTACTATTATTTCCAATCAAACTCTTGCAAATGTAAGCCTTTTTTTAATCGAATTTTAAAAAATTTTAATGCACATAAACAAAGATTGAACCACTGGTTCGTAAATTGTATTTCCTTTCCTAATTTTTTGGTTAATTTGTAGAATATTTAAATGCAGATAAACAAAGATTGAACCACTGGTTCCTAAATGGTATTCCGTTTCCTAATGGGATGATAAATGGGTATAATATCGGCTAAAAAGCTTGGAATTTTTGGAATATTATAGCAGTCACTTCGAGTACTATTATTTGCAATCAAACTCTTGCAAATGTAAGCCTTTATTTTAATCGAATTTTAGAATATTTTAATGCACATAAACAAAGATTGAACCACTGGTTCCTAAACTGTATTTCCTTTCCTAATCCGATGAAATATGGCAACAATATCGGCTAAAAAGTTTGTGATTTTGGAATATTCCTTCAGACACAGTTTTAGCTTGGTCAACGATGCTTTTTAACTGTTTTTATTAACGAATATTATCCATAACTTGACTAATACTTTTCAGATCTCAAAATGTTACCCCTTCCCGATCTTGTATTTTCGAGTACTATTATTCCTAATCAAAATCTAGCAAACTAAAATCTGACCCAATTTTCGCAAATTTTGAAAGGTTACATCATGATTTTTTCAAAAATCGCAAAAAAATTTTTTGGTTAATTTTTAGAATATTTTAATGCAGACAAACAAAGATTAACCACTGGTTCCAAAACAATGTTCCCTCTTCCAATGCGATGAAAAATGGGTATAATATCGGCTAAAAAGCTTAGAATTTTGGAATATTATAGCAGCCACTTCGAGTACTATTATTTCCAATCAAACTCTAGCAAACTAAAATCTGACCCAATTTTCGCAAATTTTGAAAGGGGTTTCATCATGATTTTTTCAAAAATCGCAAAAAAATTTTTTGGTTAATTTTTAGAAAATTTTAATGCTGATAAAAAAAGATTGAACCACTGGTTCCAAAATGGTATTCCGTTTCCTAATGGGATGATAAAAGGGTATAATATCGGCTAAAAAGCTTGGAATTTTTGGAATATTATAGCAGCCACTTCGAGTACTATTATTTCCAATCAAACTCTTGCAAATGTAAGCCTTTTTTTAATCGAATTTTAAAAAATTTTAATGCACATAAACAAAGATTGAACCACTGGTTCGTAAATTGTATTTCCTTTCCTAATTTTTTGGTTAATTTGTAGAATATTTTAATGCAGATAAACAAAGATTGAACCACTGGTTCCAAAATGGTATTCCGTTTCCTAATGGGATGATAAATGGGTATAATATCGGCTAAAAAGCTTGGAATTTTGGAATATTATAGCAGCCACTTCGAGTACTATTATTTCCAATCAAACTCTTGCAAATGTAAGCCTTTTTTTAATCGAATTTTAGAATATTTTAATGCACATAAACAAAGATTGAACCACTGGTTCGTAAATTGTATTTCCTTTCCTAATTTTTTGGTTAATTTGTAGAATATTTAAATGCAGATAAACAAAGATTGAACCACTGGTTCCAAAATGGTATTCCGTTTCCTAATGGGATGATAAATGGGTATAAAATCGGCTAAAAAGCTTGGAATTTTTAGAATATTATAGCGGCCACTTCGAGTACTATTATTTGCAATCAAACACTTGCAAATGTAAGCCTTTTTTTAATTGAATTTTAGAATATTTTAATGCACATAAACAAAGATTGAACCACTGGTTCGTAAATTGTATTTCCTTTCCTAATTTTTTGGTTAATTTGAAGAATATTTTAATGCAGATAAACAAAGATTGAACCACTGGTTCCAAAACGGTATTCCGTTTCCTAATGGGATGATAAATGGGTATAATATCGGCTAAAAAGCTTGGAATTTTTAGAATATTATAGCAGCCACTTCGAGTACTATTATTTGCAATCAAACTCTTGCAAATGTAAGCCTTTTTTTAATCGAATTTTAGAATATTTTAATGCACATAAACAAAGATTGAACCACTGGTTCCTAAATTGTATTTCCTTTCCTAATCCGATGAAAAATGGCTACAATATCGGCTAAAAAGTTTGTGATTTTGGAATATTCCTTCAGACACAGTTTTAACTTGGTCAACGATGCTTTTTAACTGTTTTTATTAACGAATATTATCCATAACTTGACTAATACTTGCCACATCTCAAAATGTTACCCCTTCCCGATCTTGTATTTTCGAGTACTATTATTCCTAATCAAAATCTAGCAAACTAAAATCTGACCCAATTTTCGCAAATTTTGAAAGGGGTTACATCATGATTTTTTCAAAAATCGCAAAAAAATTTTTTGGTTAATTTTAAGAATATTTTAATGCTGATAAACAAAGATTGAACCACTGGTTCCAAAATGGTATTCCGTTTCCTAATGGGATGATAAATGGGTATAATATCGGCTAAAAAGCTTGGAATTTTTAGAATATTATAGCAGCCACTTCGAGTACTATTATTTGCAATCAAACTCTTGCAAATGTAAGCCTTTTTTTAATCGAATTTTAGAATATTTTAATGCACATAAACAAAGATTGAACCACTGGTTCCTAAACTGTATTTCCTTTCCTAATCCGATGAAAAATGGCTACAATATCGGCTAAAAAGTTTGTGATTTTGGAATATTCCTTCAGACACAGTTTTAACTTGGTCAACGATGCTTTTTAACTGTTTTTATTAACAAATATTATTCATAACTTGACTAATACTTGTCAGATCTCAAAATGTTACCCCTTCCCGATCTTGTATTTTCGAGTACTATTATTCCTAATCAAAATCTAGCAAACTAAAATCTGACCCAATTTTCGCAAATTTTGAAAGGGGTTACATCATGATTTTTTCAAAAATCGCAAAAAAATTTTTTGGTTAATTTTAAGAATATTTTAATGCTGATAAACAAAGATTGAACCACTGGTTCCTAAATGGTATTCCGTTTCCTAATGGGATGATAAATGGGTATAATATCGGCTAAAAAGCTTGGAATTTTTGGAATATTATAGCAGCCACTTCGAGTACTATTATTTGCAATCAAACTCTTGCAAATGTAAGCCTTTTTTTAATCGAATTTTAGAATATTTTAATGCACATAAACAAAGATTGAACCACTGGTTCCTAAACTGTATTTCCTTTCCTAATCCGATGAAAAATGGCAACAATATCGGCTAAAAAGTTTGTGATTTTGGAATATTCCTTCAGACACAGTTTTAACTTGGTCAACGATGCTTTTTAACTGTTTTTATTAACGAATATTATCCATAACTTGACTAATACTTGCCACATCTCAAAATGTTACCCCTTCCCGATCTTGTATTTTCGAGTACTATTATTCCTAATCAAAATCTAGCAAACTAAAATCTGACCCAATTTTCGCAAATTTTGAAAGGGGTTTCATCATGATTTTTTCAAAAATCGCAAAAAAATTTTTTGGTTAATTTTTAGAAAATTTTAATGCTGATAAAAAAAGATTGAACCACTGGTTCCAAAATGGTATTCCGTTTCCTAATGGGATGATAAAAGGGTATAATATCGGCTAAAAAGCTTGGAATTTTTGGAATATTATAGCAGCCACTTCGAGTACTATTATTTGCAATCAAACTCTTGCAAATGTAAGCCTTTTTTTTAATCGAATTTTAGAATATTTTAATGCACATAAACGAAGATTTAACCACTGGTTCCTAAACTGTATTTCCTTTCCTAATCCGATGAAAAATGGCTACAATATCGGCTAAAAAGTTTGTGATTTTGGAATATTTCTTCCAGACACAGACACAGTTTTAACTTGGTCAACGATACTTTTTAACTGTTTTTATTAACGAATATTATCCATAACTTGACTAATACTTGTCAGATCTCAAAATGTTACCCCTTCCCGATCTTGTATTTTCGAGTACTATTATTCCTAATCAAAATCTAGCAAACTAAAATCTGACCCAATTTTCGCAAATTTTGAAAGGGGTTACATCATGATTTTTTCAAAAATCGCTAAAAAATTTTTTGGTTAATTTTTAGAATATTTTAATGCAGATAAACAAAGATTGAACCACTGGTTCCAAAACGGTATTCCGTTTCCTAATGGGATGATAAATGGGTATAATATCGGCTAAAAAGTTTGGAATTTTTGGAATATTATAGCAGCCACTTCGAGTACTATTATTTGCAATCAAACTCTTGCAAATGTAAGCCTTTTTTTTAATCGAATTTTAGAATATTTTAATGCACATAAACAAAGATTGAACCACTGGTTCCTAAACTGTATTTCCTTTCCTAATCCGATGAAAAATGGCTACTATATCGGCTAAAAAGTTTGTGATTTTGGAATATTCCTTCAGAATCGCAATTTTTTAAACAGTTTTCAGTACATATTTTTACTACTTTTAACCGATTTGGAAATGGAATGCCATTTATGAATCAGAGGTTCAATTGCCTTCGTTTTGGATTAAACGAATGGGAAATCGGAAAAACAAAATTTTTGCCAAATTTTGTGAAATTTTGTGATGGTACTTTCCAAAATTGCAAAAAATAGGTCGAATTTTTTTATTCGAATTTTCGGTTTTTTTTAACACAGTTTGATGGAGACTGAAGCTCTGATTCATAAATGGTATCTCGTTGCAAAATCGGATGCAAAATGGCAAAAATATCCTCCAAAAACTTAAGCAAAGGAAAAGAAAAGGACATTTAGGCTCATACGTGATATTTAAAATCGATAAATTTGACCGAATTAGCCATAACGTGATTAATTCACCTCCAATCGCCGAAAGTTATACCTTCCCGATTTTGTATCTTCGAGTACTATCTAATTATTATAGATCTATAAAGCTTATTCCTTAAAAACCTAAAGTAAAAAGCGAGAAAAGGACAGTTGAGCGCACACCTGATGTTTGAAACGATTTTATTTAGTTTATGCTTCTATTAAATATAAATGTTTGAAAAAAATAAAAAGCAAACAAAGTCCTGATTCATAAATGGTATCGTTATGCAAAATCGGATGCAAAATGGTAAAAATATCCTCCAAAAACTTAAGCAAACGAAAAGAAAAGGACATTTAGACTCATACGTTATATTTAATTTCGATAAATTTGACCGAATTTGTCATAATTTGATTAATTCACCTACAATCGCCAAAAGTTATATCTTCCCGATTTTGTATCTTCGGGTACTATCTAAGTATTATAGATCTATGAAGCTTATTCCTTAACAATCTTAATTAAAATGGTATAAAAGCACATTCCGGCGCATACCTGATATTTGAAATGATTTTATTTAGTTTATGCTTCTATTAAATATAAATTTATGATAAAAAAATAAAAAAGCAAATAAACTTTTTAGGCTTTACGTGATTTTGAATTTCGATAGATTTGACCAAATTAGCCATAATTTTCAGAATTAGTAACTTCGAGTGCTATCTAATTATTTTCGGATGCCTATTCAAATTTATAAATACTTTTGTATTGGGATTTTATAATCTTAATAATAAAAATTTTTATTAAGTCCTTTATATAAATTCAAATAGTTTTTTTAAATATGGAAAACTAAATTTTCTGTGTTGGAAAACGAACGGGTCAAGAGCTATCAGCTGTTTATAGAGATAAACACCGTTTGAAACGCGACAAATACTGTGGATATTTTAGATTTATTCATAATTCTGGACCAATGGGCGGGATAATATTATAAAAAGAGAAGGATTTTTTTATTCAAACAAAATACTTAGTACAAAAAAATGAGAAATATGCTTTTATGAAATCGTCGTCAATCGTCCTATCCTGAAAGAATCCTCGCCTGAGATAATTCAGATATTCTGCGTCAATTAATGTTTGCATCACTATTTGTATCATGACTGAGTATTCTAACTTCAACTGTGAGTATTAATTAACAATTGTAACTCGGTAGCTCAATATATATATTTAAACAGACCAATACGGACAGCCTCGACAAAAAGAGGAAACACAACCAATTGACCGCCCATTTATCCGAGGTAGGTACGTCTCCGTACTTTTGATTCTTCTAGACCACAGGAAGTTGTACCATAGTTTCAATATCCAACATGTGAAAGGTTTAGTTACTTTTCCTAAACATAAACATGCCGTAACATCTAACATCGCGGATATACTACAATTTCCAGACGAAAATGAAGGCCTGCGGGAGGACATTCAGGCACTTAGATTTGAGATTTCGAGGCTCGTTGATGCTATTACCAATCACACGGCTTTTATGCAACAGTACGTGAATAAGGATACTGGGAAGTTTATCGAACAAGTCCAAAAACAAAATTTAGAGCCGAATTCTGTAATATTTCCCGTAGGTTGCGATTCCGATTTAAAAAACCTAAATGAACACATTACAGAAAATACAAAAGAATATTATGTAAGTATATTTAATTTAAAAATAATGGCTTTAATTGACTGTGTAATTTTAAAATCAACAGATAAATCGAATGAAGTCAATTTTAAGCGTTGGAGTCCTGTCAAAATCCCTCACACGTATTTTGACACCAAAACTTATTATGGACTACAACGTCGAAGGAGTAAACAATAAAAAGCAACTTCGATTTTACGATAATTTTCTATATGCACTCTTAGGTAAGCTTTTCCTTTTTCTTTAAAAAATAAAGGACTAATTTAAATTATGCTTAGAGGCGATTCGATTGACTAACAACACACAGGCCCCCGAAAAGTTACTCCGACATGCGCTAAACTGTATCAAAAACACATATACTAAAAGAATGTCTCTAGAAAATAAAAATGTAAAGGAAACTGGAGCTGTGTGCAAAAAAACGGAAATTATCAAAAACACATATACTAAAAGAATGTCTCTAGAAAATAAAAATATAAAGGAAACCGGAGCTGTGTGCAAAAAAACGGCAATTCAAAATAAAAGACATGAGAAACTACAACCGACTATATTAACAAGGGAAATTAAATTTCCTCTTCATTCAGAAAAGGATCTGATTTTATTAGACTTGGATATGCAGAAAGATGGCCATCCTGACTATGTGAATAAAAAGTTAAATTCAAACTTGAATCATAATATGGTGATTTGCATTTTTTTCAGATAACTAAAATGCAAGCTTTGCTTAGCACCGGCAACCTTTCAAAATCATTAAAAAAGGTTTTAACAGAGGAACTCATCGCAGACTTCAATATTCTTGGGGTTTCTTCTAAAAAACCTTTAAAGCAATATTTACACTTCTTTCCAAGTCTTTTGAGTGAGTCCTGCTATTGTTAAGCCTTTAACTTTAAATATATATTTTGTTTTCAGAGGCGATTGGTGTAGTGGACTCTACTAAACCGCCGGATATTTTACTAGCCAAAGCAATGCTTTGCGTTAAAAATAATTTCAACAAGAAGAGAAAGAAAATAAAAAAAGTTTAAACTTCCTCAAATAAAATTAATATTTACAAAATCAATTTAAAATTGTTTTATTTATAATACATATTCTTCTCCAATTTTTAAGAGGTAATGATCCTAAGAAACCCATTGAAGGACAACATAGCAACAATATATGCAGAAAAATATATGAGTTATACATATTACATATTATAAACAATTGCTAAAGTTTTATTGTGTCCAGAAATATACATAGTTTTCCGATAGTACAATTTTAAAAATCCTTTGTTTACATTCAATTAACATTGCAGAGCACAGGAACTAACAACAGTGTTCTGTTAGTAATAAAAAACAGCTGTTGCTGTTGTGTATTAACTGAAAAAGTTCATTTAATAATTACTCCATATAAATGTCGCACATTTCACCAGTTTCCCCGCCACCACCACCACCGCTTCCTTCTGGTCTGACTCCACAGAAGTCCACCGAAATAAAGAAACCTCCCCTTTCGATAAATATTGCCACTGACGAATGCAGCTGGGCTAAGGAGTATCCGGAGCTCCGAAAAGGTTGCTATCTCAGTCGGGTGTGCCAATATGAAGCTCCAAAACGCTGCCAGTATTACTCAGTGCCCAGTATGCTGCAGGTACGTGCCAAGGATAAGCTCTCCCTTCCATTTAATTTTAAAATGTACTCCTCCAGGTGGGACCTACTTGTGGGTTGACAGCTCTTAGCATGTTGCTCGGTGGACAACCCACGGCGGCGGAACTACTTCAAGAAGCCATTGGGCAGGAATACACCCTAAATGGAGAGCTATTCAGTGGTCAGTATTTGTACGAAATCACGCGAAAGCATTTGGAACAACGCGGTGCCTGTCAACTGCACCAGGGTCTTCTCAATTGCGACAAGGTCAAGGAGTTGCTCCTCGCAGGAGGCTGCCTTCTTGTACCGTATCCTTTTAAAAATAATCTTAGTTTACATTCGGTTTGAATCTAGTTAAGTTTGGCTTTTCGTGACAGAGCTTAGCTTACATTCGGTTTTGAATCTAGTTAAGTTTGGCTCTGCTTTTCGTGGCGGCGCTTTACAGCACCGATGTCAAGTAACAGCACACTGTTAAAGTTGCGCGTTTTCTGCGTTTTTTAGTGATAATTTACAAGCCGCATATTGTGTTGTGCAAAAAAAAGAAAAATATTTACTATTTTTGATTGAAAAAACGTGAATTTCCCTTTGTAATGGCCACCGAAGAAGAGCAGGTATGTACAATTTATCAACTGTAATTAAACTTTGCTAATTCACGTTCTTTCAGCTGAGTCAGGTTATTTTGCCGGTCAAGGAGCCCTTGGACCTCATCCGATTGAGTTTGGATGAAAAGGTTTACGTGAAAATGCGCAACGAGCGGGAGCTACGGGGACGTCTTCATGTGAGTTAACTGCTCCGATTATTCCTAAACGTCGTCTAATTATAACATTCTATCGTTAGGCCTTCGATCAGCATCTGAACATGGTTCTGGGTGACGCGGAGGAGACAGTGACCACCGTGGAAATCGACGAGGAGACGTATGAGGAAGTTTACAAGACCTCAAAACGCACCATTCCCATGCTGTTTGTGCGAGGCGACGGTGTTATCCTTGTTTCGCCCCCGATGCGGGTTGGCTAACCAATCTAATCTAGGTTTTAAATAACTTCCCTGCATTTGTACGATTTTTATTTATATTACTTAATAAAAGTTCCAAAACCTACAATTGGATAGTTTAAATATTATATTTGTACTTCAAACTCTCTTGGTTAACCTTAATTTATTTATTTACAAATGTAACTAAAAAGGTATGATGCTGATGTGAACCACGCTCCTTGTCTGAAGTCTGGCCACAGAGCACATTGGGCATTGATCGTGGGATTCCTGGTTGATAGCCAAGATCAGGTAAGAAGTTTAAACTCAGATGAAAGCTTAGCCTATATTATAGTACCAATTTTCCGCAGTTCTATGTCTTGGCTCGTCATGGAAAGAGTCCTAACTTGGCCGTTTGGTGCCTCGACACTCTTAGCCAAAGCAATGGCAATCTTTTAGAGTATGCCCAACCCAAAAACCATCCGGATAGTCTATTCCTGCTACCACCTGGTGGAATTGATGGTCCCTTAGGTCTCAAAGAGCGCTCCATTCTAATTAATGGTCTGCCACAACAGGTGCTGCCCGTGTGCTGAGCTTGCACTTGACAAATAAAGAGTCTTGACTATTTCGTATTTAACGTTTAATATATTTAATAGTACAATTATAAATTACACGCCTTACAATGCATTACTTCACTTCAACGCACTTCGAACATCCTTTTATATTTCTCAGTTTTTATGTGGAAAAACACGCAGTTTCGTATTGAATAGGTTCACAACTTCTACGGGGTGGGATGGGATGGGTATACGAATGCGGGGAATTAGAATATATTGTACATTAATGATATATCGAACTGTCTTCTCTTGCTATCTGATCTATATAGATTTAATTTATGTATACAAGTATAAATATTCTTTTCTCGACTTTCGCTAATACAAATGGGCTGACATAAACGCTGCACACTTTGAAATTTTTGAACATCACAACAATAAGAGTAGTACACAATGGTTTGTATATGGTTGATTAGATAGGAATACTATATGTTTAAATATAGTATGTATTGTATATAATTTCACACACAGATATTTTCTGATTTAGGTAGTATATAGACGACGGGTTGGTTAAATATGTCAAGTTTGTTAATAAGTTTAAACTTTTTTTGAATAACCTTCAGATACACTCGATAGTTGGCCAGTCGGGGGCAACGATTTTGAGATCATGGAGCCTAGTACCCCGAAGCCTGACACAGTTCGGTTGGGTACAGGGTAATATTTATGTATATATGTTTATACTATAACATGTCAACAGGTCAGAGCTAAGTGTTTATTGAAATTTTTGAAACGGCAACTACAAGATGTTTAGTTTTATTTCTCGACATTCTTTTACAGGATTATTTTGATACGCGTTGTTCGTTTCGAGGAGTTTGTTGAATTATTTTAAGCTGATTTTTCAACTACTACAGTGTCTCAGGTTGTTGGGTCTGAGTGTCTGAGTGATGTGACTCAAAAGGATTTGATTTGATTTGATAAGTTCGCAAGTTGCGTGCGGAAATGAACTTAACTGGAGTTTACATACTAATGGTTTATTAACTAAAAATTTACAAATACTAATTATAAATAAATTATCATTCTATTCAGTAAATAATATTTATTGGCGCGCAAGTTTCTGACTCCCTTGCTCCAAGCACGTAACTTTTGTATTTAGTTTTAACTTCTTTTTTGTGTGTGTCTCTGTGTCCTTTCCGGGAACTTTCGGTGTCCTGTGTGAGCGTAGGGGTTAAAATGACTAGGATAATTCGGCACAGGACATGGGCGTGCAGCCGATAAGTGCAATGGGAAAGTTTTTGACATGCGTTTGCCATTGCGACGACACTTGGAAGAACTTGACGCCCGTCCACTCAGTACCATCGATGTACACTGTAATTTTGAAAGGTAATTAGCATATCTCCAAAATGTTTGTTGAGAGATCCCTTACCTCGTAGTGGTACAGGATGCGATTGCTTTGGTGAGCAAATTAGACGGGCCACCCCCTCTACACACTGCTCCTTTTCGAGATCACGCTCCTTATCCTTCTTCTTTCCTAGGCGCATAACTAAAGAGAAAGTACAGGGGTTAGTAGGAGTCAGTAAATGACAGTTGGAATGATGATGCACTTACTCTGCTTCTGCTTCTTCTCTTTGGTGGCGAAACTAACAGTCAGTCCATTGAACATATCACCCAATTGCTGTGCATGCTGTGGCAGTCGCCACACCTGCAGGTTCCTAAACGTACTCTTAATGCTATTCTTGCCTCCGGCATCGCTACCCTTGGATCCACTGCCACTCTTCGACTCCTTGGCATGCCCATCGCCTGGTCGCACCACCGGCCAATAGTCCACCTGCAACTCCACAGCCTCGGCGGCTGCCAATGCGCCGCTGAACGTTTGTTGCTGCAGCGACGATGGCGTGCTTAGCGATTCGCTAGCAATACGTTCCCGGTGGGACGATGCAGAGGAAGGTGGCGTCTGTAGCGGTGGTGAGATGCGTCCCATGCTGAGCTGTTGCTGGGGTGGCGAACCAGACACCACGCCATGCACATTCGGAGAACTCTGACTACCAATGGGAATTGCCGAACTAGATACTAAGCCCAAACCACTGCCGCCAGCATTGGAAGCGCCGGCATTCTCCTCAAGATCCAGCGAGGCCTGTGCATCCAGGTAACCAATGCGAACATCCTAAATAAAATGTTTCCAATTAGTTTCAGTTACCGGTTATGATTAAAAAATGAATGACAACTTACGCTAACAAACGGCACAAATATCTGGCAGGAGTCTTCGTCCTTGTAATTAACCATTGCCTCGGCAATGGGAATCTGAGTGCAAGGTCCTGCTGCTAGCAAGTATCTCTGAATACGTTGCACCAGCTCTGCAATATCCGACTTATTCACCCCGGCTGCATCTGCAAGATTGGCTGTCAAGGCGGTGGCATTCACGGTAGTGACGGCGCTGACCGCCGCCGCCGTGGCAGCCGCTCGTTCACACAACTGTGTCCAATTGTCCGAGCCAAACATGGCAGCATATGCCTGGTCCATCTGGCTGAGGTGTCGCGCCACATTGCCGCAACTACCACCGATGGGTACCAGATAGAAGCGCAGATGGTGTAACCAATCCGGCGGACGTACACCCATAAGCTCCACGTAATGCCGCAGGGTAGCACCCTGCAACCAATCTCCACCGATGAGCAGCACCTTGACCGTGTGCGGTGGCTTGGCATTCGAGTTGCAGCTGCAAAATAAGGTTGAAATCAATAAGATTATCAAGAATTTAAGGGATTTTAAAAGAACACTTACTACTTCTGGATCTTGGCCATAAGCGCCTGCAACACAGCCTTAACCTCGGCCGTGTTCTGGGGCACGAAGGCCGGCTTGAAGGAGTTTGCAAATAAGGTGACCAGCTTGGCTAATAGCCCGCTGCCACCCAGCGCCTCTGGCGGACTGATGATGGTCAACACCTCCGGTATGACACTTTCCTCGCCGGCAAACACGCGATTCAACTGGTCGAGCAACAGCTTGCGTGGCTCCACGTTGGTGGGCGACAGGCAGGTCTCCAGCACGGATCGTGGTTCGGCACTCAAGCTCAGGGTGTGTTTCCTTTTGCCACCACCCGAGGCAGTTACTGCACTCGAGCTGTTACCCCCACTTCCCGTCACCACCGGAGTGTTGCTGGAAGTCCGGAACAGACGTGATCGCTTCTCCGTCTGTGCGGGCGTGACCGGGTTGCCACTGGCCAGGCTGGCAGCCACCGAGCTGACCGGGGTAAGCTGCTGTTGCTGCAGACGCAGGTAGTCCTTGTCCCGGGGCGGGCTGTTCTGGGGATCCGAGTTTTGGCCATCTGTATATCCGGTATTGGCTTCATTTCCGGAACTGTCGTTACCACCTCGGTCTGTGAAAAGGAATTACAAATTGTAAATGGTTTTAATCGGAAAAACAAAACTATTTAAGTCACTTATATATCGGAGAAAAGTTGGGTTACAAGAAGAGTGATGGTCACAAAACACTTTAAAAGCAATTTTTAATCAACGTTTTAGTTGTGTCCTTTCTCAGACAGAATTCTGATAATGAAAAATGATAAATCTTGTTAAAAATTGCTTTTTTTGTGAATGAAGTTCAAGACCAGGGAACAAACCACATTATTAATAATGACCACAAGTGAAGTATTAGGGGATTGTGATGTTCTTTGGAGGAGGGACATGCAGAGGCCACTAAAGACAAGGGGGAAACGTGAGGAATCGTGAGACAGAATGTCGGCCACAAATAGTCGTCCCATAAATAGAAATAGAATGCGTAGAGTTACCCATTCCAAGGAGGCCGTGTAAATAAATAATCAAATAAAAAACACGGACCGAAAATATAATTAAAGCTTTCATTATTTTACGACCATGACAGGGGTTGAGGGAATGGGCGGCTAATGGGAGGTAGGAGGGTGGAGCAGCCATATTTTTTCAAAGCCATGCGCCGATTAATCAAAACGAAAAAAAAAAACTTAAATCAAAATATAAGAGGAAACGCACGACACGTAAGGTGAAAGTGAAAGAAATGAGGGGCTGGGAAATGGTGTGGCATGGTTGGGGCAAACAAACTCAAGACTTTATGATATGGAGCGGGCGGGACATGCGACAAGGCTGCGATTAGGGCTACGAATTCTCAAGGGTCTGACGTCCATGTTGAGCTAATTGAGAAAACGGCTTCGAGTGCGTCGGAAGGTACAATTGTTGTGCCACACATGGTAGGGAGTTTATTTTAAGACCCCCAAAACATGCACCTGATATGTGGGAGCACACATGTTTATTACATACTCGTACGTAACGTATGGTACATGTACACCATACCAAGCTAAATACAAACAATCAATGAAATTGACGCACAAATCAAAGAGTTCCCCCTTTTTTTTTGGGAGATTGGAGCATGCAAAAGTGCAGAGAAAATTACATAAAAAAGCATACGGTTTAGATGTGAGACTGTGTTTGTGGCAGTGTAGCTGTATGCGTGTATGGGCTGTGCGTGGGTGTGAACCAAGGCAAAGGATTAAGGTATCAGGGACATCAAAAGGACATCAAAAAATCTAACCAGAAAAGCATGCCTTGCCTCTGATCTACAATGATTTCTTGATGTCTCGCTATGTTTTATGGAATTAAATAAATATCTTTTTAGTTTTTAATAAATCCTATTTCTTATTTACAATAGACTGTACTGTATATATTTCTTTAAAAAATTGTATCAAAAAGAAAGTTGTGGTCTCGGGTTTAGGGCAATGCATGTGTGTTCTATAATTTTGATTGGTAATTGGGTGGTAATTGATATATTTGATATTGTTTTTTGCTTTTGATTTTTGTTGTAATGTACACAGACCTGGTGTTGTTGCCGAATTGTTATTGTTTGTTAAATGAATGCATTTTTGGTTTTTGTTATTTTCAAGATTGTAAGATGAATTGGTCAATTGGTCGCTCTTATCCGATGATCGGCGCTCAGAGTTGCCTGCAAGAGAGATTTGTTCAAGCCATGCAAAATGTATCTTTTGTTGTACGAGTATAGTAATTGTGGTAGTTGTTTTGTTTTTTCTTTTTCTGTATTTGGAGTTATTATAATTAGAGTAGTATAGTAGTACAAGTTTTAAGTAATCAAAATTTACGCTAAGCACAACTAATTATCGTACAAGAAAGCCTTACCTAACTTACAGCTATTAAAAACACAGTTGGATAGTTTAATTGGCAAAAGCTACGTATACTTATGGTTTGATAGAGAAATGGGGCAAGGCCAGGCCCGGCCCCATAACTCTTGTGGGCGGAAGCTACAGTAACGGTCAACAGGACCATTAACTGTCTCTGTGCCTGAGTGCCACTTCTCCGCATCCTTTCTTCTTTTTTGCGAAACAATTTGTCCTGTACTCGTATGTGTTGTGTATGCGTGTGTGACATTCCTTTGGCAACCTTTCTATTATTATTGTTGTGTTTCTTGAACCTTGACCCAAACTGCCAGCAATGCCAGCACCAAATAGCAGACAGACAGACGGCTTTAAGCCGTAACAAGTTCTACGAATTCCAAACATTTTTTTAATATAAATATTAAAATTGCTTTCGGTTAGGCAAGGAATTCTCCGCTTTCACATTGAAGAGGAATATGAATTTCGCATTTTCTAAGGCCAAAGGCAATGTACTTTACTTTAGTGTGTGTGGATATTATTTTTCAATATTTTAAAGGCAACGCAACTCAACATTAACGCCCACAAACTCATATCATTAACGCATTAAAAGCATTTAAAAACAAAAAAAAATGGCAAATTCATAGAGCAAACGTCGCTTAGTCAAACTCCAGATAAAAATACATAAACAAAAGTGCAACCCCAATCCGGAGAGTTCTCCTACTCACCCGTGGGTCCCAATCCGGGTCCGGAAACTCCACCGCCCAGTCCCTGATTCAGATCGCCGCCATTGCCTGTGAGGTTGTCGTGCAACATGATTCGGGAGTTGGTGAAGAAGGGACGCAGCGATGGCTTGGGGGTGGAGCCCACCGATATGCTGTCCATGTCCGGCCCGGAGTCATCTCCCTCGCAGCACGACAACGACTCCAGCTCCTGGAAGAGTGCGTCCAGATCCCGTTCTCCTCGGAGCGCGGCCACCGTCCTCTGGTGACCCGACTCCCCCTCCAGTTCCTCGCTCACCTTGAATCGCTTCAGAAGGGCCACGATCTTCTGCTTGAAGTTCCGCTGCTGCAGCGAAATCGTCTAAAGGCAAAGGAAACAGAAATAAACATGATTATTATTTGCAAAATTAAATTAATATTAAGGAAGAATGTTAATGCTGATAATTTCTTTATGGCGTTTTCTGTGCATTAATCGACTCTGGACTATTTGCTTTTATGTCATTAAAAAAAATCTCAAGGACCACAACCGGGGCTGTTAAAATATATGCATCGTTCTCTTTTAATTGCTTTGTTTTAATTCTGTTTTAATCTGTGTCATTATGCATTCAAAATGATTCGCGGCTATAAAAAAAAAACAGATCAAAAACAAGATTGGGCTGCTTTAAACATACCCAACCCTTCCCTATAAAGGTTATTATTCATATTTCATTCCAGTTTAAAGACTCTGATGATCCTGAAGGGATTTCAACGAATACAACATGTCCTTTAGTTACCAAGTACCGCGTATAAATACAGCAAGTAGACATCCATGACAATAAAAGCCGCAGGCTAATTTTACACCTCAGCTTAGGATGTTGGCAGGTGCGCCAAAGAAGTCAAGGAAAAGAAGTCGGAGGAAGGCCATAATTGGCCCAGGCCAGGCTGAGCTGAGCCAAAGCCTTGATGTTGCTTAAATATTTAAGCTGAAGAGCTTAAGAAAATTGTCTCTGCTGCTATTAGTACTCATACTTCAAACGGAAAAACTCATCAATAAACCATGAATTTTCTAATTATAATATGAAAGCCAGAAAAGGCTGAAAGCTAAAATAACTTTTGACTAAGCCGATAGAGAGTGTCTTGAAGCTTATGGCGATGCGGAAATTCTTGCGATTTCTTATTCCGATCACAACCCTATAACCTCCTATAAGTTATTGTTGTAACATCGAAAGTATGCCACTGGCAAAATCTAAGCAAATTGAGCCGACAAAAGCCTCGACACGCCAAGGTCGTTTGCCGCCCCAACAATTGTCAACTATTTGCCACAGAAATTTTTGGCCGTCCCGTAGCGGGCGGGTCCCAAGACATAGGTATCTCTTCGTCCACCTTCTACTCGTAGGTATACCCTGGCAGCTACATTTCTGATGCATATTTTATTGGTATCACCCTGCCTAGGAGGTATCTGGGTTAACAGCAGCAGGAACTGACAAAATTTCGCAATCGCCAGGAATGGGGAAATTTCATTCCGACAATGTAAGCCAAATCGATGACTCGAGGTAAATGAATGTGCAAAATATGGAAATTCATTTATTGGATATACCTTTGACTTGGACTTTAATCTATTTCCAAATCAATAAGGTTTAGGTTATCTAATTGCAAAGATCATAGTCTTATCTAAGCTCGGAAACCCAGTCACACCTCCGCTTTTATCTATCTTTTCTAATAACAACTATAATTATAGAGTTAAAAATAGAGTTAAAAAATTGATTTCCTTCTAATGAATGGGTATGTTCAAATATATATATATATAGACGAGTGACAGTTTGTAATCTATATAGATAACTACTTGGCGATATTGATTCACTTTGCATAATGAATTTTTGAACCGCCAAATTGAAAAGTACGGAGCCGGTCGTGTTGCCACGCAATTATATCGAACCATAATGAAAATACCTATTGGGGAGAATAATTTTTGGGCGAGGAACCTTAACAGCTGGAGGAGATTACACACGTTTCGATTGACGGATTTCGATTGACTCACCCGGCTAAACTTAGCCCGTGACGAGCTCTTGTCCTTCATCTCGAACTCGCTATCACTGTCAACGCCGACGCCGGGATGGTGCTGGATGCCGGAGGCCACTAGGGCGCAATCCTCGATACCGGAGCGCTGTAACTTGTTGCGATACTTGCGCATATCATGCTTGGCCGGATGGTTGTAGTCCCTCGGATCCTTCGGATCGTAGCCGCGGATCAGGCCCAGTTCGTTGGCCTCGTCGTTGAATTCCCCGGAACTGAACTCAACCTCCTCGTCCTCGTCCGAATACTCAGCAACGCGATCTGCGAATAAACAGGATAAACTTAATTATAATCACTTGGATTTCGGATAAGACTTCAATATCACTGAAATATGTAGATAAACGCCGTGGAAGGTGCAAGTGGGGGGGAAGGTTGTTGTTTTGCTTTTTGCGTCGCTATTGTCTTATTTGCTTCGCTTAGTTTATATCGGGTAAACAATTTTGCATAACACATACTATATACTATATACTATATATACTATATATTTTATGGCTAAATGTCAATCTAGTTGTTGTTGGTTGTTTGAAAAATATAAATAATTTCCCTCGATCCAGAGCCCAATTCCGAGCAATAACTTGAAATACGTTTTTGGAAAGTTCGTTCCATGTCTCATCACCTTTTCAACTAGCTTTTCCAAGGTTCCACAGATAAGCTGCTTCCACTATATCACGATTTTGGGTAGATTTTTTCACGAAAAGGCACGGTTTTTAATATTTTGTTTCGTAAAACAAAATCAGAGATAACTTGCAACGGTCGACTGGTCGACTGTCTTTTTAAGCGGTTTTTTCGTTACTTTTCGTTACTTTTTTAACTGCCACTGATTTATCTGTTCATCTGCCGTATTACTGTCTGTTGTTAAGCTTTCTTTCTTTAGCCGCTTTGTTATTTTTTTGTTTCAACTTTTTTAAACTTTTGCGTTATGACCAGCTAGCGAGCAAGTGTGTTCCATTGGGCGCTTGGCGGAGAAATGAATGAAACGCCTGGCGGCTCCACATGTTTTGTTCTGCCTCTGCGATGACGTCGAGTAAGTAAAAAAAAAAAAAAGAGAGCCGGCCCCCTACTTGAACACCTGAGAGGCAGAGAGCCCCCTGAGCTACTTGCGCACCCAAAGAAATTACTCAAATCAATATGAACAATTGCTGGGCGGTACTCTAGCCCCCAACTATATATGGCTCTCGCTGTTTGATATTGCTAAACAAGTGTCAAAAGCTCACACTGGCGCACTGGCATGGGAAGTGCTCATTAAAGCTATTTTTACGCTTCGATTCAGGCAATTGAACTCGGTATTTGGTGGCAAGTACTTTCGGGAGGCGCCCTGCCCTGCCACCACCCACCCACTCAATCAGCTCATCGATACTGCAAGCAGATGGCTGGGATTTCTTTGGGACGATTCTTCAATCTAGCTGGGATCGCTGCGATCGTGTGAACTCTGGTTTCGATGGGGGAGCTCACACAGTCATTCATATCGAAACAATTACATTGTTTGCGATAAGATTTGTGTCATCCAGCCAGCGCTTTCTGTTGGTGTCACTTGTTGCATTCTCATGCCCAAACCGGCTACCAGTTCCACTCCCGTTTACAGGCCATTTCAATAACGATTCTCATCTGTTTTCTCTGTTTGAGGTTAAGAGGGTATTATTGCACTTTTTCTACGCACTTGTCTGGGTACATCCCGCTACCACCCAACCACCCACATCTATCAGTATCAGTTCATCTGGGGACTTACAAAAATATAGTGCAATCAATTTTATAACAATATTTATACAAAGCCTTATCGTGTTTCCTTTTCAATTTGCACTTGAGTCACGTTCTATACTACATATAATAATTAACACTGATAAACCATTTTATTGTACTCTATAAGCGAAAGAGAGGTATCTCCAAGTCGGTACACTTGATTATTTATCTTTCACTTTTTTGTTTGTTTATTTGCTCGCATGTTTTGCCGTCGTTATCATTTAGCCAAAGCTATTCACCGGCCGGTTTCCCGAAGTCTGCTGTTGTCTAGGTGGCTGGTCTGCGGAGGTGGCGCTGCCAGGTGGGAGCTGGATATCTACAGCTCCAGCTCTAGCTCTAGCTCGGGGCTACTATCGCGTGCTCGTACGCGATGCAAGTACGCATGGAGAGTCCCTGTGTGTGGGTTCAGAGTAAACTTCGACCAAGTGTAACTTTTGACAGCGGCAAAGCCGTCAAGTGATAAGTATGAGAATGATTAAAAACGCAGCCAGCAAGGTAGCAAGGTAGCAAGGTAAACAGCTAGCTGGGAAAAGCTGTTCGCTGTGGCAGGAATGATTAATTGGGGCCAAAGCCAAAGCAGAAGCTGCATTCCTACTTATTGACTATTATTCCCATCTCCAGCACTTTACGTTGCGTGTTGGAGCAGATAGTAAAGAGAAGTTTCCTCCTTGAGGGTAATTATTTTGTTTGTCTCGGTTGCTGCAATTACGCCGACAAGTTAATGATGTCTCCCTTGGTTCCTTTGGCCCATTCTTCTTCCTTTTATAATTGCATGCAATTCTCAAACACTTTAATGACCTTTTGCCTGTCTGGGGGCTTTTGCTGTGGGGCTTTTCTATGTTTCCAGGAAACCGACACCCATCCCTCTGGTCCAAGACATTTCCACGAAAAGCGTTTTTCACATGGGAGAAAAGCCAGCAGACAAAGTGTGGCCGAAAGCAACGGAAGATGTGTCATGGTTAAAGCCCTCAATTCAACACAGTTCACCTCAGCCTCCCAACCACCCACAACCTCGCCTCATCTCACCATCACCACAACGCACAATCATCCCATGGCCTCATCCCATGGTGGTGCCACGCTGCGTATGAGTAATGGAAACCGTATTGAGAAGCGACGAACGACATTGATTTAGTGTCTGGGCTCTCGGCTGCCTTGCGGGAGGTCAGATAAACCGCAGCAGCCGCTGAACAGAACGATCCAACACAATTTGGGCCAATTTTCTGACTAATATTTTATCTTATAGTTTATTTATATTCATTGCAAGTAATTTCAAGTTATTAGAAAAGATATCTTGCAGTTTTTTCTGAAAAAATGTATAAATATATTGAGTTGCTGTTTGCTATAACAAAAATATATAACAAAAAGGATAAATTTATCCATCCTTGAAGATATCGCATAATTGCTCGGGGTAAACAACGTGATTCTGTGGCACAAAAAGGCAAAACATTGGCTTAACCTTGACAACAGCTGGTAGAAGGATGCGGGGTAGTCAGGATAATAAAAAAAGTGAGAGGAGAAGTGAACAAAGTGGATACCGTGGACATAATTTACGCATTTCGCCATTAACCACTCAATGGTTGGGGTAGCAAGAAAACAGCAAAAAAAAAAACACAATAAAAAGGCAGTGAGAGGGGTGGCTGGATGGTCGTTAGTGGCAGCCTCCGGCCCAGCCCCAATCCCAGCCCCAATCCCAGCCCCGATCCCAGCTCCTATCATCTGAATCCCCTCCTGCATCCATTCAGTGTCACTTCTGCACAGCGTTTATCTCTGGCACTCAAGGACAAATGACTTAATTCCTGTCGTTGCGACAACAGCAAAAAAATGAGGGGAAAAAAACTGTCAGAGCTGTCATCAGCAGAAGCTTCTCATAAGAGCCAAATGACGGCCAAGATGAAGACAGGACGTGGGCGTGGCTCTGCTCCCTATGGATAACCATTATCCCCGGGGCTAGACAAGACCGGATGAAGTAGGAATCAAAAGCTATATGATTGATCAGATTTGTTTTCCACCTGCACACCCGTACAGGCTCTACCGAGTCCTTAACTAAACTATTTCTGTAACTGGGCGGCTCTGGCTCTAGCTCTGGCTCTGGCTCTGGCTAAGTAATGACCATGGAAAATTCATCGTAACAAACACCCCGGTTTTAAATCCACCCACAACAAGTCTACCCCGCCCACTGGCTGTACGTTAAAGGAGCGTCCGACTGCTAATGGTGCCTGACTCGTCCTGGCACGGACCCCAGCAGGATGCGCGTGGAAAGGGGTAGCAAGTGGGCGGTGCGACGGCCGAAGTATACACACATTCAACAAGCAACCAGCCTGCGGCAATCCGGCACACACCTAGTCCCCCATCTATAACCCACCACCCATCGCCATCCATCGCTCGGAGCTGCCAACAAGCAAGAACATCACCAACAGCAGCAGCAGAGTTTTTTGGAGGCCGGACTACCGCACCGCACCGCCTAAAGAGAAAATCAATACACCCAATTGAGGTTGAGGCAAAAAGGTTTTTCCTCGCATTTCTCATGCTCGTCGTCGTCGTTCTGCTTTTGAATTCCATTTTTGCAAATTAGAAAGCGAGACCCAGAGTCATTTAACAGACCTCGCCTCGTATAGCATGTTGTCCCTCTATCGGGACAGTTCATTTAGCTCGGGTTCAAGTGCTGACCCTCACTGTGGTTACTACACATCGTATGCGAACGGGTGGCTATATGACTGTCACTGCCACCAAATGGATTGAACCGCCAGCCAAATTCTCGCTGCCTTGGCCCACTGCCAAGTGGCCACCGAACGAATTTCTGATGGCTCTCTGCCACACTCTGTGCCCATTCCACAGAAGTGGGAATGAATCCCTAGCCAATCCTCGGGTGCCCCAAACACCCAAAATGTATAGAGACAACTGCATGATTTATAGCAAATGAAGGTGATTTACAATCGTTGATTAGCGAATAGCAGTTAGTACAAGTTTTACCACTTAACTAAGGGCCCTAACAAAGTCTAAAAAGGCTACTCTATCCTTTACCGGATCTACCTATCCTTAGAAACTGCATCAAACCCACGTTCCTGAGATTCTATTTTGCATGTTATACATATTTAAAAAGCCGACGTTAGATGCAACTTGCGCATTGAACGTGACCTTTACCCTGGTCCTGGCCCTGACCCAGTGATGTCGCAAACCCCAAAAATCTCCTGCCCAGCCCTGCCACTCTCCCAACCCTTAACTTAATAACTTTCCCGAGAGCCTGCCCTTTTCCATATCATCTCATCACATTTTGTCCTAGTCCCCGCACTCCTGGTTCAACCATCTGGTTGCCAATGGGGGAAACCGCATGGTGAATGAGTTTTCCACTCGCTCAACGTTATTTTCATAATTGAATTTCCTCTCACTGGCGGCGCTCTAGCTCGCTATTTTTTTTTTGGTTCGCACGCCATTCTCTTGTCAAACAAAAATAGCTGAAAAATACTTTCAATTATATTGCCTTAGATGAGGCTTCTGTTTCTGTTGCCATGTGGAGGCCGGCCTTTTGAGTAGCCATGGGGAAATTTCATGGCATGCCTTTGACGTCACTGCTTGCCACCTAAAGCTGCTCCATCATCTCCTCCACGCCATCACCACGAGAATTGTTTCACAAGCAATTACCATAAACATCAACTCAAATTGGGAGCATCATCTGATATACGCAGCAGGGACAGCCGGGACAGCTACTCATCCGTCATGAAGTGGAGGAGCAGTCGTCGATTGGTGTTCTAATCTCGAGACTCCTGCCCCCCACTTGGGCCATTAATTGCCCAGTTTGCGTCATTAGCACTTTTATAATCTTGGCCGGGCCTGGGTCTGGGTCTGGGACTGGGACTGGGACTGGGCCTGGGACTCATGGGTCCATTTATATGTGTTTTATGGATTTGGCAATCAATTCTTTAGCACAATTTGGCCTCAGAGAATGCTGATCGAAGGGGACAGGGAAAGCACAAACTCACCTGCCAGCAGGACGCTGTTGTTGTTCTTATTGTCATGGTCAACTGGAATGGAAGAAACACGCTCGGCCCGCAGACAGGCCACCACGGTGCCGGGTCTGCCATTCTTTCCGGAAGCCGTCAGCTCGATTACCATGTCCATCGACTTCTGGAGCACGGCGTCCATGCGGATGATGCCCTCGGCCAATGTCTTGTAGCCCAGAATGGTGCGTGATTTATATTTTTTGCGGCGTTGCAGCAAAATAACCAGTCTGTATACAAAATACAAAATAAAATATAAATAAAATAAAGTTTATTAATCAGAAACTCACCTATTGCCATCTCTCTTGATAAAGTGGGGATACTGCAGGCTAAAGTGCAGATCCAGTTCGGTTTCACTCAGAGGCACCGCCACTCCCAGGCCACTCAGGCCACCCAGGCCTCCGCCAGTGCCCGCACTGCCAGGTGCCCCACCCGCAGCACCTGCCACCGTTTGAGGCGAGTTGCCCTGCAAGGAGGCGGAAGAGGTCAGGGCACTGCCATTTATGGGAATCTCATGGCTCCTCAAAGTCCGCTTCGAGCTCTGCATCTTCACCGCCAGGGAGAGCGAGGTGGTGTCTCCTGGCAGCGGGGACAGGATGGTCAGCCGCGTTATTGTCAGCGAGCAGAGTCTGCAAAGAAGGAAAAACAAAGTTTTATTTCAATGATAAGTCTTTGATGGTTTCCCAATATTAATACTTAAAAAATAACCCAAAGTAATGGAAAAATCTCGTTAAATGCATTTCTGATACACTCTGAGCAATCGATCATCGAAGTCTAGGCAAGAAAACAATTTCACGCCGAGAGATTTTCGTTGCAGCGGCTGGAAAAGTCGAAAATGCAATCAAGTAGAAAAAAAAAAAAAACAAAAATTGTATAATGAAAAACCGAAATAAAAGGAAAACCATATGCATGCCAAATGCCCCAAAAACGAGGGGAGAAAATACCCAAAACATTAATATTAAAGTTTTTCTCTAGAAAGGAAATTCTCTTTCCCTCAGAGTCCCTCCTCCTGGCTTTGGGCAAAGTCAGATGTAATGGCCATTATAATCGCTTATAACTAAGCCATAAAGGAAATTGGATTTCAGTTTTCGTTTCACTTTCTGCACTGTCACAAAGGCAACTCAACTCAAAATACACATTTCACATTTTTCACATTTTTTTGGCAGCACAAGACAAAGTCCATCCTGCTGCGAGTATAAATAATTATTTCCTGATTAATTTCTGCTTTGTAATGGTCAGAGACAGAGATTCAGTGATTACGCACTCTCGCGTTTGCTCTGACATGAAAATCTTTTGTTGCAATCTTGTGTGGCTCATCGCTGGACGGTTTGGGTGCATCAGCAACATCACGTGTGAAAAAAATGCAAATTTCTACACTCTGTTTAAGGATGACTGGTGTCTCTTCCCTGGACAAAGTCTGGCTCGATCGGAAAGATGGGGATCTGGGGTCGTCGAAGCTATATAGATTGCCAGACAATGGCACCCGCTAATTGAATTCCCCATTTCCAATCCAATCTCCAATGGCAGGCTGCAAAACGAAAGCGCGCCGTTTGGAATGTCGGCGAGGCCAAGTTCGGATTCGTTGGCGCGAAATGAATTTCTTAATTAATAATTCAAAGCATTCGTGTCATCGCAACATGCTAATTTCATGAGCTCTCTCAGTAGAGGAGATAGGAGGTGCACTTTGACAAGATTGGCTGACAAGACGAGGACATAATCTATAAACGAATCTTCCACTGATTTCAATCTCAATCCATAAAGTAGAACATCCCTTCAAGTCTCTATAAATCTCCTAGTATTGCCTTTATATATTTCCGTAATCAGCATAATTACTTCGAATTTGAATTCCATTTAATATGTGACTTGCATTAGACATGAGCCGCCTCTAAATGACTAACGATGTCACGCCTGTCGATTCACCTGTCATAAAAAGAAACCAGTTTTAATCATTTGGATCAGAATACTATATACTACAAGCCTTCTCTCAAACGAGAGAATCCCTCGTAATGCATTTGATTTGCATGCACTTGACATCGTTCCTTGCCCCGTTTGAATTGTTTTGTTAAAAATAAGCTGACATTTTTATTGTTGTTCTGGGGAGTCGATTGTCTTTTTTTATTTTTAAACCAAAACAGAAATCGAGGGGCGCGTTTCTTGGCTTACATTACATTTTTTACTTTATTTATTTATTTGATTCGATTCTGATATTTGTTTTCGTCGTCTGAGCAATGTCAATGACCAAACAAAGCTTCGGTTTCAGTGTGAAATCGTTGGGTTTTTCTCTTAGCCCGCTTACCAATTTGGCATTACGTTTTTTTTCAGCCAAATGAATGACACACGTCGATGGCTGCCGGAAAGCATTTTCTTTGGATTCGCGTCTTTATCTCCCTCGCCTGGAGAGACCCCCGACTCGCGTTTCGTTTTCTTCGTTCGGGCAAGTTCATTGTACGCCCAGAGCGGCCACTCGAGCCGCGAACAATGTATTCTTTGTTGCGGAGAAGCTTTGATAAATGACCAATTGAGGTAACAGACAAGGCACAATCGACATGGACGTTGCATATGAATTATGGCTCGCCGAGGCTGAGGCCCCTCGAGGGATTGATTGACCCACCCCGGGATAAAGCTCGATGAGAGATTATCGAATAAAGAAGCAAAAATACCTCAAAATGATGAAGTAGTTTTAAATACTTGATCGATTCGTGTAAATGGTTGTGCTAAAAACACATAAAACACCTTTACAAGTTGATTTAATTGGAAATCAGACCAATTACCCGGTTAAGCACTCGACAAGCTTCGCAAGTATTAATTACTTAATCAGCAATCGGCGAATAAAAATAGTACTCGGGCAGCACCGATATCGGGGCGTATACTTGATAAGCCTCCCCAGAGCCCCCCAGAGACCGAACCTGATCTGGAAACCCTCTCCGATTCCAACCACTCCCAAGCCCCCTTCAAGCATCAAATTGAAACTGATTAGTGCGAAAAGAATAGGGAAATGGAAATAAAAAGCGAAATGAAAATGCAGCCCAGAAACAAATTTAAATCGTAAAAAAACGACTCAATCAAATTGCAAAAAAAAAATAAAACATAGAACGTTGGAGAGCCAGAAACTGTGTCACTGGGGAAGAGATTGTAAGACTCAGATCTCAGATCTCGGATCTCGGATCGTTTTAATTCGAATGATCTCTGTGCCAGACGGCGACTTCAATTAATGCTAAATATTTTGTTTGACAAAAGTGGCAAGAAATGTGAATAAGTTTTGATGAATGAGCCAGCTAAGAACTTTTACTTTCGAATATGATTTCATTCATGAATTATAGGAAGAACGTCAGTCAGCACCTTTGACCTCAATTCTGGACAATGTCTGGCCTCTGATTGCGTGATCCTCCCATTTGCTTTCTCGCTGATTATCTGTTGTAAGTTGCCAGTTGCCAGTTGCCAGTTGCCGTGTGGAGGCTGTTAACACCCCAGACTGGGAGACTGTTTTGTTAACATGTTAATTTGCAGTTTCGTTTCCGCTGCTAACCGACTTTAAGCGTAGACTCGCGTGTGTTGCAAATGAGACGCTGGGATGGATGATTTGTGTTATGATTCACATTGATAGCTGCCCGGCGGGGGCGATACATGAGCCATGAGTTGCTCAACCACCTCCAGGGAGAGAGCGAGAGCTATATGCAAATTGCACTTTGCATTTCCTGCCGCGACAAGTGCCGATCCGATCTGTCCGGGTGGTTCTCGCTAGACAACAAAGACTTGACCGACCACATTAGTTGGTCTGGCAGCGATGACAAAGGGAGCCGGGCTGCTTCAAGGACGTCGTGTTATGGACTACAGATGTCAAGCTGTGAAAGAGTCTGACAAATCAGCAAATCGCTGTTGAACAATAATAAACCCGAGTGGGGAAAACGGGTCGAATGAGTAATATCTACAGGGCGTATGATTAACTACGTTTCCAATTCCATGGAAAGAGAAACACAAACAGTAGATACTCCTCGCAAAAAAGGGTATTTCCGGAACTCTAACAACGAAATCGCCTAATGCCGCCATCCTCTTGGCTAGTTTATGTCATTTTGTCGCGACTTATGGGCAACTTTTACGGTTTCATTAAAGCCTGTTTATTTGGTATCCTTTTTTATTACGAGTATTTGCTTTTGTGCATTTTCATTTCGTATTTCGCTTTGAGGCAAGGATTGCGAGCATGAGTCACGGTCGCCACACTTGCCATCGGGCCATCGGGCCATCGGTTAGTTAAATGAATTTAAGGCACGACATGGAAGGAAACCGGTTTCAACCGCCTGTGTGAGGCGTCGTGGGTGCCAAGTGCCATTCAGGGCGACTCCTTGGGGGCGTTTAATTAGGGAGTACCGAAAGTTTCCAGCCTAGGCATTACTTGGCGCCCGTCTGTCGTTGCCCTGGGTCATTGCATTATTGATCAACTAACTGCAACTGCAACTGCAACTGCCACAGCCACTGCATACGGAATGCGTTGCTAGTTTCCTTTCTCGGACTACAGAGCGGCAGCAGCAGGGAGAACAATGAGAGCTTTACTTATGCATGCCAACTACTATTCACGACACGAGGTATCTCGAGCTAGTTAATTTATGCGAGAATTACGCAGGCCCTGACTGACGGACAGCCGGACAGTCAGCCAGACCGGCAGACAGCCAGACAGACAATGCCCGGAAACGGACGGAGCCCCAAACAATAGCAACCGAACCGAAGGCGAGCTGCAATTGAATTCGAAATGTTAAATGGGAATGTGTGTGTTTTTTTTTTGGGGACAGCACAGCTACAGCAGCTAAACGCTGTCCATTCAAATTCTAATAACCAAAATCGGGGTCTGAGTGTCTCTAGAAAAGACACAACCAATACCCTGTGGTTTATCAAATAAACTAGACTAGAGACTGACTAGAATCTGAAATGACCCGCGAGTTCAGCAACCCTTCTAGCACAGAGAGAGAGGGCATCGAAAATCGATGTAACTGCTGCTCTTGGTAATTTGCAACAATTATCAACTAAATTGCACTTTACGTTCACGTTCTCCAGAGTCACAACAAGCTAGAGGTGGGTGTGGTTTCTCAACTAAAAACCCAACGTACACACCACCCAACCCCATCTGAAAAGGTTACTCCGGTTCATTCACTTCACAGAGCCATATCGAATATGACATGAAACTTATGGGCCATCAATTATTAATGGGTTTTTTTTTTTATAGAAAACTAAGAACAGAAATAGTTCGAGTACCGCGTCTTTTCTTTTTCTTTTCGTTGTAAATATTCTAAACATCAATTAAATTCCAGCAACGAGGAATGCAGTCGATGTCGATGCGGTGGCTAAAAGCGGTTCGTAATTATTTTCACACCTTTTACGTTTTTCCACTTTGAGCAACTGAATCATTTATGAGTTCGAGTTCTCCCTGGGGCTAGGTGGGGGTTTGGTGGCACTTGCCAGGGAGCTTCAAAATAATGGAAAAAAAATAGCACAATGCGATTTCCAGTGACCTAGGACAGTTTCAGCAGTTTTAAGACACTTTTTAAACTTGGTTTTAACATGTTTTCAAACATCAAACAGAAATGTTTTCTGTTCATCTTCCAAAGAGGGAATTCATGTTCATGTCTATAAAAAAATGTTTGATAAACATTCAGTTAACAGCAAATTAATTTTCAATTGAAAGCGAGAGCAAAAGCTTGTGAATATTTCAAAGGCAATAAAAGTATTTATTGTCCAGGAAAGTATTGCTTCCCAGCCTTTTTTTAGGCTTACAAAAGTCTGTGAAATAAACAATTTTCAGCATGACTAGACGGCTATGATAGTATTTTGTTGAATTTTTTCGCTTTTACTAGAGTCATAAGGAAGTTCATAATTAACTCGGTTTTTCCTGCACTTTTCTCTCGGCTTAAAGCTTTTTATTGCATCATAATTTGCCCAACTTGGCGATTTCCCTGCTTCCATGGATTCCAGCAATTTTAGTATTTTTTCGGGTGTTTGCACCGAAGCTTAATAGCTGGAGGTTATGACGTGGCCTTTATGAGCTAATTAGCTGACATACAACACCATCTTGGCCGGGGATTCGGGCGTGGGCAGATGAGCTGCTTTGGTGATCAACAAAGCTCCCACAACGATGACTCTGATGACTACCTTAGATGAGTCACAATATGTTTTCGTTTTTATTTAATATTTTCACAACTCGACGTCGTTCCAATTGAGCGATCTAGAATTATATTCATCTCTCGATTCGTGTGCCACATAGATATTTGTTATTATTTATATTGTTTTTTTTATTATTTAAACATATTCCAAGTCGCCGCACAATTCGTTAATGACCCATATATCATATGACCCGCTCGCTCAGTCGCCCACAACTCGATTTCTCGATTTTTTCTCGATTTACCCTCGTTACTGGCTCTGCCCTGATACGGCTTCAGTTTTTGCCTTTGGCTTTGGCTTCGACTCCGATAGAAAAGCAAAAAGCAATTTGCCAATGCCACTCGATTGATTGCATAAGGTATTGGATGCCATGCCATAAGCCGATCAGATCGAAATCCCCACCAACCTCGAGTGTATAATCCTTGAAAGGGGTTTTTATAAATATTATATTTCATGCAAGAGCTCTTCAAGACTCGCCTCGGTGGTATATAAATATTCAGAACAAATTTAATAATAAACCAAAATTCGTTTTATAATAAACCACCTCAGGTTGACACAGATATGCCTCTTTAAAAGTTTTGTCCATAAATTACACATTTTTCACCCGCCCTCGGAAAATAAACATCGGAAAACCGATTTTCCGATTTCTTCTCATCCAAACAAACACTAATCCCAGGCCATTTGATGGACAAGTGGCACCCAAGACACACCAGACACAGCAGGCACACCAGAGACACCTCAGACACACCAGACACCTCCTGCCCACAAGAAGCTGACATAAATCCCCGGGAAAATATAGAAAATTTACAAGGTGGAAGGTGAAGGAAGGTAAACAGAAAGGCGTGGTGCCAGACGGGTGCCAGAACGACATTTTCCAACCAACAAACGAACGACACCACGTCGAGTTAATGGCCAGGCCACTCCCAGAATCAAGAATCTTAAAGCGTTCGCCGCTGGAGAGTGTAAGACAATCCAATAAAAATTAACTATCTTTGGGGTTTAGAGGTGGAACCCCATCCGTTTTCCGCTGTATGTGGTCCCAAAACCCAGCAGGACCTTCCTTGGTCAATATTTTGCTCAAAAAAAAAAGCTTTCAGCAACATCCAAAAACTTTAGAAATAGTTGTAATGCAATTTTTCTTCGTAAAACCAAGTATTTCCGAATAATATTCCTTTCCCTCCACAATTACCCTCAAAAATATATAAAATATAAATAGAATGGATGAATGGAAGCAGCACTCGTTTTCGAGGAAAGCCACAGTATAACCATAAAGTGAGAATTATGATCTGGTAGAGCGTGCTTGGGCTTATGAATACTTTGCTTTTGTTTACAGACAACTTGAAATATCTATCAGGGAGATATGGATAAACAGATACAGATCTATCTATATCTGTATAGACAGAATGCGACGCTATATAAACAATGAAAGCCTTTTGTTTATATCTCGAAGCCTCAAAATGAAGAATTCCTCAGATATTTTCCATTTTTTAATTGCTTTGGCCAGCAGCAAAAAGATCTACACGATTTTTCGTTCTTCTTATACAATTGTAAGGATGAAATATCCTTAAATAATTTCAAGTTTTGTCACCTCAAGAAATACAGATTTTCAGGATTAACAAGACTCAAAACTTTGACAAACTCATTGCCTAAAGGAGTATTAAGAATCTCAGTCTTGTATCCTTGACAAATAAGTCAAAGAGTCGACTTCAAATGGAATTTCTCGTTAACGGAGGAGGGATTACACAAATCGGTTTAAATACTTGGTTGCCAGGGCAAAAGTTAAAGTTTGTGAGCTCTTTTTAAGAGGAGAAGCTGGTGCAGAAACCACAACCACTAGCCAACCTCCCACTTGGCAGGCAGCTCAACCACAAACTGTGTCAAGTGAGTTGCTGCCGCCGAGAAGCTGCCCCACTCGTTGCCCCCCGGCACCGACTTTTTAGCCAAAGTTCAACGCTGCCAAAGTTTTTATGTTAATACGCTCGAACTATAAACTACTTTTCTCGTATTTATTAACGAGATGGCAGAATCATCTGCCGGAATTCGTGTCAAGCCGGCCGGCCCGGCCACTCACTCAACCGCTCCAGTTCCACATAATTGTTCACGAAAATGGCAAACAAAATCTACGTCAACAGTTCTCGGAGTTCAATATAAAAGTTGGCTCGGTATTTGTCCGAAAATAAACACTTTTTTGTAACGAAACCTTTCACTTTCAAATTGTGTGTGTTGTGGCTTTCTTCGAGTGACTCACCGCAAACAACTTTTCGTTGCCGTTTGCTGTATGCCGTTTGCTGTTTCCCGGCACGAGACCAAAAAAACTAGTTGAAACCAATTCGAGGAGCCGAGTTTCGGGTTTGGAGATCGTTCCGTCTCCAATCCACCATCTGTTCGATCATCAATTTACACTTGAAGTTTAATAAATGTCTTTGGAATTTGCATTTGAGTTTCGTTTTCTGCAATTAAGTTACTTTTCCTGATTAATGACCTAACCATGGCTTAACCATAAATCAAAGAAGAGTCTTTGTTTTGGAATCGCTTTAATTATTATGAAATTCGACTGCTCTACAAATATGATTCAATCTGAATCGATATTTCCATTATCTTTTCTATGAGAATCGTCTAATAATTAAATAAGCCTTTATCTAATCGGTTACATTATCGAAACCCATCAATTTGTCTTACACGAAGGCGAGTGCCATAATAATAATATACGATTAGATTAGTTACTGTTCTAGTTAAGCCTCATAACTAAAAGTGTATTATTAAGCCATTGTTTAACCTTCAGCGACGTCACATCTGTGGAGGCGGCTTTTCCAGTTTCCATAAAAATAAAATCCAACTAAAAACTCTGGGAACTGGAGAGCTGAGAGCTGAAAGCTGAGAGTCGAGAAACTGCCAAGCCGAGAAAGAACCCAACAGGGAAACCCATTTTAGGTTGAACAACTTTTTAGTGTTCCTTTTCCCCCAAAGCCCAAAGCCCAGAGCCCGAAACCAGACCTGCCCCGGTCTCCTTTTTTTCCATTTTCTAGTCGACGTACTTTGTATGCTAATAAATTGCACTTTTATGAACAGCTTTCGATGGGAGGCACTATCTGCTAGAGGGTTTGCGGAAGCAGTGGAGCTTCCCTAAAGTTAACTTACATTTTAAAAGAAAACAAGTGAGAAAAGTTCATCTTTCCTTGCAGCTCTTTACAAAATTGCAATAAGTATCAGAAATCAGAAGTCTTTTCAATATTATTGGTACTTCATGTGTGCCAGAATACTATTGGTTTTATCGAGTTGTCTAGATCCGCCATTTTCAGTGTAGTATGGCAGCTATATGATATAGTGTTCCGATCCGTACGAAACTTTGACAAATCCTGTATGGCTATCAATTTAATAAATGTTGAATTCGGTTGCAATAGCTTGGAAAACATAAAAATTTTCCATACAAAGACTTGAAATCTGATTGATCGTTTTGTGGCAGCTATAAGATATAATGGTCCGATCCGACCGATTTTTAACTTGATCTGCGTGCAACAAAAATAATGATCTGGTAAAAATTTCACGCTAAAACTGCTGTCGATTTTTTGCATAGAAACAGACGGACAGACAGACATGGCTATATCGACTCGGCTGTTGATGCTGATCAAGAATATATATACTTTGTGGGGTCGGAGATGCTTCCTTTAATGCGTTACACATTTCTGGACAAAATTATAATACCCTCTGCAAGGATATAAAAAAAAGTTTCTTATTATTTTTTTTGAAGTTTTTGATTAATCTTGATGGAGAATTGATAAGAAAAAAGTTTAAGCTATTCCACTCATGAATCGGCAAAAACTTGACAAAGATAGACCCATCAGCATTTTCTATTTTAAGCGGAAGTCCATGCGGAAAAATTTAAAAAATTAGAAACTAAAATTAATTATTAAATTTTAATGCAGAATGATACAGAATCGTTGGACAAACGTTTTAAATTTTTCCTTAAAAGAATCGGATAAAAATTGCCAAAAATAGAGACATATTCCGGGACCTTATATGAATTTTCTAGGAATTTCTCCATTTTTAAAAGGAATCCATGGGAAAAATTGACAAAAAAATCGAATCTGAAATCTACTCGGAGATTTTGATGCAGATTGATAGAGAATCGATGTAGAAAGCTTTTTAGGTATTTCGCTCAAGGATCGGATGATAATTGGCAAAGATAGAGGCATTTCCGTGGACCACATAGGGAGTTCCGAGGCATTTCTCAATTTTTAAAAGTCCATGAAAAAAAATTGACAAAAAATATAATCTAAAGTTTATTTAGACATTTTGATGCAGATTGATAGGGAATTGATTTACAAATCTTTTGAAGTATCCCCCATAAGAATCCGATTAATATTGAAAAAGATATAGACATTGCTGTGCTGCATCCACGGTTTTCCAAAATTTTCAAAGGGTTTCCTCTCAAAAAAATTGACAAAAAATCGAAACGAAAATATGTTTCGGGATTTGAATGCAGATTGATAGAGAATCGATGTAAAAATCTTTTGAAGCATCCCCCGTAAGAATCGGATGAATATTGGCAAAGATATGGACATTCCAGTGGGACATATGGGTCCTTCTTTCCAATTTCCAAATTTTTCCAATTTTTCAAAGGAGTCACAGAGAACTCCACAAATGGACCTACAAATGTTCCGTTTTAGAATCGGATTTACAATATATTGGCCAATAAATAGACTTGAAAAAGGATGTTTTGTAGTTCTTGTAAGGGAGTGAAGACTGTACTTCAATGTACTGTCCAATTTTTCAAAAGACCCCACAAATGGATCTACAAAGGTTTCATTAAATCGGATGTGTATTGGCGAAGGAAAAGACTTTGAAGGGGATGCATTGTAGTTCTTGTAAAGGAGTCTAGACTGTACTGTCCTCCAGATCGAAGAGGTGGTGCAGGTGTCTGGTGCCTAGTGCCTGGTATAGAGGATGAAGCAACGATTTATGCAGCTGACATCCGCAGCTCGTTTGGCCTGTCTGCTTTTGGCCACATGGGGGAGCGGAAGTTTTCGCCAACTTGCTCGTTGTTGTTTGCTATGGTTGTTGTAGCTGCCTGCTTCGATGTTGTTGCAACTCCACTCGGGCGAGTCAACAAACTTGACGTTGACATGCCTGGACAATGTCGTGCTGCTCCACGCCTCCACCTCTGTCTCAGTCTCTGTCTCCGTCTCGAACTTGGACTTGGTGCAAACACAAAATGGAAAATCCAGTGCAGCCATTGAAGCAGTTCGACCAACATTGGATGAGTCAACGTTCGGGAAATGTGGATCCAAGACAGGAGCTCAAAGACCAACAACAGAAGGCACCAGCCGGACTGACAGCAAAAACAACAAAGCGTCTTTGTTGTCGGGGAAATGATTTTGCTTCTGATTCTGATCAGAAGAGGATATAAAATACGTTGATTTACGAGGAGAAGGATAACAATCTTTAAGAATAGTGCTAGAAAGTTTTCTTCAAGTCCTTCATGGTGCATAACGCTGCTACAACTTTCTTCATTAAAAAGCAAGAGCTCTTCGGCTTCTGCTGATGGCTTCTGGGGTGCCTTAATCCCCACCTGACTTGGTCACCTCCTGTCCGTACATTGAATTGAATTGACTTTTCTGCTGCACTGCTGCTGCTGCAAGAGATTTGCCAGCTGTGGGCATTAGCACGCCACCAGCTCTCGTCTCGAATCGAGTGGAGATCGCGGCTAATGCGCTTAGAGGCGATGCCACAAGATGAGGCAAATAGCCTCACACCCCATCGCTAGCTCTAGAGAATGTAGGTCGAGGCTTGGCTTCTGGTCTCTCCCGCACCCAGGGCCCAGGGGAGAGAAAAAAAAACACATTTCGTTTCAAGGAATTTGGGTCAGCGGCAAACGCAACAGGAAATCGATTGGGTTTGAGCTTGGGTTTCGGTTTTGGGCTTAGGTTTTGCTTTTGGTTTGGGTTTTGGTTTTGGTTTCGGTTTTGGGTCCAACAGTTTAGAAACTAGAGAGCCGCCTCTGCTGACTTGACCACTTTCCTTTCCCTCTTTCTCTCTTTGATGTTCTTTTTCCAAAGTTTATGGCCAGCCGTGAAAAAAAACAGATTGTACTGGCTAATGCTGGGGTTATTTTCCCGCCTACTGAACACCACCAAGCACTCCCACACTGTTGGAAAACAATCTGGTATCCACCATTCGGTCATGGCCAAAAGGCGGCACAGCTGCTGATTCGTTGCTGGCAATCACGTTGAGGCTGCAGATCGCACTGGGACAGTAGAGAGGCTACACATCAGGGGCAGAATAAAGTAAATCCCATTGAAAGTGCACACTAAATCAATTTGAAAAGCCATCAGCATAAATTTGTTATACCCTGGGCCGTCTTTAAGAATGGTATTAAGGGTTCAAAGAATAAAAAACTATTACAAAATATAAAACTTTTTTCTATTTTGAATCATATTCTTTTTATTTATTTCATTTATTTTGGAGGGTACTCAATTATATACTCAAAATTTGGTCATTTCTCTTCACATCCCATATCGAAAGGACATTCCGTTGACATATTTCGAGAGAAGCCAAAAGTATGAAAAATATTGCCATTGCAATGCAGGCAAAAAATTCAAACAATGGAAGGGAATTCAATTTGTCAAAAAAACAGATACAGATACGGATGCACTTGCAGGTACAACTAATGGATACAAAGATACATTTACAGATGCAGATACAAATACAGATACAAAGATATAGCTACAGATACTTACCAAAAGATACATGGTGCTGCTCTAGATATTGTTTCGAGTTCTTGCAAAAAAATAAAAGAGCGCCAGAACATATGACAAAAAAAAAAAAAGAAAAAAGTTCAAGGCCAACATTTCGTGGGCAACACGCGCTGCCCCAAAAAAAAAAAGCAAAAAAAAAAAAAGGCGAAAAATTAAGCGAAAAATAAAAATTTTTCAGGCAACTGCTGTCGCTGCTTGTCTTGCTATAAATTCTACTTATAGATACAGATACAGATCCGCGACCCGCCGATCGCTAGGTTGAGATACAAATTAGGGGATCTGCAAAATATGTCACAGAATGTTTTCTGCCGCATCGCGCTCTTTATTTTAATTTCTGGTCTAACATTGGCGCAGTTTATAATTTACAACCGAAAAAAAAGATGATGATGATGATGAGGAAAACATAACTCGGAATTGTTTATCAGAAATCAGAATTTTTTCATTTATTTATAAACACGCAGCTCTCTTGGCATTTAAAATACAATCAGACAGAAGACAGAAGACAGTTCCGTAAAGAAGCGATACCATCAATCACTCCTTCTGGCCTGTTCCACTTTCTCGAGAACATTTAAAAGATTTTTGAAACATGAAAAAACATGAAATTTCCTGTTGTAAAAATAAATCGAACCGCAAAGAGTCGAAGAAATAAACAGAGAATAAAGCGAACCTATCCCAAGTACATTTTTATTGGCAAAAGGCAACAACCAAAAATTGTAAATCTCTCAAAATTGTCTGAAAATGTCTGAAAAATGCAATTTGATTTTCAGGTAACCACAAAAAAATCCATCAACTGCGACAGCTCTGAGGACCTGAGAAGAGATAAAGCCAATCTCTTGGGTTTTGAACATTAAATTTATGATTTGTTTTCTTTCTCAAAGATAAGCCAAGTACACAGATCGAATAATCTTTAAAAAATAAACCATTGATAAAGGGAAACAAATAAGAAAGAAAGTCGGAAATGATAAACGCAAGAAATCGATTGCATTTTCTCCCCAAAAATCTAAGAAAGTATCTGACATTTTATGAGTTTTTCCCCAATATCGCCTAAAAACCTATCAGAAACTATGGGAAATATTATCAGTCTAGTTTTATGGAAAGGAAAAACTTCCCTTCCATTAAGGATAATTGGCTTCTCCCCTCGAAAAACCCAAAACTTTTGCTACTTAATTAACATGAGAAAAGTTTCAGCTACTTGTATTGTAGTTTCTATAAAAACAAGATAGATACTATACTTTCTCGACTCTCCACAACCACTCCCTTTTACTTACGAACAGGACATTTAAGTTACACAAACAAAACGCTCACTCATTCAAGGATAATTTGCTTTGCTTCGAACTTGAATGCAATTCGGACCCTGACTTTGAGACTGCCTAGAAATGTATCTCAAATGTGTATCTCTTCATGGGCAGCTTCAGTGATTTGATTTGAGTTTGATTGCTCTGAAGGGTCAGAGTTGGAGTCGGATGAATCAGTCGGGTCAGCTGTGTCCGCCGGGTCAGACGGGTCACGTACGGTCACAAAACCGCAAGGAAACTTGCGCTAATGCTGCGTGAGTCCTAATCAAAGTCTGAATAGCTGGCGATATGCGATACGTGAGGCATTCGAGTGTGGATAAAATCAGCATAAAGATACAATTTGCAGGAAACCAAAGCCTGGCCAAGAGTTGACAAACTGTGACGACTAAAACTATAAATTAAATCTGATTTCAGCTGCAATTAGCCAAAAAAAAAAAGAGGAAAAAACTGTATGAAAGGTGAAAGTTTTCTCTCGCAACTCCCAGAAGAGTTCAAAGTTGGTGACTGAAAAATTCCCCAATTAGCTGGCTTGGCTTCAGTTTCTGATTTCTAATTATAAGGCAGCCAGGCAGTAAGGCAGCCAGGCAAGCGGGCGCATAATTATAAACAAACAAAGCCAAAGCAAAAACCCAAACTCCAAAATGTATCTGAAAGATACTTGTAAAAACCAGAGACAGTGTTTGTCGATGCGGTTTATGACCTTTCAACAAACAACAACGAAACAAACAACAAAACAACAAAACAACAAAAAAGGTGAAGCACAAAAAACGAGAATCCACGAATCTCATCTGGCCTTGGCCATCAAATATTTAGTAAATACTTTCGACTGACTGCTTGGCTGCTTGGCTGCTGTTTCTTCTTTTTTTTTTTTTTTTAGCCGCAGACATGGCCCAAGGTCTTGACTTATTCAGGTCCTAATTCCACCGACACCTCCACGTCCACCTCCATCTCCGCAGCCCTCTTATCGCTGTGAGACCTCTTCAAAATACACAAAAGCGATTAAAGTCGCCAAAAACTGCGCCTCACCTTCTGCTCGATTTCTTATTTTTGCGACGCAAGAATTATAGATATATCTCTCGGGTTCTTAGAGTAGGAATCTAACGCCTTTTTGGACTAATTCTGATTCATTCTCAAGCAACAGCCCTTGAAGACTTGACATTACCCTATTCGGGGGTTACTGGAACAAAGGCGCCTCATCTTCTACCCCCAATTTCCAATTTCTGCGTTGCAGTAATTATAGATTAATCTGTATTTATCTCTCTGGTTCCCCTTTGGTATAGATCTGCGACATATAGACGCCCTTTTGAACCAACTCTGAATCATTCGCAATACAAATAAGTCGCGCATTCTTATTAGCCTTACCCAGAAGCCAGAAGAACAGCCTCCGAAGACAGGACATTTGGGATAACCCTTTGAGGGTTACTGGAACAAAAGCGCCTCATCTTCTGCCCAATTTCTGCGTCGCTGGAATTATAGATCTCTCTCTATTTATCTCTCTGGTTCCCCTTTGGTATAAATCTGCGACATATAGATGCCCTTTTGAACCAACTGTGAATCATTCTCAGGCAAACAAGTCACTGGTTCTTATCAGGAATACCCAGAAGCCAGAAGAACAGTCTCCGAAGACTTGACACTACCCCACATTCGGGGGTTACTGGGACAAAGGCCTGGCCTGACGCAAAACAAACGAAAAGAAACGAGTTTTTATTTGCGAGATTTGCCATAAAAAATAACTAAAAAGTTTGTTCAGATAAAATTGCTTTTACTCATGAATGAATATGGGTGGCTTATAGGATGGATTATATTTCCAACTGATCGCTGCCAATTCCAATACTTTTCATGGTAATCGATACTTTGATTAAAGATATTGTTTCAATGGAAACAAAAGCCTCTATCATGTCTCTATTAAGTCTGTAAGTCTTTTAGTCTCTAAAAAGTTTTGAAAAAGTGTCTATCAAATCTCTTTCGAGGCTCTAAAGCGTCTCTAAAAAGTCTTTAAAAGACTCTCTATCAAGTCTCTATTAATTCTCTACCAAGTCTCTTTTAAAATTCTGTTTCAAGGCTCTAAAAAGTCTCTAAAAAGTCTTTAAAAAGTGTCTAAAAAGTCTCTTAAGTCCCTATCAAGCTTTATCAATTCTCTATCAAGGCTCTAAAAAGTCTCTATCCAAGTCTTTATGAAGTCTCTTTTAAGTCTCTATCAAGTCTCTATTTAGTCTCTATCAAGTATCTATGAAGTCTCTAAAATATCTCCAAAAAGTCTCTATGAAATCTCAATCAAGCCTCTAAAAAGTCTCTCTAGAAAGTCTCTAAAAAGTCTCTTAAAAGTCTCTATCAAATCTCTCTCAAGGTTCTAACAACTCTCTACCAAGTCTCTATCAAGTCTCTTAAAAAGTCTCTAAAATGTCTCTAAAATGTCTCTAAAATGTCTCTATCAAGACTCTATCCAACAAAGGCAAACTTTTGGTTCCAAAACAATTTGAACACTCATTGAAAAGTTCCTTATGCCCTTAAAAATTGATAAATCAAAGGAAAATACAATATTTCACAATATTTATCTTTTTTCCTTCAATATTTTACAATATTTTCCTTCTATTTTATTAAGTCTTAAGAGCATAGGGAATTTTTCAAGCAATTTGAACACTCATTGAAAAGTTCCCCTACAATAGAAAGAAGAAAAAAACAATATTTCATAATATTAAACGTGTTGTCTTATCAGTTAATGAATAGTTTTGAATAGTTTTGAATTAATCCAAAATAGAGCTCCTATCTTTGCGATTTTGACATTAAAATTGACATAAAAAGTCCCTTAAAAGTTGATAAAAATAGTAGAATAATGCAATATTTCATAATATAAATCCGATTGTCTTATCAGTTAATGAATAGTTTTAAATTAATCCGAAATAGAGCTCCTATCTCCCCGACTTTGACATTATTTCAATCCAAAATTTCAAGATCGTAAAACCCTGTAATCAGTATTGAACCTTTGGGGTCAAGATTCCCTTTCCTTGAATGGTTCCACGTTTTCTTAGGAGAAAGAGGAGGGGAGGCTTTGCCATAACCAGGCGGCGGGTTAAATAACAGTTACCAGTCTTCAGGCCAATGTTTTCGCGTTTTTTTCGCGGGGGTTTTCGCGGGTTTTGTTAACTAAAAATAGCCGCTGAAAGGCAAAAAACAAATCGAAAACAAATTGGCAGCAAAGCAAAGACAAGCGCCGCCTCAGCTGTCGCTGCTGCCCCTGCTGCCACTGCTGCCCCTGCTGCCACTGCTGCCGCTGCTGAAATTATGTAAAATTTGTTTACAGTGTAGAGACTCACCGTGGGATGCAGTTGGGCGGCGTCCGATCCACCTCCCAGGCGGCGAACAGCTTCATGGGCACTGGCTTCTGGCCACCAAGTCCACCGCTGGAGGATAGACCTGGCAGGCCACCACTGGAGCCAGTTCCTCCACCGCTCCCGGCCCCACCGGGCATATTGACCTGTCCACTGGCAGCTCCACTGCCGCTGCCCACGGCGACGAATTTATCCACCAACTTGGACGATTTATCGACCATCTTCATGGTGTTTCCCTCTGTGATTCCTCTCTGTGATTGTTTGTCGTTGTTGTTGTTGTTGTTGTTGTTGTTGTTTCTGCTTACGAGTGTTTGGCCGCTTTTTTCAATTTATCTTGCACATTGTTTCGTTTTCACTTTTTCAATCTATATCTAAGTTTTTATATTTTTCTGACAAACAGTTTCACACGATTTTGGATTTGGATTTGGATTTTTCTCTCTAGACGATTAGGGCTCGGCCTTCCCGGCAGATAACGATGCTCTGCTCCTCCTGCGCTGCAACTCCTGCAACACTTGGACTTGGATTTGGATTTGGATTTGGACTTGGACCGGGGAAGGGCGTGCCACCGCCTGCCTCAAAGTGTAGTATACACAGGGAGTTGTTGTTGGGGCTGTTGGCTGTTGGCTGTTGGCTGCTGCCTGCAACTGCAAAATTCACTCGCACGGAATCAATATACGCGCGCGGGCCCGACGAAACGAAAACGGAGAATCTGTTGCGGATTAGGATGCTCGGGAATCGGGTTACGAGCTCGGATTCAGAATCGGATTCGGAAGCTGCTGCTGCTGCTGCTTGCGCTGCTGCTGGTGCTGCTGCTTGTGCTGCAGCCGGGCACGTAGATCGCTTTGGAGCTTCCGCGGCACAACCGTCATGCTCCAAAGTAGACTTGCGAATGTCGCCCGCCCCAAAGTTGGGGCCACCAAACGTACTCTCTCTCTCTCTCTGGCAGACAACAATAACAATGTTTGCAAATGCTGTGTGCGCGTTCTCCCTCACACGCACATTGGCGCGGCGCTTTTTTTTGCAAATTCTGGCGCTCCCCGTTTGCGCATAAACAAAAAGAAAACGCCACGAAATTGGAGCTCTCACAATAGGCGGCACACTCTCACTCTCTCGGCCGTCAATCTAATCCCGATTTTTAGCAATCACATCTTTTGCGCAGAAGACGCGCGCGGACACTTTGTTTATTTAATTTATGTGTGTGTTTAATTTATATTTTAAACCAAAAATAAATATTTATATTTTAATTGGGGAGACCGAACCGAACAAGCAATGCTGCTCTTCTAGCCATAGTGTGGCTTTTTCTAGCCAACTAACAATACAAAAAATACCAAAAATACTAATAATACTGTTTCTTAGAATATATCGGATACCAAAAAATGTAGCTCCGACGATCCGGCAACACCATTGCGTCTAAAAATATTTGATAAACATTGTTTACCCTCCGCCGGCCATTGAACGCTAAAATGGCAGATGCTTGGGATATAAAATCGCTGAAGACGAAGCGGAACACGCTTCGCGAAAAGCTGGAGAAGCGCAAGAAAGAGCGCATCGAGATCCTGTCGGACATCCAGGAGGACCAGGCCAACCCCAAGAAGGAACTCGGTAAGACTTCATCAGGGCAACAAGTTTTTCTGGTTCCTGACCGGGTTTATCTCTATATATATATAGTGGAAGCGGACCTGGAAGTTCAGAAAGAGGTTCTACAGACTCTCAGTTCCTGCTCTCTGGCCCTGCCCATCGTATCCACACAGGTGGTGGAGAAAATAGCCGGAAGCAGTCTGGAAATGGTCAACTTTATCCTGGGAAAACTGGCCAACCAGGGGGCAATAGTGATTCGCAATGTTACCATTGGCACAGAGGCAGGCTGTGAAATCATCTCCGTGCAGCCCAAGGAGCTTAAAGAGATCCTAGAGGACACCAATGACACCTGCCAGCAGCGGGAGGAGGAGGCCAAGCGTAAATGTTAGTCTATTCTCTACTCTATTGTCTACTCGAGAGTTTTGTTTATAAATTGTATAACCTTTTTCAGTAACTGACGCTGCAGAGGTTGAGGATGACGAGGAGCCGCAGGAGAAAGCCATAAAACTAGACTCTACGGCCGTTCGCAAAGAGTCAACCAGCCTGGACGCTTCCGATGACATTATGATGCTGCTCTCCATGCCATCCACACGCGAGAAACAAAGCAAGCAAGTGGGCGAGGAAATCCTGGAACTGCTCACCAAGCCCACAGCCAAAGAGAGATCCGTGGCGGAGAAGTTCAAGTCCCATGGCGGGGCGCAGGTAATGGAATTCTGCTCGCACGGCACCAAGGTAGAATGTTTGAAGGCGCAACAGGCCACAGCAGAAATGGCTGCCAAGAAGAAACAGGAACGCCGAGACGACAAGGATGTGGAAGCAGTGGTCAGTGCCAAAGCCAAGACCTCTGAATCTGGAGCAGAAGACGGGGAGATCATCTCAGAAGCGCTGAACAACTGTGAGGCCGAATCCCAAGAATCCACCGATGGCAGCGACAGTTCCAGCAGTGAAACACCAGACAAGTGCACCAAACTCCACTTCAAGAAGATCATCCAGGCCCATACAGACGAGTCTCTGGGCGATTGCAGTTTCCTGAACACCTGCTTTCACATGGCCACCTGCAAGTACGTCCATTACGAGGTGGACACACTGCCGCACATCAACACCAACAAGCCGACGGATGTTAAGACCAAGCTAAGCCTCAAGCGCAGCGTAGACTCCAGTTGCACGCTCTATCCGCCGCAATGGATCCAGTGCGACCTGCGCTTCCTGGACATGACGGTTCTGGGCAAGTTTGCGGTTGTTATGGCTGACCCGCCATGGGATATTCACATGGAGTTGCCGTATGGCACCATGTCGGATGATGAGATGCGAGCCTTGGGTGTTCCAGCTCTTCAGGATGACGGACTCATCTTTCTGTGGGTGACGGGGCGTGCGATGGAGCTGGGTCGGGACTGCCTCAAGCTTTGGGGCTATGAGCGCGTAGATGAACTGATTTGGGTGAAGACCAACCAGCTGCAGCGCATTATCCGCACAGGACGGACGGGTCACTGGCTCAACCACGGCAAAGAGCATTGTCTCGTGGGAATGAAGGGAAATCCCACAAACCTAAACCGGGGCCTCGATTGCGATGTCATCGTGGCGGAGGTGCGGGCCACCTCCCACAAGCCGGACGAAATCTATGGTATTATTGAGCGCCTGAGTCCGGGCACACGTAAAATAGAACTCTTCGGACGGCCTCACAATATCCAGCCCAACTGGATAACCCTAGGAAACCAGCTGGACGGCATCCGCCTGGTAGATCCAGAACTAATAACTCAGTTCCAGAAGCGATATCCGGACGGAAACTGCATGTCCCCGGCGGCGGCGGCCAGTGCCGCAGCCATCAACGGAATACAAAAGTAGACAAATATAAAGACCTCGACAAGCCAAAGCCTTTTTGGCCTTGGTTATTAATAAGATAAATTAATATTAAAGCTTTTTACAAAATGAAATTAAGTACTTTATATGGAGTGGGAGATCAAGTTGTCAAACCCAAACAAAGAAAACACATTTTGATCCATTATAGTTGACTTTATGTAAATCCACATACATAGATCGATTTTACGCTCATACTGAGGACTTTGCGCGTATTTACAGAGTGCGATATCACCGATCAGTGACTTTCTACTATATAGTAGTCTATATATCTATAAGTGTCTATATAAAACCGAGCAGTACACGATAAAACTATTATCTATGCACGAATTTGGTTTCTGTTGCTGCTGTTACTCGATATTGGTAGTAACGATAACTTATATGACTTATCAGTGAGTACATGGTTTAAGGTTTAAGGGTTTATATATATATACGAATAGAAATGCAACGTACACAATGTGCTTGACTGTCTGTTCTAATCCTCTGTCTGATTGCCCGATTCCCGCGATCCCGCGAGTATTTACATGTCAGGAATGAGGACTTGGCGACTTGGCGAGTGTCCCCCTTGCATGGTCTTGCTTCGGTTGTGGTAACGAGAAATTTTGGATTTACAGTAGCAAGCAAAATATTAAGTAATAAGTTACATGAATTTGCTGAACATTAACTTGTATTGTGTGTGTATTTGAAGTCCCTTCTCAACGTTCAATTTTAACGGGAGTGTCCTCCGGCGGCGCTGATCGTCTTCAGCACAATAAAGCCCAACATTGTGGCGGCGGCAACACCTAGTCCCGCCTTCCACCACAGCTTCGGGTCCTCAGTCATCAGGCCAAATTGTCTCAGGTGGCTGCAGGTTACATAAAAAGTTACAATTAGTTTGGAGTTACATAAATTAGCGTAATGTTTTAAATCAAAACAATGAATCAATAAAAACTACAGAAAGCTGCCGCACACCACACGTTATTCAAGCACAAACGGGGATCTCTTGTATAAGTTACAGGACATCGTGGCAGATGATACAACCATATAGTATGACAAGTAGAGAGTATATATTAGTAACAAGTACAGAATGAATGGTTAACACTTACGCCGATTCCCACAGCTGTACCAACCTGTGCTTGTAGAACAGGATCCAGGCGGCCTGGAAGCGCCTGCAGTCACCAATCCATAAATCCAGCCAATCGACGTGCACAAACATCAAACAACACAGAAAAACAGACACCAACCAAGACACAAAAAAGGGAAGGAAGAAAAGATAAGAATATAAGTAGCCATTAATCCGAGATGTAGCCCAAATGTTAGATGAATTCTAGAACTACTTTGTGGTAAAAATGTTTGTGTTTCAATCCCAATTACTTGGTTAGATTTTACCCAAAAGCAACCTAAAAACTACTCACGGAAAGGCAGCCATTGTGGCCAGTTTTGTGTAAAGTTCTTTCTTGTTTGTTTTCAGACTGAAGAGGTGCGGGGGCAGTAGCTTGTATTTCTCACAGAACTCTGACGGCTGCATTAGGTAGTCCTGCCGGCGCTCGTCCATGTCACACTTGGTGCCCACGATCATCACGGGTATCTTGCTTTCCGCGTAATACTTGATGTAGATGCGAGCAACATACTCGAAAGAGCGCGGGTTGGAGGAGTCGTACACCAGACAGGCCACATCACAATTGACTTCCTGCGGCTGCAGCGGATCCAGGGCATGTCGCACATCGATGTCGCGCAAGATGAGGTGCTTTTCCTGGCCATAAACCTGCACAGAGTTGATGCAGTGAACCACATTCGTCTTGAACTCCTTGCCGATCAGCTTGCTCATGTCGTCCACTAGGAAACCGCGACAGAGACCCGTTTTGCCGGATCCCTTTGGACCGATCACGTGGCATTTGTAGACCGAGCGGCTGCTCTGGCGTTTGGCCAAATCGATGCGGCGCTCCCGGGTGACATGGATAGCTGCCAATTGACTGTCGTTTTCGTGAACATTAAAGCCTAGGTACGCCAGGTACTCCATGGTCTTCACTACGTCGATTAGAGTCATCAGCGTCCAGCGGCAGAGCCAACCGTGCAACGTCACCCAACCGGTGGCCTCGTTTATGGGGCACGACTTGCGAATATCCGTCGAGTAAGACCACGGTGCCGAGGGGCATGTGCTGAACAGCATCTTGTGCTCGTCCGGGGACAGAGCACCGTCTCCGTCACGATCGTAACGCTCAAACACGGCAATGAGAAACTGCTGACCGCGATGCGAGAGCTCTGTGCTGCTGCCGGGCGGAATCTTTAGCGGGGGCCTCAGATACTCCTGGCACATCTCCAACTGGTCGTTGTAGCCAAATCGTCGGAGCACCGCCCAGGTGGTCTCGTTCCTTCCGCGCTGGATGAACAGACAGTGAAGGAAGAGGAACCCCTTCAAGGTGACCGCGTCGTTGTAGATGCCATCCGGCACGTTCTTCTGTATCACGGCTTTTACTTCGTCCAAGATCTGAGGCTGCAGCGGCGTATTGAAGCATCGCCGCTGGAACAAATTTAGTTCGTAGTCATTCAGCAGATTGTCCCCGTCGATGTCGCAGATCTTGAAGATGCGCACCAGCGATTTCTTGCATGCGGCAGTGAGCTACAGTCAAAGGTTAATCCGATTAAAAGTTTAATTTTTGAACTTATCGCAAGATAACACACTCGCTACTACTTACCTCCTGCTCCTCCATCATATAAAGCGGCGAGGTAGGGTGTAGGACTGCCTTCTGGGCATAGTAGAACATCTCGGATATGTTGTGCAGCGTCTTGGCGGAGCACTCGACGCAGCTCTCGATCTCTGGATAGTCCTCCATGATGGCCAGGACACTGTCCATGGTGGAGTACTCGATCATGTCGATCTTGTTGCCAACCAAGACGATTGGTTTGCGCAGGAGCTCCCTCTCTGCAACGCCTTCGCTCTCATCTCGCTCTACCCCGTCTGCCTCCGACTCCAGTGAACTATTGCACTTTTCACGGACCAGCGGCAGCCAGTGGGACGTGATGCGGTCCAGGGAGTCATCGTCATTCACCGCGTACACAATGCACACCACATGAGCCTTGTTTATCTCTGCGCCGAGCGCATCCTCCGACTGCTCCAGGGCCGAGTAGTCCACAATGCTGGTGGGTACTTGCTCGGGAGTAACGTTCGCCGGAATGGTGATCTCTTCGGCGCGCGGCGGCACCTCTTCGGGGTACTCCTCACTGACCAACGATAGAATTAGCGACGTCTTGCCCACCCCGGCGTCGCCCACGAGTAGTATTCGCACATTCTTGCGTTGGGACGCCGTGTACTGACCCATTCCTTCTGCGTGCCTGCCTCCAGCTACTGGATTGTGCCTCTCCTGGTTCGATTGGGGCGAGTTTTCGAGATTTTGTTATGCAAAAACGCAAAAAAACAACCGAGGGATGGCAGCGGTGTGGCCAGTATGACAGCTTATTCAAATCTTTTATTTTTTTGTTCCTGTATTGTGATGCTAGCTTCTTTTTGGCCAAGTTTGTTCAGGGTTATTATTTTTTTAATTGTTTTTATTTTGTGATAATAACTTTAACGATAACAACAATTTAGATGTGTGTTTCAAAAGTCAAATAAAGTCTTGAGAAAGTGAAGTTTCTTACATTGTTTATGTTTTTCGACGGGAATCAGCCGTTTTCAGCCAGATACGGTTATCGGTTATCGGTCAGCACTGTCACTACTCCAGAGCTTAGCTTCATTTTCGTCGTCAGAGAGTTTTGGGGAATCAGAAAGTGGCGAGAAAAATCATTAGCCCGGATTGAATATCAGTAAAATGAGGACTGGCGACAACAGCGTGCACTAATTGATAGAAGAGTTTATTTGTTTTATGTCGCGTCGATTGCAGCGCGTGCCACATTCGACCGTTTACTGCCAAGAGAGCGAGAAAAGTTCCCTGCGAAAGGGGAGTCCGCAGGTTAAGCTGTGGATTGGTAAGCGGGGGAGCGGGGTGCTGGACGCGCAGACAGCGCGGAATCAATATCGATGGTACGCACCAAAAACCAGTCGTCCTCCTCCAGCGCCAGCAGCAGCACAAAGTCACCTATCAAGTCCGGTTCCGCAGGATCGGGATCGACTGCTGGCGGTAATTCTGCCAGCGGTGCCAGCCGCCAATCCACGCATAGATCCTCGAGCGCCTCGAACGTTGCCGCCACAGCCGCTGCCGCCGTTGCTGCCTCGAATCGCAATCGAACCAGTCCGGGCAGCTCGCCGGACGGCGACGACGACACCACAACCACCGATGACCTGACCCCCACCTCGTGCTCGCCGCGCAGTGGCCACCACCACCACGGCCATCCGTACGGGGGCTCGTCCGTGCACAAGCAGAACCTCTATGTCGTATCGTTTCCCATCATCTTTCTCTTCAACGTTTTGCGCTCGCTGATTTATCAGCTGTTTTGTATTTTTCGCTACTTGTACGGGGCGAGCACAAAGGTGATTTACCGTCCACATCGCCGCGACTGCAACATCGAGATCGTGGTTCAGAACTCCAAGGATCAGCAGCAGCAGCAGCAGCAGCAGAACCAATCGCAACCTAGTTATCCACTCGAGCTCAGTGAGGGTGGCAGTCCGGAACAGCAGCTGCCCAACCAGACACAGCGCTATCGAGCCATTCAGCCGCTGGAAATGGCTGCCAATCGACCAGGAGGTGGCTATTCGCCAGGCCCAGGAGATCCCCTCTTGGCCAAGCAGAAGCATCATCATCGTCGCGCCTTCGAGTACATCTCCAAGGCTCTGAAAATCGACGAGGAGAACGAAGGTATGGATGGGGTGGGAGTTTGTTCGAAACTCGAGTGCTTTATGAGTCATCGCCCAGCCAGCCAGCTTTTGTTGTCTGTCGAGTGTGAGAATCAATAACCCGAGAGGCGCACAAAAAAGATGGTACAAAAATTGACACCGTCTGTCCTTTATCCTTTTTTTTTGCAGGTCACAAGGAGCTGGCCATTGAGTTGTACAGAAAGGGCATCAAGGAACTAGAGGATGGCATCGCTGTCGACTGCTGGAGTGGTCGCGGGGATGTCTGGGACCGAGCTCAGCGTCTTCATGACAAAATGCAAACGAACCTATCGATGGCCCGAGACCGTCTCCATTTCCTTGGTGAGTCTTTGGTCTCCTAAACCCTGGAATGGTTTCTGTTTACTTTTTTGTTTGTTTTTTATTTTGTTTATTTTATTTTGCACGTTTCTCCTTCCCATTTTTTTATTGTCAACCTTGGTTTGTCCATTATCCTTCCTGCTCATCGAATGCGTAGCGTTGCGTGAGGAGGATCTACGAATGCAGCGACTCTCCTTGAAGGAGAAGCAGCAAACGTTGCAGCCACAGTCGAATCCAAAGCTTAAATCGAGAGAACCGATGCTGGCCGGAATGACCAATGATCCTCTCAAGCCCCGGGTGCGCAGCAGTGGCTATGGACCGAAAACCACTGCCCAGGCGGTGGCTCCTCTAGGTAAGTCATCAAGTCACCAGCTAAGCGCACTCCAAACCAACTCCTCACTCGGCAGCGCAATCAGTCTATCAGTCAGTCCCAATCACCAATCACTGGGCACTCGAATTTATAATTATTTTTTTTTATATTTATTTTGCTAAGCTAAATTCTATCGAAAAATAAGGATTTGGTTGAGGGCTTTCCCTTTTTAATAAAGAATTTCTATCCCTTTAAGCTTCGGGTCGTAAACTGACTGTTGGAACCAAGCGACCAGGGAATCTGGCTGTGGCCAACAAGTCCCAGACTCTGCCGCGCAATCTTGGCTCAAAAACATCCGTTGGCGCTGTCCAGCGTCAGCCGGCCAAGACAGCTGCCACGCCGCCCGCTGTAAGGCGTAATTTTGTAAGTAATTTAAGGATATTAAAGCCAAGTGTCTGCAGTTCAAAATGTTCCTTAATCCTTAGTCTTCGGGTCGTAATACGCCTCCAATGCGTTCTCGTACTCCCATCAATAATAATGGGCCCAGTACAAGTGGCAGTGGCGCCAGCACTCCGGTGGTTAGCGTCAAAGGAGTGGAACAGAAGCTGGTGCAGCTCATCCTGGATGAAATCGTCGAGGGAGGAGCCAAAGTGGAGTGGTCGGACATTGCCGGGCAGGAAGTAGCCAAGCAAGCGCTGCAGGAGATGGTAATACTCCCCTCGGTGCGCCCAGAGCTCTTTACGGGTACGTTATAAATCCCGCTTCATAAATAAAACCGAAAACCTAATAAAAATATATTATTTTTAGGCCTCCGTGCTCCTGCAAAAGGTTTGTTATTGTTCGGCCCGCCTGGAAACGGAAAAACCCTTTTGGCTCGAGCTGTGGCAACCGAATGCAGTGCCACCTTCCTGAACATCTCAGCCGCCTCCTTGACCAGCAAGTATGTGGGCGATGGCGAGAAGCTGGTGAGAGCCCTCTTCGCAGTGGCCCGTCACATGCAGCCCTCGATCATATTCATCGACGAGGTGGACTCACTCCTGTCAGAAAGAAGCAGCAATGAACACGAGGCTTCGCGCCGCCTAAAGACGGAGTTTTTGGTGGAGTTTGACGGGCTGCCGGGGAATCCGGATGGTGATCGTATTGTGGTGCTGGCCGCCACCAACCGGCCGCAAGAGCTCGACGAAGCTGCCCTGAGACGGTTCACCAAGCGCGTCTATGTCTCACTGCCCGACGAGCCGACCCGTGAACTGCTCCTCTGTCGCCTGCTGCAAAAGCAAGGCAGTCCTCTGGACACTGAAGCTATGCGGCGCCTGGCCAAGATCACCGACGGTTATTCCGGCTCGGATCTGACAGCCCTGGCCAAAGATGCCGCCCTCGAACCGATCCGCGAGCTGAATGTGGAGCAAGTCAAGTGCCTCGACATTAGTGCAATGCGCGCAATCACGGAAAACGACTTTCACAGTTCGTTGAAACGCATTCGTCGTTCGGTGGCCCCACAAAGTCTTAATTCTTACGAGAAGTGGTCCCAGGACTATGGCGACATCACAATCTAGTCTGTTTCCCTCTGCCAGAGCGGTTACCCTGCTCCATCTCTCACTTATACGTGGGTGGAGCAGCAGTGATGTGAGTGACAGAACTATTCCCATTTTGATTATGTGACCAGTGGTTCTCCTTTCGTTTAATACGTAGACCTAACGTTTCACAAAACTTGTTAGAATTGTAATAACTTTCGAATTGTTTAATATTATTTTGTTCTCATGCTATTCCTTCGTGTTTAGTCTACATTTTTCATGTTGATTTAAGTTTTAAAGCCATATCTGAATGGTGCTTCATCTGTCACGCAGCTCCATTTCTGTTATACTCATTTACCTAAGTGTATTTTTAAGAATTTCAATATTTTTACCATTAAAGTGAGTTTCTAGAATAGATTTTCTGCCCTTAGGCGCTTAGATCATCATTCCATATATACGAGTATGTCCAAAATTTTCACAACTACTTCCATAGTATCCTTGAAGAAATATAACTTATTTTTGTTGTACATTGAGTGCCCATCCACAAGCTATATATGTAAACTAGCATAAGAATAGCCCTAAGAATGAATATATATATATATGCCTAAACATACACAAACCGATATACGTTCACCAGCGCAGAATCAGAATTAAGTTTTACTAGAGATATATATACGAGAGATATAGCTTTCTCCAACGATTAGTAAACGATAGTCCTTAGTTCCTTTGTTTGAATGTATGTACCTACGCCACACAAATACAATCGTCTCCGAATTATCCGTAGATTGTTAGTTAACAATTCCAAAATGTTGTACCTAGCAGTTGCGTATGGATCTGGTCTTATCGGATCTGTCAGATACATCTATCTACTCGTACACCTCAACACACGCCCGTCGCTTATCGCGGTACTTTGAACCAGCTTCTGCGCAGCTCACCCACCCGGAATTTAAGTTCAATAACTAGTTATTATAACACCGATTCGAAACCATTTGCATATAAAAAAAAAATACCTAAATATAAATCTATAGATTACGCTAAATAAAATCGATTTCAAAAAAAACATCTTCAATCTGTGAAATATAACCATGGGAAGAAACAATGTGCATGTTTACTTAAAATGAATGCATAAACTCCTTTTTAGTTTGCTTTTTCATTTGTTTTATATATTTTTTTGTTTCTTTATTTTACATTTTACATATTTATATCGCAATTTCAGTTTCCACATTGGAAAGATACAATATGTATGCTCGAATTTACATTCTCTTAAGGACTAAATTTGTTTTCCTCTTGTTTTAGCTTTCGGCTTACTTGTGGCTCTCCATTCATCCTACTCATCCTATTCATCGACTCCTCATCGACACCCATCGCATAATTTCTGTCCGATTTCGTTGACACAAGTCCACAATAGTTAAAAATTACAATTGGCTTTGTCAAGTTCTAATTTCGTTTCGTGTTTTTTTGTAGGTTTTTTGTTTAAACGTTGTCGCGCGCGCCAGGCTCTTGCCTTGCCTTGCCTTCTGCTTGTATTTTTTTTTTTGTTGGTTTTCTCTGTCGGTTTATGTTTATGTTTTTGTTTCCGTTTCTCTTGTTTTATACGCCTATATGTGCCTTAAAATACAAATCATTAAATTATTTTAACACGTACTTAGATTGGATTAGATTGTTACAGCTACCCGCCCTTCGCTACTACGCCCGGAGCTTTTTCAGTTGATGTTGTATTTAGTTGTCGCCTCGACGTTTCGCCTCGATCTTTGACTGGGTTTTGGGCCGAGAGATTGGTGTGAACCAACCACCCACCAATCCATGGCCACAAATACCAATCGTGCACATTTTTCAGTCGCCCGAAATCGATTTGGCTGGTACCACCACTCTGTATTCTAGGTAACCTGGCAGCTGGGGCTGGGGGCGACTGCCCGGATGCTGCAGACGGCGTCGAAGCTGGCGTCACATCTCAGCTCATTGGGTCTGGTATTGCGGCATCGCAGCACTGTACATCATCTGGGGGGCAAGTGAACCGTTTGCTGCTGCGGCAGCGGTGGCTGCGGCCGTAACGCCAGGCACCACAGTCCCTGGCACGCCCCATGCCACATTCGGTGGCACCATGCGGTAGCCGGCAGCTGAATATATAAAAAAAAAAAAAGATTTATTAATTTTGGGTAAGATTTTCAAGGGAAGTAGTGCTACGTACGAACTCCTCCCGCCTGCTGAGCACTGGTGGTGTATGCGTAGGGATAGTAGCCCTGTTGCATGTACTGCGTCTGCATCTGGGCCGTGGGATATGCCTGAAAGTAATAATTTTTTTTTTAATAAAAACCCTTTAGTGACTATTTATTTGCGACGTACCGTTGGGGGATACCAGTAGCCCATCTGCTGATAGGCGTATGGCGAATACTGCGCTGCCGTGGCAGCTGCAATCTGCTGGGGAGTCATCATTTGGCCGGGTATCGCTGCACCGGTGGCAGCCGCGATCTGTTGCTGCGTCATCATTTGGCCGGGCATGCCCGCTCCGGCGGCAGCAGCTGCATTGGCAGCTGCCACAGCGGCGACATTGACAGAGGCAGCTGCCGCGGCCGCAGCCGCAGCATTATTGAGGTTATTTGCCGAATTGTCGCCGCCGTTCTCCTTGCCCCAGAAGCACTTGACCTGGTTGCCGTGGACGTCGCTGTTGTGCGTGTGCTCGATGGCACGGGCGGCCGCCTCCTTGGTGACAAACTTGATAAACGCAAAGCCCTTGTCCTTGAAGACGCGCACGTCCTGGATGGGTCCGAACTGGACAAAGTGCTTGTGCATTAAGTCGTCGCTTATGACGTTTGGCGGAAAGCCACCGCAATAGACGGTGGTGTTGGTGGGGCTCGACTGGTTGTATACCTCCTCGAAGGTATGTCGCTGGCTGCCCTTGACTCCAGCCCCGTTGCCACCCGGTCCGCCACCCATGCCACCGCCCTGACCACCGCCTTTGTTGGGCTCGCGCGGCGCCGGAAGTTTGCGCGTGGACCAGTTGGTGCGTATCGAACGCGAGCCGATCCACTGACCGTTCATCGCCTGAATGGCGTTCTCCGCCTCTGCCTTTTTCACAAACGACACGAAGGCGTAGCCCTTGGACTTCATGGTGTGCGGATCCCTCACGATGCGGCAGTTGGAAATCTCTCCGAAGGGGGCAAAGGCCTCGCGCAGCGTTTCTGTTTCGATCTCGGGACTTAGGTCGCCCACGAAAATATGATGATGCGAACTGATGTCGGTCTTGGGCTGATTACCAGGACTGGTGGCCCAATTAACCTAAAATAGAGTCGCATTATTATTAATCATAAATAATATTTAAGACAGGACATTACCTTGATTTCTTTTTCGAGGAAGAGACGCTTGTTCATCGCTGTCAAGGCGGTCGTGGCTGCTTGGTAAGTGGAATATTCGATAAAGGCATAGGGATCGTTGCCCGGCTCCCGGATTATTTTGCAGCTCTTGACTTGGCCCATCGTGCCGAAGAGTGCGATGAGCAGATCCTCGGAAACGGAGCTGTCTAGGTTGCCAACGTACAGAGTCTTCGGCTGGGATTCGTCCATTTTGTTGGATGTCTGTGTTGGATTTGTTTGAGGGATGTCTACTATATGCTATTTAGTTGCGGCTAAGCTACACGCTAATCTAGACTCAATCCAGGACTTGAACTGGTACTGAGATTGGCTGCATCAATCACAGAGCGATATCTAAATATGCTATGCGGTTTTCGATTCGATTTCTATCTAAAAGTCACTCCCAAAGTCCACGAATTGCTGCGAATTGCGAATTAAATAGTGCTACGTGCTACGTGCTAGGTGCTAGGTGGCTAGGCTTGAATTTTGAATACTTCTTCGATTGCTACGATACGATACTACGACTGCAACTCACTCTCAATTTCCAAAAATATAAATTAGTTATCCTGCTTGTTTGTAGTCTAGTTATCCTTAACTGAGGTTCCTCGTTTATTGCTTTGCTTTCTGGCGTCTAGTACAAAATTTCGTTAAACATCTACTATACTATATACTATACAAGTATAAATATATATATATATATATATATTTATATATATATATATATCTGTCCTAACTAACTAGCTAATCGCTAATGGAGTGTCTTGGAATATACAACTTTCGCTCTGCTCCAATTGCAGCCTTGTCCAGGTTGCTTCCTTCTCAATCTTAATCCCAGATCGTCTGATTTTTTTTATTTATAATTTATAAATGTATTTAAATACTTGGTTGTTCTGCTGCTTCTGCTTCTGTTTTGTATTTTTCTATTCTTTGTGTTTTGTTTTTTTTTTTTTTTTGTAAAATTTTGTTGGCTAGAAAGGATGTTCGCAGGATGGGTTCTTACAGCTGACCCCTGGAATAACTGTAAATATATATAGAGAAAGAGAATTGGGTTAGTTGCAGTTGCGGTATATCCGGGATAGTGGGACAAGGCCTGCCGCAGCACATGATCGGCGGTGGCGGCAGCGGCAGCGGCAGCGGGCATTAGCTAGGCAAATGATATGGGTATAAATCGAATCCCCCTCCTCCACCTCCTTAACCGTAGGGGAACAAAGAGCCACCAAAGGCGGCAAAGCAGTGCGGCACGGTCTCTTTCACACACGCGTACGTACAAACACACCCACACATACACACACACGCGCTTTGAGAGAACGAGAGAGAGAGAGGGAGATCTGCTTGTCCGCTGTCCGCTTTTATAACAAAGCAAAAACGGCAACAATTGACAATAGCCATCCATTCGCAACGGATTTGCGGGGCTGGCAAACTGATTTAGTTTATAATTAATAAAATTCTCTGCACGTTGACCGCCGAATTCTTTCGCCAGAGCACTTACTCACACACACCATCACACTCATGACACACACACGCATTGGAGAAAGAAGGCCCACGGTTGCATTATCCTCTTTTCGATATTCTTCTTTTTTCGTTTCATAAAAATCGTTTGCAAAAATCAAATATAAACTTGATTTCTGATTATTTCTGCGTGCGATGTCAGCCAAAGTCACAGCAGAAAGGGAGTAGAAACGGGGGTTGGCGGGGTGGTTTTTGTTGCTCATTTTCTGCTACTTATTTTCTTCGTCTCTTTTTCGCACACCGATACAACGATACACCGATACAAACACACACACACGCGCGCGGTGAGAGGCGTCTTGCGTTGCGTGTGTACACACACATGCAGACGGGATGGATAGATGGAAGCGGCTAGCAGAAAAAGCAATGAAAAGTTCCACATTCAAATCGCATTGGTGTTGGTTTTAGTTTAAATGCTCAATAACTAAAGCCGAACCGAAAAAAGCACGAAAAAAAGCAAAGACAAACGGGGCAACTCATTGGGGGAAATGCCGCTCCCCGCTCACCAGTCACCCTACCAACAACAGCCCCACCGTCAGCCACTAACCAACACCGATGCCGAATGTTTCGACTTCAATTAAAAAACACATCTAGGATAATGCATAAAGAGACGCTACGCTGCTGACTGTTTGGCTGACAGAATCCGCGCTCTCTTAACAATTTAGTGCGCCTTTCTGTGACGTGGCTGCGGCTGCGAATTTACCGCATTTTACTTGGTCTACTCGATATTCGTACATTGCACTTGACGGACAAGACTCGCCGCTACCGGTTTATTATAAAATTGCACAAATTTCACTTATTTTTGTGGGCGTAAATGTTATCCAAACGCGTCGCTAAAATTTTACCTTTGTCGTCGAAAATGCGAACTAATTAATGAGACGTTTTGTGTGCGAGAGCCAGGGCTGCCAACTGTCTAAATCCGAAAAAACAATGGCGGCAACCGGGAAGAAACGTCGAAAATCACGAATCGGCGCGGGTTTCTCTTGAATAGACATTAGCTGAGACTATTTTTAGGTGTTTCAATTGATCTTTGAGCGAAATCAGCTTGTTATTTCTGCTTAAATGATGATTTATAACTATCAACGAGTACAGAGCAACCCTAGGGACACCGATAAATGCTTGCATCACCACCCCACACATCGATAGTTCACGGCAGGGTGCAGCGCAAAGAGGAATTGAAGAACAATCGATAGTTCCATCTCTAGCAGAGCAAAAGGTAATCGAGAACAAACAAAATAAAGAGGAATTGCTAAAATGGTCGTCAATATTTTTATAAACAATAAACACATGATTTCTTGCGAAAATCAAATCAGTTACAATCAGTTATGTGATAGAATACAGAAAACCACGGTGAGTATGTGAGTATGTCTTGGGATTTCATAAATGTAACATGTAATTCTTCCAGAACTTGCTACCTGAAGATTACTACCTGCTTTGCAATGGAAAACCCTTGCTGGGAGCGCAGCCGTTGGGTGATGTTCATTGCATACTCCGACAGCTGGGCGGCAAGGGAGGATTCGGTTCCATGCTCCGAGCAATTGGCGCCCAAATCGAAAAGACCACAAATCGAGAGGCTTGCCGGGATCTTAGTGGACGGCGCTTGCGAGACATCAACGAGGAGAAGCGTGTGCGTGCTTGGTTGGAGAAGCAAGGTGAACGGGAGCGCGAGGCCGAGGAGAGGAAGAAGCGTAAAATTGAGAAACTTCTGGCCGTTCCCAAGCACGAGTTTAAGGACGATGAGTACGAAGAAGCTAGGGCCAATCTCACCGAGAAAGTAAACGATGCCTTAGAAGAGGGACTCAAACAGGCCGAGGAGGTTAAGGAAAAGAAAGACCTGGAACCCTCGACCAGCGGCTGCAAGAGAAAAGCTCCCCCTGCGGACAAAAACAAGGCAAAGAATAAGAAAAAAGGAGCTCTGTGGATAGGCGACGACCTTTCCGGATCTGATTCAGACTCGGATGACAATGAAGAGCCAGAAGCGAAGAAAGCTATTAAAAACTAATAGTGTTAATTTTTAAATATTTCTTATATTGTATTTTTTGTTTTCTTTGAAATAGTAAGTTGAATCTGACCTTAAAAATTCATTTCTATACCTTAATTGCATTTAAAATTGTAATTATTAAGCATTAGGAATAATAATTATTTGTATAAATAAACGATTGAATGACAAACGGGAACATCACGGTGACACAAATTGCGAAGAGACCCAAGCCAGACCCCACTTTAAATTTGTCAGCATGAATTTAAGGGCCTTGGTCCATTGTTCCTCGGAGTTGAATTGAATTCTACAAAGAAGCAATTATAAATAATGCTTAAATGGAAAGGAATCATGAAACTAACTTGATTGAATATGAATTTCCTGTGGAGGGATCAATGATCTTTCCCTTTTCCATCTTGTAGGGCAGCAGGAATTCAGTGTCGCGTTTTTCCACTTCCTTCTGAAACTGCGTCAGGCAGTCGAGGAACGCCACCATGGCAGCATCGAACTTGGTGTCCCAGAAAAACTTGAAGCCGCCACTTCCGTACAGGGGCAACTCCCGATTCTCGCCGAGCACCTCGACATATGAGTGATTGCCGAAAGGTACCACCCGGTAACGCTCAAAGGTAAGGCCAATCTTTCGGCCTAAAGCAGACAGAAGCAGCACCGTTTGGCCCCAAGCAGCGTTGATCTCTGACCAGTCCACAGAGACAGTAGGCAGGCGTCCGAGCCGGAAGTTGTTGATAGTGCCAAAGTGTCCAGCGTGCCAGATGTGGAAAGTAATGTTGAAAATGTTGGTGTCACGCAGCTTGTCCAGTTGCTGACGGGAATAGGCGATCTGGCTTTCCAGACTACGTTTGTCGTCTTCCGTCAGCATCAGTTCGCGTCGATGTTTTGTGTATTCACGCCAGTAGCACTCCTCCTGCTCATGCAGCTGCTCCCGCTCATGCTCTTCCTGGGCAATAGCTTCTTTCAGCTGTTGCTCTTCGTCTTTGAGGTGGCCCAGTTCTGAGAGGAGCTGTTGTTCGCTGCGCTTCAGTTCCTCCAGCTCTTTGTCCAGGGCGTCTACATTGGGTGCCTCGCGTTGCTGTTCCAGCTCGTCCAGATACGTCTTGTACATGTCCCATTCATCCTCGGCAATTCGCAGCTCGCGGTCCATGATTTCCAGCATAGAGTCGGCGCACTCCTCGCACAGCGGATGGTCAATTTCGGAGTTGGAAGAAAGGCAGTCAAACAGTTCCGCTTTCAGCTTGAAGGCAGCGCTCATCTTTTTATTGTCCCTGCCATCGGATACCAGCATAAATCCAGTCCCATTAATGGAGTCAGTCAGCCTGTAGGGCGGCACGAAGTGGTCGAAGCTGCTGGCCCCCTGCGGATCCAGGGCATTCCCATTGTCCCCATATATAGGCACTAAAATACATGATTCATTAAATGTTTTTAAGGAGAGACATGGGTTTTCTTACGTGACAACTCCGCCATGGCATGGTCGTTGATCTTGTCCAGCTGCTCGTCCAGCACGATAGGTTGCAGACATCGCTGGCAGGCGAAGGAGACCGCCTGTTTCTCCGCCTCGCTCATTGTGGCAGTTTTGTGTTGTTTGTAAATTGTTTTTCTGCATGCAATTAACTTCCCGAGTGAGAAAACAAAAGTTTATCAGCTGTTTGCAGCTGCCAGGGTTGCCACTCCATCGAGAAAGATAGCCACTCTATGGCGCAGTAATCAACAAAAACTGTCAGCCAGTTACGAGCGGATCAAAAAGAACGACTAAAACCAGTTTTTAGACAAAAAACATTGCCCAAGAGTGTTTTCAAAAGAGCTTTACGCTTGCCTCTGCATCGCAGGCCTTGACCACAATCGTTTCTGATAAGCGCTGCGGGAGCAACCGGGAGGTTCTTGTTTGTTTTGGTAAAACTAAAAGTACATATGTTAGACTCAGTGACGACGCTAGTGTTGTTAACTTTGGCTTGAATTTAAAAATCCACTTAGTTGTTAACTAACTTTAATTTTAATTTTTTTTATTTTCTTCGCACTTTAAAATTTTATTTATGAAATTTAACTGCGTAGAAAGATGTTTCTCCATTAAAGATATTACGTATTTAAAGCAAATTTAGGTCTTTAATGATACAGATTAAAGGGATTAACTTCCGCAATACGTTTCCAAGTCATGGGAAATAAATAAACTCAAAGAAGATCGATTTTAAGAGTAATTAGTAATTATAAAAAAAAACTTTGTCTTTATAGCTAGATTTGCATCACTGGCACCGGTCACATTGTCGCTTCTTCGGTTTCGGGAGCCCATGGAAAACTTCCAGTCTCTTGTAGGCGCTACAGCAATACGGAAGCCCCAAATCAAATAGGAAACAACGCTCTGATAGCCCACCAATTAAGCTTAAAATTCTGACAGAAGTGGCGGCTGAAACTGAATTTTTGAAACGCATGCGAGGATTTCTCATTGCATCTGTTCCTAGGACACAGTAGAAGCTTAGAAGTCACTCAAAAAAGATCCAATTAACCAGAAACTTACGAGAGATTAAACAACAGAACAGAAGCGGAGACCAGTCGTGCCATTTTTTATCTTGGCATACCTTGATTACGTGATTGTCGCGGTGGGGGCTGCTCGGCGGCAGCAACAATAGCAATAGCAACAATGGTTTCCTACTTCGTGCCTCGCGGCCGCTTTCTGCTAAAGGCCGGCAATGTGCGACAGGTGGTGCAGCAGCAACATCAACAGGTTCAGATGCAGCTCCAACCCAACAAGCTCCCACAGGCGCAGGCACAGAACGGAAGCTGGCCAGTGATGCGACACTTCCGCCAGTTCTCCTCGAACTCTGGCGCCAAAGAAACGGCCCTCCACCATCGTCGTGCGCCTTCGCAGAAATTCAATCAGCAGGTAAATTCCAGCCGGGAGATTGCCCAGGTGCGCCGCAACGTCCTGTCTCGTTGGACCGGCTTCCTCCTTCGCTGGGCGCCCATGGGCATTTGCGTGTTCGGCGCCATCGAGTGGCAGTTGCAGAAGCGGCGCTGTGAAAAAGAGGGCCAGCCCAGGACCGCCTCCGAGCTTCAGTCCCGTATCTACTGCTCCCTTCCTCTGCGTATCATCAGCCGTTGTTGGGGCTGGCTGGCCGCCTGCTATATGCCACCCACTTTGCGTCCCTATGTGTACGGCTGGTACTCGAATACTTTTAAGGTTAACCTGGAAGAGGCCCAGTTTCCAGAATACGAGCACTACAGCAGCCTAGCCGAGTTCTTTACGCGTCCGTTGAAGGAAGGAGCTCGCACTATCGACAAAGATGCCCCTCTGGTTTCTCCGGCCGATGGCAAGGTGCTTCATTTTGGAAGAGCCTCCGATTCACTGATCGAGCAAGTGAAGGGTGTGAACTATAGCATCGAGGACTTTTTGGGTCCCCTGCAGACCTTGGAACAGGCCAAATCGGGCGTACCCTACGCCCAGGCTCTCAAGAAGAAGCAAGACGGCTCTACGGAGCTGTACCAGTGCGTGATTTACCTGGCCCCTGGAGACTACCATCGATTCCACTCACCCACCGCCTGGCAGCCCTCTATCCGACGACACTTCTCCGGTGAACTACTGTCCGTTAGCCCCAAGGTGGCTGGCTGGCTGCCAGGCTTGTTTTGCCTGAACGAACGCGTTTTGTATATGGGACAGTGGATCCATGGCTTCTTCTCCTACACCGCAGTGGGTGCCACCAACGTGGGCTCCGTTGAGATCTATATGGATGCCGGACTGAAGACCAACCAGTGGACGGGCTTCAATGTAGGCAAACATCCGCCCAGCACCTACGAATACGATGAACTAGAACTGAACCAGGCCGAAGCGGCCATTGAGTTTGGCAAGGGAGACCTGGTGGGCCAGTTTAACATGGGCTCAACCATTGTCCTGCTCTTCGAGGCGCCCAAGAACTTCAAGTTCGATATCGTTGCTGGGCAGAAGATCCGTGTGGGTGAGTCCCTCGGACACATAGCAGGCTCCTAGTGAGGAATACTCCTTTTAACATTGTCGACTTGCTCACATCACTCTTTGTATTAGCATTAGACGCTTCTGTCCCTGGCAAATGTATTTTGTGAACAACCTGCGAAGCTGAAACTGTGTATTGTTGCCATTTTTGTAGTCCTAAGCATTATTTTTTATAATAAAAAGTCGAAATATATTTGAATACAACAATGACTGTTTTGCCAATTATCTGATTCCCGGCACGCGCTTTTAGGACTCGAAGTAGACCGATTGTTGAGGTGGGTTGCTTGGTCTTATCAGGTGTGTCTGATAAGAAATACCAAACCGCAAAGTCGTTGAACCTCATCCCCTTTTACAGAAGAAACCAACAACTTTTGCTTAGAGACTTCTAAGAACACCCGAGGGGTTTGATTGGTAATCCCCACCTAGAAAGCCGGATGCTAAACATGCCACCCATTGGCTAGACAAGCACACGCCACAATTCTTGGAGTCTATGGACCGTCTACACCCCATTTGTTTACTCGAAGACTGAATCCGGGATCGCAATCCATTTCAGTTAATTGATTCAATCAAGCGCATTGGTCTCTGTTGTTCGTTGAACTTATCAAGGGATGACGGCTGTAATTGTGATTGGCTTCCAGGCCTTGACACACACATTTCACGTATTTCGCGAGTGCTGGTTATCCGACATGGCAACCGATGCTGATAGCAATCTGTGCCAAAGGGTATTATGGTTATCCGTGAGGGGGCTATTTTTAAATTAACCGCCAAGTGAGAATGTTGCCGTATCAATTTATTTTTCCAACATTTTATTTGTTAAAATTTAATTATTAATCTGTTTATGTATATATTTTAATTTTATTTGCATGGATTCTTTACTTTTTGAAAAACAAATTAAAGTTTAACAAAACTTATGTAAGTTCTTTTGGCAACTCTATAAGCCGGCACTTTATTTATTTCTTGTGATTTTACGTAAGATTGTTTGTTTGTCGTCAATAAAATCCAATTATTTAATTTAAAATGTTTTTGAGAAACTCCATGGTGGCTCTGCGCTTCGCAGGTTCAAAGCTTTCATCCTACACCGCCTTGAACCAACAAAGACTGATTCAGATTCCAGCCAGGACTTTTCAACAACGTTTCATGAGCAGCAACTCTCCTGTTATTGGAATCGTGGACTACGACGTGGTCAAGAAGCTGCCCAGCCAACCCCAGAAGGTGCTTATCGACGTCCGTGAGCCGGAGGAACTTATTGAGACTGGCCAAATCCCCACCAGCATTAATATCCCTCTGGGTGTGGTCGCTCAAGAACTGTCCACCAGTGAGGAAGCCTTCAAATCCAAATACGGAAGGGATAAGCCCAAGCCGGATACGGAGATTATATTCCACTGCAAGATTGGCAGGCGCAGTCTCAAAGCCGCAGAAGCTGCCTCTGCTTTGGGGTTCAAAAAAGTCCTGAACTACGAGGGGTCCTGGCTCGATTGGGCTAAACGCGAAGGATTGCCAAAATAGATAGTAAACATATGTACATAATTAAACAGCTTGGAGCCGTTATAAAGAAAGCTTATATTTCTATATTTTTTAAATATGGTTTATTTAATTTGTAGATATTATTTTTATTAATTTGCCATAAATCCTTTTAGGATTTATTACGATGCTATCTTTAAAAATATTCTGCTCAACGATCGGATAGAGACATATCCCTGGGCCATATAGGGGGATCATTGTCATTTCTTAATTTTTAAGGGAGTCCAAGGGAAAAAATTGACAAAAAATCTAATTTAAAATTAATTATTAGATTTTGATGCAGATTGATAGAGAATCGATGTAGAAACTTTTTAAGGTATTCCACTTAAGGATCGGATGAAAATTGACAAAGATAGAGACATCGCCGTGGAACATATAGGTCGTTCCTGGGGAATTCTCAATTTTTAAAGGAAGTCCATGGGAAAAATTAACAAAAAATCGAAAATTAAATGAATTATTAGATTTTGATGCAGATTTATAGAGAATCGATGAAGAAATTTTTTAAGGTATTCCGCTGAAGGATCGGATGAAAATTGACAAAGGTAGAGACATCGCCGTGGAACATATAGGTCGTTCCTGGGGATTTCTCAATTTTTAAAGGAAGTCCATGGGAAAAATTGACAAAAAATCGAAAATTAAATTAATTATTAGATTTTGATTCAGATTAATAGAGAATCGATGTAGGAATCTTTTAAGGTATTCGTCCCAAGAATCGGATGAATATTGGCAAAGATAGAGACATCGCCTCGAGCCATATAAGAGGTTCCTAGGCATTTCTCAATTTTTAAGAAGAGTCCATAAAAAAAGGACCAAAAATCAAATTTAAAATTTATTCAGAGATTTTGATGCTGATTGATAGAAAATCGATGTAGGAATCTTTTAAGGTATTCCTCTTAAGGATCGGAACAAAATTGGCAAAGATATAGCCATCGCCGTTGACCATATAAGAGGCATTCCTAGGAATTTCTCAATATTCAAAGGAAGTAGATGGAAAATATTTAGAAAAATCTACAAAAAAAAAGCATATACTTGTAGCTTAATGATGTACGATTTATTGTAAATTCTTCATTGTTTATTTTGTAAATTAAACAAAGTATATTTCGTATTATTAATAATTGAAATAAAGTACATACCAAATATACGCAATTTACATAAATATTGTATGTGTATTACCGAAAACAAGGAGAAATTTTACATGGAATACTATTTATAATCATAGGATATACACAAATAACATAGTTACTAATCCAAATTCTTGCTTGAATGTCTTGCATTGGGTGTTTAGGAGTTGAGCCGAGCAGGAGCAGGAGCAGGAGCAGAAGCAGAAGCGTGCACTGCCGATTCGATAGTATTGGAAATTATGTAGATAATAAGATTAAAAAAGATTACTTTTTATTTAATTTACAATCACAAGATTTTTGTTGTTTTTTGCTTCGAAGATACTCTGTTATTTGATTCTCAATTGTAGCTGCTGCTGCTGCTGCATATCCAGATGTGGCGTGCGTTGCAAAAAATTGACTAATTAAACGGCGAAAATAGAACTAGAGAGCAAGGCGGGCATGAATATGAATATTTAATACGAGTACACTTCTTTGTGAAAAGGTTGGATAGGTAGTTTTAATCTGGTTGAAGCCATTGCCAGTGGCCATTCTGCTTTAAAATGATGTCTATCTGAATCTGAACTTTGCATCCTATCAATTAATTAATTACTATGCTGTTTGCTGAAATTGTTTTACTTAATCTTAGAACACTCTTCATCGTCGTCGTCCGTCGTGCTGCTTGCATCTCATGATCATTATGTTGGAAATATTATTTAATAATATAGGTTGTGTAATTATCCATGCTGGGCTATTGCATTAGCACTGACAGTTGTCCGGGTTGCTAGGACGATTGTTTTGCGAATTCAAAATGATCTGATCGGGAAAATCGTTAACAACATCAGCCTGTAAGAGAGTAATTCCATTTAATAAGTGGAAAATAACAAGGCAAAGCTAAGGAAGACCTACCTCTGCTTCCTGTTCCAGGGCATTCTTGGCTATAGTTTGAAACGCCAGCTCTACGTTAATACCTTCCTTGGCAGACGTCTCATAGTAGGGTATATCGTTCTTCGACTGACACCATTGCTGCGCCCGACGCGTCGATACCTGGCGGTTGTCCAGGTCTACTTTGTTGCCCAGTACCACGAAGGGGAAATGCTCGGGATCCCGCGGACTGGCTTGTATGAGGAACTCGTCGCGCCAAGAGTCGAGATTCTTGAAGGAGTTGGGTGCCGTAACGTCGTAGACGAGCACGCAGCAGTCTGCTCCCCGGTAGAAGGCCACACCGAGCGACTGGAAGCGTTCCTGACCAGCAGTATCCCAGATCTATGCAATAATAATAATAATAAAATGCAAATTGGGCTGACAAAATCGAAGCTTACCTGCATTGTGACCACTCGATCGTTTACCACCACCTCTTTTGTGCAGAAGTCGGCACCGATCGTGGCTTTGTATTGGTTGGAGAAGCGCTTGTTCACATACTGATTCATCAGCGAGGTCTTGCCCACGCTGCTGTCGCCCAGGATGATGACTTTCAGCAGGGATTTCTTGCGGCTGGCCATTTTGATCTAAAAGAAATTTGTTTTTGGTGGATTGGCTGGCTTGATGGCTGGCTGGGACTGCAAAAAAGAAACGTGTATCGATTAGGCGAGTTAAAAATACGTCGGACGTGCTGGTAATTCGATTAAGCGCGGTCAGGAAAACAGAAATGGCTCGACGACGACGACATCTGGGAAGGAAAATGTTTTTCGAATGCGACCGAGATAACATCCATGGAGCTGGATGATAAATCGAAACCACTGACTCATCGTGGATCGTCACAATGAGTGATCGTGAGTGTACCCGCATCGGGTGATAAAGCCTGATCGCTGCAAATTACTTGCAAGGCGGAGAAAGTGCGCAGCACCACCACAAACACAAAGACCGAGGTCACTCTGCCAGCGTAATCGTCAGGAATGCGCTAACAATGGATTTGTGGCGGGGGAGCGGGTGTGCTCAGAAAACGCCCATTTCCTGGCCAGAGGGGGAGTTGCGCTACATTGTCCAATGTCCACTGTCCAAATAGTGCTAAGTGGGAAAAAGGGAATCCAACCACCCCCGCCCCGCCCGACAACATCGAAGAGTGACTTGTTTTTGTGCACCACCTCACTACTACGCATGCAATGGCATGTCTGTGGGTTCTTTGTTTGTGCATTTGAATTCCTTTAGGCCACTGTTTGCTAATATACATCCTTTCTCCTTTCCTTATTTTCTTGTTTTACGTTTTGGTCCGTTGCACTGCGTACTTACGTTGAACACAGGTTAATTTGTTTCTTGGTCGCCTCTTTTTTTTAGAAAAATATTTAGTTAATTACGCAGCAGAGGTGGAGAGTAGAGATGGGCATATCGATGAACCGATAACTAATCGAAAATCGAATAAAGCACTGGTTCGTGAAAAGTATATACCAAATATATGGATGAAGATACAGATAAAGTATATCTTTCGGGATTATCTCGCAAAATTATAGTTCTACTTGATTTTTAATATAGTCCCAATTTAGTCGGCAAAAATATTTATTAAAAATATAGTATTTTCGATACTTGGCCAAAATCCATATCGCGATTGAAGAATACATTAATATGTATATTATCAACAAACCTATCTGAAGCAAATGCATTTAATAAATAAAATGTAACAAGCATCACAAAATATATCAAGAATCACTGAAAAGCTTTCAACAGACCTTTGAAAAGAATCGGAAGTCCGGGATTGCATTGAGAAGCCATCATCCGACATGGCCACGCTACCGCCGCGCAAGAGTCAGACGCCTACGAGGATCTGCATCTCCAAGCAGCACCTGACGCCGCTCCAAACGCTGCTCCAAATGGGCTTTCCCAGGCACAGGGCGTGAGTAGTCCCCTTTTTCCAGTCTGGTTCACTTCGGAACTAGGCTGGGTCCAAATCTGTGGACCAAAATATTGATTTTTTCATTTGTATTTGTATACAACGCAGTGAGAAAGCTTTGGCGTCGACGGGAAACCGGGGCGTGCAAATAGCTTCCGACTGGCTGCTGGCCCATGTGAACGACTCCACTCTGGACGAGTGCAATCCCCGGGAGTACATCATCTACGCCTGCCCTACCGGGCCCTTCCTTCAGCAGCTGGAGGAGTTCTGGGCAAAGTCCCGTCAGATGTGCGGCTGGAACGGAGCCCACAACTACGTGCCTCACATCACCCTGGTATCCTTTTTTAAGGTAAGACTTTTATACATTACAGAAAAATGGATAATTTATGTTCTTTATTCTTTCTAGGCTCCCGATGAATGTTCTCTGCAGCTGTCCAAGTCCCTTAAGCAGGTGGTGGACATGACGGGTGCTCTCCTAGATCGCCCTCTGAAGCTGGAGCCCTACATGAGCCAGAACTTTATGGGCTTCTTTGTGGCCGAGGAGGATGCCAACTATCTGAAGCGTCTGGCCCTGCAATACGTCAAGGAGGTGTCCAACTCAAGTACGCTCCAATCAGTTTGTTTTCTGTTGGTTGCACTTTCTTTGGGCTGTTTCGGTTTCCTCTTTATTTTAAATTTGGTTCTGTTCGGTTCGGTACACGGTTTCCCAAGATTCGGAGTGGCTTATGGCTATGTTGTTTTACTTTTTTCACGCCCGCCCACTAATCACTGGAATCGGATCTGGTTAATGATATAGTCATTAGCGATACCTATGAGCAGCTGGACGCCATTGTAGCTTGTTTCCCCTGGTGCGGAGCAGTATCCTCGGGCACGCGCTGCATTCCCCGCAGCAGTCGATGTAAGCCACTAGTTTAGTCTCTCTTAAGAACACACATTTTCTTATCAAGCAATGCATGTCACACTATCACCAGTAGATAATTTACTAATCTGGAACAACTCTCTCCATGACGCTATAAAATTTTATTTATTATTTTCCCAGAAATAGCAGTAATAGCTTGAGAATAATTAGGGTGAGTCGAATTGCAAGCCCTCAAAGGCTAAGCAAAAATTTGGAATCGCCCAAAGATTACTTTTAGTTTGCATGGATTCTTATCAAAGTGTCGACTCACCCTATTTACTTAAATCGTAACCGCATACCGCATATAAGCAGCACCGCTGTGGTTCTTACATTCAGTAATCAATTGTCCCGAGGAGCGTTCATTCCACTAATGACCTCTGACTACCCGTAGCCATTTCACTCGAACCCCACGTAAAGAGCCTGCACCTGACTCTCGCCTACCAGTTCCCGCAGGCACAGTTCAATGCACTGAAAGCACTCGTGGAAACACTAGACGCCAGCTGCGCCTCCAATTGGGAACTACGTCTCTATTCGCGTGATCCGCGACTCGCTACCAAACAAGTTAGCGCTCATCCAGCTGCATTCCCTTCGAATCGCTTCTAATGCCTGATTCCTTTCTTGCAGGTCCAGAAGGTCGTCTATCCGCACAATCCACACGAGACGGATGAACTGGAGCTGCGCATCGGCGATTACATCTACTTGAACAGCGAGGTGGTGGACAGCTCTAGTGACGGCTGGGCAGAGGGTATCTCCTGGCTAACTGGCAGCACGGGTCACCTGCCCGTGAACTATACGGAGCGAACTGCCGAGTCCGACGCCTGGACCCTGCACAGAGTGGTGCAGCTCTCGAAGAGTGTGGCATCTTCGCTGACCTCAGCCGAGGATCTGGATATTGTGGACGGCCGTAGCTTATCAACGGAACCGGAGGACCGCCAGCGCGAGTTGCAACAGAGTGAGTTATCTTACTAACCGATTAGATTGTGGGGTAATTATCGCTGTTATTGGATATCGTGAACATTATTGGCCAGTCATGTTTGTTTTGCAATTTCCAAGCTACAATCTATGGGTCACGGTTAGGAGTTACAAAGTAGAGTAGGAATCATACTTAATAATTAAGTTTTATAGTTTTAACAACGGAGCTCCTGACTTAATTGTCTACAATTCTACCCCCCCTAGGTGCAACACACCCGGAGATCATTGAAGGATCTTCTTTTGAAGAGTCTGAGCAAAGCGTGGAGAAGTATTTGCGGCAAACCTTGAAGCCCTGCCTGGAATTGCCTTCCGTGCAGCTCTTAAATAGCCAGAATTTGGCTCACCAGCATAACCCAAACACGCCTACAATAGAGATTACGACCAACATGTCTTCTTGCTCCACCTCCATGTCTAAGCAACGGGTGGACGAAATTCAGGTAGAGCCGCCACCAGTGCAGCCTCCTCGTCCAGACGACACACTCAGTGTACACTCGGATCACTCGTTCCAACCTGGATCGCTGGATGCCTCGAACGCCAAGAACCGCAAAGTCTACATAATGCGACATGGAGAGCGCGTTGACTTTACTTTCGGTACATGGATACCGTATTGCTTCGATGAGTTTGGAAACTACATGCGCAAGGATCTGAACATGCCCAAGACCCTGCCGAGGCGAAAGAATAGTCCCGAGGGCTGGCAAAACGATTCGCCGCTAACCAACGTGGGTGTCTTTCAGGCCAGTCTCATTGGCCAAGCTATGCTGGAAGCCGATGTCCAGATCGACCATGTCTACTGCTCTCCCTCGTACCGCTGCATTCAGACTTGCACCAGCGCCTTGGAGGGCTTGAAGATAAGCGGAAATCAAAAGATCAAAGTGGAGCCGGGCCTGTTCGAGTGGATGGCCTGGTATCCCAGCGGGGTGCCCGACTGGCTGACCAAAAACGAGCTGGTCGAGGCCAAGTATAACATCGATTTAGACTATGAGCCGGTGCAGCCATCTTCAGATCTGACTGTTCGTCTTAAGGAATCGACAGAGCAGTTTTACGAGCGAAATCATGACGTAATTTTGCAACTGCTCGAGCGTACAAGTTAGTAAATGATTGCTTCGAAGTTCTTAATCTTTATAATAATGAAATTCCCTTTCAGCTGGGAACATATTGGTGGTGGCCCATGCCACAACTCTGGACACCTGCTCCCGCCAACTAACCGGAGGATGTCCGCGTAGCACCAACGAGCTGCGCCAGGTCATTCACAAGATTCCGTACTGTAGTCTGGCCACGGTGGAGCAGGTTGATGGGGTTTGGAAACTGGTAGAGCCAGAGTGTCTTCCCGTGACCCACTCGAAGAATCCTCGCTTCGAATGGAACGCCTTGTCGACCACCTAGTGCCAGTGCTTGGAGCAGTTTCTGTGCAAGCACTGAGGCTGAAGGTTCCATACGTAATTCATTTGCATAGCCATCGGGAAATTACATCTAACAGCTCGGACACTGAAGCTTTCTATAATTTTATTTACCGAAACTGCCATAAAAATTTAAAGTGTGAGGATGAGGAGGAAATTCAATTTATTTGCTGACCGCTGACAGATCGAAAACAATATTAACTCTTGTTCTGAATCACGATCAATGGACGCATACGCGATCTGTATTGCACACGTATACCATATACCATATTCCAGTAATTATTGAGCGTTTGCTCGTCGCTTTAGCCATAGTTTAACTTGCTCTGTTACTAGCTTAGTTGTTAGACCACTTGATTAGCCTTGCTGCGTAGCGCAGTCCTTTTTTAAAGCAATTTATCCAAAAGGCCGACTCTATAGCAACCTGTTGAGATTATAACATACATATGTAATGCCGAAAATATATATATATATCGATATTATCGACTAGAGTTAGAAGTACAAAAACCATGTAACAACGCACAAAATAATGGAACAATAAACATAATGGAAACTATACACAGACACAGTTTATAATGCCAAATCGTGGATCGACTCTCCAGATCCAGCTCCAGCTCGCTTTTGTCACTCCTCCGGAGGTAATAAGAGACAATACTTTGCATTGTCTTGTACGACTCGCAGAGGGTCGATCTTTATTTAATGCGCATAGAATTAGAATTAGTAATGTAATTTGTTTAGTTGTTACCATAAATCTATTAATATAATTGCTGAACATTTTACTTGAATTATATACTCGTATATACGTTTTGTATTGATTCGGTAGTACATATTCCTATATCTGTATGCTTGTTTTATGTAGCGTTTGCGTTTTTGTGTTTGATTTAAAATAGAAACCAGCAAGGGCCGTGGGCAAAACATCAATTGAAATTAATCCGGTTTCGGGAAGTCTGAATCTAGTATTTATCATCTTTAATGTTTCTTACGGGTTGGCCGCTTAAGTAAGTGAAGCATTTAATGATATAATCTTGCAATAAAAGAGGCAATCGGCCTCACTTTTGAAGAATTTGTGTGTGGATCTAAATTGAATCAAGCGAGCGGGCGCCAAGCTGGACTGAACTCAAAGGCTAGCAGCAGAAGGAGGACAACTGCCAACAGGCCTGCTCTCAGCCAGGATCATCGTCTCGGCCCCGGCCGGTCCGATTGTTAGCACTGCACCTTTCCAAATTGGGCGGTGCGTCGTTCCTGGTGCTCCCTGTACTCCTTGTAGTGCATCTGGATCTCCTGCGAACGGTAGCGCGTTAGCTTGATGGACTTTCGCATCTCCTGCGTGATGGCCGCCCGATAGCCGCCTTTCCGCAGCAGCGAGTCGATGGTCTGCAGTTGGTCCCACCCTTGTTCGGTGGCCACCTGCGGCAGGTAGGTGGCAGTGCGTTTGCACCCGCGCTCAGTGAGAAACTCAATGCGAATGCCGTGCACCCCCAGCTGCCAGTCCAAGTGACCCTGAGCCTCCTCAAAGTTCTGCAGGATGGACACAGAGACAGTCAGACGGGGCAGCTCATCGCGCGAGATCGGAGCAAAGCGTGAGTCCTTAAAGGCGCTCGTCAGAGCGTACTCTCGCAGCCCATGGTGCAGCTCCATGGCGCTGAAGGTGCCGATGCAGCCGCGCAGCCTCTTGTCGCGCCCGATCTTCCAGGTGACAAACAACGGGTAGGAATCGTTGCTGAACAGCGGCACCCCCGGCCCGTCCATGTTGTTCAGCTCGCAGTCCAGCACCTCGAAGCAGAAGAGGCACATGTCCGGCACCGCCACACTCTTCATCCCATGGCCGTTGAGCAATCGCTGCGGATGATGAACCATCTGCTGGTTCTGGTAGTCCCCGTCGCCGTTGCTCCCCGACCGGTTGCCCCCGGAGTGCTGTTGGTGCTGTTGATAGTTGTAATGGGAGTTGGACATTCTGCTCGAGTCAGGTCAAATTCGCTAATTAGTTTAAGTATATCTATTAAGGTTACAGCTAATGGCAGTGCACGTTGATGCTCCAAGTTCGATTAACACAACAGAACAGCCCAAGTCCGAACGGGATTGTACTGCAAACCAAGCGGAGTGAGGATTTTGAGGGGTTAAAGGTATCGCAAGGCACTTACCTTCCTCTGCCTGCCAAACTAGGTCACCTGCTGCTGTCTCCTGCGACTTGACCTCCGGCTACGGTTCCGGTTCCAGTTCCAGTTCCGAATGCAGACCTTGATCCTAGGCTTCCTTGGCCGTCCTGTTGCTCCTTGGCTAGCTCATAAGCACATTGTCGTCGTCGTCGCTGGTCCGCTTGCTCTTCCGTTTCTGCGTTTCTGCGGTCTCTGCTTCGCCTGCGAACGAGGAAGATGGCAAATGGAAGAGTGGCAGAGTATACAGTTCTCCCCAGCGATCTTCACCTTTCGCTTCTACTGGCTACTCGTGGGTGTAGGAGGTGGGGGAAGAGACAACACGATGACTGCAGTTCCCATTTCTCTTCTTGCCTTTCTCTCTCCCACTCCCCTTGGCATTTAATTGCTCTTTGTTCTTCTTGCCTGCATTGCAGCACACTCCCTAACCCCACGCTGCCTCCCACACACCTGCCAACAGCTCCTCAGCCCAGGCTTTCTTATCTAAGGTGATTTGGGGATCGCAAGTGCCTTTCAAGTACGCTTTTTTACCTTTTTTTAATGTAAACAAATTTTACACTTTTTTACGAGATGAGGACGAACTAGAGATGGTTGATCCATGGCCAGGGTCACTGCAAATTGCCGATAGTATCGATATGGTAGATAGTAAAATGAGTCCGGCAACGCCGCCCCGCCTCTTTTTTCAGGGTTGGAAAGCGCCGAATTAATCTACAAAAAACCAAAACAGCGGATATAGATCTGTGGTTTTCTTCGCCAATTTTTTACTTTTTAGGAAACACCACGAAATGGCTCTGGCAAATGTGTTGCTGCTTAGCCAGATAGCGGGCCATGTCATCCTGTTTATTTTGTCGTTCTGCATCATTGTGCCACTGTTTATCAACCTCGACCAATTCTGGTGCGCAGTACCTCCCTCTGCCTCGAAAAAAGTTAATTCTATTATATTCATTGCAGTGGCCATTGTCTGCTGTTCACAACTGGAAAATGGCGAGAGAAGGACGGCATGTTCGATGTCGAGTGGGCCTCCAGCGGCTTCTGCAACTTCCCCCTCATCACTGGCTTTTTCCTGCTCGTCATTTCTGTGGTACAGATATACAGGTAATCTTGGGTTTAACCATTCAGTTTTTTATCTTGAAGATACATTGTTGTTTTCTTTATGCAGATATGCACGTATGAAGGAGGAGGCCTCTTTCATAGCCCTCTTCATTGATGTTGTTTTGGGTATTTGGATGCTGGCCATGTCCATATTGTCGGCGATTTTTATAACCCTGGGCTTTATTGTGTGGTGCGATGGAATGACCCAACGCTTTCCCTCCTGCGAGATTTCTGCTGGCCAAAACATAATTCACGGAGATACGGAAAAGATCAATACTTCGGGTTTCTACATTGAAATGGGGACAGCTCAAGTAGGTCCTAATCCTAGATAAATCGTCCCAATAACTCATTTAATTCTTCTACAGTTTGGCGCCTGGGGCTCTTTTGCCATTTCGGTAGGAATTGGCGTTATCGCTTTACTCAAGCTCATCGACAATCACCAGGTGCGAAACATCAAGGTGTCCATGTACTTGGAGCGTCAGCGCTTGGTGAATCAGCAGCAGCATGACGGCAGGTCAACCCCCCCAATTGTTTCCCATGCCTCTTCTGACTCCGAACAAAACAAATAGTTGTGTGCATCTGACAGCAGCCAGCAGTTTGTTATCCTTTACGTATTTCTCATAATGTGCATTATAATCATAGTATGCCATTCGGTCCTTGTCCTTATCATCGAGGCAGAAACCCATAATCAACGTACGTTATTTATGTAGTAAACAGTAATTGTTTGTAACGATCAATGAAATTATGTTAATAATTTAAGACAATTAAGTGATATGTATTGTGTATATATATATATATGTTTAATCGAATATTCCATGTCACTTCTAGTTAATAAATATAAATATCCCTAAAATAATCCTTCAACAAGCTGTTTCTTTGCTATACAAAAAAAATACCATACATACATGCTATAAAAAAGCTACAAAATTTGAACTATAAATAACTCATACGCCCCGTTTGCAGGAACTAGATTTCACCTTAAATACTTACCTCTACAGTTATCAGCTTCTCCCCCATGTTACTTCTAGTAAATAAATATAAATCCACACTAAAATATTTTCTCATCCAGCTATTTCCTGAAGTGGATTAAAATGGTGAAAATACTTTGCTATACACAAAATACTAACCCCATACATGCTATAAAAAAAGCTATACAATTTGCACTATAAATTACTCATACGCCCCGTTTGCAAGAACTAGATTTCACCTTAAATACTTACCTCTACAATTATCAACTCCCCGCCCATTTTAACCATTAATAGACAATTCTGTTATGTCAGTTACATTTATTTTGCAGTTATTTTTTGTTTGTGTGTGTTCTGGTTGTTGATGTTATTGACGAATCTGCCATAATTTGGGTTTGGGTTTCACGTTTGCATTGCAACAAAATGTTCTTATAGACTTTAAAGCGACGCTATTGTACATTTTACATTAAATTCCGTGTTTGCATGCGTAGTCTGTTGTAATATTCAATTAACAATTTCTTAAAGATTCGGTTGAACTTGTTCGCTTGGCAATTATCGCACTAGGTAGCGGTACATTCGTTCCCAAATTTCATCTTTTTTTTTTGCCTGCATCGAGTTATTTCTTAATGTGGAGCAAAAATGGTGGAGATTTACTTTGGTATAGAGAAAAATAGTTACTTGTACACTTATGGGATTTTGTATCTGAATCTCGGCGATGCCACAGTTGCATCTTTAACTACGACTGCTTGGATTCTTTGGTTTTTTGTTTTGGTTTTTTGCTTTTTTCTGGCATATATGAAACAAATTCTTGTTTGGCTCTTGAATTTTTTTTGTCGTAATTTGTCGGTTTTGCTTATATTTAACACTACATCAATGTATGTACTATAAATAGTATTTTTACTGGCTCAGTGGTAATTATGTTTTGGATTTCTTTGAATAGCATATTATAGTAATTTCCTTTCAAACTTAGACTAGATTTTTTGGTTTTCTTTCCTTTTTTTGTTTTTAATCTTTTGTTTTTTTTTTATTTTTATTTTTTTATATTTGAAATACATTTAAAAAACATAACGGAAGGTGGTAAAAAACGATGTGCAGTGTATTTTTGTTACGGTTTATCTTTGTACGAAATGAGGTGAAAACCCAAATCTCCTGCGGGCTGCGATTTAAATTGCCGAGGGCTAATCGATCCTGGCTCTATTCGGTTTCGGAGCAGAGTGCCCCTACTTTGGAATAAAAAACCTGGAAGATGACGGACAAGGACGTCGGTACGCTGCGAAATTGTAAATGGCTACGCAATCTAAGATGGGAGAGTGTCGAATTCGTTAAGCTAAATAATCGTAAAATGTTTAAATGTAAAAAACTGTGGCTCTGGCGCGCTTTTTTTGTTTATATATTGCATAGCCATTTGCTAGAGCGTCCGGCGAGTCATCCTAGTTATATATTTTGTTCACGGAAATCGGTCTATGTGTTCCGATTAACCCCAAGCATTGAGCCCCTTAATCGCAGCCGGTCGAGGTGATTTGCTGAACGCAAGAGGTGAGTGGTTGTTCCTTTGATAAGCTCAAAAGCCCCCTGCCGCCCCACCGCGTGCCTCGTAAGAGGCGGGGCGGATTGGACAGGAGGGTATGGTTTTTGGTGTCCACTGCCATGCGATTTCCGTGTCGCTTCATGGCAAGAGGCGAGCCCTGGATGGCTCTTTCTGAGGATTGAATAACGGTCTGCTCGTGGGCATGTTGCTTGTGTGTGGCCTTGTTTGGGCGGCGGGCACCGGCTGGCTGTGTCCCGCTGCCGTATACCGGGTAGGAGAGCACCCCTATCCGGATCCAGATATTCACACACCCAGCTGGACCCGCCGCCGCGCAGTGTTGTGTTCCGGGGATGGGCCGAGTGCGCAGACGAATATCCGCTGGCGCGGGGGATTCGCACTCGACCCATCCCAGGAGGCTTCCTAGTCGCAATTTGCTCGTCATCTTGTGTACATAAGACGTAATGTAAAATTAGTTATAAAACTTTCAAAAATTGTTTTTCTTTATAAGCGTTTTAAAGTTGAAATTGTAGTTTTCGGATCTTGTTTTTCTTCCTTCATCCTATTTTGTTCTCCTACTCCTTTTTCTATACTCATCGTCCTCGTCCGCGTAATACAACTTTCTGCTTTCTTCAGCCGGACTTGACATCCTAAAAAGTTTTGGTTTTCCTCAAAGACAAATGCATGTGAAATACTGACGCATCGCCAGGTGGGTGGCGATGCCTTCGTTTCCTACACTCGAAAATGCATTTTCTCACTTTTTCTTATAACTTTTGTTTTGTTTGTTTCTTTTTAAAGCACAGCAGTGGAGAAAATTCATACCAATTGCACAATCCAAGGTTTTAGTTTTTGGTTCAATAACACGGCTCAAATGCTAAGCACGTGGCCTGTGGTTTTCAATTTCCGGTTGTTGCGTCCCAATTAGTAGTTAGCCAACTATGCAATTTGCACCTTTTTCTCCTCACCTCTATCTCAATCTGTCATCGACCACAGTAAAAAAAAAGCTTCGTAAAAATTTTCTCGCATCTGCTGTACGTTTTTTAACTTTGACCTAGCTGGGTATTTTTTTTTTGTTATCTTGGAACACTTCCGTTCCGTTTCGTTCCGTTCATCCATTTTTGACATAGTTTGGTTTTCTGCTTCTTCTTCGATTTCTTTACCTTCATTTGGTTATAACAAACAATTTTCAACAATTTTGTACTTTTTGTTTTGTTTCTTTGGGTTCTCCCTGTTTCTTTTGCTAATTTGCTTGCGCTCCTCGCATTTCTCCTCTGTTTAACGGTATCACTAATCGGTTTCTGCTGAAGGAACATAATTGTGAACTTGAATTTGATAGAACTTTGGGCCAGACTATTGCTGAGTTTTGTCGTTTTCTTTTTTGGTTTGAATAAAATCCCTCCCTTCCTTGGACTACATAGTTTTTACCATCTATTGTTTAATATTTAAGTTTAATTCATTCTGCCACCCCGAGCATCCATTTCGGTTTTCTTTTCTTTACTTCTTTACTTTTTTGTTTTGTTTCGGGAACTCATAAAGGGGCAGACAGTTGGTTTGAGCAGTTTGAGTTTAACGTACTTATTTCAGAGACATGGAAAGGCGGCAGCTGAGCTACTAAAATTTGGCTAAATATGGACTGGGCTCTATACATATATATAATATATATATATATATATATTTATATAGAAGTAAGAAGTAATTTTGATTACAGCTTTTGATTTGAGTTGCCTGCTCTGGGGCTGCTCTGGGGACTGTACAGAGTATAGAGAATGTGATTGTGTGGATTGCTGAGATGGCTACTGGCTGCTCCTGCTCCTGCTTCTGGTTGTGGTTCTGGTTCTGGTTCTGCTATTGCTCCGGCTTCTGCTTCTGCTTCTGGGCGGTTTGGGTGGGGGATCGGGTGGTGGGTTTTCGTGGGTGGGTGGTGTCTGTGGGGGCGGTGCTGCAGTTGGTACTGCGCTGGAATTAGCACGTTAAATCAGACGCTCGCTGTACCATATTCAGAAATCCGTATTGTTTGTCCCACCATCGCCTGCCTCGACGCCCTCACCGGTCACGCCCACCTCGCCCACACTGGGCGGCAGGGCTAGTGACAATGGGGGGGCGGCCGAGCCGGCCACCATCATGGTGGGTTCCGTGTTGCGGCGTTTCATTTTCAGCTTGTTCTTTTTCAACATGGTGGCCTGAATCGGGTAATTTTCAATTTTTATATTCATATTTCGGGTAATTTTTTGGTTTTTAGAGGGAGATTTTAGTTGGGAGATAGTTGAAAATTTCAAAATGAAAATCAAGCATCCGGTGCATTAATGAGTTAAAATATTTGTTTATCATAAAGTTAAGTTGGTTGATCGGATCGTATCGTATTGGATCGTATCGGATCGTATAGTTTTTGTGTTAGTTTTGTGTATTTATATTTTGGTAGGAAAAAGAGAAAAAGAGAGAGTAAAAGAACAGAGAGAGTTAACGTAAATGAAAATAATTTCGATCGCCTTAGATTAGAATCGTTACAAATGCTAGAATCGTAGTATAAATTGGCTGAGAAATCAGAAATCAGGCAAAATGCAACGGAACTCAATCAACTAAATGGTTTTTGTCGGTTATACATATTTTGATACTGCATGATGGTTTACGAAAGCATTGCATTGGGAACTGAAAATCGAATAGAAAACAATAGTAGTAGAAATATGGCATTGCATTTGCGCTCTTTCCAAAATAATCAAAGAAACTAGAATAAAAACAAAACAAAAATTGTAGACAATTTCTAGGCGCTGGGTTTGCTGTGGTGTGTTTGGTGTATTTGGTATATTTGGTGTGTTTCGGTGTGTTGGTGTGGTGGGTCAAGTTAGCTAATTCAAGTTAAATAGCGGTGGTCACAGTTCTTTTTGTGCATTGGGTGGTTTCTGGTTGGTGGTGTTGGTTGTGTTCTCGCAGTGAGTGGTTCTAAGTATTTTGAGCTTGACAGCACCAACTTTTATTTACAGCTATTTTTTTTTGATTTTTTGACATTACTATTTTTGCAAGTGGCTTTTCAGTTAATATTTCTAGGTTTTTGGAAGAAGGGTTTTCAATTGCAGCTTGAGTCCTTGTCCCTGATGCTTCTCTGCTACTCTTAACTTTTATCGGTTATCGGTTACTGGTTATTTTTCTTTTTTTTTTTTGGTATAAGTGGAGTTACTTTGTTATTTTCTATCATTTTTTGTTTTTTTTTTGTGTTTTTCTATGGAAAGAAACAGGAGAACCAATATCGTAGGCCAAAAGCCAAGCTCTAGGTGCTGCCAAAACCAGCGGACAGCGCCAAGGATGACTCCTTCTCTCCGTTCTCGGCCAGCTGCTGTTGTTGCTGCTGCAGTTGCTGCTGGGACTGTGATTGCGACTGCGATTGGGACTGTGGGGAGCCCTGCTGTTGCTGCTGCTGTTGCACCACCGACAGACTCAAAACGGCCGGCGATATGTGCGGCTCGGTGAGGCGGCGCTTACTCTTCGTTTTCTTCAGCATGGTGGCCTGGATGTAGCATAAAACACACACATTGTCAAATCCGACATACACATACACTCACACACGCACACACATGAAACAGAGAACGCTACAAAGGATGTTTTTTTTTCTTTTTCTTATTACATTATGTTTTTAATTATTTTGTATTTGGTTTTTTTTTTAGCTGCCATCTCCACAATCAACAAACGAAAAATGCAGAAAAATACGTGGCTGGGCTTGGTGGAAATTTTACATGGTTGGTTACATGGTTAGTGGGTGACTCGGATTGGTGGTGTTCCAGGTGGGTGGGTGCTCTATTAATTACAACATATCGGGCGGGAGTTTTCCAAAGGCTAATTACGTAACTTAACATACAGAACTCACATATCCAACGCACACGCACTAGATGGCAGTCGGTTGTTTTTTAGAATTTCAAAAACTCTTTCAATTTAGAACGCCATTTTGTCAACCAACCGATCGCCATTTTGTTTTTTTGTCAAACTGTATTTTACACTAAACAAATAAATCATACGCATTCCTAATGTTGTGTCCCTATCAGGATATCTAGTTGGTAGCTTCCATGAATCCATTTAAACATTATTAAACTGTCAAGTATGTTTCGTGGGTCTAAGCTTCGATATTTTCTTTTAAGATGTTAATTCAAGTCAAATTTCTTTTGTTCTAAAATAACAAAAAGTTCAAAAACAAAGGTGCGCTTGTATGAGCTGAATAAGAAGATAAACAGTTTGAATTTTGATCTATTTAATATTAAAGAAAAGCATAAATTGATTCAAATTAAAGAAGCAGACATGCCTTAAAATAAAGGAACAGTAGACTCATGCAAGGCAAAGGCAAAGGCATAGGCAACGGCGATGGCAATATCCAAAAGGAGGCACTTACCTTGAGGGCCGACTTGAGAACGACCACATCGCCAGGACTCTGGATCCAAGGCTCACCATCCACCTGAACGGGCATGTCGGTGTTAAGGTGTATTTTAATATGGCCACCCTGGGAAGGAATAATATTCATAAAATTTGATTCCAGGGGAGGGCGAAAAGGACTTCTTCGCATACCTGAGCTATGCGCATGGCCGTACGAATTCCGGATTGAATTTGGCCCAAGTGGACAACACCAGTAACACCCACAACCTCCAGCATTCCATCGTAATGGTTGGGCGTGGTAAAGTGGTCATCCTTGTCCGGACCCCAGGGATTAGCTCCGCTGCCCCAGCTATAAAAGCGTTTGAAGCGTTTTTGTCATTCTGCAACTAGTTGACATAAGCAACTCACCTCAATATATTCAAGATAATGATGCCATCGACTGGTGGCAGATCCACAATCTTGCCATCGACCTCCAAGCGCAGCTCCTTGTGCAGATCCTTTACCGCCTTGCGACCGACGATCTTGCGCAGTCCCATCTTGACGTAGTATCCCTTGTTGCGCAGCCGGGAGTTGAATTGGTTGGGATTCTCCTCGCGGGCATTGTGGAAGTCCAGGCAGAGATCCGCATCGATGCCGATGCCAAAGTAGTTGTTCATTACAAAGATCTGGGAGTTGTCCTCGTTTTGGGCACCACCTGGACACGAACACCAACATGTATTTTAGTTTCAGCGGAGTTTTTCTCCTTTGGAGTCCACACATTAATGACACCAAACAATAAATGACAACATCGAGTTGGACATATATATGAGCTAAGGTTTACCCATCTCTCGTGGTCTTCCTTGACTTGTGGCTGGACTTTATGGGAAGATACTTTACCTGATCTGGCATGCAGCTACCTTCAAATGGTTTCTATACACATCGAAACTAAACAGCATTTATCATCAGATACCAAACTGTGATTGGGATTATATTATAAGGTGTTGTGGGTAACTATATTGTGGATCGATTTTGGGTCAGTAAAATTATAATTGGGAAGTGTTTGAGCTACCCAACTATAGGTTTAATACCCAATAAATCGATCTCTCTTCATCGTATTATTTTTCTTGGGTTTTGGTGTAAAACCAGCGAAATATTACAGCCGAATTAGGTGTGGTTTTTTAGGACAAAGCACGGAGTTTAATTACAACATGGATAATAGGTGGTCTGTGGTTTTGTTTTTATTTTGGGGGACTGGAACTGGAAGTCTGGAGGACCGAGGTTAGACACACGGGACACTGGGATTACGATAATGTAGTAACGTAGAGAAAGAACACACGAACGAAGTTTTGAAAACACCAAATGACCTGATATATCACTCGATGTCAGAGCCGGTAATTGATGATGCTGATTGGTTTGTTGCGATTGCGATTGCGATAGGTGTGCTTGGTGTGCCTTCTTCTTCTTACCGGTTGTTTGGGAGGGCGCCTTCATGGCCGGCTCCTCCGGCTTGTCCTCCGGGTGGAAGACAACGGTCCAGCGGTCCAGGCGGATCTCCTCGGCCTCGATGACGTCGCGAAGCAAATTCAGAGGATCCTCACCGCCGGTATAGCCGGAGCCCCAGCACAAAACGCGAGCCAAATCGTTACCTAAGCAGGGATTTCGTTAAAAATTATTGAGTAAAAAGGATTAAATCTTTTATTCTAGAGGAAAACAAAACCTCGATACTTACCCGTTCCCAAAGGAACTATGGCACAAGGAGGACTGGAGCACTCCGAATCCTGACCCACATTATCGAGGCATTGCAACACCCATCCAATGGTGCCGTCGCCACCACAAACCAGAATCTTATAGTTGGTTATTTGCCGAAATACGTACAAACTAAAAACAAAAACGTTTAGTTAAAATAATTTGAAAGACAGAACCAATAAGTTACCCCGGTAGAGGACCGCCATTGTCCAGGTCGAAGACTTGATACGGATTCAATAGTTTCCTAAAGCTGGAGATCAGCTCCAGACCTTGGCAGCCGCCGGACTTGACATTGACAAAGACCAGCAATGGCCGGACATCTGAGGGCACCATGCTGGGCTCGATGTTCGGCAGGAGCAGGACCAGCAGTTTCTTATCCTCTATGATCGTCTCACGAAGATTGTAAAAGGCGCGAACCTATAGGATAACAAGGATTCAAGAATATCGACAATTCTAAGGGATTTTTCAAGGCTCAAAAACTCACCGCCTTCATAGAGTCCTCGAAGGTAAGCACCACGGATCCGTACTCATAGTAGATGGGTCCAATGCTGGTGAACTTGTTCTCGTCGGTTACATATTTGTTAAGGATCTGCTCGTAGTTGCGCTGCGAGAGTCCTGTGGGTAGATTGCCCACGAAAAGGGCGATGTTGGGGCCATGCGGATCCTGTTTGTGCTGCATGTAGAAGCGCATCAGCTCCATTTGGCGAATCGAGTCCTTGCCCAGCTGCTTCATAATATCCCAGGGTCGTTCGTTCCACGACAGGATTCGCTCGGTAACACCACGATCGAGTAATACCTCAGAACATCTTAAAAGTCACACTCTCAGTTAAAGTTCAAAACACAATACGATTTATGAATCTTACCTGTAGTCCTGTATCTGGTTATCCTGCAACCCAAACTTGTCCAGGGCATCGCGTATCAAATCCTTAATAACTGTGCTATTATCTACAGGAACACTGACATAGGGATCCTCCAGCATCGAGCACTGTAGCTTGCCGGGATAGACGCGGACATGGCCACGATCGCGATCGTGGAACCGCAGGTACATTGCCGGTCTCTTGCCCTCCAGGTGCGTCAGATTGAGCACGGGCGTGGGGTCCAGCAGGGGTGCATCCTCCATGCCGGCAGGGGCATAGAGGTCGGTCAGGTAGAAGGCCTGCGGGTCGCGGGTGATGTGGAATGCCCGCAGAGCGGTGGTCAGTAGCTGCTCCAGCGTGTAAGTGCGTTGTACGATGATCACCCGGTACTGCTGGCGTCGGAATGAGTTGTTGCCATCAAACACCTTGACCATCTCTGTGGATTCGATAGATTTTCAGATTCTAATACCTGCCTGGGACGCGTTTTTCTAATGCTCCTCACCTATATCCTTCTCCTCGCGCTCTTTGTCCTTTTTCTCGCGATCCTTCTCCGACTTCTCGCGATCCTTGTCAGACTTGTGGCCGCCAGAATCGGGTCTGTAATGACCAGTGGAACCACCGGCAGCTGATGCTCCAGCATTTGAGGAGCCGCCTGCTCCACCAGATCCACCTCCGGTTCCTCCGCTTCCGCCTCCACCCACGCTGCTGGGCCCATGACCCGATTCGGTTTTGCTGGCCGATTCATCGTCCTTGAAACGCGGTGTATCGCCGCTGCTGAACTCCTCGGATATGCTCCGGGCTGCGATTAAGTTGACAAAGATTTATTCAGTAAATATTCTCAACTAGAGTGGAACACGAAGGCTTTTATTAGCAGCAAAAGCAGTAAGACACTTGGAGGCACTCGAAAATGTATATTCCAGTATCCTTAGGGATTTACGTCATTATTTTTATTCAAATCCCCACTTGGGTTTATTAGTTACCCGTGAAAGATTACTGTCTATATTTTTCGAGTGCTGGCATGCGGTTATGTTGGTTGGTTAATGATTAGTGATTCGCAATGTGGGGTGCAGATGGTGCCTGGTGGATGATTAGTGGTTCGATGGTTAGCGATTAGTGGGTGGGTGGCTTGGCTTGGCTTGATTGGCTCAAACGAAAGACCAGGTAACAAAACAGAAACCGAAACCAAAAACAAAGTTGTTAGCGCAAACTAAGGACCATGAAACCAAGATCGATTTCCCCCAATTTTATTTTTTATCTGTTAGCAGGACAAAAAGACAAAAAGGAGAAAGTCTAAAGAAAAAGTAAGAGAGAGAACGGTTGGCTAATCACCTCTGCGCTTCTGGTAGCGCGGCTTGCGCCAGCCGACGGTGAGACCTTGCCGCACTTGGCGGAGCAGCCGGCCCAGGACATGGCCATCGCTGGCGTCACTGGCCCGCGATCGGCTACTGGCCCCCCCGTCGCTGATGTCTCCGGCAAAGGCGGCCAGGTCGTCGCTGGCCCCGCCGATTGGCCGGTCATCCAAATAGAGATCGTCGAAGCCCACGTCGTCGTCCACATCGGTGGCATCCAGGCGTCGCGCCAACATGTGATAGTTGTCATCGTATGGATGGTAATTCCCATCCTCATCCTGAATGGTGATCTCGATGTTCTGCGATAGTCGGTCCAAGCTGTAGTTGCTCTTACCTCCAGGAGCCGCCGAGACATTCTTGGGCGATCTCTTGGAGCGGCGGCGCTGGAACAGGCCACGTCCGTACTTCTTATAACGGGAGATGGCGGTCGTGCCAGTCGCTTCCTGGAAGGATTTGCTCCTTCCCACCGGCGAGAGTTGCGGAAGAGTGGCTGGCACCGATGGCGAGGCAGAGGAGCAGTCACTGGAGTTGGAATTCGAGAGGGGGGAGCTGAGAGAGCCCCCTTTGCCCTGTGCCTTGTGCATGTGGCTCATGGGCTTGGGCTTGGGCTTGGCCTGGGCCAGAGCCCCAGTCTTGAGTGGCTGGCGTCCGCCCTGGACGCTCAAGGCGTGTCCGGACTTTCCCGGGGCAGTGGTGGTGGCAAGGGGATGTGGTGGTGCCCCGCCTCCTGGGGCATTGGAGGCGTTGCTATTATTACTACTATTATAGCTAAGGTTGCTGATCAGGTTCAAGCTGCTGTCGAGCTCGTCGGTGTTGGTCAGTTCGCCTCCCGTGTCCGATGTCTCGTAGCAGCTCTCCCGCGGTGCAGTCTCGCCCTCTCCCTCCGCCTCTGCTTCGGCATCCCCATGGTAATCCGTTTCGCTGACATCCCGAGGCTGCCGGGAGCGCAATGAGCGCCGCCGCAAAGCCACGTCGCAGTGGTCGTAGTCGTCGCTGAGATCGCAACCGCTTATATCACAGACTCCACCATCCACATCGTCCTCGTCTTCGCTGGGCGAGATTCCTCCCCCGTCGGAGCCCCTCTTGCGTCGCCGTTTTCCCTGGCCCAGTTTCCGGAAGATGCTCGTGTAGAGCAAGTGGAGCGAGGAATTGGCAGAGGGCGACTTGGGCAGGCCTCCCAGCATCACATTCGAAGTGGAGGTGGTCAGCTGCAAGGCACTGTCGTGCTCCGTGATCTCCTCCTCGGGCTCCTCATCGCCTCTTTGCTGGTCCGGCTCCTGTTCCAGCTCCGCATCGTTGCTCGTCTCACCGACTGTCAGTACGGAGGGTGTGGGCGAGTGGCAGAGCGAGAGGGAGCCGCAGGAAGTCGGTGTGGGTGGCGTGGAAAGGAGAAAATGTTGTTTCGATTGCTCGCGCCGCTGCCTGTGGAGCTCGAGCAGCTCCTTCAGGTCGAGCACCCCACCGGCTGGCACTCCGGATCCGGCACTCAAATCCGGACTGGCTGCCGGGCCGGCCCATTACACACATAAATATATATTTAATCGAACCGAAAACGGAAATTGACGCATTTCAAACGCAAAAAGAGAGAAAAGAAAAGAAAAAAAAACAGAAAACATAAAAAATAAATCAAAAATCAAAAAGTTTCAGATAAAAATGTAAAAAGGAAAAGGTGGAAACCTCATCGATTTCAAAGGATGGGTATGGAGTGTGAAGTAGTTGTCTGCCATGATCTGAATGAGCTGGAGCGATGTGATATTTGGTTGATCATTGGAGTTCTTTTGTTTTTTATTAAAGTTTTTTTTTTGGTTTTCAGTGATTGGAATGTGTGCACACAACACAACATCAAGAGCAACTTTTTGGGGGATGGGTGAGTAAACGCTATATCTCTAAATAGAGGGTGAGTGACCATCGAGAACTTTGCCAGTCATAGCTGAGGATAAGAGCCAACTATTCATTGAATAATCTGCTTTAGATTTGTATAGTTGACTTTTTTCCAACAGCATATTGCCTGGCTCATTAGGATATTTGCTTTATTAATCGATTGATTGACAGGGATAGGCAGGATCTCCGGTTATCCCTGCGGATGGGAGGACTTTGTACTTACGACACGAGTAGTCACGCACGAGCGTCGTCTTCGACTTGACCTGGACGCCGATGATGGCCTCGATGGGCACCTCGGTGCGCGGGATCGAGACTGAGTGCGGAGGTAAGTAGATAGGTTGTAGAATACCAAAATTACATTCGGTTGGCAGGTACACGCGACATCCGGCATGGGTCGTCATGCCACACCACTCGCAGCGATACCCTAATGATAGAAATCATTTGTGAGTAAAGAAATCGGATAGGTTGGAGTTCAAGTTTCTACTCACCAGTGAGACATTCCGAGGACCAACAGGTTTTCTTGCAGTAGGCGCATTTGGACGTTGATGGAAGATTGCCCTCTCGCCAGTGGTGCTATATTCGTAAATATTATATAAGTTTGTGTTTCATTACAATTAAAAGTCCCAGCTCACCTGGTGCTTCACATTAAGCAGCTCCTTGCCGGGCACATAGGTGGCATTTTCGGTGCAATCGGGCACGGCAAAATCTTGGCACTCAATATGCGCGAAATATTCGCAGACTGTGAAATGTATTAAAAAGCCACATTAAATCGGTTTAGTTTTTTAGTTAAAAGTCTCTTCTTTTCTAAAAAGTGAAATTTTGTTGGAACATTTTACAATTATGCTCGGGCTTATGCGAACAAAGGATCGTTGTTCAATGGTTGAACTGACTGATGTGACTGACACGAATCCTGACGGCTAGATGAACTGCAACAAGGGGATGTGGCACACTGTCACTTACCTAAACAATGCACCGCTGGCGTTTCATCCAATCGCTTACGGCAGACAGTGCAGAATTTTCTCTTGTGATGAGTTGGCTCGGACCAACAATGGGCAACGGGATTCTGTACGGAATGACACATGACAGTTATATTCATTCCGCAACCCAGGCGAGGGTGTGTGTGTGTGCGAGGGTGTCCTTTTGGTTACATACCTTTATAATGCATGGAGCGATGCCGGAACAGGGCGTTACCACGCTGCTGACACATCGTTCGTGGATGATAAAGTTGCAAACTGCAAGTGGTTGGGGTATAGATGCGGTTATAGGACATGTCAGCAAAAGTTCAGAAGTTATTTAAATGCTTATCTAAATGGAGCAGGCAACTATGCCAATACGTATACGTGATATTACTCAATGGAAAAGTGGAAAAATGGTAGAAAAGTTTCCATTTTATTCGCAGTCTCTCTTCTCTTTTTCAATTTTATTTCTGGTTATATTACGTTTTATTATCGTTTACGTCTATTATCATTGTATTTTATTTCAAAAACCATTAAAAAAATGGATTCCTTTACGTATACGTAATATTTTTAAGTTCTTTCATAAGGCAATGAAATATTACGTATACGCACTGTTGCCTCATAATTCGGTATTTTTATGGTTTTTAAAGAAAATTTTAATTCGAAAATCCTCAAAAAAGATTTTCTTTACGTATACGTAATATTTCTCATGTTATCCTTAAGGCAATCAGATATTACGTATACGCCCTGTTGCCTCTAACTTTAGTATTTTGATGGATTTTTTTTATAGAAAACAGATATAAAACCCAACCCATAAACTAAAACTAGATAACTGGTATGTGAATCCACGCGATTCCACTGTATTCTAAATGGCCGTCTCCTTGGGCTACCGCAAAGTCACCGCGTCATTGGCAGCCTGCATGCCATTCATAGTTTCATAGTTGCCGAGTTCACGGACGACGGCGCATTCATTGAAGTTCCCCGCAGGGCAGACAGAGGGTCGGAGAGTGGGGCGTGCACAAGGGGCATGCACCGAGCTGAGTGGCCAAAGCGAACAAAGAGCATGGAGGGAAGGTTGCCAGGCAGGTGGGTGGGTGGTGGGTGGCTGCCCCAAGGAAAATGCTGCACTTGTGGAAAAACTGGAAGCTGCTACTTGTTCCTTCCGAACAATGTCCACCTGAAAAAAACCCAAATCCAAAAAAGGAACCCAGATTCGAGGAACAAGTGCAGCACTTTCTCTGCAACACGACCGTGTATTTATAGAGCCTATGTTTATGTGTTTGTTTTGTGCAGCAACTTAACATAGATATCATAGTTTTATTTTTAGACTCGCGTAAAAAGTTCTATTCAAATGCGCGTGTCCGTATGTAAATGCATAATTATCTCTTTGTTCGTGTGTGTGCAAGGCAAGTAGAAGAGGCAGCAGGAGCAGAAAACTAGGCCGCTGACCTGAGGCGCAACGCTGACGTCATGAATGAACTCGTGAATGTGCTCTAGCTGTGTGTGTGTTTTTTTTTGTAGTTAGTTTTATAAATAAAACAGAAGACCACCATCAAGCAGTGCAAGCAGACGACGACGACGACGACGGCGAGCAAGAATAAGAAACAGGCGGAGGACAAACGTGACGCTCGCTTTTCCATTGCAGTTGAAAGGCCAATCATAACTTTCGGTTGTCTCGCTCTAACGTCCGCCATTTACATTTACTGTTGTTGTTGTTGTTTGGGTGCACGTGCGGTGGAAAAAAGGGGGGTGGCTGCAGAAGCAACAGCTGAGCATGTATACGCCCTGTGGGTCAGCGGCTAAGATCTGTATTTGTTATGTACTTTTCAGTTTGTTGCATGCCTGCATTATGTATACCAAAAAATTCACTGTCTTCTCTCTCTCTCTCTCTTTGTCTCTGTCTCTGTGTCCCTTTCTCCTTTCTCCGTACTCTTTTCTCTTTCTCTTTACGTAGATAAGCAGCGACGCCAACGCATGGGGAAATTTTCGAAATGAGCTTCTTTTGGCTTTCCGTTGGTTAGTGTATGTGTTTGTGTATACGTGTGTTGTTGGGGGGAAATTTCATTTGGAAACTCAACACACTTTTACTTTTGCTTCGTTTCGTTTCGTTTTCCTTTCCTTTCCTTTCCTTGGCCAGGGCAATAAAACCAAGAATAACAAAAGCGCGAGCAAGCGAGGGAGTAGAAAAGCAGCACCACAAAGGAAAATTCAAAGAACTCACACATACTCGCACGCATATTGTGTAGTTGATTGGGAGAAATTGAGGAGAACGGGAAACGAAAAAGAAAAGTGAAGCAAAAGAAAGTTGGAGGTTAGGGACAATTGAATACGCATAAGTTGACATGCGTAGTGCGTGAAGAGGAAGCACAATTAAAATTGATATTTGCCCGAAGAGAGTTATACAATTAAATTGAGGTGAAGCACAAGTACCAGCACGAGTACCAGTACCAGCACCAGCACATACAGCAAACCATCAAGAAGCAGCGCCAGAAAAACTGCCTTGAATTAAAAATAGCTGGAGAGGCTTAATAATAAATAAGCATACACATAGGCACACTTGTACATAAATATATGACGCATATCAAACACGCATAATTCATATCCTTCAAAACGAATGAAATAACAGGAATTTCAAATTGGAAATGGGATTAAATGATGGGAGATTGGGAGATAAAAACTAATCTTTAACATAAATTCCCTTCTTTTTGCCTTATTTTTTTGATTTTTTCATAGCAAAAAAAGATTAAATCATGGATGCAATTCTAGCCTTTTTATGCTTCATTGACAATCAATCGAATTTGGGACATTTTCGATTTGAAATCCCTTTGGCTTGCAACGTCAGAGATGCCCTTCCTTTTCACCTTTCATTCCACTTCCCTCTATTTCTGTTTTTTTTCTTCCCTACGATTAGCCAGACAAGCTGACGACTACGAAAATCTCTTCCTATTAATCCTTTTTTTTATGAATTTTTAAACCTTATATTAAATATTCAAATAGAGGGAAAATAACGATATCTATACATAAATTAGCATTTTCATTGTTTTCTAGGTAAAAAATGCAAAAACCGCTCTAAAGTGAGTTATTTTTTCGCTTTGAAAAGTTTCCCTTTGTCGAGGCTCTCGTTGTTCTTCGCTCACTTTGGTTATGAATGAACAGCGTCGAAAACGAGGCATTTAACAAGGCAATTCCCCCAACCACCGCGATCTCGACGCCAGCCCCCAATCCTCAATCCCCAATCCCCAACCCCAAACTCAAACCCAACCCTAGCCCCTATGCGTTAAACCCCATTCGGTTTTTGGTTCCGCTGGCGGGCATCGTCATTCTCCATGGCGGCCATTGATGACGCACTTTTAGCCCTTCGCTGCTATCGGCAGGGGCACCACACTCGGATTCTGATTCGGATCGGGATCGGAATGGGGCTGCGGCGGGGGGCTGGCTGGGTAGTTCATGGGCATTGCTGCCGGCTTGCAGTTCCAGTGCCCACA